>CM059276.1:1204952-1804952 GCA_030347295.1 Setipinna tenuifilis | reverse complement strand
TTCTCATTTTTATCACATTTTGTCATTCACCTATTGCTGAGGTGATTCTATTAGGCCTATTAGTGTGGTCTAACAACCCCTGTAGGGTCTTGATGGAAGGGAAAACATCCCTGAGGTAATTTAAGGACCCTGTGTGGTCACCAAACTGCATAATAACAAAGAACCACAATGCATAGGTTTTACGTTTCCATTTTACTGGTCCACCATTTCAACGCATGATAACTACCACTAAGCTACCTGTTTGCAATGGTTATCATGCCAAAATGTTTACTTGAGATGTCCAAGAAGTCAAAAAAACAGATTAGAAATTGCCCACCCGTTCGATTGCGGGGGGTCCATTTTGGGGTCCTGGCTCACGGCCTATATAGACTGTTGCAAAGAGAGCTTAAAAATATCAGCAAAGACATCAGCCAACTCTGATGCACAGGCTTTGAGCACGCGGCCAGGGATGTTGTCAGGACCTGGAGCCTTGTGTGCATTCACTCTCTTAAAAGATTTGTGCACATCTGACACAGATAGTTGGATGGGGCAAGATTCTCCCTGTAGCAAGACCTCAGACCTAATGTTGGACTCAAAGCGAGCATAGAAAATGTTCAGCTCCTCAGCGAGATTGGCCGGGCCCTGCTCTGTGTAGATGTTCCTTTTCTTGCTGTCTGTGATTAATCTGAGTCTATTCCACATACTCTTACTATCTGCGTCCCTGTAGTACTTCTCCACCTTTGCTCTGTATTGTCTTTTAGCTGATTTTATAGATTTCCGAAGATCATATCGAGCTTTTTTGTATTCAACATTATCACCAGAATTGAAGGCTGCTGATCGAGCTCTTAATGCTGTGCAAACCTCTCCATTCACCCAAGGCTTTTGGTTGGGGAAAGTCTTAATGTGCACTCTAGGAACAACATCATCAATGCACTTGCATATGTAGTCAGTTACACTCTCTGTGTATTCGTTGATGTTATCAGATGCCTCGCGGAACATATTCCAGTCTGTTGTACTGAAGCAGTCACGTAAGGCATTGTCAGACTCATCCGTCCAGCGCTGTATAGAGCGAAACACAGGCGGCTCACATTTCAGCTTCTGCCTATAGGGAGGGAGTAGAAACACAGAGGCGTGATCAGATTTGCCAAAAGCTGGGCGAGGGCGGGCTCTGTAGGCGTGTCTGTAAGGCGTGTAGACGTGATCCAGGATGTTGCCACGAGTTGGAAAGTCGACATGCTGTTGGTATTTCGGCAATACTTTCTTCAGATTTGCTCTGTTAAAATCACCAACTACTACAAAGGCCGCTTCCGGGTACAAACTTTCATGTTTATCGATGACTTCATACAGCTCATTCAGAGCGAGAGTGCAATCGGCAAGTGGTGGAATATACACAGCTGTCAGGAAAACTCCGGCAAACTCACGGGGTAGGTAGTAAGGTCTGCATCGAATCATTAGGTGTTCTAGGTGGGGTGAACAGCCCACTGATATTACTTGCGTATCATTACACCATCTCTTGTTCACAAACACACGCCCCCTCCTTTAGTCTTGCCTGATTCGGATGTTCGGTCTTGTCTGAAGACAGAGAGTCCATCTGGTAGAATTGCCGAGTCCTCCCCAGTGTGGGTTCCAACCACGTTTCCGTAAATGCGAAGACATGGCAATCTCTCGATTCACGCTGGAATTGCAGGCTTGCTCTAAATTCATCCAATTTGTTCGCCAAAGATTGGACATTAGCCAGTAGTATCGTTGGGAGTGTCGGCCGCTGTTGTCTTCGCCGGACTTTTACCAGAATACGGGCTCTTTTCCCCCTTTTCCTCCGACGCCGTTCCCTTATCCATGGTAAACAAACTGGTAAACAACCTTGCACGCATCTGAACTTTTCATTATTTGGAGGAGGAGTGTTGCCATATTCCATATTTAGACGTATATCTAGGAGGGTCTGTCTGTCATACGTTATAACCGATGAGGTAGGATGTAGGAAAATAGAAAAAGATAGGAGTGTCATTAAAAAGAAAGAACTACTGAGAGGAGAGTGAGCAAAGGCAGCCATTGTCTCCGGCGCCATAGCAACAAGTAACGTCCTGTGCCACTGACGCCCATCATCATAAAGTGCTTTGACTAGTCATGTCACATCATATCCACTCATCCTCCTATTATGTGTTCCCTCTTACTTACCTCTCTCCCTATTTCCTTGGTTATTTAGGTAGGAACACAAGTTACCTTCCAGTGCTTCACATTGCCTTGCCTTGCACTTTAATGTTTAATGTTTTTGTTTAATGTTTGTCCTGTCTTGTCTACACATGGGACAGTAAGAAACACTTTCCATTTCTTGTATGTCTAGCACGTAAAGAATTGACAAAGCTGACTTGACTTGAGCTTTTGCACTGCATACTACTACATCAACTGGAACATTGGATAGGATTCACTGGTATAATTATCAATTGGTTAAAATCATACTAACAACAAAGGGGCTTTTTTGTTGCCATAGGAAACTGTACACTGGGTAATAGTTCAAAATAGACATTTCACTTATGCAATACGTGATTCACGCAGTCGCATAAAATTGTCAGTACAACTGCAGCCGCTAGGGGCAGCATAAGAACACTGAAGTTTATGCTGAAATAAAGATCTTACTTCAAAGCTTCGTAATCCTGCTGTTGAAGCGCAGTGAAATTAAATCATTGTATAGAGATAGTGATAATACAGCTGTTAAAATGTTTAAAAAGCAAATTCACATCAATTTGTTTTCCTTGTTAAAACCGTATGCCATGACTTAAAGTTTAACAATTTGAACTTTTAACCCAACCCGGCAATGTAAACAAAAGGTGTACGGATACTAGTTAGTGGAAACCAAATTCCAAAATGACGAATGACTAAAGCACAAACTATAAAATAAAGCCAAATATATTGTAAAGTTACAGGAAATTATACCACTGCTTGCTAGAATTTCCCATTGTAAAGTGCTGTTTAAATAACGTTAAAGTTTTTGCGAGATGCTGACCGTAATAAAAATATCACTCAGTTGCGTCATGAAGTCAAGTCGTGAACTTGTGTGAGAGGGAGAGAGAGGGAAATCTAGTTAGACTATATCACCCTATATATTATGTGTATTGCATTTGGTTGTAAACAGCTAGCCTCGCCTGTAAGATATTTGTTAAGATGGGTGACATGCTATTATTTTCGCTATGCGAATAAAATATTGATAGACGACTATAGGAGTGGGAGACCCTGCAGTCTCCAACATGCTGCCTGCATGAATGTGAGACCAAGCAGGGATCAGAAAATGAACGTTTCATCCACACACAAAAAAATCAACCTATGAACTGATATATTTTGATTCAATCTGCCTACAACCCGCATTTTCCTCCTAAAACACAATCTGCATCAATACATAGGCAAATCATTAGATTTCACGTGTAATACAGTTTCAGTTAGCGCCCTTGACATGGTAACTTGCAAGACAACCTGGAACGAAAGTTAGTCAAAAACCCAAGTACAGTATTTGCCTTCCACTCCAGTAAATGTGATTGCAACCATAACGGTAGAAAAACACTCATTACGAAAATGATCGTATGCTGTCCGATTTGTGTTTAAGTATCTACTTGTCAGTTTATCATATTTGGGTTCGTTGACAGACATCACTTGACGTCAGCAGGAGTTTGTGCAGTATACCGAAGTGGACACGTGAACTAGCGAAATTTTGAAAAATGTGCTTCTTCCGGTCCCATTGAAAACGACGCCATCCCTCAGTCCATTTCTTCTACTGTCTATGCTATTAACTCAGTTAATTACCCAGCATGTTAGCATAGTTAGCATTATTAGCTAATTAGCATTGTTAGCATAACTTCTAGCAAACATTAGCCAAGTAAGACAATTAGCTAAAAATGACTACAGCTTTCACTTCTAGAGTGGACCAGAACAGTATGAGTGAGAGAGAAAAGGTCCTTACACACACACACACACACACACACACACACACACACACGTTCTCACTCATGGTGGAGCAGAGCATTTATCAGCCCAAGAGTTTATTTCAATGAGACAAAATATTGCAGAGAAACAGGAATAACAAAAAAAAACAAGGGATAGTGTCAACGTCTCCATCTTGAAAGTCTTAGGACGAGTAGGGGAATGAAAAAATGGGTAAATGGAATAAAGAAAATAACAATGCTAAAAGTGTGCCAAGTTTTATGACTATCAGAGCAAATATGTTTGCCAAATTTCACAATTTTTTAGCAATTGGTTCTATGGGCTGCAATAGACTTCCATGGCAGAACATTACGCAGGTCATGGCATGGGTATTAAGAAGAACAGTAAGTGTGCTTATGTAAGCACACTTAACTAGACTGTATTTCCACAAAAAATGCTAAAAGTGTGCTTGCATGTGCCAAGGTTTGCAATAATCTGTCATTGTTAGTGGAGCAGGTGTCTTGTAGTCCTCATACCGCTACTCGTTCACAAAACTTCCATAAGCACATGCTATGTTGCATGTGCCGTTTTTGTTTATCGCACAATTGCAGCAAACGTCTGCATGCTAGGTGGTTCTTACACAGCATTTTAATTTGCATTAACCCTGCAGACATCCTTGCACCATTTTTTGCCCTTCAACCCATTTTGACCTTGTTGTACGTATGAGAACAGAGATTTAAGCCTGAGCACAATCAGTCCCTGCTTCACATGAGCTGTTCACATGTTTTCCTCCATCTTGTATGATTTTTTCCTCCATCTTCCATCTTGTATGATTTTGTCATTCCTGTTCAATTAGTGTTATGGGGTGCCATTTAGGTATCTGACATTTATGTATCAAATGTAAATTTTTGATATAAAATGTACTGCAGTATTAAAAGGAAAACTAAAAGTGAATGGTTGGAATTTTGATAGCGACATTTATTGGGCCTAATATCCAACAAGAAATGACACTTAAAATTTAATGTAACAATCAAAGATTTGCTTCCTATCAAATCTTTAAAAAAATTGTAACAGTGAAACATTTCACCCATGTAACTACACACCTTGCTTTCCCCACCCACACATTCACATACAGCACACAGGACACACTTTTCACGCCCACCTTCCACACCTATATGCAGGTCCCTGACCACTAGATGCCATTGGAGCCCCCCCGCCCCTTTCCCTCATGCAAGCAGTTCCACAAGCTGTCCCCCCCCCCCCCCCCCCCCCCCCCCCCCTCCTTTGCCCCCCCCCCCCCACACACACACACACCGCCTCGTACCCCCTCACCCCATCTCCTCACAAACACACACACACACACACACACACACACACACACAGAGCACTGTCGCCCAATCACTGAAAGGTCAATCACTGAATCCTGTCCGATCAAGCCCACACATTTTCCCCATCCCCAACTCAGCACTGGCCATTAGTCCAAATATCAGTTTATACGGTAAAATAATTCTAAAAACATTTGCTACCACCCAATGAAAACCGTGTATATCCATTTTTGTCCAGGTTCATTTCTGAGTAGCAGAAATGAAGGTAGAGGCAAAGTGTCACCTTATGGCCCTGGATACTGCTGGTATTTTGTCAGGCTAGTGTCACCTGATTTAGTGGTTGAAATAAGCCCATTTCAAAAGTTAAATGTAAAGATCGATTTGTTATTGGGATAGGGTATAACCAAGTATGTTGTCTTTTTAACGGTTCCCAAGTAGCAAACAGATGTGCAGAACATGTTTTTTCCCATGCGGTTTTGGTGTCAGACACATTCAGAATAATGGTCGGTTTTGGTTAAAGTGTAGGTTCCCGATTAAGCTTTTCACGTTTTTCCCAGAATGGTTCATATTACGTGTCCAGCACCTTTTGTGTAGGTTGTGAAAGGGTGTAAAATGCAATGTTGGTGAAAAACACGCTCGATGATAACGTTGACATGTTGGGTTATTGAACGTGCTTATACGGCCTCCTAGGCTGGAAAACAATTATTATGGGCTTTATGCTTTAATAGCATGAAAATATAAAAATTAAAGTAAACTAAACATGCTTAATTACTGGGTAATTTAACCTTAACATTTATGGAAAACAGCTCCAGTGCCTGGGGTCATTTGGGACTTGGGCTGGTCTTGGGCTTCAGTTAGGTCAGCCACAAGCCAGCTTGTGTTCTTTGCAATATAATAATAATAATAATAATAATAATAATAATAAACCATTACCAAGGCCAATATTCTGTGTAAACATTAAGTAACATTGACATCAGTTACATTTGTAACCCTAGGACAACTTTAAATAATAAACATCTCATACCTTCTAGGCTGTGGCAGTTGGCCAACATTAATTTTGGTATAGGTATAGGTAGTAGTCGTCAATGAAAGCTTCCAATTCCGTTAATTCGTCCAGGGTGTAGACGGATTGTAAAGTGGATTATGGATGAGAAAAAATTCGCTGGGTGTTATATTGATTTAGTCCGGAAAAAAGGGTTATTTTAGTAGGGTCTTTGGTGTTCTATCCTCCGTTTGTCAACAACTGCGCGCCGCCATGTACAATCTCACCTCTGAATTCTCGCGATACTCACACAACCATCTCTCTCGCTCTCACCTGTATAGTATAGTATAGTAGACTACTACCTACACCTCCAGACAACCATGAACCCGGACCAGACTCACTCAACTCCAAACGCAACCCAGCCCGACTCCAAGAGAAGGAAAAGAGACTCTGCAACAGACACAGCCGATTTAACAACCCAGGAAGTCGAGGTCAGTGTACTAACGGACATCAATAAAAAACTGGACATGCTAATCACCATTCACGAAGAGTTGAACGACATCCGTAACAGTCTCGAGCTAGCACACAGTCAAATCGCAACACTTCAGATTTCAAACCAAGGGCTCCGGACTTCAGTAACATCACTCACCCAAAAAATGCAACAAGTCACAGCCGAAAATAAAGCAATGAAAGAAACCATACTGGACATTCAAGCACGATCAATGCGCGACAACCTCATTTTTTCAGGCATTCCGGAACCAAACGACCCCAATAACACACCCGACAATCCAGAGCTACTCATAAAGGACTTTATGCTTACACAACTCAAACTGCCCGAGGACACCGTCAATACGATCACATTCCACCGAGTTCACCGTCTTGGCAAGCAGCAAAAGGACAAACCCAGACCCATCATTGCAAAGTTCGAACATTACAAGCAGAAAGACATGGTAAAGAATAAAGGAAAAGAACTCAAAGGCACCCACTACGGAATGAATGACCAATATCCCCACGAGATCAACGAAAGAAGAAAGATTCTATACCCAATACTCAAAGAAAACAGGAAAAAAAACATCCGTGCAACTGACAGTCGACAAACTTTATTTAAATGGACAGTTATTCAGGAATCCAGACACAACTCCTTGGCTCTTCTAGATATACGCACCCATGCCACAATTTACAGTATTATTCTATTATATTCACACACCTCTTTAATAACCAGCTCCCCACTAGCCCACACAAGCGCATTATATATCTGTATATCTGTCTATATAACTGTATCCTTTGTTCAAAGTTGTCTTTTCATGTCATCGATAATTATGTTTCTGTCTGTCCTTGTCATTATGTCCACTCTGTCCTGTGTTACCCCCCTCTACCTGCCCGGTCTTACATTCCTGCCCACACATTCACATTCACTTAGCACCCCCCAAGTACATACACTCACTCATGTCATTTCACCAATACATCTCTCACATTCACAACATCCAGACAGTAACCACATTAGCATGTCTAAGCTAACATTCCTAACTTGGAATGTTCGCGGCATGGGATCTCAGACAAAGAGGGCCAAAGTATTTGACCAACTCAATAAATTATCAGCAGACATTTGCCTCCTTCAAGAAACCCATCTCTCAGATTCGGACCATAACAAAACAAAATCTGCTCAATATAATCAATCATTCTCAGCCAACTACAACTCAAAACAACGAGGTGTCTGCATACTAATTCATAAAAAAATCACATTTGTTCACAATGCTACCATTTCCGATCCAGAGGGACGATTTATTATTATAAACATCTCAATTAACAATAACCCAATCACAATCGGAAACGTGTATGGCCCAAATTCAGATAATCCAGCTTTTTTTCAATCCTTTTTTTCTTCAATCGCAAACATGACCAACTGCCCAGTAATAATTGCAGGAGATTTCAACACCGTCTTAGACCCAACAATTGACCGCTCTAACAATTCAAAAAACAAACAAATTTGGCAATCCACCTCAACCATCAAGCAGTTCATGAGTGATTTTGGTCTTGCTGACAGCTGGCGCACACAACACCCACACAACAGAGAATACTCATTCTTCTCATCCGTTCACCGCTCCTACTCCCGTCTGGACTTTTTTCTTACTAGCAACTCCCTTATCCCCAATATCTCTCAATCAACAATGCACCCAATCATCATCAGTGACCATGCCCCTGTAACAATTACTTGGTCTATGAATCAACCACACAGACCAATCCCCAGATGGCGCTTTAACACATCACTCCTCCAAGATCCACACTTTGACACACTTATCAGGAGAGAGTGGTCACTCTTTTTAGAGATGAATGACTCCCCAGAGTCATCACCTTCTCTTCTGTGGGAAACAGGAAAGGCAGTGCTTAGGGGTGCCATCATTTCATTTTCTGTTCACAAAAAAAAAATAGAAAAGCAAAAGGAAACTCAATTGGAAGAAGAAATCAAACATCTAGAAAAAATAAACATGACAAACGCATCAGTTGACATTCAAATCAAATTAGATAAACACAAATCAGAACTCAATGAAATAATCAACAAACGGACCCAGTTTTTAATACACCGACTAAGACAGGAACATTTTCACCACAACAACAAATCTGGCAAATACCTGGCAAACCAAATTCAAAGAAATAAAGAAAAATTCACAATCACAGCACTACAGGACTCAGCAGGGAAGCTAACTCACTCACCAACTGAAATCAATCAGACTTTCTACCAATTCTACAACAAACTCTATTCATCAGAAAAAAACCCAGATAGCAAAGACATTAATCATTTTCTGGACCACATCCAATTACCAATAATTGACAATGACCAAAAAATCGCATTAGAAACCCCAATATCTGTTGACGAATTACATACTGCATTAAAGACTATGTCAAACAAGAAGGCACCCGGTCCTGATGGTTTCCCTGCTGAGTTCTATAAACATTTCTGGTCAACTCTAGCTCCACTGTTCTACCGGATGATTCAAGAATCAAAACACAACTCCAGGCTTCCACCATCCTGTAATAGCGCTTCGATCTCACTTCTACTCAAACCCAACAAAGACCCAACGCTACCATCAAGTTACAGGCCAATTTCGCTTATCAATGGTGACATTAAAAGCCCTTGCCATCAGATTAGAAAAAGTAATTCCCTCCATAATCCATCCAGATCAAACAGGATTCGTGAAAGGCAGGCAATCTTCAAGCAATACACGCAGGTTATTCAACGTAATGCACCACTCAATAAGTCAGAAAAACAATTCAGTCATTATTACATTAGATGCAGAGAAAGCTTTTGACAGAGTCAACTGGAAGTTCCTGTTTTCCACATTAGAGCGGTTTGGCTTTGGGGACTCATTCATCAAATGGGTCAGACTGCTATACAATTTAACATCAGCCACCGTCACCACAAATGGGTTAGCTTCTCAAAACTTCACTTTGCACAGGGGGACTAGACAGGGGTGCCCACTCTCGCCCTTATTATTCACTATTTTTATTGAACCTCTAGCTGCAGCCATACGCCAAAACTCACAAATCACAGGAATCCAGACTAAAAATATCCATCATAAAATAAGTCTCTTTGCAGACGATATTTTACTTTTTCTTCAAAATCCAGTGAGCTCAGTACAAGAAACAATCAAAACAGTAAACTCATTTGCCAACATTTCAGAATACTCAATCAACTGGAATAAATCATCAGCTCTTCCGCTACAACCTCAAAGTGGCAATGCAGCAGCAATCACCCTCCCTATCTCACTATGCACCGATCACATCACCCACTTAGGAGTAAGAATTTCCCCCAGGCTGTCTGACCTATTTAATCTAAACTTCTCCCCCCTACTAAAAACAATTCAGGATGATCTGCAACGCTGGACAAATCTACCACTCTCCATCATGGGCCGTATATCTGCTATCAAAATGACAATCCTACCTAAAGTTAATTATCTCCTTTCAATGATCCCAATACAACCATCCACATCCTGGTTCAAATCCCTAGATTCAGCAATTACAAAATTCTACTGGAAAAACAAGACACCCAGAATCAAACTAGCAACCCCTCAAAAACCCAAGTCCCTAGGAGGATTAGACGCACCAAATTTCACTCTGTATAGCCTGGCAAACCATCTCCAATATGTATACAAATGGATCCACCATAATCAATCTGATGTTATCTGGTTAGACTTAGAACAGACAATTTGCAATGACCTCCTGATTTCAGATCTACCATTTCTTACTCCAACAATCAAAAAACACCCCTGTTTCAAAGCCCCTACCATCTGTTCGAGTCTGACAGCCTGGTGGAAATTCCACAACATCACTAACACCAAGCACTCACCCTCTAAGCTCACCCCAATTTGGAACAACCCAGATCTCACTTGCAACAAACAAACATTCAATTTCTGCACCTGGAAAGATAAAGGCATTACACACCTACAGCACTTATTTACAAACAGCAAATTTTCTACATTTGCAGACTTGGTCCAGAAATTTGGCATCACCAACAAGCACTTCCTGCAATATCTACAGATTAAATCAACAATCATATCCACTATGAATACCCAACACCCAATTTAGAACTCGCTACACCCGTCCTAAATCTTATTAATATATCATCTTCAAAAAAGCTACTATCCAAAATCTATAAGCTATTGACACAAACTGACACCAGTATGAACCTACCATCTGCCAAATGGGATTTAGACCTCTCTATTTCCACAGATGCCAGTTTCTGGGCTCAAGTCTGCAAAAACACCTTTCTCATAACCAAAAATACAAACTTACAATTAATCCAATACAAAATTATGCACAGAACTCACCTCACGGGACACAAATTGTTTTGCATGGGCTTCTCAACAGACATCTGCCCCCACTGCACCCAAAACTGCCCGGACACCTATATTCACGCACTCTGGCACTGCACCCCCATAAAACAATTCTGGGAGAAGGTAACAGGTCTACTTTCCACTTTCTTTGGCTGCTGCATCCCAACCTCCCCGTCACTCTGTCTGCTTGGAGATACCACATTATCCACACTATCCAACCTGAATCACTTTAATAGCAAAATCTTATTGGTTGCGCTAGCTGTCGCCAAGAAAACTATCCTCATGAACTGGAAATCAAAGAACAAAATTCACATATCCGCCTCGAAAAACCTATTACTAGACCACATTTCATTAGAAACCTCAAATATCCCGTATCATAACTTAACCTGGTCATCACTTTCCAAATTCTTACAGTCATGAATGTCCCTCTCTGCTTGAGACATGGTGAGCCCCCCTCCACCCTTTTCACCTTTTTCTTCCCATTTAGACCCACTCCCCCAAGTATAATCAGTCTCCTCTGCACTGCTCTGGCCTCCAGGGGCCGGGGGGCGGGCTGACTTGTGTGTGGGGTCCTGGCCATGGTGGGGCCGCGGTGGGGCCTCTCCCCCGCTGCCTCTGCTACGGCCCACACCATCCCCTGGATTGGATCGGGCTTCCTCTGATCTGTGGGCCTCACTTTTTAATGCCGACTCAGAAAAGTTCACACACTTTCACACAAGAACACAAACACCCCCACTATGTCAGGGCCGAGGTGGGGTGCTCGGTACAGGGGCCTGTAAAAGGGCCCAAATTAGCTTGCACCCCACTTCTTTTAATGCAATACATTTTAGAATAATATGCAATCCCAACTCATAGGAAGGGTGGTGGGGGGGGCAGGGGGGAGTCTCCCCCTTTGCTCTACCCCCCCCCCTCCTCTTTTTAATGCATTTAGACACCACATAAAACACATCATAGGGCCAGTGAGGCTCATGGATTGGTTGGGGCTTGGGCCCCTGTTCTGGTCGGGAGGGTGGGGGCTGGGGCCGGGGGTGGGGGTGGTCTGGGTGGCTCTGCAGCGGTCCTTCCCTGTCCTCTCCCCCCGCTGGAGTTCGGCCTGTCCCTTTGATGCGCTGAAGGTTGGAGCGGTCAGAGGAAGTCAACTCCCCTCTTTCCCTCCTTCCCTTGTTTTTCCCTTGTTTATCCCCCCCCTCCCCGCTTCCTCCTAGAGGGGGCTCATCCAGATCCCCATGCCCCGGACATTTCAGAACATACCCCTTACACGCATGCTAACTACTGAAGCATATCCATGCAAACACACATACACACACATATACACTCAAACACCCCCCCCCCCCCCCCCCCCAACACACTCATACACATACACACGTGGACAAAATTGTTGGTACCCCTCAGTTAATGAAAGAAAAACCCACAATGGTCACTGAAATCACTTGAAACTTGCAGAAGTAATAATAAATAAAAATGTATTAAAAATTAAACAATCAAAATCAGCCATCACTTTTGAATTGTTGATTAACATAATTATTTAAAAAAACAAACTAATGAAACAGGCCTGGACAAAAATGATGGTACCTCTATAAAAGATTGAAAACTATTTGACCAGAGTGACATGATTAACTCAGGTGTGTCCTTTAATTGACATCACGGGTGTTTCCAAACTCATAAGTCAGCCTGCCTATTTAAAGGGAGACATATAGTCACTCTGCTGTTTGGTGAAAAGTTGTGTACCACACTGAACATGGACAACAGAAAGCGAAGGAGAGAATTGTCCCAGGACATCCGAAAAAAAAATTATAGACAAACATCTTAAAGGTAAAGGCTATAAGACCATCTCTAAACAGCTTGAAGTTCCTGTGACAACAGTGGCTCATATTATTCAGAAGTTCAAGACCCACGGGACAGTAGCCAACCTCCCTGGACGTGGCCGCAAGAGGAAAATTGATGACAAATTAAAGAGACGGATCGTTCGAATTGTATCCAAAGAGCCCAGAACAACCTCCAAAGAAATTAAAGGTGAACTCCAAGGCCAAGTTACATCAGTGTCAGATCGCACCATTCGTCGTTGTTTGAGCCAAAGTGGACTTCATGGGAGACGACCAAGGAGGACACCACTGCTGAAAAAAAAACATTAAAAAGCGAGACTGGAATTTGCAAAAATGCATGTTGACAAGCCACAAAGCTTCTGGGAGAATGTCCTTTGGACAGATGAGACCAAACTGGAGCTTTTTGGTAAGGCACATCAACTCTATGTTCATAGACTCAAAAACCAAGCATACGAAGAAAAGAACACTGTCCCTACGGTGAAACATGGAGGAGGCTCAGTAATGTTTTGGGGCTGCTTTGCTGCATCTGGCACAGGGTGTCTTGAATGTGTGCAAGGTAAAATGAAATCTGAAGACTATCAAGGCATTCTGGAGAGAAATGTGCTGCCTAGTGTCAGAAAGCTTGGTCTCAGTCGCAGGTCATGGGTCTTCCAACAGGACAACGATCCAAAACACACAGCCAAAAACCCAAGAATGGCTGAGAGAAAAGCGTTGGACTATTCTAAAGTGGCCTTCCATGAGCCCAGATCTGAATCCCATTGAACATCTGTGGAAGGAGCTGAAACATGCCATTTGGAGAAGACACCCATCAAACCTGAGACAACTGGAGCAGTTTGCTCATGAGGAGTGGGCCAAAATACCTGTTGACAGCTGCAGAATGCTCATTGACAACAGAAATCGTTTAATTGCAGTGATTGCCTCAAAAGGTTGTGCAACAAAATATTACGTTATGGGTACCATCATTTTTGTCCAGCCCTATTTCATGAGTTTGTTTTTTTAAATAATTATGTTAATCAACAATTCAAAAGTAATGGCTGATTTTGATTATTTAATTTTCAATACATTTTTATTTATTGTTACTTTTGTAAGTTTCAAGTGATTTCAGTGAGAATTGTGGGTTTTTCCTTCTTTAACTGAGGGGTACCAACAATTTTGTCCACGTGTGTACACTCTAATAACTCCCCCCCCACCACCCACCACCACCTGGTTACATGTACCTAGCACTGTTTTGTTGAATGTCATGTCCTAGTTCATTATGTTGTATGTTCTCTGTTTGTAACACACTTCTTGGTTTTGTAATTGTATTCGTCTTTTGTAAAAATAATTTAAAAAAAAAAAAAAAAAAAAAATTGGTATAGGTAATGTTGGCTGCAGTCACATTGGTTAGTTCGCCAAGTCTTAAAAACAAAAGGCACAAAAGGCTTACCACTAATACCAACTGTTAAGGATTTTATACTTCTACATTACAGTATATTAACTGGTTTACACACACACACACACACACACACACGTCACATCTAACTCGGCTCTTTCCACTTCCTATGACGAGTACACCCCAACATAAGAGTTTCCATGACAACTCGAATCGTTTTGTATTGAAGCACATGAGCACATTTATTCAAACGGGAATTCAAATTGGAAATGCAAATTCAGCTGGCAATTTTACTCACAAATGGCAATTCAAATCGCAATTTAATTTGCAAATGGCAATTAAACATAAAAATGCATCATTTAATTTGAAGACAATACTTTGTAATCGGCAATTCAATATGTGAAGTGGTAATGTAATCCTAATCGCTTTTTACGAACAAATAATTAACAATGTCCATATTACCATGGTATTATTGCATATTTATTTTACAATTGGCAATTCAGTATTTGAAGCTGCCAATCTAAAAATTGGCAGTTCAATATGCAAAATGACAACATAACTCTTACATTATTTTGGATTATTTTGTATATAAAAGTGCTGGTGTTAGCCATTATAAATAGCGCCCCTATGCATTGCATTACGCTTTGCCACGTTTCAAACGTTTTGCCAAAAATTCAAATTGAAATGTAATCTGTCAGTCCTCTATGTCAAGGTGGGTGCTCCTGAAACATGTCAGTTTCGTATAGACAGGCTACCAGTCTATGCCATCATGACCAGTACAAAGAGGAGGACAGTTTTGCTAGCCGTTAGGCCAAGACAGCTGGTGACTGCGTTGACATCCTTAGAATCCGTGCTATAACTAGAACAGAACAGAATTTGAGTCTATTTATCTGCACAGGTGGGTTTTCATCCAAAATCCTATTGACAGCTACAGTCCCTGACAAAAGTCTTGTCGCTTATCCATTTTGTAGGAACAAAAGCTTATAACCTCACTTTTAACTAGATGTACCGCATAGCGGTACATGGTATGACTGCCGCAGTGTATTTAAGTGTGGGAACAGCAGGTATGATGAGTTTGTGGTAGGTCAGTGTTGTGAGGTGAGAGTTTGTGTGGAAATGGTTTACTGGAAGTGGGCATGGATGTGGGTTTTAAATCAATGACATTCTGTGTGTTTGTGTATATTTTGTGTAGTTCCCACCTTCTCGGTCCAAGATATTGGCAATGCAAAATCACAATTTTTGCATTTAACTATATCACTAGGTGGTGCTATGCTTCAAGTGAGTGTTTATGGAATGGGTCGATATGCCTCTTTAACACCGGCATACTGACAGAAAATCATTGTATTGGGCAAATTATTTGATGAGTTATTTAACAAAAACTGTTATTGTACACCTAGCTTTGACAGGAAACATTGTACCCTGTGACAAAATGTCACAAAATTTGGTGCACATGAAAAGAAAGCTGTTGAAAGTTGTCAGTAGTCAACTTTGACCAAATATGAGCAATTAGAAGTCGAGATATGGACTTTTGAAGAATTTTAAACTATGTTTTGAATTTTGATTGACATGTAACTTTGAAACAGTCCATCTCAAGATAAATCCTTTGATAACTTTTTGTCAGCATCGTCTGTAAATTGAAAGTGGCCATTAACCAGTATTGTCAATGTGGGAGGGTCAACAGATTTCACGACAAAAAAAAATTGGTTGTAAAAATTAGCGTTGTGTAGATAATAGGCAAAATGGCATTTTATACAATTACAGCGCCCCCTATGGGCCAAGTTTTATGGCATGTGCTGTGCTTTTAGAGGTCTTTGTGCGTATCGTGCATGACATATTTTGTGCAGTTTCCACCTTCTTGGTCCAAGATATTGCCAATATCAAATCCAATTTTTCGCATTTACCCATATCACTAGGTGGCGCTACACTTTAAGTGAGTGTTTATGGACTGGGTCGATACGCCCCTGTAACACCGACATATCACAAAAAATCATGTTGTTCGGTGAAACATTCACTGAGTTATTCAGCAAAAACTTTTCGGCGTCTCCCCCTCTTTGATGGACACTGGCACAGCAGGGGGGGTGGCCCTTGGGGGCCAAAAGCTCCTATTTGCTCAAAAACTTCTAGGGCTACATGCCTACAAAGATTCATGTCCCCCAGAGTTCCAGTGTCCTGGCAATCGTTGACAAAGTCGGTGAAAAAAAAAAATAAATAAATAAATAAAGGGAAAAAAGTCTCGCCAACACTATAATGACCGCTTTCGCTAGCTTTGCTAGCGGCGGTCATAATTAATACAGTGGTTGTAGAAATGTCTCATATGAAAGCTAAAACCCTCCCAAATTATGCTCAATATACTAAAATAAATTTGCTTCACTGAAGAAAGATTGATCATTTAATGAACACAGAAAAGTCAGATTTTGGCAAGACAAAAGTCTTGTCGCCTTGTCATATGATGCACCCAGTCATAGATTACAGCAGTCACCTGTGATCAGTTATTGATCAATCAGTTAGTGGGTGTGCATAAAAAGAACCCCAGCATACCAGACCTTGACATCAACTCCAATATGCCCTCTGACAACATGCCTAAGATGCACCCTGAGACCAAAGCATTAATTATCAAGGGGGTGAAGACCAGATCCACTTCTGAGGTGGCTGACACCTTCAATGTGTCTCAGCGTCAAGTACAAAGAAAAAGAAAAGATCTGAATAGACTGGAGATGTTTTTGACAAGCCCAGGTCCGGCAGACCCCGCTAGACACCTGCTTGGGAGGACCGTTTGTTTTTTCAAAAATCCAAGGCCAGCCCCTTTTCCACTGCAGCAGAGCTCCACCAGGCCTGGTCACCTCAAGTCCCTGTGTCCACCAGAACAGTTTGTAGAATTCTGTCTCGAAATGCCCTCCATGGTCGATTCAGTGCACAGAAACCAGCACTAAACAAAAGGCAATTAAAAAAGTGGCAGGTTTCTCAGATAAATCTTCGGTTGAATTACATCACAGCCGCCACAAATATTGCCTATTTGAGACCTACTGGAGCCCGCATTGGTCCAAGATTCACACAGAAAACAGTTACGTTTAGTGGCGGAAAAAATCATGGTCTGGGGTTACATCCAGTGTGGGGGTGTAAGACATTTCCAGGGCGAAAGGCAATATCAATAGCCTAAAATATCAAGAAGTATTAGCAACCTCAGCCACCAGACATGAACATCATTGAGCATGTCTGGGGTAGAATGAAAGACGATAAGCAACAAGACTTTTGTCAGGGACTGTATAGCACAACTATACATTTCATATTGAACTATGCCATGTTGACACAGGGATACCTCTAAAGCCTCCCGACTTTGTGAAAAATTAGGCTACCACTCACCTACAATGGCAAGAAACAAATGCTGCAAAGCTATTAATATTGACCTTGTCATAGCCGATCTGCTTTACAAAGGCAAAGTGCAGTACCTGAACACAGAAACTGAAATGCTTTTAGAGTTGACACATTGCCCAGTCAAACATGTTGGAGGTATACAGACCCTGTATACCATTATGAAGTTCATTTTCATAATTCCATTAGAAAAATTACTTTCATAGATTATAGATTCAGGGCCCACAATGTAAACGATTTCAAGTATTTGTTTATTTTTACATATTTTGGGCTTCCAGCTCAAAATACCCATGAAAACAGGAATTCAAAAAATAGAAGTAAATGGTGATTTCTTTACAGTATTCTCAGTTCTATCAGAAAAAAATAAATCAGGATCAAAATAAATCAGGATCACATCGAATCAATCAAAATATGGTCCTTTCTAAACGATATGTTAATGTTCAATACTTGGTTGGGAATCCCTTTGCCTTCATCATTGACACTTCGGCCCTTTGGCACCTGTCTCACGCGCTTCAGGCACTTGTGAGGTTTGAGCGGAAAGTAGGGACACTAGGGCCTTATAAATTCCGCGATGCGGAAAACACGGATGGAATCGTGGAATCTACACATTAAAACTGAATTTTGATATAAACGTGGAATCGCATGAAATTTGCATAGTTATTGTATTGACATTTAAAATCCAGGTTAAAAAGTCTTACAACAAGCATAAACTCTGCTATTTTGCCTAGTAGCCATGCCATATTCACGTTTGTCTAACAATTCTTCTGTTGGTTGCCAATACGGACCTATGATTTGGTTTGGTTTTAATGTATATATAATATGATATACCGGTGGAAAAAAAGCAAAAGGATAGGCATATGTCCATTCGTTGTAAACACTGCTTGCAAGCAGGAAGGCACACTCCCTGTGCTGCAAGGCATCCATGGCAAAAAAAAAAAAACATTTTGTGGTCGTAGATGAAACGTCAGACAACAGTGATTGCAGTGTCCTTAGCTTGATTTGACTAGTTTTAATTTTGCCACAAAGCATGCAGTGTGCATGCCCATTTAGGCTTATATTTAGCTGATAGAGACATGTTGAATTCAGTTTATTTCCACATCTGTCTATCCATCTATCTTTCTATCTTTAAATTCAGAGGTAATTTATTAGCATGACTGGTTAGAATCTGTGTTCCCAAAGCAATGTCCTACAAATAATAATAGTAATAGGCCTGCAAATAACAAAGGGATTGGAACAAAATAGAGGACATGTACCAGTAAGTGCTTTTTTATCTTTATTTTGCCTTGAGTTGTATGCATGCTTGGCTCTGTTTAGTCAACAAAATGATAAAAGCCTTGACTTTTAAAAGGGAAATATTGGTTAGAAGGCTTCAAAAATCCAAAATGGCTAAAAATAAAACCAAAAAAACAGAAGCGAGGGTGCAGAGAAACGGGCTCAATGCCCAGGATGTGGGGGCAGTTTTTGGAGTTATGTCGCACTTTTTCAGATTGCCTGGCAAATTTAAATACTGAATTGCCGTTTGTAAAATGAATGGCTATTTAAATAAATGTGAAACAATTCCATGCTAATATGGACAATTATTTGTTCATAAAAAGCAATTAGGATTACAATGCCACTTTGTCTATTGAACTACCAATTGCAAAGTATTTTTCTTCAAATAAATAATACATTTCAACATTGAATTGCCATTTGCAAATTAAATGGCCATTTGCAAACTTAACTCCTGTTTGAATAAATGCACTCCATAGATTTGCCCCTCTTGCACTTGTAACAACGGTTGCTCTGGGTTAATTTATAGTGCAAGAAATTACATTCAGGCATGGCTGCAGCACCCTGTGAAAAATTAAAATAGCCAGTCACCAGTTCAAAGGCAGCTCATTTCACACAGCTAAGACAGCATAAAGTAGGCTACACGAAAGCCTGTCTACGTGTCTAAAACGTTTTCAAGACGTCAGTATTCGGTGTACAATGACACATCATCAGCACCGCCATTCAATGTTGGAAATAAGTGTCCATGTGTTCATAGTTAAACGTTTATTTTTACTCATTTTGAACTTGTCGTTTACGTTAGCTTTTGCTTGGGAAAACTTTTCAAAAAGAAAGAAAAGTTCGTGTACATCAACACCAAATTGACACCTCTGAACATAAAAGTGGTGATACGTTCATTTTAACACGTGTCGTTTGAAACCTGATAACATGTAATACACGTTTTTATCAGGGTCCCTTCTAATGGTGTGCAAAAAAAGAACGTAGCCTACTGAACACGTCGGTTTTGTTTAACACCACAATACAACCGCAATGAAACGGGGTGTTTGGGTTTAAATAACGTGCTTTGCTGCTTGGGTTGTAGGCTAAAACAACCCATCACTCAATAACAGGCTGTATTTAATTTGCTCTAGGTGCATGGCTATTTTGAGTCTGTCTTTGCACAGATAGCGCTGTAAAACCATTCATTTTGTCACAAGTACATGTTTTAAGCAGCTAAACAACTAGGCCAAATCAAGAGCGTTAACATCTTTTAGTCTATTTTGAAAGCAGCAAACACATAAAACATTTTCAGATTCAAAGAGGCATGCAGCCCATGGATAAACTAGAACATGGAAAATCATTTCCCTACACAACACCTAAAATTGTTTGTTGTAAAGGCCGTTAGAAACAAGATGACAGACGACTTAAATACCAGCTAATCTTGTTTAATCATGTTAGACAATTACCAAACTTTGTTACCAAGCTAAAATACAATGAATGGTTTCCTCGAAGTATAAACGATGTTATTTAGTCATAAACCCCTTAGTAGGCTAATCGCTGTACTTTGATAATACTTACATTTTAAAAGTAGTTTGTGCTGATCAAAGCCTTGATGCTCTCGCTACACGCATACAGGCCCCGCAGTCCATAGGAAGCTGAAGCTGGATGTTAGTGTCCAAGTCAGCCATAGCATACTGATTGTGTGACTCTCGAGCGCGGCCATTTTTTTTGTATGCCGTCACGTGCACTACGCTATGCATTTGCTATGCATAGACTTACAGTTTTTACCGCGTTTTTCCACGCGTGTCTCAATACCATGTCTACATTTTCACAACTCTTAACACGTTTGCATGAGCCAAAGTCTATGGGAGACAAACTACGTTCTCTTTCGCATTGCTTTCACACAATTGCGTTCAATCACCACTTTAACCAAAATACATAAGTACTTCTCTCAGTTATGTTTACCACCAACAAAATTATGTACAACTGCAGCTACATTTGCAGACATTTGGATACTCTTATCAAAACAGTTAACTCTATGATCAAAACCTTAAAGCAATACAATACAGTGTAACAAAGCACAGCATTTTGCATTTTGTCACCCAAAAAAGAAATAATGTGCTTGAGGCATCTTTTAGCCAAATAATTATTGATATTTAGCACTTTTACACTTACGTGTGTATTTCTTCATAATATTTTTTTATTTTTATAGCTTGTTACGTAACAGGTAAACAAAGAGGTTACATTTGCATGTTTATGGGCAAAACATTGTGATATAGAAAGTTGATATTGGAGTTGCTGTGTATTCCATTACCAGTGTGTACTGTAGGCTTTATCATGGTTTATCCAAAATGCAGCAGCACCGTGGATCAGCATTACAGTAGGTAGGGCCAAAAACGACTTCTATGGATGACTATATTTACATAGCCTGGCTGTCGCACCAAGCTTGTAGACAGAGCTTGATCTGGCAAATCTCCCTCAATGTAGCATCACAGGCAGTATGGGCGGCCCCAGGCTAATATTTACATACATTTAAACATGTACAACACATATTACATGTACATTCTTTTGCAGTGAAACATACTCTAATTGATGCAGGTAATGGGCGTTCACCCTTCCTGCAGTGGAACACAATGTGGTTATATGTAAGCACAGGGTGAAGTTATCAGTTACATGTTACAGTTCATCCTGGTGTGTTTCTGGAGTGATGTGTTTTCTGTTTGTATCATTGTGCATATTTGATTGACACAATTTATCTTCAGTTCTGAAATGTGGACTGCAGTTAGAATCCAGAAAAATTGCAAACTATAGAAAATCCACTGAAAAACACCTTGTGATTCGCATCAACATTTTCTAATACATATGGTACTTTACACAAAATAATTTTGTAAACTGTATAGGTATAGCCTATACTCTTTATTTATCTATTATCAAAGGTGCATAAATACATACAAATGTCACTTAGATTGTTTGATAAAGTGTGTATTTACAAGACATGTCAGTAACGTGCCATACTCTCAGACAGAGGCTAGATTTTAAGTGATTTGTTTCAAGTTGTTTGCATTTTTTAGCTTAATGTACATTGACTGGCATTGTAGACTTACTGACCAACAGCGTGTGTTATAGTTATGTTGCTGTAGTGCATTTTGCAGCAAATGTTAACTGATGTGCTCAAATGCATGTTGGTACAGCACACTGTGTTAAGAGTTTTGCAAAAGTGGACATTGCCCTGCAAAACGTGTGAAAATGGTTGGCAAAAACTGTGCTCAAACGCATGTTGGTACAGCACACTGTGTTAAGAGTTTTGCAAAAGTGGACATTGCCCTGCAAAACGTGTGAAAATGATTGGCAGAAACTGTAAACGCTAGAAATTCTACGGGCAGTTGGGTGAACTGTCAGTTAAACAAAGGGTACACCTTGCAGTCCTGTGGTTTATTTTCAGTCTGGTATGTTCTACATTTGAAAATTAAACCTTTTTTATTGCCATCTTAACACTAAGAAACAAAATTACCAACCATACAACGGTGGGAAAGGGGGAGAAATTTCAGCAAGTCTCAGGTTCGAATCCAAAGTATTAAATATACCAAAATAGAGTGAATTTAATGTTGTAAAGTTTTGAAATAAAGATGAAAAGAAAAAAATGATTTTGTTGAAGTGATAGAAACCACTAAAATACTCCCCTAACACTAAAATGTTTCAATTAGCATGCATTACCAAACATAATTGTTTCATATGGCATGTAGACTATTACAATAATTTTACTTTTTAAATCAATCTTGCAAACAGCATCTTAACACTGCATGCAACTCTACACATATTAGCCTATATGAAATAAGTTTGTACCAGAAGTTTAAAAACAAAACAAAAAAACATGCCTCTCCAACATTAAAATTTCTAGTGACCCGATGCACCTACAATTTTTAGTTGGCCCAATTTAAGTTGCGGAAACCAACCTTTTTTGTTGTGCCGTCATGTAGACTGAATTAAATTAAATTAAATATACTCTGTTGACTAAACATAGCTTGTTGGGCTAACAAGCAGACTTAAATTGAAATAAAATATTGTATATTAAATATTTCACGTTGGTCCAAAATGTCAAAATTTCATTATTTCAAGTAAATTGCACACTATGCTCTGATAAAGTACATTATTTATTTAAATCCACATGAACTTGCCTGTTAGGCTCAAGTGCAACATTCCACAAGTATTCAACCAGTGTCCTAGAAACAATATCTGAGAGTTTAAAAAAGCAAAAAGAAACTCAGTAAAGCATGACAGTGGCACAACATTGAAGTCTGTTAGTCTAAATTAAGTGCAATGTAACATTACATTTTAAAAGAGTTCTATTGAGTGAATAGTTGTTCTGTTCCCTTTCTGCACACATGAACACACACAAACACATACAGAGAGAGAAAGAGACAGTGAGAGAAAATTGGGAACAGGTTTATTGGGAGAAAATGTCTGTATAAACATGCATTAAACAAACTTAAAACAATTTCTCCCTGAAATTCAAATTAGTCAAACTGTAGTGTGATGCAAAAAAGTAAAGAAGGTGTAAAATTAGTTTAAAACTAGAAAAGCACTCAGAGAGCGCAGACCTCCGCCAAGGCAGCTTAAGTCTCCACCTTACCCTACTAACAATTTTTGGTTCCCAGAACGTTCCGGGAACGTTAGGCTTTGGTTGCAGTTTGGTTCTGGGAACGTTCCCTGAAAGTTATTTTTTGGTTGTAAATTGGTTAGCAGGAAACCCGAAATATGGTTTCCAGAACGTTACGCAAACGTTCCCGTTTGGTTCCCCCAACGTTCCCTCAACGTTCTCCCAACGTTCACCCACCGTGCCTTTATCCCTGTTCATGTCATGTTGGTTCTCTCAACGTTCCCATAACGTTCCCATAACCTTTTTGGTTACATGTTTGGTTCTCTAGACGTTCTCCTAACGTTCCCCCAATGTTACATGTTGGTTCCCACAAGGTTCCCCCTACAACCTTCTAGTAACCTTGGTTACATTTTTGGTTCAGTATTCCCCAAATGTTCTTTTCCGCACCAAAATGTAGTTTTTCTGTAGTTTGTAGTAGGCCTACATTGTAAAAAGTTGCTTTTCCATGACAGTTATTTACTACAGAACACAAGCAGTAATGAATGGCCAGGCAAATGTTGCAGGAAGTAGGCCTGGTAAAAAAAAACCTTAGAATGTAGACAAATGCCCAGGACACTGAAGAAGCACAGAAACAAATTAAAATACTACAACAATTTTATTAATGTAATATAAATACAAACAATCCTTTAAAATAGCCTTAGCTAATGAGCAAACAAAAGAAAGCAAGTCAGTCCATTTGTGGCCAGCTATAATAATAATACATTTTATTTCAAATATAAAAAGCGCCTTTCAGGACACCCAAGGTCACTTTACATATAAAATAAATACATAAATAAATGCATGGAGTCCATAGTGCCATATTATAGACCATAGGATAGTCTAAATAGGTAGGTCTTCAGTTCCTTTTTAAACTGAGCTGTGGATTCACATTGTCTAATAATGGATAAATCCTTGGGCATGATGGTGGTGACCCTCTTGGCGTGGATGGCACACAGGTTATGGGGGGAATCCAGTGTGCGTGGCGAAGCCTGGCTTGTGACGTCAGGAATTAAGGACACAAATGCAAGCACAGTGGGAGTGAAAGTACACGCACACACACAGGAATTTCTGTATATAACTGGGTCCAGGCAGCGGTACTTGAGGTTCGTCCGGTCTCGTACAGCCTCCAGGGTTCCCACCAGTGCCGGCTTGTCTGCTGATGCGTTCAATCCCCACCAAATCTCTCATGAGTCTGAAAACATACGTATTTATACGTATGTGATGTTACATACAGTCAAACATACAGTACACATTGAGCTGTTGTATTATGCAGGCTGGCTTGGGTCAAAATAGATTATTCTAGAGTGATGCCTGGACTCTAAAAGGCAGATGCCAACTTAATTGTTGAGGCAACCAGGATTATCATAGCAAACAAAACACATTAGTAAACACACACAAGGAACACTTAAAAAAATACAACCCAAAAGGAAAACAAAAAGGCACACAAGACTGTTAGTAATTGCACGGTTGCTTCACAATTAGTTGGCTAGTGCCACTCGGCTGACCACTTCGACATAAATACCACTCAAGTGCATTTATTACGTAAGGCCTACACAGCAATTAAGAGAGGGAGAGAGCTAACCTGTACACCAGAGCTCGTAGTTAAAAACACAAAATAAGAAACAATTAGGCTGGTGAAACGGCAGGCTCATTAAAACACTGCACATTATAATCATAAAAACAGCTTACCTGTAGTGATTAAAAAACAAGGTCTTAAAATACAATCAAGTATAAAATATGCAAGGATAAAAACAAAAATATATGGAGAGGTTTATAGTTGAGGACCCTCGGACCTAAAAAGAATTCCATCCAACTTAGTGTCAAACATTTCATTTAACTATTGGGACAATTCAGTGGTAAATAAGAGGCTGAAATTTAATTTACCGTCTGTGTGGTGCAAACTTCAGTGCATGCCCAATGCACTCCTCAATCTCCACCACTTTCTTATCAGGGAAGTTGTGCATGCAGGCCTCTGCAAAGTGAAGTTAAAAAAAAAGTTGAATATTTAAATATATGTCAAACCTGACATAACTTGCATTTGAAAAACATACCCGATAAACTTACCAGTTATAATTTTGCAGAGGGCCAAGGTCTGGAAGGCCCTTTTCCCCTTCCTACCCCTCAGACTGTAGAGGGAAAGGACCTGGTTTGTTACAACCTGCTGCACGATTCAGCGCACAGCCGCCCCTGGATTTGCTCCGCCAAGCCTTTCAATGGAACATTTCTAATAAAAAAAAAACACACACACACACACATAATTAATACTCGAGGAATGGCACAAGCTCTCCACAGTCATTTACAATGAAAACACATGTGGAGGCATGACACCCCACTGCGTCAGGCAGCCAAGTGGCCAATCAGCGGTCTATGTGCGTTTCAAACTGAATAGGGCGGTTTGTTTGGGGAACAAACGTTTAGCGTGTAAACAAACTATATCCATAGAACACTCTCCATATAAAAGTACAACTTTTTAACATCAATTTCTATTTTCTACTCATACACAGGAACCTACCGCATTAAGTTTGGAGCAGGTTTTTGAGGCAGGTACAATGCGAAAATAGATACTTGTTTTCTTTCGGTATGACGGCAGTGTTTCCTGCTCAAGAAATTGGCATTAAAGTACCGATATGATTCAGTCTAATGTTTGTCAATGGATTCAGTGCACCGTTTGTATCAAAAGTACAGCATTTACTGCACGAACACTGTGGCAAATCTGTTCTGCACAACAGGAACAACAATTCACTGTAGTGATGAGTGTGATCAAGGATGGCATCGGCATCATGTAGTTAACAAAATAAAGAATTGTCAACATACCTTCTGTTGATCTTCTTGTTGTTGAAACAAACGCTCCGATCGGGGAAACACGTAAACATCCAGTTAGCCCGCAGTCCTTTAATTCGTTTAAAATTTCTGTGGTTGGCGCGTCCAGTCCGGTACAGTCTTGCAGCTGGCTGGTACAGGACGTGACGTCACGTACTCGCGAGGCACATTTAAAGACACACAGCACTTAACCATAACGTATGTCTAGGGCCATCCCTCCTGCTTTGTAGATTAATAATTTCAGTCTATGCTTCATAAATTATATGGCAATCTATTGAATTGTCAAAGTTGCTGTGCTTTGTCAGTCACACAAACAAAAACCGGCTGAACCAGTGTCCAAAAACTAGAATACACAAGCAATGCGGTTTTAATAGCCCAGCCATTTCATATGCCTCTGAATGGCTATTGTTAGTACGTAGGTAAAGCTTGCTTCAATAGCCCAGGGGTTTCATATTCATCTGAATTGCTATCATTAGCACGTAGGTAAAGCTTGCTTTAATAGCCCAGCCATTTCATATGCCTCTGAATGGCTATCATTATCACGTAGGTAAAG
The DNA here is from genome assembly GCA_030347295.1 of Setipinna tenuifilis. Lineage (NCBI taxonomy): Eukaryota > Metazoa > Chordata > Actinopteri > Clupeiformes > Engraulidae > Setipinna > Setipinna tenuifilis. Next base: position 1,778,104 of record CM059276.1, on the reverse strand, counting down.
CTTGCATCAGCGCCTGTTCGAAACAAAAGGTCGAAACTGGACGTCATCTTACCCCAGACAAACGAGCTGTGGGTTGTTTAACAGTATTTTATTTATTTTCGGAGTAGTTTTCAATAAGTTCAACAGCAATAGAGAGAGAGAGAGAATTAAACAGCCTGGATATTGTGATTCGAAGATAATATTCCAAAGTAGGCATATTACTAATGGCTAAAATCTGAATAATTGTCTATTCAACCTCTATCTACAGCATGTAAAACTGTGTAAGCAGCTGTTTACTGCCCTGTGATTTAGTTTCATATATAATGTATAGAAAATATGCAAGCAAGAATATTGGGGGGGAAACCCTAAATCGGGAAATATGCTGTAGTTAAAGGAAGTCACCTAAGTGTAAAATACCAGACAACTTCTCATATCAACCAAAAAGCAACCAAATCCTAACTACAGGGGAACGTTTCAGTTGCATGGTTCCCTAAACGTTTAGGGAACGTATGATTCTCTAACGTTTTCTCTGTAACCAAAGGTAACGTTCTCTAAACGTTAGCTTTTGGTTTGGTTCTAACCTAACCTTTAGAGAACCAAAGTCTAACGTTCCCTGAACGTTCTCTGTTACTAGGGTATTGTCATTCTCACCTTAAGACGGTTCGTTCACTCTTCGGCTCTTCGGTGCAGGTGGGTTTGTTCACTCATGCTCACATGAACTTGGTTGGCTCTTCGGTACAGGAAAGTACTTTATCTAATTTCCACTGCCAACATGAACTACTGGGCTGCTCACCACTACTGCTCTAACTCTCCTCTGTCTTTCACTGAACCCTCTAACCAAAAACTCAACAACTCCTTGACCCGTGTAACAGGTTATAGTACTTCCGGTATAATTGCACAAGATCTACATGTACATTTGGTTGCACACACTGACAGTGACTATCCTGACAGTAAGCCCGTCCTCTAGCCCCCCTTGTCTGACTAGATTCCCCCTTCCTCTTTCCTGTCTTACGTTCATATGGAAGAGGTAGGTTTGATTTGTTTTAGCCCAAGGTCAATCTAGTTATTATTTTTGTTAATATACGTCATCCATTAGTTTATTTTATCAGGTTTCATTTACAATCAATATATATGTGTATTATTGTTGGGTTCTTTTTGTTGACTAAATTCTAATTCTATATTATTTATGTTTTGTGTCATGACATGTGGATGCTAGTGTTGATGAGTGTGAGCTGTACCGCTGTTTGGAGGACTCACTGTATGTTTCGTGTTGTCAACAGGTGTGCCATAATTATTATTTCTATTTTAAACATATGTATATCTTTTATATATATTTTGCCTGTCTTACATTCATATGGAAGAGTGTTGATGAGTGCCAGCTGTACCGCTGTTTGGAGGACTCACTGTATGTTTCGTGTTGTCAACAGAATAAACCGCAGCAAGTGAATGTCTGGGTCGTCACCTCTAATTTAATTACAAAAACACAACGCAGAAGGTTCTCCCCGTTACACCCGCAACAGGAGCCTCATTTCCGTACCAACCTATATTCCCTCCTTTCAAAATAAAAGTCTCTGTAGATTCCATGCTACACTGGTAACTTCACTGAATAAAAAATTCCTGGATCCAGATAGTTATCCGGATCACCACCAAAAACAAACCAGTTCTAATTTAGGCCACTTCTGACCTATCCTGAAAATTTCATCAAAATCCATCCATAACTTTTCGAGTTATGTTGTTTACAAACAAACAAACAGACAAACAAACAAACCAACGCCGTCGAAAACATAACCTCCTTGGCGGAGGTAAAAAAAGGATTTACCACTTGATTTTTACTTCAGACATGTTCCAGAGCAGTTAGAAAAATGAAACAAAAAAACCCTGATACCCCAGAATACCTAAATGAGTGACAATTAACATGTAATGACATCACACCTGTAATAACTTGTTCTTTAAGGACTGTATCCTTGCCATGCACGCTCTTCCCAGGTTTAAAGATAATCTGCTGGACTGTCTCAAATGTGTACCTTAAATCCTTAGGGTAGGGGAGCACAGATTTTCTTTATCCAGACCCAGAAGCCAACTTACGCCTACCCCCATCTACTGGTCGGTTTGAGTCAGCAGATACGTGTGGAGAATTTTCGATGTCGATGGCGAGTTCAAAGATATTCCAAGAAGTGTGTTTTGTGCACCACGGAAGTAAATTGTTCCATGCCGCTTGTCAAGGGCAAGACAGACAAGGAACCAAGTGTCACATTAAAAACAGAGTTTATTGAAGGGTTGGGGGGAAAAGTGTGTGTGTGTATGTACGTCTGACTTCGCCAGAAACCAGGACAGCAGAAGAGAGACTTTAAACTTTGCAGGATTGCAGACAACATAACAAAGATTAGCTGAAAGACAGGGCTATAAATACACAGAGCAGTTAACACAGCTAATGCAGAGCAGCTGGTAGTCATTGCGGGAGCAGAGTGGGTGCAGCTGGGGCTAATCAGTGGAGCAGGGAAGAGAGAGGCAGGCGATTGAAATGAAGACAGCTCGTTAACGAGCCGAAGGAGAGAATTTGTTAACGTGCATAGTGAGTGCTCATGACATTGCTAGTTTTTTGGTTAGTGAAGTATGTGGGCAAGTCACCAAAACCATAAGGGGCGTACGGGCTACAATCCCGGCTGTTTGCATTTGTCTGCGCTTGTCTACATACGTCAGCAAGAACTCCGCCTCGCAGCATGGACGGGCTTTGGTCAAGTCGGACACAAGTCTTGTGTTTACACCACCTGTGTGGGGGACAAGGAGGGGGCGGGCGGTTGTAGTAGGGTGCATTGACACTTCGAGTCGAGTCGTTTTTTTAATAGCACATTTAAACAAAACAACAGAGATGTCCCAAAGTGCTGCACAACACAAGGATGAAAAATAACACGGCAAAACCATAACCCAAAGACCATTAATAGGTATAGCCTACTGACACAAAGCAATAAAATAAAAACGAGATTAACAAATACATAAAGAAATAAAAGATTGAGCTTGACAGATACACTCCCCAGAACAAGCTAAAAAGAGAGAGAAAAGATATGTCTTCAAACTGGACTAAAATAACGTACATATAAGATGAGAAGTTCTGTGACAGAGCGCTACACAACACACGTGTCCAGATGTCAATGAACTTTAAACCAACCAGGGCAAAGTTGCGTCACCACGGAGGCATTAGTTAGACGATTGTAACCGCGTGAAAGCAACTGCAAGCGCTTGCATGATTTGTCTACAAGCGCCTACATGCGTTTAACTCATGTGGGTTTTTAGGTCACATGACCGTGTCACGTTTTTGTGACATCGCCACACCTTTCTGGCAGGTCTGACACAAAGTCTAAACATCATGCAACATTTTCATCCCACAATGCATCGCTGACTGCAAACGCATGTAGCCGCATGTAAACGTTTACACCAGTCCGAACGAGCCTAACCATATATCACCTGTTTCTACGTTTTCTCAGACAAAATAGTACCATGCTAAAGTTTGTTGCTAGCTCGTAGCCAGGGCTAGCTAGGCAAGAGTTAGGACACTACATGAGGGGTTCGTTGTAACACAGCGTTACAACCACTGTATATAAGAACTGGACCTCTGTGACGTCACGCATAGACTTTCCTACAGTCAAAATGAGGCTTAAATTGAAGGTTCAGGGCGCCGCCGTCTTAACCAATGTGTTCTGCATTCTAAACCTGCCTTCTACCTGCCATTTCATATATGGGTAAAAAGGTGGTGCCAGGCGGCCTGATGACCCGCCCCTACAGACTAGGCCAGCTCCCGCAAATTTGACCGTACCGGAGAACTTCTTTCACCGTACACTTGACCGATGTTGACCAGACTAAACTCATCTATTTTGCTGGTAAGTGCTTAAATCCATTAACATTTTTAGTACATCAGTAAATTTGATAATCATACAAACCGTTTGCTACTATTCAGTGTTTATAGGTTAATGTACTGAAAGAACAGTTTTTAGTCATCAGTTATAGTTAGCTATATTGGCGTAAGTTAGCAATGCATAGCAACCATGTGGTTTATGACTGCTCTAACTGTCTATCAAAGATTTTAAAACCTCCCTCAATACTCTCTGTCACTACTGCTTTAAACTGATACTATGGTTTTCTTATAATTTTGGTCGTTAACGTTGCCCATTTGCACCCGATTTAATAAAAGAGGTCTTAATTATAGTGCATGATTTGTGGCATTATCGGTAACGTGCTCATGATATCTTGACATGGAAATTGTTCTGTTGTGAAACCTTTCGACTAACCTAGCCCGTTTCATCCGTGTTTTTGATGTATAAATCTGTCCAACATAGTGGAAGACAACATGAGCAACAACATATTACTTATATAGCACATACAGTTTCATATAGCAAATGCTCAAATGTGACATAATAATAAGCCTTAAGAAAATATACACAAATACTGCCATACCTCAGGTTTTAAAAACTTGAAGAGCTAATAGTTATGACCACTTTGGTATTTTTATTACATTTTGCATGAAACTGGTGGTAGTTGTAAAATCTAATCCGTTGAATTTTCTCATTTTTGTTTTTACATACACCAGGTTAACATTGCAAATGGCTACAGAAACCAGTAATTGACATTAAAACACTATCAGTAGTATTGCATTTAATTGTATTAGTGCAGATTGTAACAGTAAGCTTTTTATCACATAGTAATGGGCAAATATCTCTTACATCAACCTTTATATCAAGGAAAAGAAATTCTGCATCTCTCACCCAACGCATATTGGGAGAAATTACTTTTCATATTCGTGTAGGGGGATTGTCCTAAATCTGACTGTCAGAACCACAATACTGTGGTTGCTCAGTGGCTTAGCCATTTGAGCACTGTAACAGTGATGCCTGATCTGGCATATGCTTAAAATGTTGCAGTGTTTTAACACATTTTCTTTTCTTTTATTGCAGCTCTAACTTCATGAATTCTGGTGCACAGCTATATTAGCAGAGGGGAAGAGGCTGCAAGGAGGTCCCTGGCCACCAACCTGGAACTTAATGCCCAGATGAGGTGATTTGGCCTAGGTGGACTAAGATGGTGTGGCGTCCTCTTGTTTTTCTCCCAAGCCCTACAAGAAGAAACAGTCCTATATGTCCTGCTCATCCACTGTGACGGGAATGACCTTGGACAAGTAATCATCTTGTTGCTTGAAGCAGGACTTGTGTGATCTGTAATGGCTAGCTTTGTCTTGGGGATATCAGTACTAATGATTTTGAATTCTTTACACTAAAATCCCACTTGTAATATTTTGCCTGTTGAATGAATGTCAGACTTTTGATAACTTTAAAGGACAGCACATGTCTGAAACAACATTTTCTACCACAAATCTGTTACTGATTTTGATTATTTGCACTGAAGTCACACTTGAAATGTATATGGAATTTGTGATATATTTATTAAACCAAGAATGAATCAAAATGTCTTTTTATTTCAACAATTACTATTAACACATAAAAGGGAAATCTTAATGTCATTGTAAACAAAAGCAGTGCATTAAACATACACTGCAGTCAATGAGCAAAGTAAAAAAAAAACAACAGAATTTTGTATATGGCATGTAAAGCAGGACGAATAAGTATCGAATGCGTCAACTTTTTTTTCAGTAGCATATTTTTGATTGGAATATTGACGACATTTTGACTAGACAATACATTGATATTTACCCATACATATAAAGAAATCAGAACATTTAAGTGAATAAATAAAGTTATGTGTAATATAGTAAAGTGGCAGGTTGGTAAGTATCGAATGCAGCAAGAAAAGCAGCATGCAAAAGTGATGCACAAGAACATCAAGATAGAGCAAAGGGCATCTGTGGATTAATGCAGTCAAGAGTGACAAATAAGAAAACTTGAGAGTGCTCAATGGATGCTGCAGGTACATGTTTTAAAGAAAAAATGGGCGTTGTGTCTTCTATTGTAAGTTGCGTTGAATAAAAGCATGTGCTAAGTGTAATGTAAATGTATGTCATTACCATAGCTTCCATAACACTCCATTACTGTATAAAATAAATGTTTAAAGCATATTTAAAGTTTCCCAGACAACGTTTGGACAAGCCATAGCATACTGTAAGCTTGTAGTCTGGTAGGATGTAGAAAACTTGTAGGAAGAGAAATAATAAAATATATATATTAAATATTTGCAACAAAAAGGTTAAAGTGTCCCTGGCATCAGTGGTGATGTCTCGAAGTGCTGACAGCACAGATGAAAGCTCTGATGTGGAGTCTCAAGAAAACCATCCACAGCCTGTCACCTAGAAGAAAACAGATGAGATGTTTGAAATGTTAATTTATAATACTATTGAAAATGTAATGTGTAAGGCCAGGTTGCCCATTCTTACGTGAATGTAGGCTTGCACTATTTTTGATCTTTTGCTTACGTAATTCTAAGCTGAGTCAAGGAAGGGTGCTTTAAAGCGTCTCTCTCTCTCTCTCTCGTATTAACAGTCTATGGGCCCTATCATGCCGCGGCGCATTGTGCATTCGCGACATGCGCATGCTGTCATTGCTATTCTGTGCCAGCGCATCGTTCATTTTTTCGGGCAAAAAATCACGTTGTCTAGATAGCAAATGACACTGCGCCCTGCGCGAAAAGAAGAGGTGTGGTCTGGCGCAAAGCGCACCAGATGCTATTATGAGGACGCAAAACCCATATTCCTATAGACCAGCGTAAGCCATGGTTTTTTGTCAGTTGTCAGTTGTCAGTTGCGCATTGTTGAAAAGCTATTTTAGGGGCGCACAACGCGTTGAACCCCGATGCACCTGCTGTTGCACCAGAGAGGCTAGCTGAACTGGCAGAAAAGTTGCAACATGTATAGCCTGTATATCCATGTATATTTATGTTTTAGTAAGCAAACAGGCACAAATAATAAGAGTATAGCAATGTTTTGCAGTTTATAGCAATGTTCTGCAGTTTATTTACGATTTCTTTTGTCGTTTTAAATAAACAGCGATTGTAATGTTCTGCAGTTTATTTACGATTTCTTTTGTCATTTTAAATAAACAGTGTGGCAAGTTGTAAGAAATGAAAATGGACAGATCATCAAAAAGAAAACTAGTGGACTAATGGTTTGATGGACCTATACCTTCCGCTTATTTTTGATGTTTCCTTTGAGTTTAAAGCTTTTGTTTCCCCGTCTTCTAACGTTGTTGTACTGCTTTCGGCACTGTTTGAAAGTTCTGTTCTTGCCAAAGGAGGACACAATTACTAAAGATATTTCCTCCCATACTTCTTTGCCCCCACGGAGGTTTGGGGGGATTCTTTCCATCCCCGAATATTAACTACTCACACGCTTTTACTTCACGCACAAGCAGATCGGTCTCCTTCACCGAAAAACTCCTCCCATCCAAGTAAATCCGCCATCGTAATAGCAACAGCCCATGGACAATGCGCCCGCTGGCTCTTAAAGGGAATGAGAGTATAAATTCTCATTGGTTAATTGTATGTTATGCCCAAAACACACCCATGACTATTGAAGTAATTTAAGACCAACCCTTTTGAACAATGCGCCTGGCGCAATGTTCACTTTTCCCGCCGTCAAAATACCAAATTGTGTCGGGAACGCCCCCAAAGCAACTTGCGCGACTGACTTTAGACAATGTGCATATGATCGTGAAAATAGAGCCCTATGTTCTTTAACACATGCACAGATTAACATAATTTGACGGTATTGTCACTTATGGCATTACCTAACGATAACTTCATTACTAGCTAACGAACCTTAGCAGGCTGTAATGTAGCTAGTTGTGTGAGCTAAGACTGTATGAAACTTCAAAGACTGCCGAGACAAAACTCAAATCAAATTCTCCTTCAACGCTATTCTACTGCCTTTCTACTATAGTCATTCTACTGACAAATTGTAGCAGTCAAATAAGCTTGATAATGGCAGGATGAGTATTATTATGTTGCAGTAGAGTCATTCAGGAGCTAGTTTGACACCAGGGTTAACATGCTAACATTTCCGAGGTGATTTCAGGCTACGGCGCTAACAGCTGCTACATATTAGTAATGACATAGTCACTTACCTTAAAAATGTAAAGAAACATTCTTTGATGGTCCTTTAGAACAATTAACAGCAACGCCAGACATCCTGGATGTAATACATCATTTAATATGCTGGAAATGATATAATCGTGAAATATCCGATGACAGCCGTAGAGTCAACAGAGTTCTCAGCCTCACGTCAGCAAAGGTGGCCTGCTGCTGTCAATCAAACTAGCCATGCCCTTAATTTTTCATAAAATTAAAACTTAACTGTGCCTAAAGCAAATGGATTCTAAAAAAATTCAATCCCTTCAGAGTTGTCATGGACCCCCAAACTATCGAAAGACAGTAAAACCATTTTTTGAATCAGGCTGTAAATATGTTAATTTTAGCTGTGAACATGGACTTTTTAACCCGTGAGTCTATGGGGAGTTGCTCCCTTTTGCAGCCAGCCCCCAAAGGACGAAAAAGGTACTGCAGCCTTATAACGTTCACTTCCGGCTTCATTTTTCAGCCTGGAATGTTGGCGCTTGGGTAGCCCAATGTTAGCATGAGACAGTTAATATGTTAGCCTAGCCTAGTGTATAACAGGTAATCCAAATGACTGTATACAATTAGGTAACCTAATAACAGACGTGTTGGATAACAGATTTACAACCCTGTCGGGAAAAGGCGAAATGATGCAGTATTTCCATATTGCTGTTCTTTATGTCGCTTTTGGAGAAACGCGTCTACTAAGTACTACAACAGTAACAGTTTTGTGTAGGAGAGTAGAACAGTTCAGGGCACTTTACCAATGTGTCCGTTTGAAAGCTAACTGTTTAACACACTATCTTCTGTCACAGGGGGATTAAATGTCACCTTTACTTGACAAGTATTGGATTCGTGTTTTTTGTCATGTCAAAGTTATGTTGTTTGTTTTTGTTTGTTTTGTTTTGTTTTTTTTACCATATTAATTGTTTTTACATAATGTGAGGAATGTTTACTTACAGACTGCTATGCATACGATAGGTCAAATTAATAGTGTTGGTGCTAGGAAATGTTTATAAATCTCGGAATGAAGTTTTGGCAAATGGCAACTGTAAAAAGTTGCTAACAAGTTGCTAACTTTTATTTGTGACAGATGCTGCCTGAATGAACCTTGCGGGGGGAATGGCTATATGAAGTTGTTGAAGACATCATCATCTCGCCATCCTCTGGCCTCTAGTCAAAGTAACCAAAAGTGAAGACTGCGGTCAAGGCAGACACGTAACTCCAACTCAATGTCATGGCCACGATCTCAGACTTTGCGTTTCCAGTGTACTTGTAGCAGTATTCAGAGCGAAACATTGCCCTTGAAATTCAGATTAAAGTGATATTTCTCCCAACTCACTGGTATGTTCAAAATGTTCCCCGTTTTGAAGTTGACATGAAACATGAAAAAAGTAACGATGGATTTATACTTCTAAACTGAAAATCATTTAGTTTATTGTGTCATTTCACTCTAAAAATTAAAGCACAGAACAAATAAGCAATATAAGTTTGAAAAAAAATCATGGAATTAATTTATAAGCAAAAATGTATTCTAAACTTTTGACTTATCAGAGTAGCCACCCTTGGCAAATATAACAGCTGAGCATACTCGTGGCATTCTTTCTACAAGAGAAATCAAATATTCTTCAAAAAAGTTCTTCCCTAGTCTGCTGCAGAAGTTCCCATAAATGTGTGGCAGTTTTAGGTTGCTTGACTTTTACTCTTCTGTCCAGTTCATCCCAAACCAGCTCGATGGGGTTTAAGTCTGGAGATTGTGCTGGTCACTCCATGTTTTCAAGCTTACCATGTTGTTCTTTTTTCCTGATGTAGTTTGGCATAGTTTAGACTAGTGTTTTGGTGCATTATTTAGTGCATTATCTTGCTATAGGATGAACCTCTGAGCAACGAGGCGCATACCAGAGGGTATTGAATGGCACTGCAGAATGCTGTGGTAGCCATGTTGGTTCAGGATACCGCTCAATCTGTACAAGTCACCGAGCCCTGATCCAGCAAAACACCCCCAGACCATCACACTTCCTCCTCCATGTGTTGGCTTCAGTAGTCCAATGGCTGTGTTTTATGGCCCAGGAGAGCCTTTTTGTCTTATTCTGATGTCTTAGCAGTGGCTTTCTTGCTGCAACTCATCCTGTCAAACCTGCAGCTCGAAATCTTCTCTCACAGTTGAAACTGAGACTTGCTTACTATGAAACTGAGACTTGCTTACTATTACCCAGTTTCTGAGTGATATTTGATGATGAAGAAAACTGTACTCACTGATAGTTTGACTTTCTTTGCAATTTCCCTGTAGGGAAAGACCAACACTTTTAAGTTTTATGATGGTCTGTCTCTCTCCCAATGTTAAGTGCCTTTTCCTTGCCATTTTGTAGCATTACACTACGTTCTGCAGTACAATACTGTTCACCTGATGTGTGTTTCAACACTTGATTTTATACCAACGTTGGGTGTTGTAAGTAATCAAGAAAAGTTGGAACACCTATAGGAATTAGTAGCACCAGCTGTCAATGCTGGTTTAGCCTTCATTGCTGCTGATCAGGTAATCCAGTTAGTGTTCACTGAAAAAGGCCTTTTCATATAATTCTGAAATGTACACTATTTTCGGTTTTGGGTAACCAAATCTTTTTTTTAACCTCTGGCTGTTCAGTACTTACCTGTGTACCATTTCACGATATTCATTGAACTTGCACTACTTGAATTGCAATAAATAACTGAAAAAATTAGGGTGTTCTAAAACTTTTGACCAGTACTTTTTAAACTAGGAAAAAACATGAGCTTTGCCATCTTTTATTCTTTTCAGTTTATTAAGTTTCTGTTTCATAACAACATAATTGGCAGCTGTGTAACAGTTACTGTATGTGAAGACAATGGCCATGGTTTAGGGGGGGAGTAGACCCTCAGCTCTGAAGTTTGTGGTGGCACATGATGCAGGCAGGGAGTGTAGCACCTCAGCTGTGAAATTGTAAGTAATGGTACATGGAAGGGAATTAAGGACCCCATTTCCAGCACAACCACCTAAATAAAAAAACAGTAATTCAGATATTTAATACAATATTTAAAATATTTCAACTTAGAAGTGCTTTCTTAAAGCACCTGTTGTCTGTTACATGGGGCCCCATCATCTAATAATATCCCAGGTCAACCATGCTTGATTCAGCGGTACTGATTAGCCTTCCCCCACAGTCTTTACAAATGTAGACATGCCAACACATACAGGCTTAAAAACTACAGCAGCCCTTTGAAAGGCCCACTTGCTGATGTGCTGTGCTGAGAACATGAGAATACCAGCTTTACAATGGAACAGCTCTCAGGTATTTTCAACTGATATTCTTATTGGTCATGTCAATCAGGAAGAGAATCAAAGTATTTCAAACGCTTTATTTAAAATCACATTTCTATTAGTAGAAGCATCATGACTAAGGTACAGTACCTGCTGGTCTAGCTCGGTGCTCCATGGTGAAAAACAATGTCAAAACTCATGTATGTACATATTGTTTAGATATTCCTGCAAAGATTTCCCCATTATACCAGTGGCGGATGCTGGTATTCCAAAGAGGGGAAGCTCACTGCCAACTTAATCATAAAATTTGTCCATTTACTTATATGTAAATTCTACCCTTCGTTCCTTCTCTAGAAAATGGTCTGTGACCCTATCACTTACTCTCATCGTGCCCCCTAAATGACAGCTCCTGCCTGGCAAGCAATGACGTTACGTCAATGAGGCGATTTAAGAAGGCTCGGTTTTGTTTTACATTTGCGTTGTGCTTTGCTACTTGAATGCGAGCACCTTCGTCAAGTACGTGTTCAACTCTAACTCTGCCGAGGCAACTTAATCTCGCACAGGCATTGACACGTTCGTTGCTCTTTTCGTGCCGTTTATATGCTCGGTTGGACAAATCCTCAAAGCCAAGTTTTGACCAGACACATCCGTGAGCTTTCATAAGGAGGCATGGCCAGCAGTACATTTTTTTAGTTACAGCACTCCCAGTCAGCCAGCTAATTTTGGTGTACCAAGAGGACTGAAAAGACCTGGTATTTTTCCCACACTTACACACCAAATCAATTGCAGGCGTTGGTCTGCCCTGCTGTTTAATTTGAAGTTTCTCCTCATAACTACGACTATCAAATGGCTTTGCCAAAATCAAATCGACAATATTGACATTGTCTGCCATAGTGCTCAGGATTGGCAGCGGATTTTAGTGCATGACAAAAGTGATTCATTAAAGTAGGCAAATACATCGCTTTTGTAAGTACTGTGAGGCGTTACGGTGGGTGGTGTTGGGATGGGAGTTTTGCAAAGCTCAGAAGATGCGCAGATGTCTACATTTGTGGCAAGTTCAAGAGCTGTTCAAGGCTGTTTCAACAGTTTGTAGCAATTCATGGCAAATACCTGGACAGGGTGGTGTCCCTTGTGGTGTGCCTAATGGTACCTGGTGACCCGATACAGGCATGTCTTGGCGCATGTGAAAGGCGAGAAGATCACTGGGCAATGGGCACGAATAGGTCCTTGCTACGAGCCATTGAGACATAAATGCCAGACACTGAAAAGTATGGCTGTTACTTCCATCTCTATCAGAGCCGGGACAAAAAAGTGCAGCACCTAGCTCCGTGCCGACGACATTGGCTATTAAGTCTATCCAACAAGTGATGCTGTGGGGGTCGGTGCGCCAGAATTTTAGTGCTGAAAAAATGAAAGGGTCACAACTCGACTCATATGCCGTTATCACTGGCCACAGGGGTTATTTTTGTTGTTTGTGTTTCCATGTTAGAAAAATACCAATGAAAACAGAAAAAGACTGCTTGCATTTTCTGTTTTTCTATTATCAAATGACAACAAAACAATGCTTAGGGTTTTTTTTGTTTTCCGTTGTCTGATTTGAACATTAAAATGGACTGGCCTGGCCAGAAGATTTTTGGGTTTGTCAAGAAAGCGTGCGCCCGCTTTGCAGCGCGCACCCTCATTTAACCAAAACTCGCGTCCGCTTAGCTAAATCATGTACTCGACTTACTATTGTCGTGTACTTGCTGTAATTCAGTTGTACGCACGTGATATACCTTGTGAGCACTTTTGCAAAGTGCGCTCTCATTTAACCAAGATGCGCGTTAAATGAGGCAGCTGCAAAAAGACGCGCTGCTGAGCATATGTCCGTGAAGAGGAAAAAAAGTTATATTTTCACAGAAATACACATCATATCACGCACTCGGGGTGTGCAACACTTCTTCATCATTAAAAATAATTAAGTAATGGGATTCTTGTTATGGTCCTCTATGGCTTATTGTCGGACTTATGGGATGTCGGTCCAATGGGCTGTCGGACCAATGGCATGGAACCAGTGTAGGTGCGCTAGCGGGCTAGTTCAGGAGAGCTGAACTTAAGTAGCACTAGCACCAACCTAACGAAACGAATTCTGACGAAACGAAATTAAACACGAACAAGAAAATTGTAATAAACCAAAACGGAAATATGTGTGAGTGTGATTTATATACAGTGTAAGAAAAGTATTTTCGCTGAGGAAATGGTAAGAAATTGGTCACTGCTTGACTTACGACGTCGCATGCAACATCCGCGATGAGCTCCAGCAGCCAAGTGACAGTCTATGTATCAAAAACGCCAGCCAATCAAAACTGGATTCAGAGGTTCACCAATCAACGCGGGGACTGCTTGAAGTCCACACCAGAAAAACTCCACCCACCATTCCATTCACCCCCAGAGACGCTCAGCGTCCGGGGGCGGGAGAAAAAAATGGCATTTCTCCAATGACCATCCAGTTTCTATGCATAGAAAATGAGGGGTCCGTGCTGGCCCATTGAAGTGCATGGACGCTGGACGTCTATGAGGAAATGCGTTGGCCATAGGTCATGAGAACAAAGTGGAATGCTAAGTTAACAACACCAACTCAGTTGATTTGTGATAATGGGTCTATTATTAACAAACTGGTGTTTGAAACGAACACGTTTAAAGGCATTTTGTAAACATTTGACCATTACATTTTTTGTACACCTTGCAGTCTTAGAGAAATCTCCACTGCATTATACGTATACGCACCCTATATATACACACATTTACAGTGGGGCAAAAAAGTATTTAGTCAACCACCAATTGTGCAGGTTCTCCCACTTAAAATATGACAGAGGCCTGTAATTTTCATCATAGGTATACCTCAACTATGAGAGACAAAAATCCAGAAAAATCACATTGTCTGATTTTTAAAGAATTTATTTGCAAATTACAGGGGGGGAAAGTATTTGGTCAATAACAAAAGTTCATCTTAATACTTTGTTATATACCCTTTGTTGGCAATGACAGAGGTCAAACGTTTTCTGTAGGTCTTCACAAGGTTTTCACAGAGTGCAAGTAAAGGATTTCCAGGAGAGAGTTTCTTTCCTTTTGTTCTTTTTTTATTGCCTATTAAACTTTACAATTTCTAAGTGCGCGGGGAAAGGGGAATGGGAACAATGGCAAGATGGCAGTCTCTGTTGTGCGCGCTCTCTCGTTGCGCGTCCACGGCTCCGTTATTCTAGGGAATCCCAAGTGGGCCACGCCCATTTCAGCAGGTGGATCCTCATTTGGAGACGTGCGTCATTCAGGATAATTGACTGAAACGAGAACTTCATTAATGACATGAAATTGGCCACAACATACTCCGGCTCGATGAACTTGCAGACTGTCAATGTTCATCCACTTCTAGAGGGTAAAGTAATTGTACAGGTCTTCTAATCACAATTCCAGAAGGTATTCGAATAGCGCATGATCTTATTTTACCGTCTCTTCCTATGAATGTCTCGTCAATCCGTCCCATTTTCCACATGTGATGGTGTGCAGAACGAAGTTCCATCAAGTACTCTTTCTTCCATCGACTCTAGAACTGGGTGCTCAACCACTGTCGGTAACGAAGTCTCTTGTTGAGTTGCGCAGCAGTCGCATTTCTGAAATAGGGTAGTAATCCTCTATCCAGTTAGAAAGTGAGCAGGTGTGAGAGGCGAAGGTTCACTGCTATCCGTGTGCAGGTAAGAGAGGGGGCGAGAGTTAATCACAGCCTCAACTTCGCAGATCAAGGTTTGGAGTTCCTCAAACTGAAGATAGGATTTCCCCAATACTTTTCGTAAGCAGGTTTTAACGGATCTAACTAAGCGCTCCCACATGCCACCCCACCAAGCGGCTCGCTCAACAATGTATTTCCATGTGATTCTCTTTTCAGTAAATAAAACTTGTAATTCCTTGTCTTTCATCAATGTCCACATTAACTGTAAGTCCTTTTCAGCCCTTTTAAATGTTTTGGCGTTGTCAGAGTAAATAATACTGCAGATGCCGCGTCTGGCAATAAACCGCTTAAAGGCAAGCAGGAATGAATCTGTAGATAAGTCAGACACAAGTTCTAAATGTACAGCTCGAGTTACTGCGCATGTAAATAAAGCAATGTATGCTTTTTTGTTATCTGGCTTCACATAAATTGGGCCAGCAAAATCAACTCAAGCAGTGGCGTGCACAGACATTTTGGGGGGCAGGTGCTCAGAGGGGGAAGGGGGGGCACTTTTTGCGCAGATTGAACGTCTGGCTTAGGTTTTGTCGATGGGAAAAAGAACATCCTCATAGCTCAAAATTTGAACAAATGAGCCACTTTTTAAACGATTTTATTTGTCAAATAGGCTACTACTGTTCTTCGTTGGCTTGTCCGAATTGGTAGCCTATCTTTTTGACTATAGGCCTACCCACGAATGCCTCTGGTATTGCTCCGGTTTGTCCGGAGCTCACCGAATTGCTGAACTCATAATGACCAACGGAAAAACCGACGGATGAAACCAGCACTACCCACGGAACCGGATGAAAGCGGCCGTCTGTCTCCGTGATTGACGGAGGTATAAGAGCTTAACAGATAAATCTGTGAAGTCTACCGAGATAATTTGTGGTGTTAGATGTAAGCCTATCTGATCATTCATTTGTGCTATAGCCTCTTAACTCGCCGACGAGGTGACACTGACAGTTAAAAATGTTTCAGTTGTGTGATGCACTGTATGAGCAGGTAACAGCTCGCATATCCAGGCGTCTGACCTGGGAACAGGACCACGCAATGACAAGATGAAAGATAAAAAAAGAAGGATTATCACCCTAAACGTCACGGTAAAAAAAAAAAAAAAAGTGGGAGCTTTAAAATCCTGGTTGAAGTGGACTTTTCTTTCATCATGCGCTGTATGACTGACACGTGCTATGCACAACAATAGGCTATTTGCAGGTTGGGAGGGCAAACAACACGGTCTCACTTAATCTGTGTATCAGCGACAGTCTAATAATAATTATAGTTGTAGTTGCTGCTGCATTAGGCCTACCTGGCTGAGCTGGCTCGTGTGGGACACGAGAGGAGAAACGCCGTTCCTGCTACGACTGACAGCTTCCAGTCACTCAGCTGCTATTCTGTTTCAGTTGGCGCCACTTATTGGTCACGCGCTGTACCAAAAGACCACTTCAAAATTGCCCTCACTAAATTGTTAATACTACTACTACTACTACTACTACTAATAATAATAATAATAATAAAAATATAAAAAAAAAAAAAAAAAAAACGTAGTTTCAAAAGGGCACTTTCATTGATGAGGGGCAATGGGGCAGGTGCTTCAGCACCACGTAGCGTCTATTTGTGCACGCCAGTGAACTCCAGTTATTTCGAATGCTTGGGCCTCATTACAGTCTTTCAGCCACTCCGGCCATTGCCACCAGAGCGCGTCTTCTTGGAGCGCGTGAGCGCTCAGTCCACGAGTTCCGTGGTCGGCTGGGTTCTCCTTTCCAATGCAGTGTCTCCAGTTTTCCGGTAATGTCAGAATTTCACTCACTCGATTCTCCACAAATGGTTTCCACTGTTTGGAATTGCTCCTAATCCAATGGAAGGTTATCATCGAGTCTGTCCAATAATGCATTTCGTTGTCACTCACATTCAAACTTTTCGATATGAATTTTCCAAGTCTTGCTCCAATGAGTGCTGCCATTAACTCAAGTCTGGGAATTGTCATTTTCTTTAATGAAGCAACTTTTGTTTTGGAAGCTATTAAACTGGTTAACTGGTTAACTGATAAGTTGAATATAGAGCAGAGGCCTACCATATTGTAATGCATGCAATGGTGCATGTAAACACAGCTTGATAATCTTAAATAGGCCTATAGAAATCTAATAGGTAGCCCTACATCAGTTCATTTCAGTTGTTGCTGAGGTTTTGTTTTTTTTTTTGTCATAAATGTTCCCTGCCATGGGAAAGATGGGAAGACACATTATCTGAATTATGCTGTCGAATAGAACATTGCCCCTTTGTCATTAAATTTACTTAAAGTTATTCTTTAATGTATGATTTCATAATATATCCTGTATGCTGAGCTCACTGGATGCAGGGACCCAAACACCATTTGATACACAATTCATTCCTGCTGCAGTAGAAAAGAAACCACCCCAGCAAGAGTGTAGCTGAAGTTAATGGGTTCAAAGCACAGTTGCAAGCTGTTGAATTTCTTTACATTTTAACAAAACACTGAAATCGAACCTTCCCCCTTTGTCATTACTGTGTAATTTCATGATATATCTGATGCTAAGCACACATGAAGCAAGAACCAAAATATAATCTTATGTACTTTATTCTTAGACTATACATTTGACCTATTCGGACAAGCAGATATCATTCAAGAAGGTGAGGTCTATCAAGGTCTTCTCTCAAGTCCAGGAGGTCGCACTCTTTATTTGAAGCAGGGGGCACCTGTGAAATAGACACAAGATACAACAAAGAATAAAATGAATGACAATGTAAGACAAAATGCAGAATAGAAAGGTGACTTATCGACTGAATGGCATTTTAGGAAGCAAACTATGACATTGTTCTGTTGACATAATGTTACAACCTGAATGAAGACCACAATTCTTTTAGATTTACTATTTGTTTCCTTTGCATGCTTTGATACCCCCCTGTTTTGTTGGGACGTTTGGAAAATAGGCTGTGTGAGTTGAAATGAGTCTTCGGTCTTATATTACTATATATTATATTATTATCTTATATTACTATACAGAGGGACTAATATTATTACACAGACTGCTGAATTATATGAGGACAATAGCTGTTGATGTTATTGCAGTGATGTTATTGTAATTATAATTTAAAAAGTTGTACAGCTATGAGTAAAGCAGATGGCTACAAACCTGATATTGAGTGCAGTGAACAGGTGCTGGTGTGGAGGTCAGGATGTTGGAGGACTTGGTTGAGCCTGACAGGTTCAGAGATGTTAGTCTGCCACAATTTGAAGATGGAGACTCATTTCACTTCCATGCTGATGATGTGGTGGGGACATGGTGTAACAGAGCACACATAATAACATGAGATGAGAATCAGGTAAAAAGAACACTGCTGGTGTGGTTGGCAGATTAAGTCAAGTACAATTATTGTGTGTACACACATACACTATATTTGCTCACCTGCCTTGACTCACCTAGCCCACAGGGTTCAATATGATGCCGGTTCATCTTTTCCAGATAAGGCTATCCACAAGGTTTGGGAGTGTCTTTATAAGAATTCATTGTGACCACTTTTCCAAATGCGCAATGGTGAGGTAATTGGAAAAATAGTCAAAATTCCTATAATGACACTCCCCAACCTTGTGGACAGCCTTCACAGAGGAGTTGAAGTTGTAATAGCTGCAAAAGGTGTCCGGCATTATATTGAACCCTATGGGTTAGGAATGTGATGGCACTAAAGTTCACGTGAGTCAAGGCAGGTGAGCAAATACTTTTGGCAATATAGTGTACATTTACTGCAGTTTGCAAATGTGTCTGAGTTCATGCATTGCAAATAATATCCTGGCATGAGATGAACCAGATGTGACTTGGGGTGGTATTTTGGAATTCATCTAGACATGGGTGAGACAGAATAATCTACTTTTCTCCGCTTTGGCTTTACAAACTTTCTAGCATTGTAACACTGCCTGAAGAGAAAAAAGAAGATTGGAAACTATGTACAGAAACTCAACAGAAAAAGTAGAAAGAAACTATGTACAATGTGATGCGAACAGCTGAGCCAGATGAGACGGGGGGAAATCCATGTCTTCATCACCATGTTATGAAGACCCCACCTGAGTAACAGACACAGTACACAACATGGAATAAGAAGATAGATTAATGTTAATGCATGCTCATCAACAGTCATGCCCTCACGCCAACGTGCCCTCACACACACACACAGACGCTGCAGTCAGAACAGACAAAGGTTTTGTAAGCCAGCAGTGATCATCACAGAGAGGGTGACAGTCCTCTTGTGCTGGAATGTAGGCATAGTATCCCAATTCGTTTAAGATCCTGTCTGAGTAACACAGACACAGTACACAACATAGAATAAGAGGATGGTATGGGTAAAAAAATGGTGTGGGTAGAGGGGCAGAGGGAAAGATAAATCACAAGCAATTAGCAAAAATGCTAAAATCTAAAAGATAAACAACAGTTCTGCTTGCAAAAACTTACTATGCATGCCTCTGACACGGTAACGATGACTTCGCTGTGGCCCATCACCTCCTCTTCCGTCATGGACTCCAATACAGCACCATTTATAATTGCCTTCCGGTACTGCTCTTCACATGAAATCCAACTTCAGATTTGGACCAAGGATCAGGTAAGTCTGGGTGGTCTGGGTATGGGTAAAAAAAAGGGTATGGGTGGAGGGGTAAAAGGGTCTGGGGAGGAGGGGCAGAGGGAGAGATAAATCACAAGCATTTTAAGGAAATGAGGATATACCATAGATACACCAAAACAGAGCTAATATTATAAATATTCACTGTAACCTTTTTGCACCTTACGCCACTGCTATCTGTACACCATCTGTATAACTGTATAGATCTGCAGATTATCATTTTACTATCAGACTAAGATAGTTGATCTGTTATTTAGCTACCTACATACTGCAAATAGGTGTTGTAAATCCCTTGTTACCTCCATCTATTCATGCTGCCAGTGCTGAGATTAGCACGCGAGAAAATACAAATAACATCTACTACTAGCACGCGAGATAATGCAAAAAACATAGGCTGATAACGCCATTTGTGGTACCTGCAAGCTGTTCCGTCCCGTTCGTCCTGACAAAAATTATAAAAAGGGTTACGTTAACTTAGCCAAGGTAAGCCACAACTCCTTAGCCTGGGCACGCCCATACTTCCTGTGCCGCTGCATTTGAATTTCGCTTGCAAAGTCAGTCTGGCTCCCATTCTACACCGTTTCTACATTAACAGAGAAACTGGGACCAATGAAAATCTAGCATTTCAAAAAGGCAATGACGCGGTAGTTTAGCGACCGGAAATCTACCTCAGTCACTGTCAACATGGTGAATGTGGAGCAACGGCAAGATTTCAATGCAGCTGTAGCTGCTGTTTTGGAAGATGGATGAACATGTTAGCCAACGAAGTCTACAAAGAAAATCTCCTTGGCATTGTTGTCAACGAGGTTCATCTGACTTATGGTAAGTGTTGCCAAGTCAACCCAGTTTACAGTATGTAAATAGCAGAACAACACAGTAATATCTTGCAAAGTTGTGGAGCTATTTCACTGACAAAATAGCTGCACGTTACATTGTCAGTGATAGCATATGGAATTTCGAGCTTTTTTGCAGTTACGTTTTTGTACTCATATGCACGTTACTATTCTCTGTCTTATACATGGACACTAATGTGATTGGTCAAAGCTTCGTCCAGTAGCAAACACAGGCATTTCACACACGTGGGTTAAGCCCGCCCTCTGAGAAATGGGTTTACAACATAGCTTGGCCAGACCAATGTTCGCAGAGCATTGATAAGTCGCGTTAACCAGGCTAACAACTCCTCACCTATTTGGTATATTCAATTAAGTACCGGCTAAATTTATATACGCTAACATTGTAAACAAATTCTTAATATATCGCTAACAACTAGAGCTAGCTAGCCATCCAGCTTGCTAGCCAGCTAGGTAGCCACTAGTCGAGCCAATTTCAGAAATCAAAACATTTATATGATGACGATAGGCACAGGCAAGTTTGATATGGAAACCATGAAAGCCAAACATTACCTGTGTTCACCAATTTGTAAGCTTAACGATGATCTTCTATATCACAGGTGCCCAGCCGACCGTTGCGCAGCCACCAGATGTGGACACCACCAGCAGTGACGAGGACGGAAGTTCGAGCAGCATCAGCAGCAGACTGGGATGACGAAGCCTAATTTTCTTAATATATTTTTTATTTTAATCATTTAAATTATTTAATAAATAATTACAGTGCAATCTCACATGATGTTTATGTATTTCTTTCAAGTCAGCTCATTATTCTAGAAACTCATTTGGGAAAGTTTGTAAAGGATATCGTTTAAATTTAAATTGAAATAACACTTAAATTGCTACCTTCAGTTGGCAATCGGCTATAAGCCAACAAAGGTGGCAATCGGAAAAAAAAAACGTTGGCAGAATGGTGGCCCTACGACCGAAATGACGCTCGTACGTCGCTTTGCCAATGGTGGGCCAACGTGTCCCCGGCGGCCAAAATGTTGTTGGCCCAGCGTTGGTTCACGCCAACGTAGGGCCAACGTATGCTTGCTATCTGGGACAGTAGCCCTGCTTTGTGCGAAGTCTGTGGTTCGATGAAACACTTAGGTGGTTGTTTAGCCTGTGGTATTTAAATAGTCTATTCTATAGAAAGTCAGTTAGGAATATTATGATTAGGACTGAACAGTCTTTCGTAGGCCTACCCAGCAAACATGCACATGTGGGCCCACAGTGGGCAAGTGTGGGTTTACTGTGGGGGAGTGCGGGCAGGGCAAACCCACAGTAATCCCTAATGGGTCCCTCATGGGGTAGCCCATGTGGGACCCACAGTTGTTTTTCCCTTTGGGGCTCCACTTAGGGCTACCTGCGGGCAAGCCCACTGTGGGCTTGCCCGTACTTAGCCCACATCTACCCCGTAGGGGTAGCCCATGCGGGACCCAAAGCGTATTTCCCCTTGTGGCCCCACTTAGGGCCCACTGTGGACTTGCCCATACTTAGCCCACATCTACCCCGTAGGGGTAGCCCATGCGGGACCCAGAGCATTTCCACAGGACATAACAGAGGATACTCATTGTATACAGAAGCACATTCAATAAAACAGTATAGTTATAGTTTACATTACATTTTACACAGTGGCGGCTGGTGGGTAAATGGAAGTGGTAAGCTATAAATCAGTAAAGCCGTAGGCCTACTAGGGGTGTCCGAGCAATTTTTTTTGACAGAAAACACTCTAAATTGGTGATTTTTAAGGTCTTGAGAGAGGTTTTCCGCTGTTGGAGCGCACACATGCGCAGTACGTCAGTCATTGAACGCACAGATTTCGGAGAATCTCGTCATCCTGGTTACAGAGACATGCACCTCTGCGATAACATTTTGACAAAACACAAATGATGTATTTTGAGCTCTTGAGACACTCTATATCCACCGCTATGCACTGTCTGAACCACTTCCAAGGAAATCATGCAGTTTTGTTGAGAAGTATCAATTCAGATGTGCTATTTTCTGTCATATGTGTTTCAAAATGCCAGCGTTCTCACCACTTGACATACATACAGTAATTGGTTTCCTTATTCGTTTTGAGCCCTGCGTTAATGTCGACATTAGTTCATTGTGCATATATAAGTAATTTGTCTGGATAAAAATGACTCCAAAAACGCACAGTAGGCCATCTTCGATATTCGGCTTCACTCTGCCACGCAACGCATATCTGCTACCAGGAATCTCCTCGCGCTTGTATGGTTTAAACATGTGTAGCGTTCCGCTTGAATTCGTTGGTGTTTGACAGTTGTGGCGGTCGGTCTGATAGTAATTATTTTTACTAGTAATTTTGTTATACCATAGATGATTATGAAGGCTTAGTCAGCATGGAGGAGAAAGCAGGAACAAGGATTTATTCTTTCATTGATGCATCAATGGAGAGACAGAGTTTCTCTGGTGGTCTTCAGTCTATCTCTGGCTTACTCAGATTTACAAACAGTAAAATACTCTTAGGTCTCCAGGGGTGTGACCCCTTAGACACACCCTACATTAATATGCATTAGACAACTATGGCAGAGGTTCTTTGTTTACAATTTGGCGGGAATGAGAAGTGCCTTCCAGGTGTGACACAGGGATGTGGCACATCTTCAGACGGGTGAATGAATTGGGGCAGACAATAGAATACACATAACACCTCAACTCTGGAGGCAGACACAGATATGGCCAGGAAAGTGTCACACAAAGGTCTGATTGTGATAATAAGAGTTACAAAATAACAGGAATATAAAATAATAATAAAGAAATGTGTCATTAAAATGTAACATTAAAAATGTTATGTACAATGTCCTTATTATTATTCAGATTCCTTCAGGTCAGATAGAGAAGGAAACCGTTTATTGTAATTATTAGTTGAAATTTTATTAGTAGCTGAAATTTAAATAATAGTGTACATATATTTGATCGAATTTTATATTGATATTTTAATAATAATAGTGTAAATATTACGTCGAGGTTTAGAGTAGGATTTGCTAGTGTTATATAGGCTATAGTTTAGTGTAGTTTAGCTGTTCCGGAATTAAAGACATTGGTGGCATTAAAGGTAAATAGCCTTCTCAGTACTAGAAAGCTAAAGACTATTTAAAAAAAAAAAAAACTACGGTAGTTTTACGACATATGTTTATGACAACTAAAACTAAAGCTGCTACATTAAAAGGTATATCTATCTAACGTCTTATTGGACACGGTTCATTTGCTTAACTGATAGGATCCTATTAGCCTACATCAGGGGTGCTCACACTTTTTCAGTGTGCGAGCTACTTTTAAAATGACCAAGTCACAAAGATCTACTGACCCATAAAAGCGTGTTATTTTAAAATGTATTGAAAATTCCAAGCCAATATTTCAACAAAATAAGCTCTGAACATGTTTTTGTAATTGCCATATAATAATAATAACAATAATAATAATAATAATAATAATAATAATAATAATAATAATACAGTGACAATGTATAATAATGGTATTAATAATTAGTTCAGAGTTTAATTCGAGTAGAATAATGAGTAGTAGTAGTAGTAGTAGTTTTTAAGGACAGTAGTTGCGCACAGGCCTTCCCTTGCGTCTCCAACTCTGACTGCAGGTTCGGGAAATTTGCCAAGTCATGGCGCTGAAGCTTTGAGGACAGATGTTTCATTTTTAATTTGAAGGCATTGACTGAGCTGATCATGTCGATCACCGTTTTGTCTTTTCCTTGCAGCTCTTGATTAAGGTCATTCAGCATGTTTTTCAGATCGGTTAAAAAGCCAAATCCAGCAGCCACTGCTCGTCATTCAGCTGTTTGTATTCTGCATGTCCACTTTCACGGAAAAAACAGAATTTCCCGCGACTAAGCCACCTCACGTCAGTGTGTAGCAACAACTCAGAGTGGTCGCTGTCAGCCTTCTACATATGTGCGCGGAATATGTGCCCGTCTTTGAAGTGCTCCAGCTTTAATTGAGCAGGCGATCTTCGTTGCCACGTCCATGATCTCTTTCATGTTCAGCATCTTCGCGCATAATGCTTGTTGGTGGATAATGCAGTGGTAATTCACGAAGTCTGGAAAAGCATCGTCCTGTCTGCACCTGGCAATGAACCCATTCACGCGACCAACCATTGCGGCCGCTCCATCCGTGGTGATGGACACTAACTTGTACAGTGGGAGCTGAGTTTTGTCGCTAAAGTTTTTAAACGACTGAAAAATGTCCTCTCCTCGCGCATGTTCTTTCAAGGGAATCACTGTCAATAGCTCGTCCTTTGCAGTCATATCACTGAACACCATACGAATGTAAATGCACACCTGTGCTGTGTCACTCACGTCCGTAGAAATAAACAGGGAACTTTTTTTTTTTTTTTCAAAGTTGTATGCGATCTACCACTATTGGCCTCGCGATCGACTGGTAGATCGCGATCGACGTATTGAGCACCCCTGGCCTACATCATACGCCTGGCGAGTAGCCTTTTTTTTTTGCTAGCGACATCTAGTGGCTTATTCGAACTGCAATCAAAACAAATAAAATTATTTATAATGACATCATTTCTGTTTTAATTTTATTACTGAACAGCTTGTGCTATGGGTATTTCATAGAGGTGCACGTGGGCTGTGGTGTGGGTTAAGGGGTGGGGGGTATGGGTGGCAGCTGTGGGTTTACTGGGGGTTCATGGTGGGGGCTAATGGATTAATAATGGGACCCCTTGTGGGCTACTGGGGGTAAAGTGTGGGCAGGTGTGGGGTTTCTGAGGGTAGATTGTGGGCAATTGTGGGTTAACAGCGGGTGATTGTAGGGATATGAGGACATAAGGGTCCATAATGGGCCCACACTCTGCCCAAACTGTGGCTTTGCCCACAGGGGCCCCACCATTTCACGACGGTAATGGGGCCCACAGTGGGCAGCCCACAGTGGGCCCGAACTACAGCCCGCACATGGGCTTGTTTGCTGGGTATCTTATCAATGTCCAAACATCCTCTCAGGATCACAATGCATTTAAATATAGGCTATATATAGCCTGATATATCTCAATTTGCTTTGTGTCATCAACCAGGCTACAGCATGAACCTACCTTTTTGTACTTATAAAAACAACTGATAAAAACTATAGTTTCTGCAGTATGTGCATGTCAAATTAACACAGCTGTTGTGTTTTTCAGTGTTACACTATTTGTCTGTTTTTGTTACCAATATTTGTAGCTTTAACAAATACATTTGATTAAAATCACATATTGTTGATGTAAATATAACAAAAACATTCTGTTTAATAGTTGACAAAATTTCACAGTGATTAAAACAAAAATATATGTTTTGGGGTTGTGTTTTTCTGTATGCATTTAACATAGTTTTTATGTAAATTTCACTGTCTTTTTTTTTTACAGTGTAGACTTGTTTGTCAAAATAACATTGTGAACATTTTTCCTGATAACAGAGGTGGCTGGAAATGTAAAGGACTGGTAACGTTTTGGCCCGATCTGCTTTGGTGGAAATGTTAGTAATCCTGTTAGTATCATGTGGTTAGTAAGGGTTACGTCCTGCACCTACAAAGACGGTTGCGTAGCTTAGAGTTTGTTTTGTTGTCATAGGCAACCGGTCCTGTGCAAGGCAGATGTTTTCCCTCTCCGGTCAGTGTGTTTGTCCTTTTACTAATCACCAACTCACTACAACGATTGTTTAATATCTAATATAAGTGTCATTAGCCAACTAAGATGCCACCCAAACGACAAAGGAGTGGCACAAATGCTGCCATCTCGTCGCCAGCGGTTGGACCTAATAAGGCGTGGGAAAGCGGGCTCATTGCGGCAACCCTTGACGAGGTAAGTAGATAGACATGATAGGCTAGCTGTCCATCGTACGACGCGTAACGACTAATTCTCATAAGTTGTCATTTATATGTTCTAATAGTGAGGAAACGTACTTGCAGACACCGTGTAAAGATATTTCTCGTCAAGCAGGGGCGTAGATTTGCATTGCATTGGTGGGGACCTGTTAATCGTCCCCCAATTCATGCCAGTTGGGGGGAAAATGGATAGCTGGCTCTTTCTGGGTCACTATGCAGATATTGAAATTAACATTATCGTTTGGACAGTGCATCTTCTAAATAACTTGTGCCAACTGCACTGCAAAGTCAGTAACGTTACCATTACAATAAAAAGTTATTGTGTCACCAACGTTTGTTTGTTAAACATGCCAATTTAACAGCCACTGTAGGGTAATATTATCCATAAGAAAACTGACAGTTGGCATTTTTGTTGTGCATGTTATGAATAGCTGCTACAGACGATGTTAGCCTGCTGTAGGCATGCTGTGTGCCAAAGCCTAGGCTAGTCATTAATGTTGTTATGGACAGTGTTTTAAGTTATGGTGTAGGGCAATTCCATGGAAATGTCAACCTCACCATCCAAAAATGAAGTAACATATTATATAATAAAAAACATTGGAAACATAACATCAAGGCATATATTTTACAAAATGGAAAAGTTAAACCAATTTTTTACTTTTTTTTTTTGTAACTTCCAAGCTCACTTCTTTACCTAAGGGAATCCAGAATTTTGTGATTTCAGTGCATACATAATACTTTTTTCTCACCACTTCATATGATTCAAAATGCCGACATCTAAAATAACCAAGCGGCCATGTTCAGCATTTGATGATCGGTCCATGTGCGCTTATAGTATAAGCCTACTATTATTATTTCTTACGTTGCTGTATTGATTGGAGCTTGTCCCCCCAGAATCGGGCTCTTTTTCAGCCTGGAGGTACATATTCGTTTAACTGAAGTGAAGTATGAATGAAGGTAGAATAAGTTGCACTGGATCACGGCAAAGGCTTTACCTCTGACATTGTTGGGGGCTCCTCCAGGGCCGACACAGTCTGTTCATCATCCTATAGAAAAACGACAATAGGCTAGTGGCATGGGCTTAAGAGCCTAAAACACTGACTATGGAAAAAACGACTTACAGCAGCAGCAGCAGCAGCATCAATTTCTGGTGGTGGCTGCTCCACCACCAGCAGTACTCCACCTTGAACTAAAAGAGGTTGAAATTGGTATTTTCGCGTAAAAGCAGCACTTACTGCACAGCACACAAGGAGGTTCCTATAGGCTACAACATAATAATCATGATTATTATAATTTAATATTTCCATTTCATATTCAATAAACCTGCAGTATAAGGGTAGCCCAATAGGTCACATTGGATACATGAAAGGCTGGCTATTACGCATAACCTAATAATAAGGACAAATACACTGGACAAGAGGGATGTGCTCCTTCTGGGAGGTGGCCGGCTCCGATGATGTCCCCCCAGGAATCCCCTCCATCATCGGCCGGCCCCGATTCACGGACATCGCTAGCTCCTCAACAGGGGTGAGGGGCTCAGCTGTCCCAGCGCCAGTCCTCCGGGACTCTGTGGTCTTCTTATTAGCTTTAAATACAGTAGACGCATCTTGTTGGAGCATGACAGTTTAAAGGTCCACATGGGAGACATGATGTCCGCCTCGAAAAAATACTTACCATTTTGTACTATATTTTTATATTTCATTTTCACCTGCTTCCAGGTCCTTTTTTGCGCCCCGGGGTTACATCTAATTGATAAATCAATTAGATCAAGACAAGACAAGACAAGGAGTCTATTTTTGCAGGCGGCATCAAGATATGAAGGCAGTTTCCCGAACTATTTAATTTTATTTAAGATTGTGCGCGTCGCATAGGCCTATTGTCCCTAACTTACGCATTCACGCGATTGGCGACTCTCTGCCAAGCCTCGTCGCGTGCCTTGGAAGCTGTGGTGGAGTTGCCCTTTTTATTAATTGCTACCCTTTCCTCCTCATAAGCCTCGAGGAGGATTTGTAGCTCCATTTCGCTGAAATATGCAGCTCGTTTCGCCATTTTTTCGTGTTTTCGACCCTCGATAGATGATGTCTTTATAGATTCGCCGGGAACGCGCACAACACTAGGTTAACCAATACGGGGTTAATTGAGTTAATTCATAACCGGTGTTTTGGAACCAACTTCGCGGGTTTAGTCATCCTGGGTTCAACTAACCTCGAGTTCAGGTTTAAACTCAGTGTTTGTTAACCTTCCTTTCTGGAATACCCCCCTAGTGTACAACACATTATGTTATGATCCTAGTTGTTTTGCACGCGATACGCAAATCTGCGCGAGGAGGCAAATACAGCTCGAGCATGCAGAAGACGTCTCAAATTTTAACATCTTTTTCTGCGGAGCCCTGGACGAAGTTACTGTTAATAAGGTGAGCAAACTAAACCTACCCTTCCGAATATGATAATGGGTGAGTATAAACAAAAACAAAAGTACAATGAGACTGAATAAAAACGTAGATAATTTAGCCTAAATCTATGAATGAATGAGTGAGGGAATGACAGCTAGCTATGAATGAATAGCCGTAGCTAGCCTAATGGCTAATGTTTTGGCTATAAGCTGAGCTTGTTGTGGACTAGACAGTTTGGATATGATCTTTGCTGTGAGATACAAAACGATAAGTAGTACTCCGAGTGATGGGGCCGTGTCAAGCTGTGTACCATTTAAACACGGCAGCAGTGGGCCTATACTGCACTTGATCATTACATGGGGAGGCGCTATTTCACTGTTTACAAAATGACGGACTCAGGGGAACACTGCATATGATTTAGAGCTTGTTAGATACTCAGCTGTAATTAATTTGGGGAAAGTCTGTTTTTTAAGATTAAGAATAATGATTATAAATTTTGATTTTAATAAAATGTCAGATACTGTATATAGGCCTACTAGATAGATAGATAGATAGATAGATAGATAGATAGATAGATAGATAGATAGATAGAACACACACACACACACACACACACACACACACAATAATATACTTAGTGAGTTAAATGAAATGATAGATACCGTATATACTAGGCCTATATGAATAGTATGCAAGTGTATATATACATATAGTACAGTGTGTATGGATTTACATCAGGCCAACATTATATTGGACTGTGTAGACTTTTAAAGAGTGGTTTTGGCCATAATGACAATAAAGGCTATTCTATTTTATTTCAGGAAATGGCAAAGACAGCTGCTGAACGACAGAGGGCATATCGTGAAAGAAAAAAGAATAACGACGCCTTTCAACAAAATGAAAGGGAGAGGAAGAGGCTGGAAAGGTTGAGGAAAAAAACAACTCAAACACTGCTTGAGGCCAACGTAGAAAGGGAGAAGGCAAGAAAGAGGCAACAACGCAGGCGCATGCGTCTCAAGTCTGGTCAGACAGCTCAAGTGCCAAGTCAACAGCCACCTGCCTTTAAATCAAGGCAATCTTTTGGTAAAGCCATGAAGAGGGTGATAAAAGCCCTGCCATCAAGCCCAAGAAAAACTGTGGTGAGGGACGAAAGTTTCAACAGCTGATCTCAAATATTCCAGACGAAGAAAAAGACACAAACACCAGCTGGTATGTGTGGGAATCTGTTGAGGGTACAGGTGAAGACGCAAAAAGTTGGACTGTTTAGGGATGTCCTGGAAATTCTTCTTGAAAATGCCCCAAGATTCGTTCGCCATGCGTTTGTGAAGCACCAACAAAGTTCTTTTTTTGAAGGAAAGAAGAAAGAGGGCAATCAAGGCTGTGTCATCCTCCAGGTTGACTTCGCGGAGAATTTTTCAATTGGCTACCAGGACGAAATCCAGGCTGCACACTGGAACAACAGCCAAATTACCATCTTTACGGGTGTAGCGTGGGTGAAAGGAAGTGCAGTCTTATGTGATTGTCAGTGATGAGCTCCAGCATGACAAGAACGCAGTCACAACATTTTTAACATCAATTGTGAAAGACTTGCAGGTTCGATTTCAAGACATGAAGAAGCTCCACATTTTCAGTGATGGGTCAGCATCACAGTTCAAGAACCGGTTTGTTTGGTTCTTCCTGGCATCCACCTTCAAGGACATCTCCCCAGACCTTTCAACTGAATGGCATTATTTTGCCACCAGCCATGGGAAAGGTGCTGTGGATGGAGTTGGAGGAACTGTGAAAAGGGCAGTTGGCACAGCAGTGCTCAGTAGACAGGTGGTACTGTCAAATGCTGCCAGCTTTGCAGAGACGGCTAGGAGGGTTTGCCCCAAGATGGGGCTGATTTTCATTACCAGGGATGAAGTGAAAGAGTTCTGCACCACACATCAGGTTGCAAAGTACTGGGAGCTGGTCACACCTCTCCCAGGCACACTGAATGTGCATTCAGTTACCCCTGTAGCATGGGGCTTGGTCCACTACAAGCCCTACTCCACAGCCACAACAACAGCTGAACACACACTGGTCCAATACCCACCAGATGAAGATGAGGAGTCCAGTGATGATGATGTTGAAGAAAACACATCAGAAGAGCAAAATGTAACAACAGGGGATTGTGTGCTTGTGGCATACGAGGGAAAGAGGTACAGGAGGGAGTATGTGGGCCTCGTCACAGATTTTGATGAACATTCATTTGAAGTGCAGTTTTTGAGATGGAATGATGAGTTGTGATGCCAGTAAAGGAGGACAAATCTTGGGTGGCTCGGGAGCAAGTTGTGAGGAAACTGAATCCACTGATTGACAATAGAGGGAGGCACCACTTCAGTGAGGCGGTGCAGGCCGAATAGCATATCATATCAATTGAAATACATACACAATCAAATAAATAAATAAATATTTAAATAAATAAAATTAAATTATTCACTGTATCTCATGTCTCTGTCAGTCTGTCTCATAGAGTAAGATCCAAAAAAAAAAAACATTTGTGATCATGTATTCTGTAGTGTATCATGACATTACAGCAGACTTCGAAACTTGTAAAAATGCAAAACAGCATCCATGAAATATTATTCAATAACTTAGAAAGTCATTTTAGGTAATAGGAATATTTTTGGGGACTATTCAATGCCTTATGATGGTTAAATTGTTGGTTTTTCCAAACAGAAGCAATGTGTATTTCAGACGTGTCACATCCATAACGGAATTATGTCACATCCATAACGCTGATTTTTCCTTCCTAGAATCTGCATGAAATAGAAAATACTTAAAACAAAGGTTTTTTTTATGTTCAACTAAGACTGCATTATCAAATGCATACCTGCATCTGATTATGATATCAATAATTTCACAGAGTTTTATAAATATGTCTAGTCACCTGAGAAATGGGGTATTTTTTCTGTCACATCCATAACGCACGTCTTTTTTGGCATTTTTTTGTGTTCTAAATGTACTATGGGAATTCTTTTTTCCCCCCATCACTTCTCCAATATGGAAGGTCTTAAAAATATACAACACCTTTTTAAATACTATGAAAGAATAAAAATTAACCAGGTTAGTTCTTTCCATTTTGGGTCCAAATGTCACATCCATAACGCTGGAATTGCCCTGTACCGGCACTTCTCAAATTTTGCCTCTAGCGTACCGGGACGTCTCATTTGCTCAGGCCTTGTCCTTTGTATAGCCTAGGCAACAACTTTTGGCTACACATGTTATTAAAAAAGCAAATTTCAATGAAGCATGCATACCCTAGTAACAGAGAACGTTCAGGGAACGTTAGACTTTGGTTCTCTAAAGCAGTGTTTCCCAACCTTTTTTGGCTTGAGTACCCCCTGAGCCTTCTTGTGACTCCACGAGTACCCCTCACACATATATGCGTTAAAAAAATAAATAAAAATAGAGCATAACACAGTGGTTATTAAATGAAAATCATTTTATTTAATCTTAAATTGAGCATAAACTCAGGCTCTCTCTCCTTCTTTTTTACCATCAACTTAATTCAACATAAAAATACAGAATATGTTTTCTTGGAATAAAAAATAATTTACCAAAATAGCCTGAATACTAAATCAAAATAACCTTCAAAATACTCTATCCTTAACTCTCTCTCTCTCCCTCTCACTAGCCAGCGCTTCCTGATGAATAATACAATGCATCCATTTAATCTTGGGGTTTACTTTTTTCACTTGTCCGAACAGTCCTTTCACGCTCCCCGTCATTGCAGCCGCGCCATCAGTACAGATATGGCTGCATTGGTTCCACTGTATTTCGTGCTCTTTGAAAAAACTGTCAATAACCTGGAACATGTTTTTCCCCGGTTGTCTGTCCTGGCAGTCTTTTGCAAAGCAAAATGTGCTCCTTTATGTCCGAAACTGAAACATCTTTGTAACGAACGAAGGCCTGGAGCTGCGCTTCTCCACTGACATCTGTCATTTCATCCACTCCCTACTGCCTAGGTTTAGATTTTGCCTCTTTTTTTCGTTTCTCTGCTGTCTCCTCTGATCTCCCCCCTGGATCCAGATGAGAGACTGGACGTTTTAACCATGTTGTAGCGGCCACCAGATATTTTTTTCAATATGCCTTATCCGTTGTCACGTCTTTGTACATTGTGTGTCACATTCCTTTTTCTTCCAGAGGAAACGAGTTCTAGCGCAAACGTACCATTTTATTGATGAGCAGGATATGACATTGCTGAGAATATTTAGGCCTAGGCCTATCATCTTGGAAACTGTAGGCCTTTTAAATAAAGACTCACTTCCACAGCAGATATTCTATTGTCATATTACGAATATTACGAGTTTTTGGACTACAGTTTTTGTCAGGCCTTCTTAAAAAAAAAATCTCCCTGTGCGCTGCGTACCCCCTGCAGTATCTCCGCGTACCCCTAGGGGGACGCGTACCCCCGGTTGGGAAACACTGCTCTAAAGGTTAGGTTAGAACCAAACCAAAAGCTAACCTTTAGAGAACGTTACCTTTGGTTACAGAGAAAACCTTAGAGAATCATACGTTCCCTAAACGTTTAGGGAACCATGCAACTGAAACGTTCACCTGTAGTTAGGATTTGGTTGTTTTTTGATTGATATGAGAAGTTGTCTGGTATTTTACACTTAGGTGACAAATTTGCACATAGACAATGCAAGTGCATTTAACTGCAGCATATTTCCCGATTTAGGGTTTTTTCCCCCAATATTCTTGCTTGCATATTTTCTATACATTATATATGAAACTAAATCACAGGGCAGTAAAACAGCTGGCATCCAAGACAATTATTGCTGTTGAACCTATTGAAAACTACTCCGAAAATAAATAAAATACTGTTAAACAACCCACAGCTCAGTTTGTCTGGGGTAAGATGACGTCCAGTTTCGACCTTTTGTTTCGAACAGGCGCTGATGCAAGCTTTACCTAAGTGATAATGATAGCAATTCAGATGAATATGAAACCCCTGGGCTATTGATGCAAGCTTTACCTACATACTAACAATAGCCATTCAGAGGCATATGAAATGGCTGGGCTATTAAAACCATTGCTTGTGCATTCTAGTTTTTGGAAATTGGTTCAGCTGGTTTTTGTTTGTGTGACTGACAAAGCACAGCAACTTTGACAATTCAATAGATTGCCATATAATTTATGAAGCATAGACTGAAATTATTAATCTACAAAGCAGGAGGTATGGCCCTAGACATACGTTATGGTTAAGTGCTGTGTGCCTTTAAATGTGCCTCGCGAGTACGTGACGTCACATCCTGTACCAGCCAGCTGTAGGATTGGACCGGACTGGACGCGCCAACCACAGAAATTTTAAACGAATAAGAGGACTGCGGGCTAACTGGATGTTTAAGTGTTTTCCCTGATCGGAGCGTTTGTTTCAACAACAAGAAGATCAACAGAAGGTATGTTGACAATTCTTTATTTTGTTAACTACATGATGCCGATGCCATGCTTGATCACACTCATCACTACAGTGAATTGTTATTCCTGTTGTGCAGAACAGATTTGCCACAGTGATTGTGCAGTAAATGCTGTACTTTGGATACAAACGGTGCACTGAATCCATTGACAAACATTAGACGGTCGATTACTGACTCATATCGATACTTTAATGGCAATTTCTTGAGCAGGAAACACTGCCGTCATACCGAAAGAAAACAAGTATCTATTTTCGCATTGTTCCTGCCTCAAAAACCTGCTGCAAACTTAATGCGGTAGGCTCCTGTGTATGAGTAGAAAAAAATAGAAATTGATGTTAAAAAGTTGTACTTTTATATGGAGAGTGTTCTATGGATATAGTTTGTTTAGACGCTAAACGTTTGTTCCGCAAACAAACCGCCCTATTCAGTTTGAAACGCACATAGACCGCTGATTGGCCACTTGGCCGCCTGACATAGTGGGGTGTCATGCCTTCACATGTGTTTTCATTGTAAATGACTGTGGAGAGCTTGTGGTATTCCTCGAGTATTAATTATTTGTATATATATTTTTTTTTATTAGAAATGTTTCATTGAAAGGCTTGGCGGAGCAAATCCAGGGGCGGCTGTGCGCTGAATCTTGCGGCAGGTTGTAACAAACCAGGTCCTTTCCCTCTACAGTCTGAGGGGTAGGAAGGGGAAAAGGGCCTTCCAGACCTTGGCCCTCTGCAAAATTATAACTGGTAAGTTTATCGGGTATGTTTTTCAAATGCAAGTTATGTCAGGTTTGACATATATTTAAATATTTAACTTTTTTTTAACTTCCCTTTGCAGAGGCCTGCATGCACAACTTCCCTGATAAGAAAGTGGTGGAGATTGAGGAGTGCATTGGGCATGCACTGAAGTTTGCACCACACAGACGGTAAATTAAATTTCAGTCTCTTATTTACCACTGAATTGTCCCAATAGTTAAATGAAACGTTTGACACGAAGTTGGATGGAATTCTTTTTAGGTCCGAGGGTCCTCAACTATAAACCTCTCCATATATTTTTGTTTTTATCCTTGCATCTTTTATACTTGATTGTATTTTATTAAGACCTTGTTTTTTAATCACCACAGGTAAGCTGTTTTTATGATTATGATGTGCAGTGTTTTAATCAGCCTGCCGTTACTCCAGCCTTGTTTCTTATTTTTGTTTTTAACTACGAGCTCTGGTGTTCAGGGGTGCGTTTCCCAAAACCGTCGTTGCTAACTTCTTTAGCAACTTCGTAGGTTTGAACGATGGACTAACGACACTACTGTTTCCCAACAGCATCGTTCGAACGACACAACAAAACGGATGTTTACAACAACATTAGTCCGATGGATTTTGCCCAACAGCAAAGTCTGGACGATCCATCGGAAGTTCCATCGTTAAACTGTATAGTTCGAACGATTAGCTTGGACCTGTCGTTAGACCATTGTTTATGTCGGTTTCTGTACACGTGACGTCTTGCTCGTCACCTTTGGCCGTCTTGGGTCAGATTAGGCACCATTCAATGCTTTACCGCCACCCACTGCATGAATGGTTTTACTTAAATTCACTTCATTTTCATCCTGGCACTTGCCAGGTCATGTAAAAAGACGATAGAAAATTCACCCCACAACACACCAAAAGTTGTTGCAAGATGTTTTTGGATTATTAAAGTTATTGGCTGATTTGACAGGTCGTTTTTAATACTGTGATGTAGAGTATGATCACGGTTCACAGATCCACAATCAAGGCCATTCCACGTGTTTCAAATGGATTACGGTTTAGCAGGATTCGAACCCGTATCTCTCCGAAAAATGAGAAGGTCTGCATAGTGGGCTGACGAGCTAACCACTCAACCGTCGTGTCACATGAGTAACTGGTGGACTCCCCGCAACGAATGCATCCGAATACTCTCCGAGCACTTCCGACACATCTGGATACTTTGCAGTTTCAACGACGGAAGTCTAAACTAACATAGTTCAGACTTACGTTGTACGTAGGTAGTTCGAGAGTTTCGGGAAACGGTCGAAATCGGACTGTTGTGTCGTTTGAACCTACTACGGACAACGGTGGTTAAATGCTAACATCCGTCGTTGTTTGGGAAACGCACCCCAGGTTAGCTCTCTCCCTCTCTTAATTGCTGTGTAGGCCTTACGTAATACATGCACTTGAGTGGTATTTATGTCGAAGTGGTCAACCGAGTGACACTAGCCAACTAATTGTGAAGCAACCTTGCAATTACTTGTCTTGTGTGCCTTTTTGTTTTCCTTTTGGGTTGTATTTTTTTAAGTGTTCCTGTGTGTGTTTACTAATGTGTTTTGTTTGCTGTGATAATCCTGGTTGCCTCAACAATTAAGTTGGCATCTGCCTTTTAGAGTCCAGGCATCACTCTATAATAATCTATTTTGACCCAAGCCAGCCTGCATAATACAACAGCTCAATGTGTCCTGTATGTTTGACTGTATGTAACATCACATGCGTATAAATACGTATGTTTTCAGACTCATGAGAGATTTGGTGGGGATTGAACGCATCAGCAGACAAGCCGGCACTGGTGGGAACCCTGGAGGCTGTACGAGACCGGACAAACCTCAAGTACCGCTGCCTGGACCCAGTTATATGTGTGTGCGTGTACTTTCACTCCCACTGTGCTTGCATTTGTGTCCTTAATTCCTGACGTCACAAGCCAGGCTTCGCCACGCACACTGGATTCCCCCCATAGCTGGCCACAAATGGACTGACTTGATTTCTTTTGTTTGCTCACTAGCTAAGGCCATTTTAAAGGATTGTTTGTATTTATATTACATTAATAAAATTGTTGTAGTATTTTAATTTGTTTCTGTGCTTCTTCAATGTCCTGGGCATTTGTCTACATTCTAAGGTTTTTTTTTTTTAGAGGTGTTTTTAAGACCTACTTCCTACTTCCTACTACATTTACCTGGCCATTCATTACTGCTTGTGTTCTGTAGTAAATAATTGTCATGGAAAAGCAACTTTTTACAATGTAGGCCTACTACAAACTACAGAAAAACTACATTTTGGTGCGGAAAAGTACATTTGGGTTCTTTTCCGCACATTTTGGTGCGGAAAAGAACATTTGATGGAACCAAAAATGTAACCAAGGTTACTAGAAGGTTGTAGGGGGAACCTTGTGGGAACCAACATGTTACATTGGGGGAACGTCAGGAGAACGTCTAGAGAACCAAACATGTAACCAAGAAGATTATGGGAACGTTGAGAGAACCAACATGACATGAACAGGGATAAAGGCACGGTGGGAGAATGTTGAGGGAACCAAACGGGAACATTCTGGGAACCAAATTTAAGGTTTCCTGCTAACCAATTTAAACCAAAAAATAGCTTTCAGGGAACGTTTCCAGAACCAAACTG
The DNA here is from genome assembly GCA_030347295.1 of Setipinna tenuifilis. Taxonomy (NCBI): domain Eukaryota; kingdom Metazoa; phylum Chordata; class Actinopteri; order Clupeiformes; family Engraulidae; genus Setipinna; species Setipinna tenuifilis. The sequence continues at coordinate 1,740,476 of CM059276.1, read as the reverse complement.
CAACCAAAGCCTAATGTTCCCGGAACGTTCTGGGAACCAAAAATTGTTAGTAGGGTAATTTCTCTTGCATTAATTTACGAAAGTGTAATAAATCACTGCTACAGTTGCAAATGTTATCTATGTTTGCACTGAAAGACATCCTCCAAAGTCTCCTGTTATAAGGGAATGTGTTTTAGCCATAGCCTGTATTTTCCTTCAAGGGCTGATTATTTCTTTCTATTTTTGTATGAACTGACTTCTTTGATATTATTTTTAGGAATTCTGGAAGGTGAACATTTCCTGGATTGTAGTGGAGTCCCTAGAGGATGTGTGGTATCTGTCAGCGCTTGCACTTGCTGTGCAACAACCTCTACGAAGACAGTTCAGCATCATCTCATTGGAGACCACTGTGCAAAAAGTATACATCCAGTCTTAATTACAATTAATTATTTACCAACTAAAAAAATAAGACATGTTAAAAAAGCAATCTCAATTAACATTTTCTCTGACAGATTAATGAACTGGGCAATCCTAAAGTAAAGAAGGTTAAGGACATTCCACTATTTCATGAGGTAACAGATTTTCCCTGTGTGGTCAAAACATTTCTTTTTTTATTAAGACGCAGCCCTTAGTCTGTATTGAAGCTTTTTCAAAGTTTTATTTGCATGGTGGGCCTACTCCATCCACTAGAAATTGTAATGTTTTATCAGTTTTGTAATTGGTTTTGGATATTAAGATTGTATTTTAGACCTAAATCATAGAGAAATTTGAATATTCCAATTTATGGAACAGATAAAATGCAGTTAGCACCTTATAATTCTACACTCAATCCTGACTTCTTATTATAAGGTTCCATCTTCAGAGATTTTGAATTGTATTGTATGTCAGAAATGTGAAAGTTGTGCCATCTTTTTCCTATCCAAAAAGTCTCGCAGGCATTGCAAAAATATCTTGTCCAATGTAGAGGTTAAATTTATATACAGTACAGAATTCAGCCTTAAGGGCAGTGCCCACCGGACGTGGCATGTGGCTGAACCACACCCATGAGGATAATTACGAACACCCTTACTCCCACTTGTGTTATGTTGCTCAAATATTTCCATTCACAGAACTGCAATCAAAACAGAGCAAAATGACACAATTGAGCACTATTTTAAGGCATACCAATGACATTGTTTAATGCTATTTTAATCAACAATGGCTTTGTTGACATTATTATGCCAATAAATTGCTGATTTTATCAGCCAAATTCATGCTAGATCATCTATATTGCTCAGTTAATTTTGGTTACCCATGGCAATGGTTGCCAGGGAAAAAAGTCCTGCTTTTAACCAACAGTATTTTTAACTGAAGCCCAAACTGTTAATAATAGCAAAATACATGGTTTTGATAGAAAACCAGCCATTTCTTTTGGCTTGGCGGGCAGGATTTTAAAACATTTTTCTAATCCTGCACGGTGCGCAGCAGACGTTTCCGTTGGCTTTGCTCCATTAAAAACAATGGATATTTTTTTCTTGCCGCGTCCCTTACATGTGGGCACTGGCCTTTAAGGGCGCTTTCACACCTAGCTCTTTGAAACGGAACGTGGATCGCTTGCCCCCAAGGAACGGTTCAATTGTGAAAGCAACAATCGTACTCTGTTCCGGAACAAAACAAACCGATCCAGACCGCTTGGAGGGGATGTTCTCGGCTCCTTTTCAATCAATCTCTGGAACGGTTCGTTTACAGTGTGAAAGCTATCGGGCCAGTGTAGTGGGATATCACGTTGTTTTCACTGTACAGTACAATGTTATATGTTCATAGGATACAAAAAACGTTCAACTCTCTCGATCGCTTACTATTGTAGCCTTTCTATGTAACTTTGTAACGTTGCCACGTTGCCTAGGCTACGCATTTGTGCCCCACCACCACTAAAACCAACATTTTTAAAAGCTATTCCCTATGTCAAATGAATCTTATCGAGATGTACCCAAATGCATCAGGCTAGTTAGTTTGCATGGCTTTATGGAATTATTAGAACCTCTTAGAACCTCCTGCATGAAATAAATGTGTGTGGGATAAAGTCCGCTATAAGGCGAAGTTCTTATCAGCAGTAGCAAGTCCAGTCTCACTAGCTTAACATTAGCAGCGTAATAGTGATAGCAGCGTAATGACAGTAAACAGAGGACTGACCTGGAGCGCTGAGGAAGTTCAGTGTTTAATAGATATTTGGGCTGAAGAAAACATATCTTCAATGTTGGAGATGACACATAAGAACACTGCTGTGTTCAAAATATTTAGCGATCGCCTGCGGGAAAAGGGTTTCAACCGTTCTATTGAACAGTGCAGGGCAAAGGCAAAGAAATTGAGGCACCAATACGTAAAAACCTGTGATAGCTTTAAAAGAAGTGGCAGTTCGGGAGAAGAGAGAGAGGTTCCCTTGGTACGACGACCTGGACAACATTATGGGTACCAAGCCGGTGGTGAAACCTGTGGACATGGTGGAGTCTGCTGAAGGGGATGGGAGCTATATCAACATGTCAGACGATGATGGTGAGTAGCAAGTACAGGTAGTCTACTAAGTTCATGCTGGTTTAACCTATTTAGCCTATTGACTGCTTCAGTGAAAACTACGTCTGCAGCGTTTATCCTTGTAGAAGTAAAACGATCAACGTATTCAGGCCTACAGTTAAGTCAGCGAAAGAATGAGAGACAGGTAGCTTAAGTATTTTTTTCTGCAACCAAACGTTGTAGTTACATTTATAAAAAGTCCTGGAACGAAAAATTATTACTTGGACATTTTTTTAATCATTCGTCTTATGTCATGATCCGAGTACATCATCCTCTGGTAGAAATGAACATAATATTTTTTAACTTCGCTTGACAGAGACTGGGCCTACTGAGCCTGAACCTACTGAACCTGAGTTGGCCAACTCCAGCGATGCAGCCAGAAGGAAAGTGGGGGAAAGGCTTGCCATGCCTGGTTCCCATTCTAGGAAGAGGAAGGCCAGGAATAGCCAGGATGAGCTGCAACAGTTGCTTGCTGAGCAGCGGCAATTTATGAAGGACATGATGGACGCAGAGAGGGCTCAACAGGCAGAAGACGCTGCGGCTGTTAATAATATGAGGATGGCACAACAGGAGGCGGAAGAGAGGCGCTTCCAGGCTATGCAAGCCCAACAACAGGCAACAAATGCCATGTTTATGCAGGCTATGGCTAACCTGATTGGGGCTTTGCACCAACAACCCCATTACACTTTTCCAATGCCCCCTCACATCTTACCTTTTGGATCCCGCACTCCTCAACCCCCAGCTCCAGTTAGTGAAGTGTCAGACATGTCTTCTGTGTTACATGATGTAAACACAACACAGAACTTCTTTTGTAATTAGGTTAATTAGTTTTTAATGCCATTTTGCAATGTTTACTTTGTTTATTACTATAAATATATACATTATCACTATATATATATAAATATACAGTAACCATACATGTTAATAAATAAATCTCAACGCTTCTGTATTTTCTCTCACATTCTTGAAAAATACTGACCAAGGGCATTTCTGATTTCATTCCCCCTTCCATTATCCTGTAGAAGATCCCCTCTTTCATTTGGTTCAGGTATTGGTTCCTCTCTCACTGCATTGTCCCTCTCCGGGAAGTCCTCTGCATGCATTTCACAAAAATTGTGAAGGACACAGCAAGCAGATACTATTTGACTTATCAGAGTAATATGTGAGTCATTTACTGTTAGTAGACACCTCCAGCGTCCTTTGAGCCGCCCAAAAGCTCGTTCTATTGTCATTCGGGCTTGGCTGAGGCGATAGTTGAAGCCCTCTTGAGCAGGGGTAATTCCCCTACCTTCACGGTATGGCTTCATTAACCACGAGAGTAAAGGCCAGTTCACACCAAAGCGACGCGACGGGACTGTGTGCAACGTTCTGAAAACTGGCAACACTTTGCAACTCGGCGTTCTAAAAGCTGCCCATTCACACCGCTGCAACACCTTGCAACGGTTTCATTGTTGCCATAGTGTTCTGACCATAGAGGTTCTGACATGGATGCGAAGACGGTGCCAGTTTTATTTACTGCCATCGCGGCTCTGTTAGTCACAAAAAAACTTAAAATTACTCAAACAAATAGGAAAAAACGGCGGTGGACCAGGGCGTGGTTACGTTGTGTTGGGCAGGGGGGTCGCTATATGTAGAACATTCGGGGCTACAGCCCAGAAGAGTAATTGTTTTGGGGGGTTCGGGGGAATTTTTGAAAATTGGGCTGATGAACATGCAATTTTAACATAGTTTAGGAATAAAAGGAAAGGCCAACTCCATGACTCAAGGGCCATGCACAGTAGTTCGATGTTTGCATTTAAGATAGGATAGCTTGTGAAATAGCCTACAGCTTATTAAACACCTTCATACTACACATAGACAAGAAAGATTACCGACGCTGAATTTGCGACAAAAAATCTAAATATGCCCATATAGCCTATGGTCAGGTCAGATTTACTTGCGGTTCTGTGTGACGACCCCCCCCCCCCCCCCCCAAAAAAAAAAAAACGGACGGGCTATGCTAGTTTTACTATGAAGTGTCAATCTATATTTACAACACAACGACTAACTTAAACTTGAAGATGAATAATATGAACATATGTGATACGTGAACTACACATGAACAATAAACACTAGTGAACAAATCTAGTGAACTTGAACAACACTGCCACACGCCCGCACACACAGGGGTAGGCTACACCATACTTAAAATGTCAGCTACATACATGGCGAACAACAAGTAAATTCATGGACGCCTACAGAATTAAGTTGTAAATTAACAGCAATCAAAAAGACTACAACCCCCCTGCCATATTCAACAGATTATTACTAGCTAAATAGGTTTACGCGTGCGGTCAAAAGTTTAAGGTGGCGCTAGCTGTCAGACAGTGACTAGCCTGTCATGCTATGTATTTGACGCTAGTAGAAGTCACAATACGTAGAATGATAAATCCTACGTCAAATGACTTTAGATGCAATGAAAATAACATTACTTGTGACTGTCTTGGTAACTAGTGCCACGGCAGGCATGCCATGAAGGAAACCCCCTGTCCTACCTTAAGTTGATGCAGCTATGATCCAATTGTGTTCTTGCTAACCCATCCTGACATCTTACTTAGTTTAATTTCACGATTGCAAGTGCACTTTTTTAACATCAACAGTTCTTTTATTGTAGGCCAAGCATGTTGGTATATTCTGTATGCGAGCAACCCTCACATTTGACCAACCAGAACTCGGGATTCACCCAGTTGTGCATGTCTAGTCGTAAGTAGCTGACTGTAGCCTGCGATGTAATTCTTATATACAGTCTATGATTCTTGACTGATGCATCATTTTTTCGTGAGAGTGGGGGAGGGGTAGCCAAGTGTTTGTATAAACTCTGCATTAAATCGCGTTCAGTTCTCTTACACAGACGTCTCTCTCATATTCAATTTATTCTCACGACATCATATGCTGCATTGCCAAAGCATCCATAGCCGTAACAATAATAATAATTAAAAAAAAAAACTCTCTCCCCAAGATGCCTTGTGCATACAACCGCCACTGATCCGGGGCTATTCCCAAAAGATCCGGCTATAGCCCCGAAGTGCCCAGGTCTAACGACGCCCCTGGAGTGGAGAAAGAATTTCAGGATGTCCCGACGGTCAAATCATGCGATATAGATAAGCCAAAGGTTTTCACCTTTCATTTTTGCCCTTTCACCGTCTCTGGTTACACCATTCATAGCACTGCACGTCTTAGCCATATCGGACGTCACAGTAGGTTACATTCTAAAACCTTGCGACTGCGATTTGACATGTTGAATGTTGAAGCGATGGCTTGCAACGGCTTGCAACTGCTTGCAACTTTTGATTCACACCGCTGCAACTCGTCGCTGCGACTGTCGGCAACCGTCTCGTCGCGTCGCGTCGCTTTGGTGTGAACTGGCCTTAAAGGGTAAGCCGAGAATGAGTAGTGGCACATCCACTCCCTCAAATTCCTCTGTATACCTGGGTAGCAGTGAGCCACTCTCACCTCTTTCACACAGGCTGGACAGTGCAAAGACACGTGCATCATGCACTTTTCCAGGTCGCCCAACATTAATGTCCCAGAATTTTTAACTTATGGTCCACGACACCCTGTAAAATAATAGAATAATGCCCCTTTCTGTTATAATAGTCTGATGGAGTGTCAGGTGGAGCTCTGATGTTTACATGGGTTCCATCTATAGCACCAACTACCTGAAGGAACCTTCTGAATTCTGAATTCTGCTATTGAAGGAAATGTAATGTATTGAGGTTTGAGGATAACATTGATTGCGGTCACCACTTGTTGAGTTATAATACAACATGTAGATAGCCCCACACCGAACAAATGTGACAGTGAGCGGTATTCTAAATTTGTTGCCAGTCTCTGGATACATATTGCCACCCGGACCTCTACAGGAACTGGTTCTCTGTATCTTGTTGTGTCACGTATCAACCAGGGGTGCGTTTCCCAAACAACGACGAATGTTAGCATTTAACCACCGTTGTCCGTAGTAGGTTCAAACGACACAACAGTCCGATTCCGACTTTTTCCCTGAAACTCTCCAACTACCTACGTACAACGTAAGTCTGAACTATGTTAGTTTGGACTTCCGTTGTTGAAACTGCAAAGTATCCAGATGTGTCGGAAGTGCTCGGAGAGTATTCGGATGCATTCGTTGCGGATAAACGACAGAAACGACACCACGACAGTAAGCAGCAAAAACGTAGCCTTATTTCAGTTAAGCCGGTATGTATGACAACTTCAGCAACTTAGGGAAATGTTCCCTAGACCATACAGCGCTTCAAGAGGACAGGCTCTACTAAGAACAAGCCTCGCCATGGTCGACCAAAGAAGTTGAGTGCATGTGCTCAGCATTATATCCAGAGGCTGTGTCTTCAAAATAAGCGTAGGAGTGCTGCCAGCATTGCTGCAGAGGTTGAAGGGGTAGGGGGACCCTGTGACATACTGAAGCAGAGCATGATGCCCCCCCTTTGAAACTGGGCCGCATGGCGGTATTTCAACATGGGAACGACCCCAAGCACACCTCCAAGATGACCACACCTTGGGTGAGGGTGAAGGTGATGGACCTTAGAAAGATATAATAAAAAAGTACAAAAATGTTAGGGGTGTACTCACTTTTGTCACATACTGTATATGGATCAATACTGAGCCGCAACAGGTAAAGACCCCAAAATGGCTCCTTTGAAGACACACGCTTACGACGCAGAGTTTAAACTCAAGGCTATCAGTCATGCAGTAGAACAGAGCAGCAGCAAGAGAATTTAACATTAACGAATCAATGGTGCGGAAGTGGAGGAAGCAACAAGATGAACTGTGCCAAGTAAGGAAGACTAAACAGAGTTTCTTCGAACATCCTGAAGTTTTCAATCCACTGCGTGTTCGTGAAACAATTACATCCCACCATTCGGAGGTTCGGTCCATATTTTAGTACTTCACATCGATCTACAACTGTGTAACAAATTAATATACCTGACATACTGAAAAGCTACCAACTCAATCGTTAGCTTACCCTCACACGTCGTCTCTTTGCAGCTCTTAGCTGCTCGTCTTCTGCTTCATAGTCCTGTATGGTTTGCAAAAGTTTTCTTTTCTTCTCAAGTGTCTTTTGCCTCGCCTCTTCTATACGTTTCTTCCTCTGTTTTTTTCTTCTGCTACTGTCTATGGTTTTTTGGCATTTTCAGTGACAACAAGCCACAGCGCAGTGTCGAGGCAACTCCACCCACTTCAACTAGTCCCGATTGGTAACTGCTGGCAGTGGAAAAGGAACAGGACCGGTTCGACAAGTGTGTAGAGTAGTGCCGAGCTAAATCGAGTAGTGCCATGCCGTACCGGTTCTGCAGTGGAAAAGTGCCATTAAAGGACAAACTTGTGGTGAACAGTGGGTTGTTGAACAGAGAGCAGCAAGCAGAAGTGTCTCTACAGTCACTATTCGAATGAAGGCAACAGTGCTAGCACGCGAACCTGGACGTGAATATGGACATTAACGTTTGAACAACGTCGAGTTCACATGTGGAGTGACTGATGAATCAATCTGATTGGCCAAAACCCAAGACCAGCTCATACCCTATTACTAATTGGCTAAAGTAGACCTACAGTGGTATGGTTTAGTGAAAGCACCTCTAAGGTCTTGGTGAATTGTGAGATCACGCAAACCTGTTTTTTTTTTCTCGCTAACACGTTGATACAAATTCAGGTGTGGTGCCGGAGCGCTGTCAGGCCTGTAGTTAAAAATATTGTGGAGGTAGTAAAAAAAAGGTAGTAAAAGGTAGTACATTCAACTTCTTTATTATGAAATATCATCTCAAAGTATATTTGAAATATTACAGAGATTATTACAGAGAACGGCGGTATGCCATAGACATTAATCAAATGAGCTAAGTTGTAGGCAACTAGACTTCTTTTAGTAGCTTGAAGACACCTTTCATCCAAAAGCCTTCTTCAGTTCTGGCATGATGGTAGGGAACCAGGAGCTCAAAACTCTTGATCACTGGAGGTGGAGCTGTAAGCCACACCAATCATCACATGACAAGGGATCACTTGAGTCTCCCCTCAAGGTGTGAATTGGAGTGAGAGTCGTTGTCACATCATCCAGAGACTGAAACTGCTCTCATGGTGGAGAACAGTTCAACTTGCCGGGATGACATGGCAGAATGGTATGTAGCAGATCGTGAAGGAGGCCATCTATGTCCATTTGGAACAAACAACTTTGAACAGAGGAGGGGGCCTGCCTCATCATCTATCTGCTGTGCCTTAAAGCGGAAATGAAGCAATGCTGAATGCCAGCATTTTTCAGTAGTTTATTTGTCTTCAAAACTGAGAGGCCATTCAGTAAATCACAAAATCAACTAGTCTTGCTGGAAATTTATTTGTTTTTACACGCTTCGGCCACCAGGGCGCAGCCATGTTTTGTGCTTACGTCATCTTAATGGTTGGCGTTTTAGCTTAGCGTATTCTTTCATTATTCTGAACCGTAGAAAAAGGGGAAAAGCTCCCAACTTTCTTCCTCTCCTTTCTTCTGGCTCCCTGTTGGTAGCCACAATGCCCTCTTCTCTCACTGGCTCAAACGCATAGGCTGAAGGATGGACATAGCCATTTGTCGGCCTGTCACGCTCGTCAATGTTGTTTTCTTTGCTCATTCCGGCGACAAAGTATGAGCCCCTTACAGTGTTTCTTTAACGTGAACAGCAATAGAATTTTGTACGAACCATTACGCTGACGTCATAACAACAATGGCGGCGCCCATACTGTAAACACATCTACATTGCTACAATTGACAGTGCTTTATTCTGAATAATGGGTTTTATTTCGGACTTTTTGTAATTCATTTATTTGACGTCTTACTTCACTGATGCTATTACCATATGTATTATGCGAGTGCTTCATTTCTTCTTTAAATATTCACAAAACATAAAACATGAATACAAAGACAGACAACAACACACACTTTCAACCCCAAACACATTGCACAGGAGGATATCAACCCCCCGAAGGACAGTATTGCCACTAACCAATTATAATAACTAACAGGAGGGATACATACATTTAAAAACCCTAGGGGTCCTTTAATAAATGTAGGCTCCTAATGGCCACTGGAATAAAAAAAAGTGTCTTGCACGCCTTACAGTTGGAATGGTAAATTCCCCCGACAAAATAGAGGGTCCGGGTATTTTAAAATTTGTTTTGCCTTACTCATAACCCATTCTACGGACGAAGCATCCCATTTAAAACAATTGGCAACGATGAGTGTTGTTTAAGCTAACTTTTAGGATTTTATTCAGTTTTATCCACAAACCAACATAGGTGCAAGCCTGTAATATGTTTATGCTAACCTATTTTGCCTTATCCTATCGTCCTACCATCACTTAGCCTATAACCTCTGAAAGCACAGTAAATACACAGTGACCTGAAACTTTTCGGATTTATCCAGTTTAATTCCCATATTAAGATGTAAACCTGCAGTTCAGTCATGTTTCACTCGTCTGACACGTAACGTTTTCAGAACTGTTTAACTACTGTGGCATTCAACACCTTTGATGAGAAGAAGATTGGTGTGTGAGCGCAAATAAAAAGGGTCAGGTGCATTGGTGACATCACTTTCTCACTCTCACAGCGTGACACAGCAAGTATAATGGAACCTTTAGCTGCCACATTCAAGTAATACGCCACCCTCAGGTGAAATTGAGTCTCTCCCCACAGTCCCTAGAGTTGGATAATGAGCAGAAGCGCTTTCTAGCAGACCCAGTCATTGTCGAATCAGGCAGCACTGATTTTAACTTATCTTAGCTTAGTAGCTGTAATCTATTGTTGCCCAACTAGCAAAATGTTTCCCCGACATGAACAGAAAACTAAACGGGCATACGTATGCCTATGGCTTGTTTTTTAAACAGTATGGTCAATTTTCTCCTGTGTGACAAAAAGTCAGTAGCCATTCCTTAATTTGTGACATCATTTTTAGCATAATTTCAGCAAAACTTTTCTTACATGACAGATTTCTGATCGAAACAAATATGTGTTGCTGTTGTTTCTCCGGTGTTCAATACCAAAATCAATGTTTTTGGTGCTTCTAACGTAAAGTCATTTGGTTTCGAAATGACGCTAAAATGAATAATGGTCAATGGAATGGTAAGGGCTACTGGGCCCTTTCTGGGGTTTTTTTGCCCCATGGGTGTTTCAACTTTCGCGTCTGTTCCTGCCCCCTTAGTCGCCCCTACTCTCATGTATGTACAAATGTGAAATTTAAAGCCAATAGAAACACTTGGAATTAACATTAGTGGTCAATATTAATGAAAAAAGACAGGTTTCCCAATGGGCAGATAGATGAACGGCAGACAGATGACCAGGTAGATTTTCACAATGAACAACTAAAAAAGTTACAGAACTGGTGTATGTAGCCTACATTTGCCTTCTTTCAGCAGGATCCACATTAACGCACACTCTGTGTTGAGCCACTTTTTTTACTTGTAAGAAGCATCTATTAGGAGAAGAAGAGACAGTTTGGTGTTTGCATACAGAAGCTTCTACCTACATACTTCTTGCTTATGTGCATTATATAAAATGTGAAATGTTTTTGAACAGATTTCATTTATAGATTTTAAAGTTCTTTTTAGACTACATTTCAAGCTTCACATTACAGTATACTATAATTTTAATAGCAACAACAATCTGAATACTAATTTTAATATTAATAATAAAAATTATAATACTAAACATTATGAAGGTAGAACTATTGTCCATAAATTGATCAAATTAGTGTCATAAAGGAAGAGTTACAATGGTGTAACCCGGTTACACCACTGGACATTTCAAATTGAAACCAAAATTTGTGGGTGACTGACTGCGTTCACATGGTGGGATTGGTTTGGTTTGGGATTGGTTCACAACGGGTGGTCTGTCCCCCAAGTCCCTGTTCACATGCAGTTCGTCTAAGCAGATTCGGCGAGAGTTCCGGCTCTTTCCGCTACGCTAGGTGGGGGCGCTGTAGTCAACTTCTATCTTTCTATTATTATCTTTTAATACAAGGAACGTCTCTTCCACGCATAACTCGTGAACCACTCATCCGCTTGATCTCAAATTTGGACGGCGTCATCATAATGTTACCAGTGTGTGCAGTACCAAGTTTCGTGTTGTTTGGGCAAAAAATGCCAAAGATATCGGTCAAACCGTGCCGACCCAGCCATGACGACCCAGGCTGATAAGATTTACAATGCTAGCTGCTACAATGTTGGACATAACGCGACTAACGACACATAACTAAAATAATGGACATAACACGAGTAAACATTTGCCCACAACAAAGCTGCTACGTAGGTAAGATGTATCTTATCGTATACGCAACAGCAGACTACAGCACTGCACACATATGCCTACAGTGCATACAGACGACAGGTAGAGGAGACTGAACTTTTCACCTCTCATTCCGGTTATTCCACGTCGCAAAACAGTGGCTAAAGAAAATCTTACAAGTCAGTCAGTGCAAATGTATTTACATAGCCTCCTCCTTTCACCTGATATTATTACCCACTTAAACAATAAGGTGGTCTAAACAAAAACGTAATACTCTGGCACATCTTCTATGGGCTCTCCACTGTTCCTACTAAATAAAGACAATAAACAAACTTTCTGGCGGCATACAAACATGGTGTTCCAGGAGTTTGACGCATTCGCGTACGTGTTGTGCATTCTGCTGTGTTAGAAAGTCCGTATGAAGGAACAAACTGCGTTTTTTATTTCGTTGATACATGCGCAATATCCAAAATCAATCCGATCCCCGTTCACATGGCAGTCGAAGTGGTTTCGAAACAGCCTAGGCTTGGCGTCGCAACTGGATAACGAAAACCAATTCCAAACCAAACCAATCTCCGTTCACATGAAGCTGGTACGATCCCAAACCACTTCCAAGTGGTTTCGACTTGTCCATGTGAACGCACTCACTGTAAACACTTGATGACAGTTGAAGTAGGGAGTGTCAACGATCTCAGCCCGTTGAAGCCCCCGACTTCCTCATATTTTGGTTTGACAAGGTGGCTGCCGGTCATAGGCTTCTACTCAGGAGACGAGGCTTCTGTGGCAATGTCCACCGTCTTGGTTAACCCTACACAGTGGTGTTCAGCATGCAAAGTCAATGGATAAGCCTTGCCCCCTGGCTTCACTTTCAATAGCTGGCGTGGATTGGTCGCATCACCTCCAGTTACACTACCTCCATGGTTTGAAGCCTCCAACTTCCTGACAGTTTGAGTTGACCAAAATGGCTACCAGTCATGTGACGCTTCTCTGGCTATGTCCATTATCTTGGTTAACTCTACTGTTTAGCAAAAACCAACAACCAATCAGCGCTGAGTCACACAGGGAGATTTTTTTGGGGGAGGTACTCTGAAGGAAGGGAGGTACTCTGAGGGTCCTCTAAAATTTTCAGGAGATTGCCTGTGTCCTATGTGGAGACACACAACAACTGTGAATTAACCAGAGTTAACCAGTCTACATTTGCAAGTTGTACATGTTTTAACTATGTAAAAAATAATCTTGTATCTTGTATTTCAGTTTAACCTTTGCTAAACTCAGCCTCATATAATGTACCATATTTATATATTAAATTATTAGTAAAATGTCTTTTTCAGTAGGCTACTACAAAACAGTAGCAGTAGTTTGTGCTGGTGTATAAATGAACATAACACTTTCTAAGATAAATATGCTGTGTTTAAGGTGTTGGAGGTAGCAAAGAATACACTTGATGCTGGGGAGGAGATCTCCACAGAGCTTATGGCTAAACTGGTGAAGTTTCAGCTGTTGTGTACGAAGACCTCAGATCTTCAGCGAACAACTGAACTGAAGGTCAGATGAAGACACCACCTTTCTAGTTTTGCCTAGATAAGATTAATTCTTTTCATTAATTCATTAGTTAATTCATTCACCTTTTACAGATTTTTTCCATTGTGATATACACATCCATCTTACACCCCATATAAGTCTTTGTCTGTCTGTGTGTGTGTTTATCATTTTTGGCCAGCACTTTATAATAACTACTTTCTAGTAAGCACATATTTTGCAAGTGGACATATTATACTCTTTCAACAATAGGTCTGTGGGCTATAAAAACATGTTCATCAAGTTTCCTTGCACAGAATCACTGTCACAAGAAGGAGATCTCACCAGTTCTATTCTTGCCAGTTTTTTTTTTCTTCACCTTTATGCAATGAGTTTCTTGCTGGCTATGCCCAGTCCCAGCCCCACGTTTATGTCATTGTTCATCGAAATGGGAGAAAACAGATGCACAATCCAACATTATGGGCTCTATTTTCACGATCATATGCGCATTGTCTAAAGTCTGTCGCACAAGTTGCTTTGGGAGCGTTCTCGACACAATGGTGGAGGAGACCGATCTGCTCGTGCGTTAAGTAAAAGCGCATGAGCAGTTAATCTTCGGGGACGGAAAGAATCCCCCCAAACCTCCTCAGGTCAAGGAAGTATGGGAGGAAATATCTTCAATAACTGTGTCCTCCTCCTTTGGCAAGAAGAGCACTTTCGAACAGTGCAGAAAGCGGTACAACAATGTTAGAAGACGGGGGAAACAAAGGCTTCCAACTCAAAAGAAACATCAAAAATAAACGGAAGGTATAGGTCCATCAAACCATTAGTCCATTAGTTTTTTTTTTGTTGATTTGTCCATTACATTTCTTACAACTTGCCATGCTGTTTATTTAAAACGACACAAGAATTCGTAAATAAACTGCAGGACATTGCTATACATTTGTGCCTGTTTGCTTACTGAAACATTAAAATACATGGCTATACAGGCTATACATGTTGCAGCTCTTCTGCCAGTTGAGCTCGTCTCTCTGGTGCAGCAGCAGGTGCACCTGGGTTCAAAGCATTGTGCACCCCTAAAATAGCTTTTCAGCAATGCGCAACTGACGATAAACCAGGTTTTTGTTGGTCAACAGCGAATATGGTTTTTGCGTCCTCATAATAGCATCTGGTGCACTTCGCGCCAGGCCACACCTCTTCTTTTCGCTGACACACTTGTGAGGGTGTAGTGTCATTTGCTATCTAGACAACGTGATTTTTTGCCTGAAAAAATGAATGATGTGCTGGCACAGAACAGTAATGATAGCATGCGCATGTCGCGAATGTATTATGCGCCGCGGCATGATAGGGCCCTATATGTTCAACCACTAGTCAGACCCAGACCAAAGGAAACAGAGCCACCTGCACAAACACCATGAATGCAGCAAGCAGTTTCTGAATGGATAGTCAACTTTTAACTTGTAAGTGTACAGATTGTTTATCAAACCGCTGGTTTGCTGGTGTTAGCTTTTAGCATAGCATAGATCACAGATGTATTACCACTTTTTGCTATTTGACAAACTGTTGTAGACAAACTATGGGGGGCCATTCCTCCTAGCTGAGACCGTCTGGCTGCTCGGTCTCCGGAGAATGGCTAATACAAGGTGCTCCAGTACGGCTCAATCTGGTATTGTGTGATGTTCTATAATATTGTACAGTTTAGGGTTGCACGGTAAACTGGTACTGATTTGGTACCGCAGTACTGAGGTATTTAAAATGCTACTATACTACATTTGGATAGGACCGGTTCTTGCATGTGACGACGTAACGTTGTAGAGAAAAAAGACGTTAGAGATGGAGAGCACGGAGGGGAGAATGGCTGCTGCCACCACGCCACAACTTGTGGACAAACCAGGGGCGTGAAGTACCAAATGCCAGTACTTCTGCTTAAAAACAAATGGGCAACGCCAGGCAATTGACGCTGATGCACCATTGTGTAAACAGTGTTTTAAAACATGCATGGCTAAGGGCGGAAGCACCTCCAACTTAGCCAAACACCTACAGGACAAGCATCCAGACCTTCACACTGAGTTCAGGGAACGATGGATAATTTACTCATGACATGTACCCTTTTCAAATGCAATAGTGGAATAGTTTTAGGTGCAACACACGATAAACAGTTCTTATCAAACAGAAAAAAACACATAGCGACCACCACATTTCACATTTGCAATATATTGTACACCCAAAAGGTTTGTTTCAGTTCAGTCTTGCAGTACATCATCGAAACCCAACAGTTTAGCAGGCAAAGGTTCAAAGATGAGTCGATAGTCATTAAAAAAAATATTCAGTATCAGTGAGCATCAGTCAGGGAGCCTACCAGATGCATAATCCAGTCCGAGTTTTGAGCAGCGAGCAGCAAACTTTCTCCAGCGTAATCCGTTTCAACAATAACACAGCAGAGTTATCCGTATGAGTTTGTTGATCTTTTGCACATAATCCATGGAACACATTCAGCACAAAATGACGACGGTAGTGTCAACTTGCAAGAGAAAACAAGAAAGCGCACTACTCCGCCAAGTTACTAGTATTGACGTTTGGATATATACAAAAAAGTAGAGGCCAATTATGAATTTGCGCCATACTGTCAAGTGGCCTCGCTAGGTATTACACCTAATAATCAGGTAAGACAGACAGAGGGCTTGGACCAGAAAGTTTTTAGACAGAAAATACAAAAAAAACGAACTCTAACAAAGTGCAATAAGAAAAGCCTAGCATTTTGAATTTTATTTTGATATATTATTGTTTTAAGATGTTCTATTATATTCTCTTTTTATTTGAAAAAGGATCCCCGGGTACTTTGACATGTTAGCCTTATATGATTAACGTTTGCGTCAGTTATAGTATGTCACAGAAGTGAGTACACCCCTGACATTTTTTTCCTTTTTTTATTATATCTTTCCATGGGAGAAGTCTAAAGATATAATATTTTTCTACAATGTTAAGTAGGCAGTGTACAGCTTATATAACAGTGCAAATTTGCTGTTCCCTGAAAATAACTCAACACACAACCATTAATGTCTAAACCACTGGCAACAAAAGTGAGTACACCCCTAAATGAAAATATCCAAATTGTGCCCAAAGAGTCAATATTTTGTGTGGCCACCATTATTTTCCAGCACTGCCTTAACTCTCTTGGGCATGGAGTTCACTAGAGGGTCACAAGTTGTCACTGGAATCCTCTTCCACTCCTACTTGACGACATCACAGAGCTGACCTTGAGCTTGAGACCTTGAGCTCCTCCACCTTCCATTTGAGGATGCACCATAGATGCTGAATTGGGTTTAGGTCTGGGGACATGCTAGGCCAGTCCATCACTTTCATCCTCACCCAAGGCGTGGTCATCTTGGAGGTGTGCTTGGGGTCGTTACCATGTTGAAATACCGCCCTGCGGCCCAGTTTCAAAGGGGGGGCATCATGCTCTGCTTCAGTATGTCACAGTACATATTGGCATTCATGGTTCCCTTAATGAAGTGTAGGTCCCCAGTGCCGGCAGCACTCATACAGCCCCAAACCATGACACTTCCTCCACCATGCTTGACTGTTAGCAGGACACAGTTGTCTTTGTAATCCTCACCTGGTTGCCGCCACACACACCTGACACCATCTGAACCAAATAAGTTTATTTTGGTCTCATCAGACCATAAGACATGGTTCCAGTAATCCATGCCCTTAGTCGGTTTGTCTTCAGCAAACTGTTTGCGGGCTGTCTTGTGCATCATCTTCAGAGGCTTCTTTCAGGGACGACAGCCATGGCGACCAGTTTGATGCAGCGTGCAGCGTATGGTCTGCGCACTGACAGGCGGTCCCCCTACTGCTTCAACCTCTGCAGCAATGCTGGCAGCACTCCTACACTTATTTTGAAGACACAGCCTCCGGATATGATGCTGGACACATGCACTGAACTTCTTTGGTCGACCATGGCGAGGCTTGTTCTTAGTAGAGCCTGTCCTCTTGAAGCGCTGTATGGCCTTGGCCACTGTGCTGCAGCTCAGTTTCAGGGTGTTGGCAATCTTCTTATAACCTAGGCCATCTTCATGTAAAGCAACAATTTTCTTTTTTAAATCCTCATAGAGTTTTTTTTCCATGAGGTGCCATGTTGAACTTCCAATGACCAGTATGAGAGAGTGTGAGAGTGATAACACCAAATTTAACACAACTTCTACCCATTTACACCTAAGACCTTGTAACATTAACGGATCACATGACATCGGGGAGGAAAAATGGCTAATTGGGCACAATTTGGACATTTGCACGTAGGGGTGTACTCACTTTTGTTGCCAGTGGTTTAGACATTAATGGTTGTGTGTTGAGTTATTTTGTAACTTGTATGTTATGTGCATGAATATATAGGGTGCAATTTGTCAAGAAAACAATTATTTTTATTCATTAAAATGAACATTGTATTTTGAACTTGCCTAACTAGCCCTACTGTGTTGCTTATGTAACTACTCTGTTCATCAGCCTTACAATCTAATAAACAGGCTTGGCTAACTATACATACCACCAGGACTGAATTAGAGAGGCTAGAATGGTCTCATTTAAATGAGTGACACCTGGGGTAGCCTGTGGAAATGACTACTGCTGAATGCTCAGTGATGTGTTGTGCTATACTCTGAGCCCCCACTTTGCGCTACACCTCAAAGATAAACTTACTATCTATCATTTGGCCTGGTAACAGGTTATAGGCTGTGATTCATATTATTAATTAATAATCAATGATGATGAGCCATGAAGCTCAAACATGTGTTACAATAAAACATCAATAGGGAACATTTATTTAAAACCGATTAAGTTAAACTGTGAATTTCATCAACTCACACATAGGTAACCAGAAGTAACTACATTAGCAACTTTGTTGGTTTAAACGATGCACAATGTATGCACAATGCTGTTCCCCAAAGCAACTAACAATGTTTACAACTATGTTGCTCATCACCTTTGGCCTTCTTTGGTCAGATTAGCCACCATTCAATGCTTTACCGCCAGTGTCCATCAAAGAGGGGGAGACGCCGAAAAGTTTTTGCTGAATAACTCAATGAACGTTTTACCGAACAACATGAAATTTTTGTGATATGTCGGTGTTACAGAGGCGTATCGACCCAGCCCATAAACACTCACTTAAAGTATAGCGCCACCTAGTGATATGGGTAAGTGCAAAAGTTGGAATTTTATATTGGCAATGTTTTGGACCGAGAAGGTGGGAACTGCACAAAATATGTCATGCACGATCAGCACAAAGACCTCTAAAAGCACAGCACATGCCATACAATTTGGCCCATAGGGGGCGCTGTAATTGTACAAAATGTCATTTTGCCTATTATCTAGAGAACAGTAATGTTTACAAGCAGTTCTTTTTTGTCGTGAAATCTATTGAACCTCCCGCATTGAAAACACTGGTCGACGCCCACTTCCAACAAAAACGAATTTCCGTGAAATTTTAACATTGTGAAAGCGAAACCAAACGAACTTGTCATAGGCCGTTCATGTGAATCTCACCAAATTTGGTACATGTCATCTACAGACAATGCTGACAAAAAGTTATCAAAGGATTTATCTTGAGATGGACTGTTTCAAAGTTACATGTAAATCAAAATTGAAAACATAGCTTAAAATTCTCCAAAAGTCCATATCTCGGCTTCTAATTGCTCATATTTGGTCAAAGTTGACATGACAACTCTGAACGGCTTTCTTTTCATGTGCACCAAATTTTGTAACATTTCATCACATGGTGCAATATTTCCGGTCAAAGCTAGGTGTACAAAAACAGTTTTTGTTAAAAACTTATCAAAAATTTTGCCCAATAGCACCATCTAGTGATATGGGTAAATGCAAAAATTGGGATTTTGTATTGCCAATATCTTGGACCGAGAAGGTGGGAACTGCAGAAAATATGCCATGCACGATCAGAACGAAGACCTCTAAAAGCACAGCACAAGCCCATAACATTTGGCCTATAGGGGGCGTTGTAATTGTACAAAATGTCCTTTTGCCTATTATCTACACAGCACTAATGTTTACAACCAATGTTTTTTGTTGTAAAATCTGTTGACCCTTCTGCATTGACAACACTGGTTAACGGCCACTTCCAATGAACATAATTTCCGTGAAATTTTAAAATTGCGAAAGCGGAAGTAAATTAACTCGTCATAGTCCGTTCATGTGAATCTCACCAAATTTGGTACATGTCATCTACAGACAATGCTGACAAAAAGTTATCAAAAGATTTATCTTGGTGAGATGGACTGTTTCAAAGTTACATGTCAATCAAAATTCAAAACATAGCTTAAAATTCTTCAAAAGTTCATTTCTCGGCTTCTAATGCTGATATTTGGTCAAAGTTGACATGACAACTCTGAACAGCTTTCTTTTCATGTGCACCAAATTTTATGACATTTTGTCACAGGGTGCAATGTTTCCTGTTAAAGATAGGTGTACAAAAACAGTTTTTGTTAAATAACTCATCAAAAAATTTGGCCCAAGACAATGATTTTGTGTTAAAGAGGCGTATTGACCCATCCCATAAAACACTCACTTGAAGTATAGCGCCACCTAATGATATAGTTAAATGCAAAATTGGGATATTGCATTGCCAATATCTGGGACCAAGAAGGTGGGAACTACACAAAATATACACAAACACACAGAATGTCATTCATTCAAAACCCACATCCATGTCCACTTCCAGCAAATCATTTCCACACAAACTCTTACCTCACAACACTGACCTACCATAAACTCACCATACCTACGGTTCCCACACTTCAATACACTGCGGCGGTCATACTATGTACTGCTATGCGGCACATCTAGTTTTGTTTATTTTCTTCTTTTTACATTTATATTGCCCTGCAAACTCCATCCTATTCCTTTTCCTTTACTGTACAAAATAAAGTGTTTGTAGTTACTATATCTCCGGTTTCCATACCTTATTACACAACTCAGGAATCTAGAGGTCTTAAAGTGTGGCTTTTACTGGTCCAATGAATGCGAGTGCTATACAATTAAAATAAAACACTTTCATTCAATAATGACTTGATGAATTATTCACATTTGGAAAATATGTTAACGGTTTTTGCCCCAAATATTTCACAAGAATACCATTAATTTAATCTCCAGGGGCCGTATTACAGAAACTTCCTATCTTAAGACAAAAGTTAAGATAGGACGAGTGGAGATAAGATTTTTTCCCGTTTGGTATTACAGAAGCAAAATCTTAACTTAATTTAAGAATCTCATCTTATCTTTGGAAATCCTATCTCATCTTGAGTTAGGAATCCTAAATAAGCGATCTACACACATACAATCAATTTTTATGTCTGTTACCTAGCAACTAATGCAACGCTGCGTCTCGTGACGTATCATCACAACAGCTGTCATAACAGACCCTAAGTAAGTTGTGTGTTAAGGCCAGTTCACACCAAAGCGACGCGACGCGACGAGACGGTTGCCGACAGTCGCAGCGCCGAGTTGCAGCGGTGTGAATCAAAAGTTGCAAGCAGTTGCAAGCCGTTGCAAGCCGTCGCTTCGACATTCAACATGTCAAATCGCAGTCGCAAGGTTTTAGAATGTAACCTACTGTGACGTCCCGATATGGCCAAGACGTGCAGTGCTATGAATGGTGTAACCAGAGACGGTAAAAGGGCAAAAATGAAAGGTGAAAACCTTTGGTTTATATATGATTTGACCGTCGGGACATCCTGAAATTCTTTCTCCACTCCAGGGGCGTCGTTAGACCTGGGCATTCGGGGCTATAGCCCCGGATCTTTTGGGAATAGCCCCGGATCAGTGGCGGCTGTACGCACAAGGCATCTTGGGGAGAGAGTTTTTTTTTTTAATTATTATTATTGTTACGGCTATGGATGCTTTGGCAATGCAGCATATGATGTCGTGAGAATAAATTGAATATGAGAGAGACAGAGAGAGACGTCTGTGTAAGAGAACTGAACGCGATTTAATGCACAGAGTTTATACAAACACTTGGCTACCCCTACCCCACTCAAATGATGCATCAGTCAAGAATTACATCGCAGGCTACAGTCCGCTACTTACTACTAGAAATGCACAACTGGGTGAATCCCGAGTTCTGGTTGGTCAAATAGTGAGGGTTGCTCGCATACAAAATATACCAACATGCTTGGCCTACAATAAAATAACTGTTGATGTTAAAAAAAAGTGCACTTGCAATCGTGAAATTAAACTAAGTAAGATGTCAGGATGGGTTAGCAAGAACACAATTGGATCATAGCTGCATCAACTTAAGGTAGGACAGGGGGTTTCCTTCATGGCATGCCTGCCGTGGCACTAGTTACCAAGACAGTCACAAGTAATGTTATTTTCATTGCATCTAAAGTCATTTGACGTAGGATTTATCATCTACGTATTGTGACTTCTACTAGCGTCAAATACATAGCATGACAGGCTAGTCACTGTCTGACAGCTAGCGCCACCTTAAACTTTTGACCGCACGCGTAAACCTATTTAGCTAGTAATAATCTGTTGAATATGGCAGGGGGGTTGTAGTCTTTTTGATTGCTGTTAATTTACAACTTAATTCTGTAGGCGTCCATGAATTTACTTTATGTAGCTGTATGTAGCTGACATTTTAAGTATGGTGTGCGGGCGTGTGGCAGTGTTGTTCAAGTTCACTAGATTTGTTCACTAGTGTTTATTGTTCATGTGTAGTTCACGTAGGCTATCACATATGTTCATATTATTCATCTTCAAGTTTAAGTTAGTCGTTGTGTTGTAAATATAGATTGACACTTCATAGTAAAACTAGCATAGCCCGCCAGTTTTTTTTTTTTTTTGGGAGGGGGGGGGGGGGGGGGGGTCGGTCACACAGAACCGAAAGTAAATCTGACCTGACCATAGGCTATATGGGCAGATTTGGATTTTTTGTCGCAAATTCAGCGTCGGTAATCTTTCTTGTCTATGTGTAGTATGAAGGTGTTTAATAAGCTATAGGCTATTTCAATATCACATTTTGGCTGCTATGTGGTGCACTTTGGCAGAAAAGACGTTCACAAGCTATCCTATCTTTAATGCAAACATCGAACTACTGTGCATGGCCCTTGAGTCATGGAGTTGGTCTTTCCTTTTATTCCTAAACTATGTTAAAATTGCATGTTCATCAGCCCAATTTTCAAAAATTCCCCAGAACCCCCTCTTCTGGGCTATGGCCCCGAATGTTCTACTTAGCGACGCCCCTGCCCTACACAACGTAACCACCCCCTGGTCCACCGACGTTTTTTCCTATTTGTTTGAGTAATTTTAAGTTTTTTTTGCGACTAACAGAGCCGCGATGGCAGTAAATAAAACTGGCACCGTCTCCGCATCCATGTCAGAACACTATGGCAACAATGAAACCGTTGCAAGGTGTTGCAGCGGTGTGAATGCCCAGCTTTTAGAACGCCGAGTTGCAAAGTGTTGCCAGTTTTCAGAACGTTGCACACAGTCCCGTCGCGTCGCTTTGGTCTGAACTGGCCTTTAGAAGTGCTAGCATTACTCCAGTGAACTCCGGTGAGTTTGCTAAGCTAACTAAGCCAGCTAAGTATCCGGCATACAAATGTACACTCTACCCTCACACACACGTTCCCTGACCTCTCTCACAAGACACCTGTAACCATTTCTCTCTGCCCAACATTCTTCCTCTCTGAGAAAGTTGCTTGTTGTTAAAATTAGCGGCTAGCTAGCTAGTGGTTAGCGATAGCTCACTCTGCCTTGTCCTTTCTATAAATAAATTCCTCTCATTCTGGCGACGTTGAGCAAACAAAATACTTGCCATAATTGTGTAACTGACAAAGGAGTGGAAGTTAAGACAGCAAAGAGGCTGTCCTAAAGTTAGGACCGTTTATTTAAGATTTTTCAAAGTTAGGATGCTTCTGTAATACACTTTTCTTAACTTGAGATAGGATGCGCAAACCAAGTTAGGATACGCTGTTCTGTAATACGCTTTTCCTAAATACCATCCTAAAGTGCCGTTGCTACGGTAACTAGACAGATAGGATAAGATTCTCAAGTTAGGAAGTTTCTGTAATACGCCCCCAGTCTTATATATATATTCATGAATATTTCATGAATGTCTTATGAAGTCTACATCAAATGTCACCTTACTATAGAAGTTGTAAAGTATTCCTAATCACTGAGTTTAACATTGGGAGGTAAACTACATTCAGCTGACCCGTATTTAACCTGGAACAGTTGGACATTCCAGTTAGCAAAAGATGAGAAATCATCGGCAAAGGTTACATTATAAAAGAAGTACATTTTCACGAAACAAAAATTGTTTGCTTGACCATGTTCTGTCTTTTTGGCACTGGACTAACCCATTGACTCAGATGTGACTTGATCAGGTAAGAGGTTTGGAGCAAAAACGCAATGCTGCTTTGCGATAATTGTACTTTTATTTTGTTGTCATCATTCTGTCTTTCACATTCATGAAAGATTTAGTATAAATGTTGAGTCATGTCTCATGACACAGTCACGAATGCTTTATGTGCAGTTTATGGCAGCTGCTATGCATGTGTTATGAACTCATCCATCAAGTAAAATGTTACCAAACAAGGACTAGGTGAAAATGTTTTTCCATTCTGTGACCTCTTTAAAGCCAGTAAAAGGTTAAATACCTGAACTTTGACTGCATCTGTTTGCGATTAGGCCTGAGAATATTTTATTTAAAAATGTACTTATTGAACAGAAGCTGAACTGTATATGCCAGTTGTTTTTGTTTTAATATTAAACTCCTTAACCATGACAAACATGCTATGTGTTACCATTCACATCTATACTACCAGTGTGCCTATGCTTATTACAATATCAAAAATGATGAAAACACTATTAGAACTCAAATGTATTTGAATTTATGCTAATACTTAAATAACTAAATAACATTCATCTGTGTCGTTAGGGGCCTGAAGAAAGACCAAAAGGCAAAGGTGCATCTAACTCACCAACAACAGATGGTAAACCCACCAAGGCAGATAAGGGAAAGAAGAATGCAGAGCCAGTGGCACCTGTTAAAGACACTAAACTTAGACGGCGAGGAGAAGAGGATGATTCACATAAATACATAGGTAAGTTGCAATGAAGCTATGGTACACCTTATCCTCCAAACACCAAACTTTTAATCACTGAAATCAGATTTATGTTTTATGTTTACTACTAAATTGTTTAAATTGTAGTCCCTTCTGTGATAAAATACATGGAGAAACTAATCAGTAGACACACATTATAGCACAATGGAAAACAGGGAACGGTAAACACAATAGGGACAACAAGCAGGCAACCAGAGACTGAGACATAGGTGAAATCAGTAAGGAGGAAATTAGACAAAGATAGGAAGAGAAAACCATAAAAGGGGAGGGGTGGAGACAATGGCTGTGTCCGAAACAGAAAAAAATGCTGCCTTAGAAGAAAGTGTTTTATGGCATCCAGTTTTCAAGGAAGCAACAGTGTTGTTCATTTTGTTCATTCTGTTATAATAATAAGGTGCTTTCAGTTTAAATGTGTTGCAAGAAGTTCTTTATTTCTGTATTATTTCACTATATTAGGCCTAACTTATACTTCACACTTAATTTGTTCCACTTCAGGGAAGACATGAAAAACATTTTCTCTTCCAACCCTTGAGTTTACTTACAGTTGAGGACAAAATTATTAGTCCCCCTACAAAATAGTCCCCCCCCCCCCCACACACACACACATTCTAATAGTCAACTGTGTATCCTTTTTGCTGGATAACTGCCTGCAGTCGTTGTTGTATCTTAACACTCTGATACTTCATTTGAGGAATCCTGGCCCATTCTTCTTTGGCAAATCTCTCAAGTTCCTCCAGATTCATTTTTTTTTCTTTAGGTCACCAGACCTAAATTTTCTATTGGATTTAAGTCAGGGCTTTGTGCAGGCCATTTGATGATATTCACCTTGTTCGTCTGGAGATAATTCTTTCACCAAGAGAGATGTATGTTTAGTATCGTTGTCATGTTGGAAGATGAAGCAACGACTCAGATCCAGTTTCACTGCTGACTGCTTAAGGTTTTCTTTCAAAATATCCACATATTTTCTTTATTCATGATCCTTTCCACCTTGGCGAGATTTCCAGTTCCAGATGCACTGAAGCATCCCCACAGCATAATACTCCCACTACCTTGTTTCACTGTGGGGACAGTGTTCTTTAGGTTGAATGCCTCTCCCTTTTTCTCCAAACGTAAGCAGTGTCTCTGTGGCCAAAGAGCTCTAGCTTATTCTCATCATACCACAAGAAATGCTTCCAGTATGAATAATCTTTCTCCAGGTTGTCCTGTACATCCTTAAGTCTGGCTTGAAGGTGTCTTTTCTTCAAAAGTGGAGTTGTTCTTGGTCTGCAACCTCACAGTCTATTCCTGTGCAGAGTTCTAGTGATGGTCTTCTTAGACACTATGATTCCCGATAATAATAATAATAATAATAATAACCTTTACTTGTATAGCACAGTTCATACATACAAGATGCAGCTCAAAGTGCTTCACAGTTTGGCAAGGTTACAACAAAACAGCATTAGCCATAACAACGCAATGTCCCTTTGATGCAGGCTCTTGCGTGAGCACATGCAAAAGTCCGTAGGGGCAACAGGGGTGAGGAAAAACTCCCTGAATTGTATGTAGTTGAATCAAACCGGGAAAAAAAAAGGAAGAAACCTCAGGCAGAACCGCGTCCCCTAGGGAAGCCCTTCTGCCGGGGCTGTGGTAGACTGGGGGTGGGTGGTAGTCCTCGTGGGGGTGAAGTAGTGGTTGCTGTGGGTCTGTTTGGGTGGAGGGTGAAAGGGGGACTTTGGAGGGGGGGAGGCGTTGTGCGACTGCTGTTGGTCTGGGTGCTTGGGGCTTGGTCTGGGTGCTTGGGGATGGGGATGGGGGGGGGGGGGGGGTGGAGAGTCCTCGGTAGGGCCGTTAGGTGTAGGCGAGGCTGAACAGATGAGTCTTGAGTTGCCTTTTGAAGGCGTCGACGGACTCGGCTTCTCTAATGTGTTGTGGTAGGGCGTTCCATCTTCTTGGGGCGTGGTATGAGAAGGCTGCTTCCCCGATCCTTTTGGGTGGAGCTTCTGGGACCCTCAGGAGGCCAGCTTCGGTCGATCTGAGGGCTCGTGCAGGGATATAAGCAGAGAGTGTGTCAGTGATATAGCAGGGGGCAAAACCATTTATAGCCTTGAATACTAACAGGAGTATTTTAAACTCAATTCTATAGGAGACAGGCAGCCAGTGGAGTTGAGCTAATATGGGGGTGATATGATCCCTTCTTCTAGTTTTTGTTAGTAACCTAGCAGCCGAGTTTTGAATAAGCTGTAGTTTCTCAATTGACTTTTTGGGGAGGCCTGCAAATAAGGCATTACAGTAATCTAGTCTACTTGAGATAAATGCATGTATCAGTTTTTCAGCGTCCTGCTGGGTTAAGAACGGGCGAACTTTTGCGATATTTCTAAGGTGGAAGTAGGCGGTTTTTGTTAATTTATTAATATGAGGTTCAAAGTTTAGGTCAGAGTCCAGGGTCACTCCTAGGCTTGTCACCTTTTCTCTGACATGTTGGTTAAGGTTTCCTAGGTTAGAGTAGAGCGCCTCGCGTTTGTCTCTGGGGCCAAGAAGCAGGACTTCTGTTTTGTCCTCATTTAATTTTAGAAAATTATTGTTCATCCAATGTGTAATAGCTGTTAGGCAGGAGGTTAGAGTGTGTAGGGCGGTAGTTTGATTCGGCTCGACTGATATGTAGAGCTGTGTGTCATCGGCATAGCTGTGGAAATCTACATTATATTCTTTGATAATGTTGCCTAATGGTAGCATGTATAATGAGAAAAGAAGGGGGCCGAGACAGCTGCCTTGGGCGACTCCAAAGGGCATGTTGTGTTTGTTGGATACGTGGTCTCCTATACTAACGTAGAATTGCCTTCCTCTAATATATGATTCAAACCATTTTAATGCATTGCCTGAGAGGCCTACCCAGGTCTCAAGACGGTTAAGTAATATGTTGTGGTCAATAGTGTCAAAGGCGGCACTTAGGTCTAGGAGGATTAGGACAGAGACTTTGTTTGTGGCCATACTAAGTCTGAGATCATTATTTTAGTTAGGGCGGTCTCTGTGCTGTGATTTGCTCTGAAGCCTGATTGGAATTTTTCTAATATATCGTGTTTGCTAAGGAACAGGTTGAGTTGCTTAAAGACGACTTTTTCTAATATTTTGCTTATAAATGGGAGATTGGAGATTGGCCTATAGTTGTTCAGTGTGTTTTGGTCCAGATCTGCTTTTTTCAGGAGTGGCTTTACAACTGCGGTTTTAAAGGAGTTGGGGAATACTCCTGTGACGATGGAGGTATTAATAATCTGTAGTACGGGTGTTGAAACGCAACTAAAGATGTTTTTCATAAGGAAGGTAGGGATAGGGTCAAGGCTAGAGGTTGACTGTTTACTTTGTTTGACTATCTTATTCAGTTCTTCTTCTGAGATGGGGTTAAAGTTATTAAGGGTTGGTGGATCCCTGCGAGGAGGTTGGTGGTAATAATTGGGGTCATGAATAATACCGGTTCTAATGGCAGCTATTTTGTTAGTGAAGAACAGTGCAAATTCATTGCACCTAGATGGGGTGGCTAAGCTACGCATGTCGCAGGCTGGTGCAGGTTTTAATAGCCTTTCGATTGTGGAGAACAGTACTCTTGAATTGCTATGATTGTCTGCGATAATTTTTGAGAAATACGCTCTTCTTTCGGTGCGAATAACATTATTGTAAGTGGAGATGCGTTCTTTGAAGATTAGGCGGTTGACCTCTAATTTGGTCTTTCTCCAGGTTCGCTGTGCTGCTCTGCACTGTCTTTTGAGTTTTCTAACTGAGTCGTTTATCCAGGGGGATGGTTTGGCTCGTGATCTACATTTTGACTGTAGGGGGGCGACTTTATCTAGGATTTCTTTTAAATTGCTATTAAAGCTGACTACCATTTCCTCAAGTGAGTCTTGCTCGTTTATGAGGTCGTGGGCAGCAACAAGGTTGGTAAATTCTCGTTCGATGGAGGTGTTTATGTAGCGCTTGCGGATTTGACTATTGCTACTGTTGGTAGTTATGATGAGTTCGGATTCAAATAGGACGCAGTAATGATCGGAGATGGCGACGTCTGATACGGTGATGTTGTTAATGTTGGTGGCGTGTGATATTACTAGGTCGAGCGTGTTACCTAGTCGATGAGTGGCCTCTGTTATGTATTGACATAGTCCATAGCTATCTAAAGTGTTTAGTAGTTCCTTCGCGTTCCTGTCATGATTTTTGTTGACGTGAATATTAAAGTCTCCCACGATAATTAATCTGTCGTAGTTTGTGACTATCGTTGACAGTAGGGTGGAAAATTCTGATATAAATGTTGGTGAGTGTTTTGGTGGTCTATAAAGTGCGACGAGAATCAGACTGTGGTTAGTATGTACTTTGAGGGCTAAGTACTCATAGGATGAAAAGATGCCAAGATTGATTTCAGTGCATGTAAATTTATCAGAGATGATGGCGGCTACACCACCTCCCCTTTTGCTGTCTCTTGATACCTGATAAAATTTGTAGTTTGGTGGGCAGGCTTCAATAAGGGTGGCGGCCCCGTCCTCTTTTAACCATGTTTCTACCAGGAACATAAAATGGAGCTTTTTGTCTAAAATTAAGTCGTTTATAATAAAGCTCTTATTGGTAAGAGATCTTACATTAAGAAGTGCGGCTTTAATGGTGGTATTGGGATTAGTAGCTCGGCGCTGGAGTGGGATGTTGATTAGGTTGTTTTTTACGCAGCCTATGGTTTTAACTTTGCGTTGTCTATGATGGGTTATAATGGGGGGGATATGATTGGGCGAAGTTTGATTGTTTCTTTGAGCCGGGTGCACGGTGTTCAAAGAGCTAAGGGTGCTAACACAGGGTATATCATCAGCTCTGATTGTATTGTATAGGTGGTGCACTGGCGTGGAACTTACGTGTCAGTTTGGGTGCCGGTGGGCTGCTAGCGCTAGCTCCAGGTTGCTAGCTAGCAGACCCGCTCCGGCTCTGTTCAGGTGTCGCCCGTCCCGGGCGAACAGGTTCCGCCTGGTCCAGAAGCAGCTGAAGTTGTCAGCGTAGGGGATGCTCTCGCGGCAGCAGTGCCCCAGCAGCCACAGGTGGAGCTGGCGGATACGGGAGAACTGCATGTCTGAGAAGCAAACAGAGGGAATTGGGCCTGAGACTATGCATTTTTTACCAGTAGCACGTATGGTCTGAATTAAAGAAGTAAAATCAGACTTAAGTTTTTCAGACTGCTGGAGCTTGATGTCGTTCGAGCCGACGTGCACGACGATCGTGGACGCGGTCGGGTGCTGGTCAGCCACCTCCGGTACCCGGGCCTCGATGTCCTCCACTCGTGCCCCGGGGAGACACCACGTCTCCGTCCTCGCTAGGGTCACATGGCGAACCATGGAGGACCCAAGGAGGACCGCCGCTGGCTGAGTGGAGGACGGTGGTTGACGAGGCCTCTCCCGGGTGATCCGGCGGCGCTGGGGGGGAGAGACATGAGAGGGGTGAGTTGTGTTTGCGTCAGCTAAAACAGTGTATCTATTTGAAAGATCAAGAATAGGAGGAGGAGAAATTTTCCTCGGTACTCCCCTTTGGTGTCGAGCGACGACTTCTGTCCAGGGCTGGCTCTGGCGCGGGGTGGAGCAGTCTGGTTTCTGGTGAGAAGCTAACAGAGACATACTGGTTAGCTGTTTCGTTTGGTTACTTAATGTATTGTTTAGTGAGGAGATTTCGCTTGTAAGTCGGCGGATGGTTGCTTTAAGAGCAGCATTTTCCGAACCCAACCTTAACACTTTAAAAGTGCAATCTTTTCGGCTGCAGCAGGTTTCCATATCGTTAGTAGGTGGGTATTTACTAGTGCAGCCGGTTATGGTGAGCTAGCGTAGTAATGTGTGATGCTAATCGGTTAGCTAAGATGCTAAAAACAGACCGAGGGTGATTCGGCGTGCGGTGTATTTAGTGTTAACAAGCTGAATTTACACTTAGAATTCTATTTTGCTTTTTTGACTAGTAGGTGAAGTGGTGATGGAATTTTGTAAGATGTGGTAAGATGGTGTAGGTAGATGCAAGAAACTTAGCTTTGTTGGAAGATTCCTTTGGTCTTTCTACGTCCTGTCGCGTAGCAGTTCTTACTGGTCCGGCAGTGAAAGTCGTCCGGCGAGCAACGAGAGCAACGAGAGCAACGAGAGCAACGAGAGCAACGAGAGCCAACGATGTGGCCAAGTCATTCGCCAGTGTTTTGGCAGTTTTTCTGGGGTCTTTAGACATATCTCTCATTAGTTTTCTTTCCAGTGTCTTTGAAATCTTTCGCTTCCTACCTCTGCCAAGCCTGTCCTGCATTGTGTGGCTGTCTCAGAATTTCTGGATTATACCCCTCACATTCATTGCTAATATTTAAAGCAGCACTCTGCAAATGTTTGAGTTAATTAATCATCTTCACAAGTCGGTAGATACTTAAATGAGTCCTTACCAGGCAAATAAAGACTTTATCCACCATCCCTGCTGTCTGTGGACATTCTGCTATCCACACTCGCCAACATGGGCATTGCAGGCACTGCCCTCTCCTGGCTCAAATCTTACCTCACCGGGCGCTCCTTTAATGTGGCCTGGCAAGGACATCTGTCATCGACTCACACCCTCTCCACAGGGGTTCCCCAGGGGTCAGTTCTGGGCCCCCTTCTGTTTGCTATCTACACCACCTCGCTGTCTCATGTTATCCGCTCACACGGCTTCTCCTACCACTGCTATGCCGACGACACACAGCTGTACCGTTCCAACCAGACGATACCACGGTCTCCACACGCATCTCTGCCTGTCTCTCTGACCTATCCTCCTGGATGAGAGATCATCATCTCCAGCTTAATCTGTCTAAAACCGAACTCCTGGTCATCCCTGCCCATGAGTCAATCTGCCACGACATCACCCTGAATATTGGCGATGTCACTGTTGCCCCGAACAATGTGGCTAGAAACCTAGGTGTCACATTAGACGACCGTCTATCTGTCTCCGATCACATTTCTTCCGTAGCGAGATCATGTCGCTATGCATTATACAATATTAGAAAAATCAGACCGTACCTGACCCAATATGCTGCTCAATTGCTAATACAGGCATCAATCACCTCGCGGCTCGATTACTGTAACTCTCTCCTAGTCGGTCTACCTGCCTGTGCAATCAAACCATTGCAAATGGTCCAGAACGCGGCAGCGCGGCTGGTCTTCAACCAACCCAAAAGAACACGTTACCCCACTCTTTAGAGATCTTAGCCTACAAAGTAATTTCAGGTTCCGCCCCCGCCTACCTCAATGTCTTATTACAGGCTCACGTCCCGTCCAGGGCGCTGCGCTCCGCTCACACAAATCGTCTATCGGTACCCTCACTTCTCACAAAGAGAGGTCACTCTAAGCTCTTCTCCGTGGTTGTCCCCAAATGGTGGAACGACCTACCAGTTGCAACAAGAACAGCAACATCCCTCCCTATCTTTAAAAAGCTTGTAAAAACCCTTCTCTTCCGAGATTGCTTCCCTCCCTAACAAAACTAATATAACTAACAAACACTAATCTAAACTCTCTCTCTCTCTATCCCTATGCAGAAGTACATATGTCTATTGTGTCTCTACTATGTGTCCTCCTCTATTGCTTATGTCCCCCTTGATTGTAAGTCGCTTTGGATAAAAGCGTCTGCCAAATGCAATGTAATGTAATGTAATGTAATGTAATACCACACTTGCAATATTTGGATGTCCGTCCTGGCTCAGACTCACATCCTCAGACTCACTGAGTCTTGAATATCACGAGAAGCAGGATCATGTTAAATTTTGAAGAAATTGACTTTACTACCCTTAGCAAAAAGAAGTTTATTAAAGTTTACTATAAGTATACTTAGTTTATACTAAAACTGAGGAAGTATACTTGAAGTTGACTTTTATAAACTATATTTTATATACTTATAGAATAGTATAGTAAAGTATACTTGGCTTATACTGAAACTTCTAAACAAAGCCTAAGACTAAGTACATTTATAGTAAGACACAAACCAATCGCCTGCTATTTTTTACTGCAAGCAACCAATTTACCACCCCAAATCTGGGATCTTAGTAAATCAGGCCCTAAGTGCGTTATTAGCTTGCTAACCCAACATCTTTCGCCACACTGAAAGGTTAATTGTCAAGAGCAATAAACTCAATGATCCTGTTGTTCAGAGCCTTCACCTTTGGGTGGTCACTGTTACATTTTGTTGCTTTGTCATAAGTCATGTCTTAATTTTTAGAAACTCTTTGTAGAGGCCAGGATGATGGTTTTTATCCATAGTTATCCCAAATGTAGAAAAGAAGTGCAAAAAAATCTAACTTTTAAATGTTGTTCTAGGAACCTTCTGATGCAGAAATCAGGTTTCTTTTTTTAATTTTGACATTTTAGTAACTTTTTGGGGGAATGTTGTGAAATTGCCACGTTGAGCTAGGCATGTAGCAGAATTTTAGTGATATCACTCACACTCTAAAACACATGGAAGGGACAGTTAAGGGTTTGTTTTGTTTTCACTTTCCTGCCACAAAAGTCATTGGGCCCTATCATGCCGCGGCGCATTGTGCATTCGCGACATGCGCATGCTGTTATTACTATTCTGTGCCAGCGCATCGTTCGTTTTTTCGGGCAAAAAATCACGTTGTCTAGATAGCAGATGACATTGCGCCCTCACGGGTGTGCCAGCAAAAAGAAGAGGTGTGGTCTGCGCAAAGCGCGCCAGATGCTATTATAAGGACAGAAAAAGGAAATGCGCCGTTGATCAACAAAAACCTAGTCTGTCGTCAGTTGTGCATTGCTGAAAAGCTATTTTAGGGGTACACAACGCTTTGAACCCAGAGGCCAGCTCAACTGGCAGAAGAGCTGCAACATCTATAGCCTGTATAGCCATGTATTTTAATGTAAACAGGCACAAATATAGAGAGTATAGCAATGTTCTGCACTTTATAGCAATGTTCTGCAGTTTATTTTGCGATTTCTTTTGTCATTTTAAATAAACAGCAATAGCAATGTTCTGCAGTTTATTTATGATTTCTTTTGTCGTTCTAAATAAACAGCGTGGCAAGCTGTAAGAAATTGAAGGAATTTGGGTGAAACTACAATTTAGTTTATTTCTGTTAGATATGCTCATAGGTATATCTATGTATATTGCAGGGTGACTCCAAATGTCAGCCTTTGTTCCTTGTTGAGCCATCACCAGGTGTGACCTCCTGCTCTGAGGTGTTAAGGAAACTCCATCTCCCTGCCTCAAATAGGATTAAGATTTAATTAAATACACTCCCCCCTTTGGTCTACCATTTGCTTCCTGGCCATCAGGGTCTATCACCTTTTACCTTCTGATCAACCCTACAGACATTGATTGGTAACCTTTCAACTGTACCTAAAACTAGAACAAAGACTTATGTTGTCTAATGCATATTAATTTAGGGCGGGTTTAAGGGTTGCACCCCTGTTGACCAAAGAGTATTTACTGGCTGTAGTGGTTGTGTTAGTTTAGAGATACCACTGAACAACACCTCAACTTCTGTCTCTCCATTGGTGAACCAATGCAAGAATAAACCTTGTTGCTGATTTCTACGCTGTATACGCTGTATACGCTGACTGAGCCTTCATAATCATCTATGGTATAACAAAATTACTAGTAAAAATAATTACTATCAAAATGAAATGGACAAATCATCAAAAATAAAACTAATGGACTAATGGTTTGATGGACCTCTACCTTCCGTTTATTTTTGATGTTTCCTTTGAGTTGAAAGCTTTTGTTTCCCGTCTTCTAATGTTGTTGTACCGCTTTCGGCACTGTTCAAAAGTTCTCTTCTTGCCAAAGGAGGAGGACACAGTTATTGAAGATATTTCCTCCCATACTTCTTTGACCAGCGAAGGTTTGGGGGATTCTTTCCATCCCCGAAAATTAACTGCTCACACGCTTTTACTTCCAGCAGGAGCAGATCGATCTCCTCCACTGAAAAACTCCTGCCGTACGGGTAAATCCGCCATCGTAATAGCAACAGACCATGGAAAATGTGCTGCTGGCTTTTAAAGGGAATGAGAGTGAATTATGATTGGTTAACTGTATGTTACGCCCAAAACACACCCATGACTAATGAGGTATTGAAGACCAACCCTTTTGAACAATGCGCCTGGCGCAATGTTCACTTTTCCCGCCGTCAAAATACCAAATTGTGTCGGGAATGCCCCCAAAGCAACTTGCGCGACAGACTTTAGACAATGCGCATATGATCATGAAAATAGAGCCCTTTGTATCTACACAACAACAGCAACACTAATAATAATAGTCACACAGGTCATATTTTTATGAAAATAGAGCCCTTTGTATCTACACAACAACAGCAACACTAATAATAATAGTCACACAGGTCATATTTTTATGAAAAGTAATTCATAAAAAAAAATCCACATTTCTATGAAAAGATACAAATCTTGAAAAGAATCTGAAGCTGCATGTTTTCTACAGTATCTTGATTCCTTAACTATGATAGTGCAAAAACCACTTATTTTGCTCTAAAAAAGCAGATGCGGACATTGCATTACTGATGATTAAGTGGTTATCACACAATCCCGGTCAAGGGGCATGGTCGGGCAGGTGGATTCACTGTTTCTTTTGGGATGGGAGCATCAGCAGTATGGCACTCCAATTCCATACTCCTCGTCATTACTTGATTCTGAATCCAAAGGCAGTTCCAAGTCACTGTCCCCATTCTGGATGGCCTCAATATATCCTGAACATCTGGTGGCTCTTCCTGGCATTCTGTAATCAAAACAACTAGTACTTTTGCAGGCAATTGCAAAATGCAAAATAACTGTGGCTTTCAGGTGTTATTGAAACCTTTACCAATTAGTAGTAATTATCTCTACACAAAAGATTCACACATTTCTGATATTTCACACATTCCAGACTTACACTCCCACCTCCCAGAATATTATCACCTCATTCTAATTTAAGATCAGAAGCAGCTGGGCAAACAAGCACCATAGTGTCAAATTATGCTACATAATTCTTTCTGCCTTGATACACAATACACAATTACTCTCTTTTTCTAATTGAATGTTTTTCTAATAAAATGTTTTGCATTATATTAGTAATAGAATGGCACATTTCAGACAAGGGCAACCAAATTATGCTACAGAATTTTTTCTAACTAAAAATACACAACTACTCTGTTTTTTAACCTCTTGTAAATGTGTCATTTAATTACTAATGTAATGCAAAACATTTTATTTTGAATGTTGAAATGTTTTGAAAACACAGATCCGTCACTATTAAAGATATAATACACTTTACTGAATCTACAATCTCTCAGCTACAGTTTGGTGTTGGTTACATGTCTGTAGCATGATTCGTTACTTGACAGTGGCCCAGTTTCTGTGAGGCCCCTCAATTCTTAACATTCTGGATCACCAGATCCGGAATACTGTCATGATCCAGATCATACTTTGGGGTTTGTTTGACCTCATGATGGCCCTATGCTGTAATTTTTTACCCAACATGTTGGGCATTATTTATGGAGTTACAAGCAAAAATATCCAAATATCTCAATGGTAAAGAATCCTTTAAAAAAATCCTGGATCCACACGGTGATCTGGATCACCACCAAAAACAAATCACTAAGTTGGCCCACTTCTGACCTATCCAGAAATTTTGTCAAAATCCGTCCATAACTTTTTGAGTTATGCGAATAAACAGACAGACAGACAAACAAACAAAAACAAACAAACAAACAAACAAACGCACACTGGTGAAAACATAACCTCTTTGGTGGAGGTGAATATCACAATATCAGTATATTCAATAGTGTCCTGAAATAATCATGGTCTACAGACATTAATCAAAAAATCAAATATTTTACTTACTTGATTCCTGATTTAAGAAGCTGCTGTATGCCAAGGCAGGTTCTCAAGTTGAATGACTTTATGGCCAGATAACCAGGCCTATTCACCCATTCTGCCATGCGGTTTACTTATAAAAGTTGCTTGCTCCGCACAGTGTCAAGTACTAAGGACGAATGACTGCCCAACTCCCCTGAACCTAAAAGAGTTAAGGACATGGAAGGGACAATTTCTCTACACAGATATTCTATACACACAGCTGGACTGGCGGGCATCTGTTACACAAACACATTTAAAGTGACCAACATACTGAGACCTTATGCAGGCTGAGACCACTGCACTGTGTTGAGATATTGTGTGTTTGATCTCAGATGATGAACCGGATGATGGACCACAGCACTATGTCCTCCTGGTGGGCTTTAGCCGGCCAATGCTCCTGTCCGCACTGGATTCTATAGGTGTACATGTATTAAACATCATCCGACTGCACCGCCAAGACACAGGTGACTGTGCTAGAACAGCACTCTCGTCTGTAAACACAGGTGAGGTTCTTTTTAGTTTTTCATTATAACTTTATTTACAGCCATCTGAGGTTAACTCGCACTAGTGACAATGATGAGAAAGCTGGCACTTATACTAATAATGGGGCGTTGACATAGAGACACTTTTTTCACCTTCAGGAGCGGGCAGGAACTAGTGCATTACTTCACTGTGGTCTTGTACCTCCATGCAGCTGTGAATTTTTTCGTTGACATACTTTTCTCTTTTTTTCAAAAGGTAATGCAGCAACCTTAGGCTAGTTTAATTGTATGTGTTAATGCTGAAGAAAAGGTTTCTTTAGCATGTTGACTAGGAAGTGCATAGCACTTAACAACATAAATATTGATTTACTGCTTTTTGAGGGCCCATGACTAATTGCCAAGGACAGTGAATCCAGTTCTTGCCTAAATTTGTTAAGAGTGCATAATTCTTTGTCAAAGAGAAGAAATGAACAGCAAAATAATCCACTTTCTCAGACCAACGACAAAACTGAGTGTGGGCAAAGGTTTTCACATGTTCTGGACTTACAAGATAGAATAAACATATACATATGCATTAGAATGGCGAACATCAGAGTAACACTATTTATCTGACTCCATGAAATAATAACATTACCTCTAATATCACCATACAGCATAAAAGCTAATAGCACAGTAATGGCATGGCACACAAGGAGATATATATGAATGGTAAATGAAAGAACAGTTTATTAGTTACAGTACAATTAACACAGATTTACTGTAATGACCAAATAAACCAGACATATAAAGGAAAATAAACAAAGTAGTAACGAAAAGAGAGACAGAAAGAGAGAGAGAGAGATACACACAGCATGTGGGAGCATCATAGCAAAAGGCAACTCAAAGAGGTTTTCACTAACTTTCCCTTAAATACCCAACCTGATGCCAGTTGATCAACTGGTGTTAAATGTCTTGAACACACAATGAGGTGTTATTTTGGGGGCAGGGGGCTTAAGTCCCATATCCTTGTCCTGAGGGTGACCTGTGTAGCGGCAGCTGTTGGCAGGGCACATATAAGAACACAGTAGATGGGTGACACCTAACTAAACACAGGAGCATGCACCGGGGGAGCTCCTCTGAGGAGGCACCCTTTATTGTTAACATATATTCCTCTGTTGCACTGATTCAGAGGAGTCATCCTTGAATCCAGAACCTTACAACATTTAGACATGTTGTGTATCAATAGACAAAAGTGGAGTAACACTTATTGTACAATAGGGACAGTTGTGGTCAGACGTTTACAGTATCTGTATTCATCATGGTCATGAATGCCATATTAATTTTGAGCTTTGTGATAACACAACATACAACTTCAGTGTCTACAGTCACTACATGCACATAGACATTACAATGGCAAGAGACAAAATGCACTCTTTTTATTTTATTTAGGTATCTCTGTGCTGTGTTTTTTTTCCTAATTAACAATTTAGATATTTTATATGCATACATTTAGACCTACCAAACAAATGTAGAGTTCAAAATTGGTACAAAAACTAAGCAAAACACAACAATAACACAAAAGGGGGGGGGGGGGGGGTGCTACCCTGGTACAGTCTGTATCTTCTCTAAACATTCTAGTACTGAAAACCATGTACATATAAAGCTCTGCAGTCTTAAATGTCATTCACTTATAATTTTCTCCAAAGGTAGAAAATCAGTTATTTGCTTTAACCATTGACCGAAGGTAGGCCCTGATTGAGAAATTCATGTCTTATGAATACACTTTTTGGGCAAAATAAGTAAGCAATATCAGCACATTTGATTTTACAGAGGGAAGGCTATTAACAACATCACTATTCAACAAATATAGCATAGGACACATCTCAAAGACAATAATAAAAATATCTTGGATTGCTCTATGCACTTTCTCCCAAACAGAGAAAACAGCTTTACAATTCCAAAATGAATGCATAAATGTTCCATATTCATCATTACATTTCCTACATAGAGGTGAATTTATATTGTTCAATTTATTATATAATATATTAAGCTTTACAGGGGTTATGTAAAATTTATATAAGAACTTTTAATTACAGTTTTTCACAATTGCTAAAACTCAATTTTTAAAACCATACCCCATTTTCTCAAAACTGTAAACACAAACTCCAATCGCTCACATGCATTTCACAAAACTCCTGACTCTTGTTGCAAAAACACACTACTGCCTCAAAACAGTTTTACATGTGCTCAAAACGAAACTCTATTCTCAAAACAGAAACACCATTGTCAAAATCAAATTACAATGAAGCAGTTAGTAAACACTACACCAAAAAATGAAAAGCACAAGTTCAGGGGTGCGTTTCTTGAACGCAAAATTGCTAACTTGTTAGCCACTACCGTTGTTGGTACTTCCGAAGTAGCGCCTCAGAGGCTACTTCGCGTTTCTCGAAGCCTACTATGGTTGTACATACTTCGGTAGTGAGGAACTTCGGAAGTACGTACTTCTGTTGTGGGGACTTCGGTAGTGAGGGACCTACTACGCGTTTCTCGAAACAGAGATACTTCCAAAACTCCGAAGTAAAGTTGTGTAGTACCTACAACCGCTCGCGAGCCATTGTACAAGTGTTGTTTTGAAGGTTGATCGCACCCACGGCAAAACTTGCAGTAGATCTTCGACTGTAAAGTTTAAATATCTCGTAATCCTGCAGTACAAATGCAGTGAAATTCAATCGATATGTAGAGGACACTATAATACAGCTCATAGAACTTTTAAATGGCCAATTCATGTTATGTCATTAATGGGTTGAACAGCAGTATTATAGTGACATCTCCAAACCGATTGAGTTTCGCTGAGTTTGGAACGTGGGATTACGAGATATTTGCATTAGAAGTTGGCCTTCAATTGAAGCTTTTCCCATTATTGAAGGCATATGTATTTGGTAAACAGAAACCCACGTGTGATTGTCAGTGGCGCAACTAGTAGCGCAGTCGCGAGCAACATGAGTTTTCCATTATAGACGTAGGTTCGAGACTGAGTGTAGACGAATTGTATGACTTCTCTGTTTGTGTGGCCTAGCGTTTCACAGTCATGTTAGTGTGGATTTATGCTCTACTCTAGAGTACTTGTATTGAGGAGCAATGCTATAGTAAAACATGAAGGCTATGTGCTACCAGGCGTGCACTGAGATTTGAACCCGGGAACTAAAGAAAACAATAGCACTCAAGCCACGCAACTTTCTCATTGAGCTATTGGCGCAGACAGCGATGTTGTATGGTGGAGTATCAATACCACTGACGAATGACGTCAAGACGCTATTGAAACCTACGGATTTGTAAGAATAAAATTTCCTTCACGACATGTGTCACTGTAGACATTGGGCCAAGTTTTGGCACTTGAGTTAGTTTAACCAGACGTTTACCATGCTGTAACCATTTATTATTACCGCTATTATTACCGTATGATTTCAACAAAGACATGTATTAAAAGGAAATAACAGTGGCATGTCGTGTCAACAAAGAGTTCGCCATCCAATCAAAACGGCTGTCCCCTGCTTTTCCTCCGTTGTTTCCATGCTTCACAAACCGAAGTAGGAACAATAATAGTGGCCACAATGGAAGTACCCACAATGGAAGTACGTACAATGGAAGTACCTACAATGATTGTTCTACCGAAGTACGAGACCTTCTAGAAATGGAAGGATCTCGCCACTACCATTGTAGATACTTCCATTGTACAATGCTAGTACAATGCTAACTTAGCTAGCTGTTCGAGAAACGCACCCCAGATGTGTATAATAGCATAAGTTGTTTTTTACAGCCCTGAAAATGCATGTGAGCAATTGGAGTTCGTGTTTACAGTTTTGAGAAAATAGGGCAATTGTGAAAAACTGTATACACATCTGAATGATGTGCTTTTCATTTTTTTTGGTGTAGTGTTTACTAACAGCTTCATTGTAATTTCATTTTGACAATGGTGTTTCTGTTTTGAGAATAGAGTTTGGTTTTGGTTTTGGAGTTTGGTTTTGAGCACATGTAAAACTTTTGAGGCAGTAGTGCGCTTTCGCAACAAGAGTCAACATTTGAACAATTGAAGTTTGTGTTTACAGTTTTGAAAATGGGGTAAGGTTTCAGAAATTGAGTTTTAGCAATTGTGAAAAACTGTAATATGCCAACTGGTAATTATTCTTGCAGACATAAATGAAACATTTTATAGCTGTACTTGTAACTTGGCTGGTTTTAAATAATCTTTCCCTTTTGATGCTTCGTTTATATATTTTAACAGATGTGTCTACAGTTTTGTGGATGCCAAAAGAACTGAATGATTTTTGGATTCATCTAGAAAAGGTTTTACTCAGCGGCAGCAACCAATCTAGGCTATTTGATGTAGTTGGTCTGGTCTGCACACTAGAGGAGAACCTGAGCCCTGATCTGGAGAATACTGAAGCAATGGTAATGGAACACTTCATTTCTACACTGTGTATTTCTGTAGCTTGTTCATGGACAGTATGGGGAGTGGACATGTTAAATTAGGTGAGACTATTGTTTTTTGTTGATTATGCTTTGAATAACAGTGCTCAGATGATGTTACAGATTTATAGGCTAGTAAAGTCAGAGGTAATGCTTACGTTATAGTCCCCGTTGGATTGTGGTGGATCACCAAACATAAACCTTTTTAAACCATCAATTGGCACATTTTAGCCCTCTTTTTAAGCCCAGGCCCTACTGTAATACAACTTGTAGTGGGAAATTTATTTTCAATGTTGACCATTATTAAGTTTTGAATGAATGCTGACGCGGGACAAAAATCCCGGTTTCCCCAACACGTTGAATTGAGCAATGGCAAATACATAGGCTAAATGCATAGACATAAGTCAGTAATGCGAATTTTACGTAGCCCAATAACGCTATACGTTCATCAAGAGCACAGACTAAAGTCAGTAAAATTTCCTTATTCTTTTTTTGGGGTCTGAGTTGCGGGTGGGTTATTTAAAAACATCGGCCGGGCGCGGGTCTTTCATACAGTACATGGACCCGTGCATAGGGAACATTTAAGTCATAACAATCGAGGTCTAACAGAAAAGTAGTCACGGACAAGTGGTCATGCAAGTGGTCATGGACATTTATATAGGCTATGTGCTTCAGCCTAACCGTGCATCACTGGTATAAATACAATAGGCCGTGAAAGCGTGCAAGACGAACTAGCACCCACTGTAGATGCCTGCCATTAGCCAGTTGGGTAGGCTTCTCTCACGTAACAAGAACTAATAGCATTTTAAATCACAAAGGCCATCCTAGATACAGAGCAGATAAAAATCCACATATCCAACATATCTCCCTGTGAAAACATACACTTGTTTTAAATGTTTCTGTACCACACGACTTTTTTGTTGTTTCTTCACCTTCTTTTTCAAAATGAAAGCCTGGTTTGTGTATTCCAGTGATTACACTGATATTGCCACCATTACAGTTTTTTACAGTTGCTTAAGCTCAGTTTTAAAAACTGGGCTCCTTTTTTTCAAAACACTACACACAGTTAATGCAACCATACGCCCAATTAACAGAACAAGCAAGGTCTATTGCAAAATGATATTCTTCTTACAAAACTATACACTTATTTATAAAAATGTGATTTTGTTGCCAAATCACACACACATGATTCATATGATGTATTTGTGTTTTAGTGAGTTACACACTGTGGTAATCAATCCTAAACACTTTGTAACATTCTGACTTTTCTAATGTTATAATCTTGGTTGCATTTTTTCATACATATTGATAAATGATAGGAATGCACTCATGAAACACAACATATGACTAATGCTGTTCACCAAATATATTTTAATTTTTTTTTTTTTTACTTTTATGTAATGCAAAATCAGTCAATATGCTGAAGTATTTGCTTGTTGGATGATTGCATATTGAAAAGCATTTTTACAAAGAACCATATTCACAGCAAACATAGTATTAAAGGAGTTCTGTCTCACACAGAGCTACTGAGGCACCCTATTGGCCCCCCCTACAGACACACCCCCTCAGGGAAAACGCGCCTGTGTTTTTTTTTTTTTTTTTTAATAAAAATGTATTATATATGCATTCTTAAATAAATTTTAAATCGAGTCTTATATCTTAATCATTTGACATTAATGCAATAACTCTGGAGGTAAAAATATGTTTGTAACCAAGGAAGCGAAGTGCACGTCAACAGCGCAAGAGCACAAAATCTGTCACAAGCCAATGTCTGAAGACATATACTGTTGGCGGGCAATTGACGCTTCGTGAGAAGAGAACAACTGAAAAGACAAGAGATCATCAGCTTCCCCGATATCACAACAATCGCTGGTTGAGTACAGGTAAGCTGTATGTGTAATAATGTCACAGAACTATACAGTATTGTACTATTTCTATGTAATATTGTGACCAGATAGTTGAGCTGCTACTGCTGTTGGAAGTGACCTCTGCCTAGCAAGCTAATTCTACCTAGTTATAGCCAGGATACCTCAGTTGGCATAGTCATCCAACAAAGTAACCTAGCCTAATTATAGATACACGAATCCTGCTATTTTATAAACGATGTGTGAAATGTGTAAATTTTTCCATTATAGATGACACAATGGATAAAGTTAAGGAGAGGGACAAGAGAAAAGTCCATCCATTCTTTAAAACAAAGAGTGCAGGAGGAGAAGGAGGCTGAGGAGAAAGAAACCGACAGAGAAGAAAGTGGAGCTAGCAATAGCATGAATGAAGGAGCACGCAGGCGTGACACAAAACTGTGTCCTCCAGGTAGGCTACGGTCAGAGCGGGGTACACTTGAGCACCTCCGCTAGCATTGAAATTCTAGTTCATAGGTAGCCAAACCGTTGCTCGAGACCCGCACACATTCGGCTCGTTGTCTGGTCATATGCGGCTCTCGCATCCATGGCCATTGCTAAGTTAATGTTTATTTCTACATGCATAAGTGCACAAAATACTGATTCTGGAAAATGACTTAGTAGTGTGTCATGTTGGTGTGTGCAATTTGTTACCGTATTGGCCCAGTCTATATAAGACGGGGATTCTGTTCTTAAAATTGTGCTTTATA
The DNA here is from genome assembly GCA_030347295.1 of Setipinna tenuifilis. Taxonomy (NCBI): domain Eukaryota; kingdom Metazoa; phylum Chordata; class Actinopteri; order Clupeiformes; family Engraulidae; genus Setipinna; species Setipinna tenuifilis. The sequence continues at coordinate 1,696,618 of CM059276.1, read as the reverse complement.
AAAGGAGCTCTTCTATTCGCGGACTAGACAAAGTAGGCATAGCGCCAAACATTATGCTCCAATATCGAATCCCTCACAGCAATGCAGCTGAGCTAATGGTCTTGTCCACATAATGTTTGTATGTTATTCTTGTTACTTTAAAGTTTATACTAATCGGACGTCTATCAGTTGTCAATGTCAGTAGGGTATTAGTACCACGGACAGCGCCATGGGGAAACAACTTTTTAATCGTGACTTGTCGTCCTTTTCGCGTCGTTCAGTTTTGGGGGTCTCCTGGTTGCTTTCCCAAGCCATTTGATATAACCAGTCAAAGATGAAGCGTGGAAATGTCGTCAAGCCATTCAACGATCATCTGCTTAGAGAATGCTTCTCTGTGCTGCTGAGTAGCCATCTATGTGCTCTGTTAGGAGTGCTCATGGAAATTATACCGTGAAATGAGCACTATTTAAATGCGAAAATGATTTATAAACAGCATTTTGACATAAATAGGTTTCCTATGTGAAACAAAATTATGGTCTTAAAAATAAAAAGCCCCCCACCCTTTGAACCTGCAAAGGGGGGTTGTCTTATATTCAGGATATTGTCTTATATTCAGGATATTGGATTTCTAGGTTACGGGGACGCAGTGCGCACGCCGCCTCTCCGTCTCCGTGTTTTTATTTGAGTTTTTTTATATTTTTATAGTTTATTGTTTATATATTTACAATCTCTACAGTTTATAACTAGTGTATATATTTCGTGTTTATTTTTCTATTTTTGTTTTTGTTGTTATTGCTTTTATTTTGTTTCATTTTGTCGGCAGTGCACTACCTGCCTGGGAACCTCTGCGCTGTGTTGTGATAATGTCTGCATGCAGTTGATTATCAGATTTATTGGAGGAATTAAGTACTCGAACGACCAACTTCGGCAGCTCTCATTGACCATAGTCCCAATCGACACGAATATACTACAACTTCGCCGTGATGCTGGAATACTGAAAAGGAAGCGCTATGTGCACCGTGGGACACGCTCTAAACAGAAACAGAAAGCGTAGAAAGTGCCCGAGAGAAACCCATGCCTGACACCTCTTGCGGAGTCCCTGACGGAGACCAGTGGAGACTTCAGTTCCAATTTAGTTGCTGTCGGTGATGGAGTTGCGGATGCCATCACAGCTCCTCCAACACCTGCAACTGCCGCCAAAGCAAATGCCATCCATGCTCCTGCAGCACCTACGGCGAACATCGGCTCCGCCTCCACTCCTCCTATCAGAGAAGTGAATAAGTGTAATCTTGTAGCTGTTCCCATACAAGATCAGCCGGTACAGAAACATAACACTTTTAATGTGAAAATTGCCTTCCAGAATGTCAGATCCCTTGCGAACAAGTCTTTTTCCATCAATGATTTTATTTGCTGTCATAACCTAGATATTTTGGTACTCACTGAAACCTGGCTTGATCAGCCTAGTAGCACTGTTACTCTGATTGAAACAACACCTCCACAATATGATTTTATGAGTGTTGCCAGGCCTAATAAGCGTGGAGGTGGTATAGCCATTATTTTCAAGGCAATCTTTAAATGTCAGCAGACAGTACTGGGTAACTTTTCAACATTTGAATGCTTAAGTAGAATTCTTAAATGTTCTACTGATTTATTACTGCTGACTGTTTATAGGCCACCTAAAATCTCTGCACCCCTCTTCCTTGAGGAGTTTGGGGAATTTCTTTCAATCATCTGCTTGGGGTATGAACACATCATAATAACTGGAGATTTTAACTTTCATGTTGATAACTTAGAAAATACATATGCTAAAGAATTCCTGTCGCTTATTGATATGTTCAACCTTACTCAGCATGTACAGCAGGCCACCCATGAGAAAGGGCACATCTTAGACCATGTCATTACAAAGGGTGTTGAAGCTATAATTACTGTCAAGGATTTTGGTTTTTCAGATCATTCCTGTGTGTTTGCCAATGTTAGTTTATCCCCCCATGTGCAAAATAAGCTAGTTACTGTAAGAAAAAGAATCATAAACAATAGTACAGCATCTCTCTTTGAACAAGCACTCCTGGAAACCCATACTGAAACTTCTCAGTGTGCTAATGATCTATTGGATAATTTTAATTATAGGATGTCCCATATTATGGATGCTATTGCTCCCTTAAAAACCAAAACACTTAGCCATCAAAAAGCACCTTGGAAATTGAGTCCTTCAGTCAAACAATCAAAGCGAAATTGTAGAAAGGCCGAGAGGCAGTGGCGTAAAACTAAACTTCAAGTTCACCACCTAATCTACAAAGACATGCTCCGTAAACATAACCAGGAAACATCTAAAGCTAGACAATCATTCTTTTCTGACCTAATCAATAGAAACATCAATAATGCTCGTGTACTACTTAGTACTGTGGAAAAGCTGACTAATCCCCAGCAAAAACTGCCTCCTGAGTTTCTTTCAATAAGTAAATGCAACGACTTTGCTCATTTTTTCAAAGGAAAGGTTGATAACATACGTACAAACATAGTCACACAGGCAAAATCAAACTTGGATGGTTTTCCCTCAGTTAAGACAAACGTCAACCAAATGGAATCATTTAGTCTAATTGATGTTGAAATTCTCAAGAAAACTGTACTAAGTCTTAGCTCCTCTACATCTGACCTAGACGTTCTGCCTACAGCCTTTTTTAAATCTACTCTACACCTGATATCACATGATGTGATTCAGATTATTAACACTTCTCTGTCGACTGGACTTTTTCCCTCTTCTCTAAAGAAAGCAGTGGTTAAACCCCTGTTAAAGAAAAATAACCTTGACCCTCTGGTGTTAAACAACTATAGGCCTATATCTAATTTACCATTCATTAGTAAAATAATGGAGAGAATAGTTTTTAATCAATTGAATACATTTCTGACATCAAATGGTTGCCTTGATGATTTTCAATCAGGCTTTCGTTCCAATCACAGCACAGAAACAGCTCTTACCAAAGTAATGAATGACATACGACTGAACTCTGATGCTGGCAAATCCTCAGTTTTGGTGCTCCTTGACCTTAGTGCGGCATTTGACACTGTTGACCATGACATCTTACTGCATAGACTTGAGCATTGGGTTGGTCTTACTGGTATAGCTATCAAATGGTTTGAATCATACCTAAAACAAAGAAGTTTTTATGTTTCCATTGGATGTTACACCTCATCAGCTATGCCTCTGAACTGTGGAGTCCCCCAAGGTTCCATTTTAGGGCCACTACTCTTTAACATTTATATGCTGCCACTTGCACAGATTATTAGAAATAACTCAATTAAGTACCATAGTTATGCTGATGACACACAGTTATATCTAGCCTTGTCACCTAACGCTTTTGATCCTCTTAAATCCCTCTACAACTGCATTGACCAAATTAACAGCTGGATGTCTCAAAACTTTCTACAGCTCAACACAGATAAAACTGAGATAATTATATTTGGGAATAATCAGCAAAGGCATAAGATTGACACAATACTTAAAACTAAAGGACTCAAAGCAAAGGACACAGTCAAAAATCTTGGTGTCCTTATTGATTGTGATCTCACATTTAACAGTCATATGAAAGCCATCACAAAGTCCGCATTCTACCATCTCAAAAACATCTCCAAGCTTAGGGGTCTAATGTCCAAGCAAGATCTTGAAAAGCTGGTACATGCCTTCATCTCAAGTAGAGTCGATTACTGCAATAGCCTCTTCACTGGCCTTCCCAAAAAGAATATCAAACAGCTCCAATTAATACAAAATGCAGCTGCAAGAGTTCTTACAAAAACAAAAAAAATTGATCACATCACCCCAATTTTAAGGTCTCTGCACTGGCTCCCAGTGAGATACAGGATTGACTTTAAGGCCTTACTAATACTGTTCAAGTCACTTAATGGGAAGGGTCCCAGTTACATACTTGATATGTTTCAGCCATATACCCCATCTAGGTCTCTGAGATCCATGGATAGAAATCTATTGACCGTACCTACTGTACAAACAAAGTGTGGTGAGGCAGCCTTTAGCTATTATACAGCAAAGCTCTGGAACCAGCTTCCAGAGGATGTAAAGAATGCCCCTACTGTAGAGAGTTTTAAAAGCAGACTCAAGACAAAACTTTTTTCTGATGCCTTTTCCTAATTTTTATTTTTATGTCTTATTTTTTATTTTATTTTCATTCTTCTTCTCATTATTATTATTTTAATGGTTTTGCTTTATTTTAAATTGTATTTTACTTTTTAAATCTTTAATTGTATTCTATTTTAAAATTTGTGTAAAGCGCATTGAAGTGCATTTATGTATGAAATGCGCTATACAAATAATTTTGACTTGACTTGACTTGACTAAAGAATTCCTGTCGCTTATTGATATGTTCAACCTTACTCAGCATGTACAACAGGCCACCCATGAGAAAGGGCACATCTTAGACCTTGTCATTACAAAGGGTGTTGAAGCTATAACTACTGTCAAGGATTTCGGTTTTTCAGATCATTCCTGTGTGTTTGCTCACGTTAGTTTATCCCCCCAAGTTCAAAATAAGCTAGTTACTGTAAGAAAAAGAATCATAAACAATGGTACAGCATCTCTCTTTGAACAAGCACTCCTGGAAACCCATACTGAAACTTCTCAGTGTGCTGATGATCTATTGGATAATTTTAATTCTAGGATGCCCCATATTATGGATGCTATTGCTCCCCTAAAAACCAAAACACCATCAAAAAGCACCTAGGAAATTGACTTCAGTCAAACAGTCAAAGCGAAATTGTAGAAAGGCTGAGAGGCAGTGGCGTAAAACTAAACTTCAAGTTCACCACCTAATCTACAAAGACATGCTCCGTAAACATAATCAGGAAACATCTAAAGCTAGATAATCATTCTTTTCTGACCTAATCAATAGAAACATCAATAATGCTCGTGTACTATTTAGTACTGTGGAAAAGCTGACTAATCCCCAGTGAAAACTGCCTCCTGAGTTTCTTTCAATAAGTAAATGCAACGACTTTGCTCATTTTTTCAAAGGAAAGGTTGATAACATACGTACAAACATAGTCACACAGGCAAAATCAAACCACAACTTGGATGGTTTTCCCTCAGTTAAGACAAACGTCAACCAAATGGAATCATTTAGTCTAATTGATGTCGAAATTCTCAAGAAAACTGTACTAAGTCTCAGCTCCTCTGTATCTGACCTAGACGTTCTGCCTACAGCCTTTTTTAAATCCACTCTACACCTGATATCACATGATGTGATTCAGATTATTAACACTTCTCTGTTGACTGGACTTTTTCCCTCTTCTCTAAAGAAAGCAGTGGTTAAACCCCTGTTAAAGAAAAATAACATTGACCCTCTGGTGTTAAACAACTATAGGCCTATATCCAATTTACCATTCATTAGTAAAATAATGGAGAGAATAGTTTTTAATCAATTGAATACATTTCTGACATCAAATGGTTGCCTTTGATTTTCAATCAGGCTTTCGTTCCAATCACAGCACAGAAACAGCTCTTACCAAATTAATGAATGACATACGACTGAACTCGTTGGCAAATCCTCAGTTTCGGTGCTCCTTGACCTTAGTGCGGCATTTTACACTGTTGACCATGACATCTTACTGCACAGATAAAACTGAGATAATTATATTTGAGAATAATCAGCAAAGGCATAAGATTGCCACAATACTTAACACTAAAGGACTCAAAGCAAAGGACACAGTCAAAAATCTTGGTGTCCTTATTGATAGTGATCTCACATTTAACAGTCATATGAAAGCCATCACAAAGTCTGCATTCTACCATCTCAAAAACATCTCCAAGCTTAGGGGTCTAATGTCTAAGCAAGATCTTGAAAAGCTGGTACATGCCTTCATCTCAAGTAGAGTTGATTACTGCAATAGCCTCTTCACTGGCCTTCCCAAAAAGAACATCAAACAGCTCCAATTAATACAAAATGCAGCTACAAGAGTTCTTACAAGAACCAAAAAAATTGATCACATCACCCCAATTTTAAGGTCTGCACTGGCTCCCAGTGAGATACAGGATTGACTTTAAGGCCTTACTACTACTGTTCAAACCACTTAATGGGAAGGGTCCCAGTTACATACTTGATATGTTTCAGTCATATACCCCATCTAGGTCTCTGAGATCCATGGAAAGAAATCTATTGACCATACCTACTGTAAAAACAAAGTGTGGTGAGACAGCCTTTAGCTATCATACAGCAAAGCTCTGGAACCAGCTTCCAGAGGATGTAAAGAATGCCCCTACTGTAGAGAGTTTTAAAAGCAGACTCAAGACGAAACTTTTTTCTGATGCCTTTTCCTAATTTTTATTTTTATGTTTTATTTTTTATTTTATTTTCATTCTTCTTCTTCTTCTTCTTATTATTATTATTATTTTAATGGTTTTGCTTTATTTTAAATTGTATTTTACTTTTTAAATGTTTAATTGTATTATATTTTAAAATTTGTCTAAAGCACATTGAAGTGCATTTATGTATGTAACAGCAATCTGACTGTGTGTGTGTGTGTGTGTGTGTGTGTGCGTGCGTGTGAGAGAGAGAGAGAGAGAGAGAGAAAGAGAGATAATTTATAGGATATTGTGTGGTCATATTTGCATATTTAATCTGTAACATGATTGGTTTTGTTAAAAAGAATTAATTGTCCTCAGAAGGGAGCAGTAGGCTTATATTTAAACCTTGTATTAATATGGATTTTCTTGGTGTTCTACAGACATTTCAACATCCAGATATGAAGTGCCAGCGCAACCTCAGCTGCAGTTCCCCAAGACACTACAGGGTGACCGTAAAAAGGAGCTTCATGGGTGAATGGTATGCAATTCACCCCTGGTTAGAGTATTCTGCATGTGAAGACTCTGCCTTTTGCTATGCTTGTAGGCATTTCAGTTTACCTGGTCATGTTGAGTCTACATTTGCTTCAGGTTCAGGTTTCAAAAACTGGAAAAAGCTACTTACAAACCTGCACATAGTAGATCTGAATATCACAGGGATGCAATGTTAGCATGGAAACTGTAAAAATGATTATTTTAAATGTTATGGTTTTATGTTTTGTTTTTATGGGCCACTTGTGTTTTAGATGCCCTCAGATGCACTCAGGGATCATTCTGTGAGCTGTGAGAACTTAATTCTTGTTCTTTCATAATAAATTCAATTAATTTTTGGACATCTGTATTGTGTCTTCTCTGTGGTGGTCACTGTTTATTATTAATAATAATAATGAGAAGAATAATACAAATTAGAATAAAGAATACTACTAATAAATGTGGTTTATTCAAAGTAGTAATAATAATATGTATATAATAAGTATATAATATAATAATAAGTATGTAATATACTCTCAATGGGCCTAGCAGTATAATGGAACGAGGATGAAATTGGTCCAGGGAAATCCATGGATTAGATTTGCCCAGACAAAATTCATCCTTGGTCCATTATACAGACTGCAGACAACGATTCAGTTGAACATATGTGACAGTACCATGGCTGGCTATTGCTATATGTTGTGTTACATGTGAATGATCCAGGTTTTTCTTGGGCCACCCCAATTAAAAGACTGGCCCAAGATGGCCACCACAGATTTTTTTGGCTGGCTACGCCCCTCGTCCTGACCGCGGGTAGTCGCTTGGCTGATGCGCTAGATGTTACTTCGATAGTAGCTTGATGAATGTGAAGGCCCTTACTGTGTTCTATGAAACATAGCCTGCAAACGGTCTTCTTTGCGAATCAAGGTTATCCATTTATTCCACAATGAGTGTGAAAGATACAGGTAGGTCCAAACTATTCACGGCACACATCCACAAACACCGAGCTTGGCGCCGTAGCGCTTAGCGGTCAAAAAAAACCTTTGCCCTTCCGGGTCAGACACCTGACAAGCAGACACACATGACCTGTCTAAATACCTGCATAGATTCGTAACCATGCGCCATCTAGAGGAAATTAAATTGAATTGCACCCAAAAAACAAAACATACATTTTGCCTCCTACACATAGTAAAACACAGTAAAACAATGTTGGAGACAAAAACCTACTCTACAGTAACTATCATCTCCGGCCAATTTGGTGGCAAGTGTCAACCTAGGCTTTTCAAGGTAGTCAACCAATGTCATTCCAATGTGACCAATTTAGTCATTGTCTTCTCTGTCTGCTCTCCTCCCATTGTATCTTGCAGTGACATTTACCTCTTCCTCTTGTTACCCCTCACTCTAATTGTAATCTTCACTGTCCCTCTTTATCCTCCTCTTGTTACAACACTGCATTACATTTATATTCAAGTCAGGGTAACTCCTTCCCTGTTTTCTATTTTACAGTGTGTAAGCCTGATACTGTGTTTTGCAATTTATTTCTTAGTGTTTTGGCACATGCCAATTGTGTTTAACCAGTTGGTTGCAAGGGTGTGGTCAATTGATCGCTAGTGTTTTGAAATGGAAAAAAGGTGACATTACAATATCATCATGTGTGTAATGCATGTAAGTGTGTCTAATGTTCTGCAAATGACTCTGTGTGACATGCCATTGCTTTTAAGAGTCAGCCTTAATTCCGAAGTTAAGTGCTGGGTGCGTGTTTGAAGAGCACAGGGCAGAATACACATACCTTAAGACGTGTAGCTGGAAGTGCGTAAAAAAGACTTACGCACAGATAGGAAAATGGACCGCCTAATGAATACTTAGGTCTGATTTTTGTTTTTCAGCTTGCTTGTGGGGCAAAAGTCTTTGAAGCTGTCGCCTCTCTAATCTATGACTGCCTGGGCTGGAGACGAGAGCACCTGCATTACCTCAGTAGCATGAAACGTATTGATGTCCCATCAGTCACATCTGGCAATACCCAGTGCAGCCCTGACTCCTCTGCTGAGGTGCACCACTTTTTTTTTCTTTACCAAAATTGACTACCCCTTTTTTTTTTTTCAAAACTGCCCTTAAATAAGGCATCTAACCCCACGTTGATCCCTGTACCTAATTCACTTGAAGTATATATAATGTAATGTAAATGTATACACTATACACAAGTATATTTTTTTAGTTACAAGGTCAGTGACACTGCTATTGCAACACCTGAACTTGTGTTTGCCTGACAAGGAAGAATTGAAGCCATGAAAGTATAAAAAACATATATGAAAGTGATTCCCATTTGTCATTGTGACAACACAGCAGACAATGAAATTACAACCTGCATTATTTTACACCTCAAAAACAGGGGCAGCCATGACAGAAGCAGCCAGGGAGCAATGTGTGGGAAGGTGCTGGTGGCTTTGAACCTGCAACCTCAAGGCCACCACTGCCATACATATTTTAAACAAAACTACTTTTTCTCAAGACTTGAACATTTGACCAAAGTGCTTACCAAGTCAAAAGCGATTCTACAAAAAAACCTTGATAGGAAGAATAAAGATACATGCATTTACAGTTTCTCTGAATTGCTAAAGCCCAAAAACCTATTGACTGAACAACTTTTTCAATTGCTTCAGCTATTTCTTACAACTACTCACTCTACTCACTCTAATAACTTAAACAATTTTTACATGGTAGAGCACAATTTGCAAAACTCACTGACTCCTCTTTGCAAAACTCTAAACACATTATTAAAACACATTTTGCATTATTTAACATGTGATGCAAAATGGTAAACATTCTTCACCACATTTGATCACAAATAGAGCACCAATGCCATATGTTACAGTTTTTCAGTTTTACAGAGAGTCCGAGTGTGAGGGAGATTTGTTTGAAGTATTTTAGCAAGTAATCTAATATCACCACTTTATTTTAGTCTATGTACAGTGCATATACATCCTGAATTGTGCTATTTTTCAGTTGAAAATGCATTTTCAGGGCTGTAAAAAACAACGTATGCTATTATACACATCTGAATGATGTGCTTTTCCTTTTTTGGTGTAGTGTTTACTAACTGCTTCATTGTAATTTCATTTTGACCATGGCGTTTCTGTTTTGAAAATAGAGTTTGGTTTTGAGCACATGTAAAACTGTTTTGAGGCAGTAGTGCGCTATTGCAACAAGAGTCAGGAGTTTTGGGAAATGCATGTCAACAATTGAAGTTTGTGTTTACAGTTTTGAGAAAATGGGATAAGGTTTCAGAAACTGAGTTTTAGCAATTGTGACAAACTGTAATGAAATACGTGATGTACAAATCAACTCATAACACAGGTGCAGACAGGACAACAAATAACAAATAAAAAAAAACATTTTTTGTAAAAAATGTTGTATACAGTTAACCATCATATTACAGTTTTGTTTTCTGAATGCCTAAACACTAACCAATTTCTAAAACTACTAATACTTATAGCAAAACCCCTTACTGAGTTTGCAAAACTAATAGCGCAATCTCTGCTTTGCACTTTGTTTGTAATTTTGTAACACACACTTTGCAAAAGAGTAAACGCAATCCACTGCACAACGCTCTTTTTGCAAAACTGTAAACACAACTCGCTGCTTTACACTCAACTTCTGAATGATCAACATACTCCTAGCAAAATTATACACATTGATGGCTATTATTTACACTTTTCTGCCAATTGTCTGACAACAGTGCCAAATGAGAAAACCATTGTAGATAATTAGTTCACTTTGCAGTCAGCCTTAGCACTATAAATAAGCCACAGGTAAGCTTTCTGGGTCGACAATGGAGGGAGGAGGAAGACTGAGAAGAGTAAGAATTAGAGGAGGGCGAGAAAGAGGATGTGGAGGTGAAGGCACATGAGGGAGAGTTTGTGGATGAGGATGTGTAAGTGAAGAAGCAAGAGGGAGAGAACAACGGGGAAAAGGACAAGGAGGTGAAGAAGAAAGAGAAGGACAAGGATATGGAAGGGGAAGTAGAAAGGGTAAGAAGAGTAAGAAATAGAATTACTGATGACATCAGAGCTACATTACATAGTGGATCATGGAATGACCCTGAAGGAAGCTGGCCAATGGGTTCAGCCTAACCTGAGTCATTACAGTGTAGCAAGCATTATAAAGTATAAGGCTATAGTATCATTGGTACTGAATCTGGACATGCATACTATAGTGCTATGCATGGGCCTCCTGTGCTGTATTAGTTTTGTCTTTTCCAGAGAGTGATGGAGCTAGATGCAGATGCCATAGGGCATGAGTTGATTTTTGTGGATGAGGCAGGTTTCAACCTCACTTTCATGAGGAGACTTGGTAGGAACATTATTGGACACCATGACATAGTCAGAGGACAACATATGTGCAGCTATAAAAAAACAAAGCTGTTGTTCATCATTCACCTTCTCTGCCTTGCGCTGGAAGATCTATGACCATCATCCCCATCAATGCATGGACCTTCTACAGGCAATGGAGCATCCCATACAGGGATATTGTAGCAAAGGGGAGAAAAGTGACCCCACCTGGCTTTGAACCCAGGTCCCCAGGGTACCAAACATGCTTTCAACTTTGATTGCAATGCCAAAGAGCCAGGCTTGTTGGTATGACAGTCAAAGCACACACACAGGCGTCATGTCAGGCCTTGATACTGCACTCCAGGAAATATTTTTTGTCAGTGCCTTTAACTAGAAGACATTGCATTCGATGTTGCCGAAATGTTGTGGCCAGACCCAGAGTGACGACAAGATGTAGACTGTTTTTTTTTTGCAGTGAAATTATTGTATGTTTTCTTGTGTTTTCACTTGGAAGAAACACTTTGTGTTTGTATTGATGTGTGTAAATGAACATCCATACTTGAACTTTGAATCGCTATGTGTTGGGCTGGATCCCTGTGTATGTGTCACGACTAGGCTAGGAACCAGGAAACAAGACAGAACAAGAGATCAGACCCAATTGCGTTAGCGTAGCCCGAAAGGCCTTTATTCAGGGATTCAGGGTAACAGGGAAAAAGTCAGGGGAACAGAACACGGTGGGGCTCGCTTGAGCACGTAGGCCGGAACAGAGACAAGGTGGTGCTCGCTTAAGCACGTAGGCCAGAACAGAGACAGATAACCAGAACTGGGCAGACAGGGACACGGTGGTGCTCGCTTGAGCACGTAGGCTGGGTAACGTGGGACTTGAACCCACGACTCTGGGGATCAGAGTCACTTGCTCGGTGCAGCTGGGTAGCATGTGGATCAAACCCACAACTCTGGGGATGAGAGTTTCATGCTCAGTGCATGTGGGTTGCGTGGGGATCAAACCCACAACTCTGGGGACCAGAGTCTGACGCTCTACCGCCTGAGCCGACCGTAGTCGAGTCATTGCCGGCGAGCCGGATCGGTAGACGTGGTCCGGGTTGAAGCCGTAGGCAGTCCGGTCAGACACGGAAAACATTGGAGGCAGGACTGACAGAAACAGGACAAGAAACAAGGCACAGGCACGACAAAATCCGGAGAACAAAAACACGACACGAGACTAAGCAACACAGGAACTAGACTAGAAAACTGATACAGGCAGGAGAACAGGGAACAAGACTGACAAGGACAAGACAGAGTCGGGAGTCAGAATGCTAGTGTGGGGAAACACACCGTGGGTAGCAAACGAACCGACAGGGAAGGAGTGAAAAAACAGGGTTTAAATAGTGGAAACCAAACAAGTGTAAACGAGGTGGTGCAGGTGAGACAGATTAACAAGGGAACAAGGAGACAAGGCAAGCAGGTGAGGCAGATTAACAGGGAACAAGGAGACAAGGCGAGCAGGTGAGACAGATTAACATGGAACAAGGAGGCAGATTATCGTGGCAGTGCAGGGTGTAGAGAGAATAATTGAAACCAATAATGTGATCAGAAGAAAACAAAGGAAAAACACAGCACTGCCAGAAAAGCCCCAAAGAAACACCGTGACATGACCTCAAACTGACACCTTGTGCACAGAGAACCCAAAAGCCAGATGTGTTTTTCATTGATATCATCAGTGTGTAGTTGCCACATTGTATGCTAATTAATATGATGGTTTGTGTTAACTGTTTGGTACAAAAACACCATTTTTACAAAGGTTTGCAGAGTTAAGCAAGATGTGTTAGCTTTTGCAAGGTATCTACAATGTTTTGCTAATTTGGTGAAAAGTTTTTTTTTATTTGTGTGTAGAGTTTTGCAAAAATAGCCAATGGGTACAAAAAATGTGCTTAAGCGATCAGAAAAAAACTGTAAAGTCCAAGTGATGGTTTGTATATCCTGACGGTGGAGATGGCGGGGGGGCGAGAGCCTGCCCCCCCTTGATGAGATGGGGACCAACTGGTGACGGTGGCTGGAGGGGTGGAGGAGGCGTCAAAGTCGTTGTACTCTATTTAGCAGACAGCAGAGGTGGAATGATTTTAAAGAAATGTGCAAACATCCCATTAGGCGTGGGAAGTGAATGAATGAATGCCCACACCAAAAGCTGTGATAGGATAATGTAGAACATAATTGGCGCAGTGCGGAAAAACCCTCAGAAATACGGGAATGATTGGTTATTGGTTGGTTGATTGGTTAAGCAGGGAAAGCGAGTGATAGAGAGACCGATTGCAGTGCTATCACTTAACAGTAAGCTTTTTATTTAAATTGAGGAGTCAGGAGACGTTACAAAACTAGATGACCCCAGAAAGAATTGAAAAAGTAGAACAAACAAACAAATCAGTAATTAGGCTTGACTTTTTTTATGCAGGACATGTCAACACCATGCTGTGGTCATACCATGTATGTTTCGCTATATAGCACATGAGCTGTAGGCACTTTAGTCACTTTTTTGCCATAGCAATTGACATCTGTAATTTTAAGTTTCCAACAGTGTCATTTTCACTGCTGTTTAAAAAAAGTTTTCTTGTTTACTTATCTTAGGTGCAGCTTTCAGCTATTCTCACCCCTGTGTCAAAGAAGAAACAGTCAGAAGACAGTCCTGGTAAGTCACTAAGGTTTTTCATTATGCAGTTTGATGTTCCTTTATCTTTGAGAAGTAGAATGCATGCATCATTTCATGCATCATGCATCTTCCAGACTTTCAGGTGGAGGCTATAACTGCAGATGTGGACGCAAGACTGTATTGTGGTCTTCTGAAACAGATACCACCAGAGTGCATTTCTATTCCTCTCATTTTGCATTGCATGCTGGAGCAGGTAGTTTTTTATGTTGTTAATTCATCACACCTAAGATTGTTGGAGTACCAGAGCATGTTCCTTCTTTAGATTTTTTTTTGTTAATTCATTTTTTTTTTACATTTAAACACACCCAGTAAAAGCTCATAGTGGTACATCATAAAGAAAACAAAGACAGGAAGGCCAGCATCAAAAAGACTTAAGTAGTCCCTGTCAAAAGGAGTTTAGAAAATAAATAAATAAACAAAATAAAATAATTATACATTTACACATACAAATATATTGTACAAATACCAATATTACGGTAGTAACAATAAAGAATAATGAGGTAGACGGACATCTCTGAAATCAAGCCTCACTGTCACAGCCTCATGAACTGAGATGATCCATGAAATCCCGAAAGCCTAAACCCCCAGCTGCACAGGACCTTTTCCCCTTATTCTTGCTAACATAACCTCATAGGATGTGGTCTCAGTCATTAAGATTTCCAGTCTTGGAGTGTTGGACATGTGGGTGATTTCCAGTACCTTAATGTGATTCTGGTGGCTGAAGTTATCCCCACCACCTGAATGCACTTTTTGTTATAATAATAATAATAATAAATTTTATTTGAAGCGCCTTTCAAGGTACCCAAGGACACTGAACAGTACAGATTGTTAAAGCAATAATTAAAAAGTTGAAATATGACAGTAAAACAGTGCATAAAAGTTAATAGAGCTAAAAGACTAGGCAGTAGGACACTGAATAAAACAGAGACAGATAAAACTTAATAAAATAAAATTAAGTACAATGAAATAAAGTAATGTAAATAAGAATAAAACAAGAAGGAATACAGCACAACACAGTGTCATTCTGAAGGAAAGGCAAGGGTGAAAAGGTGGGTTTTCAGGGAGGACTTCAAAGAGGGGAGGGAAGGACATTGGCGTAATGAAAGTGGGAGGCTGTTCCAGAGTTTTGGGCCAGCGACACTAAATGCTCTGTCACCCATAGAGCGGAGATTTGAGGAGGGGATGGACAGAAGGTGTGAGTCAGAGGAGCGTAAAGTGCGAGTGGGCAGGTAGGGGTTGAGAAGATTAGTGAGGTATGTGGGCGCTAGGTTGTGTTGGGCCTTGTAGACAAGCAGGAGGACTTTGAAGTGAATGCGATATTGAACAGGAAGCCAGTGAAGTTGATGCAGGATGGGTGTTATGTGATGCCAAGGTCAAGTATGGGTAAGGAGTCTAGCTGCAGAGTTTTGGATGTGTTGAAGTCTGTTTATAGATTTGGCCGGTAGGCCAGTAAGCAGAGCGTTGCAATAATCAAGTCTGGAGGTGATGAATGCATGAATGAGGGTCTCAGCAGTGGTGATGCTGAGAGAGGGGCGGAGTCTGGAGATGGTTTTGAGATGGAAGAATGCTGTTTTAGTGATATGCTTTATGTGTGAATCAAAAGAGAGAGTAGAATCAATGATGACACCAAGATTTTTTACTTCAGATGAGGTAGTGGTGAAATAGCTAGGAATGGAAAACTGTGTATTGTTTAACTTTTTCAGCAGAGTTGGAGTGGCAATTATTATGGCTTCTGTCTTGGTATGGTTGAGTTTCAGAAAATTATGTGTCATCCACTTGCTGATGTCATTAAGACAGGTGGATAGCTGTGAGAGAGGAGGTACGTGAGAGGGTTTAGAGTGGATGTAGATTTGTGTGTTGTCAGCATAGCAGTGAAAGTGAAGGCCATGCTGACAGAGTATCTGACCCAGGGGGAGAATGTAGATAATGAAGAGCAGGGGGCCTAAAACAGAACCTTGTGGGACACCATGAGGGAGGGGTGCACTGGGGGAGCGGAAATCACTAATTGAGACAAATTGTTCCCTACCCGTGAGATAGGACTTAAACCAGGAAAGTGAGGTGCCAGTGATGCCCAATAGTGTTTCAAGCCGTGTGAGTAGTGTGTTATGGCAAACTGTGTCAAATGCAGCTGTAAGGTCAAGTAGTAGGAGAATGCTGAAATGACCTGTATCAGCAGCTACAAGGAGGTCATTTACGACCTTCACTAGGGCCGTTTCAGTGCTGTGTTTACTCCTGAAGCCGGACTGTAATTCCTCCCAGAGGCTACAGGAGGTCATGTGGTCCTGTAGCTGTGAGGCCACAGTGCGCTCTAGCAGTTTGGACAAGAAGGGGAGGTTTGAAATGGGGCGGTAGTTCTTAAAATCATCTGCTGCCGCTCCAGATTTTTTTAGGACAGGAGTAATGGCAGCAGTTTTGAGAGACTTGGGGACAATGCCAGTCAGAAGAGAAGTGTTGATTATGTTGGCAATGAGGGGACAGAGAGTAGTTACGCAGGCCTTGACAAGAGGGGTAGGCAAGGGATCCAGGAGGCAGGTGGTAGACTTGGCCTTAGTGACCAGGTCGCGGACAGTTTCATCAGTTATAGTAGAGAAAGAGGAGAGAGATTGTGGAGGTGCTATAGGTGGAGATGGGTTGTCATTCAGAGGGGGGGAGGAGAGAGACTGTAGATCAGTGTATATGGTGCTGATTTTGTCGCCAAAAAACTTAAGAAACTCACAGCAGAGATCTGTCGATGGTGTGAGAGGGAAGGGTGTAGATGGTTGGAGGATTTTGTGAACAGTGGAGAAAAGGGTTCTGGGGTTGCTCTGACCTTTGCTAATAATTGAACTGTAGTATGATGACTTGGCTGTGTTGAGTGCTTCCTTATATGTATGGACATGTTCTTTATAGGCTAGTGTGTGGACAGTAAGCCTAGTCTTCCTGCTGAGCCGCTCCAGCCTGCGGCCAGTAGCCTTCATTTCCCTCAACTGGGGTGTGTACCAAGGGGCTGAATACGAGAATGAGACATTTCGTGTTTTCAGGGGGGCAAGTTTGTTAAGTATAGAGGAGAGGTTTGAATTATAGGATGCAACCAGATCATCAGGGCAAAGAGTGAGTGGTGGGTTTGTGAGGTGAGATTGTAGTAGATCTGCTAAATCTGTCATGTTGATGTTTCTAATGTTTCGGTATGTGATGGAGCGGAGGGGACGGAGGCGTCGCTGGGGCACAGGGATGGCAAGGTAGAAGAGAATGGCAATGTGATCAGAGATGGAGAGGTCTTTGGGTAAAATGTCATGCGGTGAAACTGTTCCACTGGAGCACACAAGATCAAGAGTGTGACCTTTAGAATGTGTTGGGAAATTTACATGCTGGGTAAAATCAAAACAGTTTAAAATATTTAAAAATTGATTGGCAGAATTGCACTGGTTAGAGTCCACATGTATGTTAAAATTGCCCATCACAACAATAGAGGAGTACTTGGGACACAACGAGGAGAGCAGCTCAGTAAATTCAGGTATAAAAGCAGATGAGGTCTTAGGGGGTCTGTATACCAATAAAATGAGTGATGGTTGGCACCCGGTAAAACTAAATGAAAGACATTCAAAAGATGTAAAAACAGGCAGGGACACAGGGACCACTTTAAAACTAGAGTTGGGAATTCTGTTTTATCTCCCAAAAGAACGCGGAGATACTGGCAAGATATTTTAGCACACTGTGCCAAAATGGCATTCCCATATGATATGCAAAAAGGATCCCTTTTCCTTTGTACACTTCAAACGTGAATTACTAGTTGTTAGCCCTATTTCCAACAGTCTAGAGGGCGTCCGATAAGACCGGTGCAGAATTTTATATTGGATACATTTCCCGCCAGCATCTTTGGCGTATTTGCGATTTCGTGCTATGATTTGACTCCATGTATCCTTACTAATTCCACAGTTAAGGTCTCCCTGCCATTATCACATATGCTACTAATTAAATCAATTGTTTTTTTATAGAATGTTGACATATGATTAAAAGGGTTATCTAGATAGTCAACTGTCCCTGTCACTGAAACTTTTTAATTATGCAATGTCTAATTTGTAAATATTTCCAGAAATCACCTTTTTTTGCAACTGGTACTGTTGAACCAGTTTATTAAATGACATAAATGTTCCTTCTTTATAAAGATCCTTTACAGTGTGTATACCCTTGTCCAGCCATCTTTTCCAAAAAAAAAATCTGCTTCCCAATCTTTACCTCTGGGTTGAACCAGAGTGAAGCATACAGTTGTTTGTAGTGGGAAATCTTATCCAATTTGTGAACCTCTTAAGAATCCTGGGTTTATATCTTTACCTTCATTTTTTTTAACACTGAGATAGGACATGTATTGGATGAAATGGCGCTGCTAGGTTTGTCTCTATAGACCATTTCTATGTTTGTAAACACTTGTGACGTATTTTGTGGGCGGGGCTTAACTGGTGGCAGAAAGTGACAGTTGTGTCCATTGACTGTATAGTGTCGACTCTGTATCGGTGGCGAGATCAACCTAAATATATATTTATATGTCAGTGGCGGATGCTGGTATTCCAAATAGGGGAAGCTCACTGCCAACTTAGTCATAAAATTTGTCCATTTACTTATACGTTAATTCTACCTTCAAATCGACAATACTGATATTGTCTGCCATAGTGCTCTGCTAGCGGGCTAGTGCAGATGCGCTAGCGGGCTAGTTCAGGAGAGCTAGTGGGCTAGTTAAGTAGCACTAGCGCCAACCTACGTAACAGTATGATTCTAACGAAACAAAATTAAAAACGAACAAGAAAATTGTAATAAACCAAAACGGAAATTAGCGTGAGTGTGATTTATATACAGTGTAAGAAATGTCTATGAGGAAATCATAGAGTGTATATAAGAACTGTGGAACTGGAGGAAATGCGTTGGCCATAGGCCATGAGAACAAAGTGGAATGCTAAGTTAACAACACCAACTCAGTTGATTTGTGATAATGGGCCTATTATTAACAAACTGGTGTTTGAAATTAACATGTTTAAGGCATTTTGTAAACAATTGACCTTTTTTTTTTTTTTTTACATTTTAGGGGAAGCAGAGCTTCCCTTGCAGTCCTAGAGAAATCTCCTTTGATACAGTATGTCACAGAAGTGAGTACACCCTGGGTGCGATTTGATGGGGGGGATTATCCCCCCCTCTGGTTTTTATATCTCGGGGACAAGAAAATAAACAAACCAAAAAAAGTTGACATGACAGGCAAGCTGTGACACAGTTTTCTACAGTGTAGTATTGCACTCACTTTCAAAATGGCCCGAAGTGGCGGCATTTTTAATGTTCACCAAGGTATCCAAATAGATACATTGTATACAAAATACAATACACCGTTGCGTTCTATTTAGCAAATTAGCATTTGCTAATGAAAGCGTGCGAAAAAGAAACGCGTCCAGAAACAGAATGCGCTCGTCTTCATCCTTCGGCCAGCTTGAGGGGCACAGCGCAGCACACGCAGCAAGCACACCGTTGCCGTCCAGCCTGCACTCCACGTTATCTGCCAGTGAGGCCCTTGTTGCACACTGAAGAAGTGGAGCGCAGGCTGGACGACAACGAGCGCATTCTGTTTGGGGAAGACAAACTTGTCATAATTCAAAAAGCCCTGGCAGCTGAGGTCTCTGACTGCTGCTGAAAGAATTTCGACAGTACAAGTTCAGCGGAGTCCAAGGAGAAAATCTCCTCAATTTGCTTTCTGTCGTCTCCACACTTCCCGTCTCAACAGCAGAGTGTGAACGTGGATTTAGCGCAATGAATCACATTCTTACTAATGAGCGCAACAGAATGAACGTATCCACACTGAACAGTCTGCTTTTCCTCGCTGTCAATGGGCCGACGTGCGTTCCTTCCCTGCTGAGAAATTCGCAGAAATGTGGATTAAAGAAGGGCGAAACGCAGCGGATAGCGCACGACAGGAAAGCAGAAAAGGCCACATGAACTGCGCCATCAGAGAAAACTGTTCATTTAATATTAATGCATTCTAGTGATTTTCGTGTCACTGTCCATTTAATCATTAACATTAGAAGCAATGCGACAATTACAGCAACGCGACAATCAATGCGAACTTTGTTGTGTTAGTGTTCATGTATTTAGTCAGAGATAGGAAGATTTACTCTGGTTTAGTGTTCATTTTCATTTAGGGCCCTATTTTGCCACGGCGCATTGTGCATTCGCGACATGCGCATGCTGTCATTGCTATTCTGTGCCAGTGCATCGTTCATTTTTTTCAGCCAAAAATCATGTTGTCTAGATAGCAAATGACACTGCGCCCTCACGGGTGTGTCAGTGAAAAGAAGAGGTGTGGTCTGGCGCAAAGCGCACCAGATACTATTATGAGGACGCAAAAACCATATTCGTTCTTGACCAGCGTAAACCATGTTTTTTTGTCAGTTGTCAGTCGTGCACTGTTGAAAAGCTTTTTTAGGGGCGCACAGCGCTTTGAACCCCGATGCACCTGCTGCTGCGCCAGAGAGGCGAGCTGAACTGGCAGAAAAGTTGCTACATGTATAGCCTGTAACATGTATTTTTATGTTTTAGTAAGCAAACAGGCACAAATAATGAGAGTATAGCAATGTTTCGCAGTTTATAGCAATGTTTTGCAGTTTATTTACGATTGCTTTTGTCGTTTTAAATAAACAGCGATTGCAATGTTCTGCAGTTTATTTAATAAACAGCGTGGCAAGTTGTAACAAATGAAATGGACAAATCATCAAAAAGAAAACTAGTGGACTAATGTTTTGATGGACCTCCACGTTTTTATTTTTGATGTTTCCTTTCGTCTTCTAACGTTGTTGTACCGCTTTCGGCACTGTTCGATGGTTGTCTTCTTGCCAAAGGAGGACACAATTACTGAAGATATTTCCTCCCATACTTATTTGACCTGCGGAGGTTTGGGGGGATTCTTTCCATCCCCGAATATTAACTGCTCACGCGCTTTTACTTCATGCACGAGCAGATCGGTCTCCTCCACCGAAAAGCTCCCCCCGTCCGGGTAAATCCGCCATCGTAATAGCAATAGGCCATGGAAAATGCGCCAACTGGCTCTTAAAGGGAATGAGAGTATAAATTCTCATTTGTTACAACCAAAACACACCCATGACTAATGAGGTAATTTAAGACCAACCCTTTTGAACAATGCGCCTGGCGCAATGTTCACTTTTCCCGCCATCAAAATACCAAATTGTGTCGGGAACGCCCCCAAAGCAACTTGCGCGGCAGACTTTAGACAATGCGCATATGATTGTGAAAATAGAGCCCTGTAATAATCTGATTACACAAAAGGCTAAAGCAGAATATCCACATCGAAGTATCACTTAATTCCTTTCCTTTCATTCATTCTGTATTTATTTAGTGAGACTTAGCACATGACTCAGCAATGCCCTGAGTTTTAAAAACTAATAATGATCAAATAAAAGACAAAACTAGTGTCATAGATAAATAAATAAATAAGTAATAAATAGATAAAAGGATGAAAATAATACATGTTGCACCATTTACAACAGGTACACTCTACATCACAACAAATACAGTTTTAAGCTGGTTTACAAACAGTAGTTAAGTTTCAGCATTTCTTGCAGTTTCGTCCGATTGTGGGGTGCAACAAATCTGAATGCTAATTTACCAAAACCAGAATTTATGTGTGGGATGTCAAGAGATATATAGCTTTGAGAATGTGTGTTACGACAGGTGGACTTCACAGCTAAAAGAAAGCTAAGAAAGGTAAAGTGACGCTTGCGTACCAATGCCTTAAACATAAAAATAATGCATCGTCTCTCTTGCCTCTCTTCCATATTTTGTGTTTCTTTAGCTTTAAGATGTTAGTATAAGTGATGATGACATTATTGTTATCAGTGCAATTTAGCACAATGTTAGCCTGTGTTAGGCCTGCGGTTAGTAGGTTTGGGAAAAAAGGTATCTAACCAGCCACAATAATTCTATTGTAAATGAATTTAGGTGGTTATTTCAGAGCAGGGAGCTCCACCAGAGGGTACCACCTCTAGAGAGCCAGACATGCCATCAGACTGCAACCTTTCCCATCATGTCATCTCTGCAGCAAGTAACCTGCCACGCTCATTAGAGGAAAAGAAGGTTTGTTAAAAACTCCCTCAACTCCCTTTGTTAGACGTTGTACCATCTGCGAATCATATATGAGGAAAAAACATTTCATAAACTATGAGTGATGTGCAGGTATGTTTGCAAATGACCCACAGTCTCCTGACGTTTTTAACCAACCCAATAAAATGATACCTGACCTGCTGGCTGTTTTTCGAAAAACAAAAAAATTAAACAAATGTATGCTCTTTATTAACCATTGCCTTCTTACATTATAGTAACCTAATGTAATGAAATGTAGTGGTGCTATCATAGCAGTTTACACACAACTTACACACTACACTATTAAATATACTGTATTTCTGTCTGAGTCGAAACTGTAAGCTACTAAGATGACAACAAAGAATTGTTCCACGTGCTACAGCTACAGTGCAGTACAGCAGAATTCAGAGTTTTTCCCCTAGTCTTTGGTGAGCTGAATTGTCAGATGTTGGAATAACACAATACATATTTGGCAGAGATTGATGGAGAACTTTGGTAAAATGGAGGATGTGAAAACCAGGATTAACCCTGTTGGTCCTTTACTGATTAACTACCATGACAAAAGAGCAGAAAGGCTACATCATTGCCCTGTGAGTAGTCTTGCTTACCCATCATTTTTGTCTTTCTGACTTTGACTTTGGAAAAATGTAATGTCCTCGAGGGGCAGCTTGTACAGACAGGTCAACACAGTTACAGACACGTCAGGCAATTACAAACACATTACACCACAACGTAAACATAGATCTGCACCTCATCACACAACACAGGGAATGACACATATCCTACTGAACTTAAACAAAACTGAAACATGAAGTCTGTCCACTCTACCTATACATTTATCTGTTGTGAAACAAATTGATTAACTTTGAGAATATCTTTATGACTGTAGGTGCTGAGTAACTTTGATGTCTCAGAAATTGAGGTTGACATGATGAAGAATGACCCAGTGTGGAATCTGTTGCATTCCGAACTCACTCATAGCGAAGACATGGGCAGTGTTACACACACCCAGGAACTTATTCGCCTCCTCAGTGACGGTGAAAATTATAGCAATAACATAACTCTCTCTCACTCTTTCTCTTGCACTAACCCACCCTTTCACTCACATGCCCCACTCTTAATCACTATCAACATAATATTCTCCCATTTCCACATAGGTCCTATTTTGTACGTGCTTTCTGTTTATGTGTATTTTCCCCTCTGCTCTCCTTAAATGCCCACACTACTTCACTTCAGAATTAAGGCAGACTCTCAAAACAGATGTAATTTATTCAAAACAGTTTGTTTGCTCCAAAACATGGAACGTGGACGTATATATTAACAGTGGCAATATCATTATAATCCCTGACATTTAGGCACCAAACTAGCCTAACAAAACCTGTCTTGGTGGCAAAGCACTTTGTTTGAGGACTTTTGTTTCTTATGTGCTAATAAGCTTCTGTTGTCACCCTCAAATTAAATTTGATATCTAAACGCATGTCTGTCTGTCTGTCTGTCTGTCTGTCTGTCTATCTATGTATCTATCTATTTATCTATGCAGGTTTGATGAACATTCATCATAATTCTAAACATCAAAAATCAACTCTGCATTTTTTGACTGACCTGAATGTGTTGGAACACTTCAATGCTTCTGTCTTCACACAGGTAGTCTTACACTCTCATAAACTCTTAGGCATTTGTTTATGCAGTATCTCTCAAAAGTAAGTAAACCCTTCACATTTCAACAAAAAATGCGGTATATCTTTTTAAGGGACAGCCCTACAGAAATGAAACTTTGATATGTTTTTGAGTAGTCACTGTACAGCTTGTGTAGCAACATTAATTTACTGTCCTCTGAAAACAACATAACACACAGACATTTTTGTTTTAATAGCAGGCCACAAAAGTGAGTACACCCTCAATGATAATGGTACATATTGTTCAACCCTGAAAAGCCGCTTGTCCAATTCATCATTTTTGGGTTTGGGTCTGCTCAACTGGACCATACAAATATGTGTGTCATGTATTAGAGCTATTTATTGTATTTTTTTGGCTATAATTCTCTCATACTACAGCTCCACCTCCAGTGGTCCAGAGATATAGTTCCTGGTTCCTCATCATCAGGCCAGAACTAAAGATGTCACAAGGCAGGAACCAGGAGACAGACAGACACAGGGAGGCAGACCTGATGCGTAATGTGCCAAAACAGAATAGTTTTATTGAGGGATAGGGGAATGGGAGTAAAGTCCGGAACCCCAGAGGGGACTTGGTGAAGTGGGCTGAGTGGGGCTCGAACCCACAACTCCGGGGGTAGTGGGCTGCTGCTCTACCGCCTGTGCTGGCAGCCACGGAGGTTATCTAGAGCCCCAGAGGGGACTCGGTTTTTCTGGGCTGAGCGGGGATCAAACCCGTGACTCCGGGGGTGGTAGGCAGCTGCTCTACCGGTGATGGCAGAGTTGTCGGGGGCGAACCAGATCAGGAGTCGAGTCAGGAGTCGAAGAGCCGGTCCTGGGTCAAAGCCGTGGGCAGAAGAGGAAGCGTTGTCGCAGAGCAGGTCCGAGTCAAAGCCGTGGGGAGGTACAGGCAAACTGGCGACACACGAACAGACAAGACAGGGAAAAGCAAACACGAGCAGGACACGAAAACGAGACTGACACGAAAAACAGAAAGATGAACACGGACAGGAAAACTGGAAACTGGGAAGTCAAAAACAAACGTGAACAAGAGACAAAACCGAGACTGAAACTGAACGAGGAAACTAGAACTAGGAAACGAGGAGACAAGACAGTCAGGAGTCAAAAACTTTCCGCAGCAATGAATCTTGGTAAGAAGACGAACTGACAAAGGAGAACTGAAACAAGGGAGTATAAATAGTAGTGCCGTGCAGGTGACCGTAATCATTGAGTGAGGGTTTAAACAAGGAAGTGCAGGTGAGGTGCGTTACGCTTAGACACGGACAAGGGAAACACAGGTGAGGAGGATAATTGAGTGAGTGCAGAGAAACACGGAAACAAGTGCGTGATTAGATTTAATAATAAGGACCGTGTCTGGGGAAGCGGTGGAAAGCGTGAATATAGCGTGATCAAAACAAGGCTCAGACAGAGAATCGTGACAGAACCCCCCCAAAGGAACGACCCCAGAAGGCCCCTAGGGAGAGAGAATGGAAACAGAAGACCCCAAAGAAGAAGAGAAAAAATAAGGAAAAACACCAACCGAGTGGGTGGAGGGGAGAAGGCGGCGGGTTAGTACTCCTCGGACTGGTCTCCTCCTGCGACAGGTGGTCCTCCCGGGGTGGTGGGGGGGCTTGGACAGGGCGCCCCTGGGGCGACCCCGACGGGGAGCCGGCTGGTCTGGGTGGAGGCGATGGAATTCCTCTATGAGGGTACAGTCCAGGATACTGCTTGCAGGAACCCAGGATCTTTCCTCTGGACCGTACCCCTCCCAGTCAACCAGGTAGTGGAACCCCCGGGCGCGCCGCCGGGACTGGAGTAGGCGCCGGACCGTGTAGATGGGGTCTCCGTCCAGCATGCGAGGGGCAGGAGGAGGGGGCTCAGGGGGCGTGTGCGGGCTGACCCGCACCGGCTTAATCCGGGAAACATGGAAGGTGGGGTGCACCTTCATGGAAGCCGGCAGCTTCAACCGCACCGCCACCGGACTAATGATCCGTTCGATCACGAATGGCCCCAGGAATCGGGGGGCCAGCTTGCGGGACTCGACTCTTAACGGTAGGTCCTTGGCAGAGAGCCAGACCTTCTGGCCGGCTCGGTAAGCAGGTGCGGGAGTCCTGCTACGGTTGGCCCCGGCGGAGTAGGTGGTGGCAGCCCTCCGGAGTGCTGCTCGTGCCCTGGCCCAGGCCCTCCGGCAGCGGCGTGCATTGGTGAGTGCAGAGGGGCAGGATGACTCTCCCTCCTGGCTAGGGAACAAGGAAGGTAGATACCCGTTGACGCATTGAAAGGGGGACATACCTGTGGCTGAGCAGACCAAAGAGTTGTGGGCATACTCCACCCACACCAGCCGTTTTGCCCACGAGAGGGGGTCCTGGGAGGCGACGCATCGAAGGGCCTTCTCCAGTTCTTGGTTGGTACACTCAGTCTGACCATTGGACTGCGGATGGAACGCCAAGGTGAGGCTGACCTGGCCCCCAACAGGCGACAAAATTCCTTCCAGAAGGAGGAGATGAACTGGGGCCCATGGTCGGAAACAAAGTCTGTGGGTATCCCATGCAGCCTAAATACGTGGTTCTGGACCACCTGCGCCGTTTCTCGGGCTGAAGGGAGTTTGGGGAGCGGGACAAAGTGGGCCATTTTACTAAGCCTGTCCACTATGGTGACAATGACTATGTGGCCATCCGACGCAGGCAGTCCAGAAACAAAGTCTAGGCTGACATGGGACCAGGGACGAGAAGGGATGGGCAGGGGCTGGAGAAGGCCGGCAGGGGGGCGGTTGGAGGTCTTGTTCCTGTTGCAGACCGGACAGGCCCCCACGTACTCCCGGACCTCCCTCTCGAGGGCAGGCCACCAAAATCTCTGTGTTATGAGGTGGCTGGTGCCGGCTGCCCCCGGGTGGCAGGCCAGGAGGAAATCATGCCCCCACTGCAGCACGCGAGGGCGCAGGGCTTCTGGGACGTAGAGCTTTCCCTCGGTGCAGGCACTCGGGCCCGGCTGGCCCTGGAGGGCCCGTAGTACCTGTTCCTCTACGTCCCAGGTGAGGGCCGCCACAATGCAGGGACCGGGAAGGATAGTGGCTGGCTGCACGGAGGCGGCCTCTGGTCTCTGGAACTGGCGGAAGAGGGCGTCAGGCTTAGTGTTCTTTGAACCTGGGCGGTAAGAGAGAGAGAATAGAAAACGTGAGAAAAAGAGTGACCATCTAGACTGTCTAGGATTAAGTCTTTTAGCAGTACGCAGGTATTCCAGGTTTTTGTGGACGGTCCACGCGATGAAGGGCACAGGCGCCCCCTCCAGCCAGTGACGCCATTCCTCCAGAGCCAGCTTGACAGCTAAGAGCTCCCGGTCCCCGATGTCGTAATTCCCTTTCCGCCGGGGACAGACGGCGGGAGAAGAAGGCGCACGGGTGCACCTTGTCCTCCGCCGCTCGTTGGGACAGGACCGCCCCCACCCCGATGTCAGAAGTGTCGACCTCAACGACAAATTGGCGAGCAGGATCAGGCACCTGGAGGATGGGGGCAGATGTGAACCAGGACTTAAGGGCAGCGAAGGCAGCGAAGGCAGTCCGAGATATACTCCTCCATGACCCGCCTTTCAGGGCCCGAGAGGGAGTAGAGGCGGCCACGCGGAGGAGTGGAACCCGGGACTAGGTCAATGGCGCAGTCGTAGGGGCGGTGATGGGGTAGGGACGTGGCCTTGGCCTTGCAAAAGACCTCGGCGAGGTCGTGGTAGCAGGACGGGACATGGGACAGATCAGGAGCAGTTACAGGACCGGGACTAGGGGCTGGAATGGAAGCTGATTGCAGACAGGTCTGATGACACTCGACCCCCCACTCCAGAATCGCCCCACTGCGCCAGTCAATGCGGGGATTATGCCATCAGAGCCATGGCAGGCCGAAGATGATGGGGTGTCCCTCCCCGGCGATCTGCTGGTAGTTGGCGTCGGATTGAGCCAGCCATTCAGCGGTGGGGAGGAGTTCGGTCTCGGTCTGGGAGTCCAGCTCCATGGGCACATTACTCGGCTCCATTTTGGTCAGTTCGTTCTATCACAATGCAGGAACCAGGAGACAGACAGACACAGGGAGGCGGACCCGATGCGTAATGTGCCAAAACAGAATAGTTTTATTGAGGGATAGGGGAATGGGAGTAAAGTCCGGAAGCCCAGAGGGGACTTGGTGAAGTGGGCTGAGTGGGGCTCAAACCCACAATTCCAGGGGTAGTGGGCTGCTGCTCTACCGCCTGTGCTGGCAGCCGCGGAGGTTATCTAGAGCCCCGGAGGGGACTCGGTTTTTCTGGGCTGAGCGGGGATCAAACCCGTGACTCCGGGGGTGGTAGGCAGCTGCTCTACCACCTGAGCCGGTGATGGCAGAGTTGTCGGGGGCGAACCAGATCAGGAGTCGAGGGCAGCAGACAAGGCGTAGTCGAAGAGCCGGTCCTGGGTCAAAGCCGTGGGCAGAAGATGAAGCGTTGTCGCAGAGCAGGTCCGAGTCGAAGCTGTGGGGAGGTCCGGAGGAGTACAGGGAAACTGGGGACACACGAACAGACAAGACAGGGAAAAGCAAACACGAGCAGGACACGAAAACGAGACTGACACGAAAAACAGAAAGATGAACACGGACAGGAAAACTGGAAAATGGGAAGTCAAAAACAAACGCGAACAAGAGACAAAACCGAGACTGAAACCGAATGAGGAAACTAGAACTAGGAAACGAGGAGACAAGACAGTCAGGAGTCAAAAACTTTCTGCAGCAATGAACCTTGGTAAGAAGACGAACTGACAAAACAGAACTGAAACAAGGGAGTATAAATAGTAGTGCCGTGCAGGTGACCGTAATCATTGAGTGAGGGTTTAAACAAGGAAGTGCAGCTGAGGTGCGTTACGCTTAGACACGGACAAGGGAAACACAGGTGAGGAGGATAATTGAGTGAGTGCAGAGAAACACGGAAACAAGTGCGTGATTAGATTTAATAATAAGGACCGTGTCGGGGGAAGCGGTGGAAAGCGTGAATATAGCGTGAGTATAGCTCAGACATTCGTGACAAAAGAAGCCTTTTAAATGTGAAAAGAAGTCCAGTTGCGTTTGCTTGTGGGTTTTAAAATTTGTTTTTTTTTTTTTTTTTTGTTTGGTATTTTAATGAATAATTTTTGTTTGATGTCAAAAAAGAATAGTTTGACCATTCTTGACAGAAATGTTTGCATGTTCAACATTTTGATAAATGCATACCAAATACCATGTAATAAATTAATATACAAAAAAATGCAAAAGAGGGAAATGTCAGTAAGTGCATTTGATCAGTGCGCTGTGAATGTTAGACAAACACATGCCACACACTGTCCATGCACTTCACTGTGCCAGTGCAGATAGCCCCAAGGCGTTTTTAGGAAAGCAGAAAGGAGCCAAGTGCAGAGAGGATGCACCTTGTTTTCCCATATCAGCATGTTATATAGCTGTTCTAAGTTGCAAAGAAGCTGTCTCTCTTCAAAAAACCTATGGTAAATTACAGAGGGTTTGTCTCTTTTCTACAGTCCATGCTACAATTCATTGTGTACAGACAAATCACTGTCTCATATGGTCCTCAATGTATTTGTGCATTACATTAAGAAAAATACTAGTATGTCTTCAACAGGCTGCGTACGTATCATTTCCAATATTGTACACATTTGACTGTATATGTTCACTCTTTCTGTAGGTTTTGCAGGAAGCATCTCAGACATACCAGTGTATGGATACTTACAGAAGCCCCAGAGATGGGTCACTCTTTATCCTCTGTCACAACCCCATTAGCCCTCAGAGAGACAGTACACAATCATGGGATGAAGCTGTACACACAGATGTTGGGTTCAGGTAAAAAGGGAATCTTTTGATTTAAAGAGGTCTTTTGTAAGTGTAAGAATATATTTTACTGGACACACTTTAGTGGTGGTTAGCAGGTCCCCCCTTCACTGCTTGTAAAAGCAACATATATGTACTGTGGTGTTATAACTTTGGCTTTCCCATGTCACGTGTAGGTACAATTGGTCTTAAATTGATCAGTCTCATAAAACCAATTCCATTAATATTACCATTAATTGTTAAGTTTAATAATAACTTATCAAACAGTTAAATTGATGGTATATTATCAAAATGTTATGTCTACACTATAACTATAGTAGTAATGTATTACTTACTGTATCGCACTACACTACAGTCAATAGCATTTACATACACTTGGGATGGTTAAAGGCAAATAGGAGTATCTTTAGACTGGTTGACTTCAATGAATACGGCAGCAGCACAGGTAAATTACAGTTATAGCAATAATGGAATTTATTAAAACAATGGTATTAAATGAGTAATAACAGTTTATAACAATTCAATATTGACAGCAAAAATGGAAATCAAGGCACATCAGTGAAGTAGTGTGGTTTGTGTGTGTATATGCGTGTGTGTGGCAGAAGTTACAGTGTGTGTGTGTATGCGTGCGTGTGTGTGTGTGTGACAGAGAGAGGGAGAGGGAGGGAGAGCGACAGATGCTACCTCTTCGCTCTCGAGTCCGTAACTGGGGCGTGTCGTACACGCGATTGCGCAACGTGACCCGGGAGGAGCGACAGAATTTTGAGTGTGTGGAGCGGGAGTCATGCAGAGAGATAGGGGTGCGCGTGTGTGAGGATGCGCGCAGGAAAAACAATCAGCGATTGGAATGTTATCTAAGGTATTGGGGGGAAGGGAATTACCCCGCGGTTTTCTAAGACAAAGGATTTCTCTTCGACAAAGGAAAGATGATGTCGACTAAGTCTCAATACCTTAGTTTTACAATTACCAATACTACTGAAATCTTGATGATGAAAGAATGTATGTGTGTAATGCAAGAGGCGAATGTTAGAAGAGATAGAGCATGCAATAACAATCTATCTGTAAAGGTGATACAGGTAACAGTGTAAAGCACTGTTAACAAAGAACAGCACAGATAACAGTATAAAACATAGACAATGGCGTAGACACAGATGATCAAAATAACACGCTACGTGTAAACAGTGTGAACACATAAACCGTTCCTCAGTTCAGCAATAGCACTACTTTATAAAACTATTTCCTACGACTAGATTTGCCCAAATGCTAGCCTTACTTCCAGTCCGTTCGCTCGACCTTTGAAGAAGGGGGCAGAACGTGTCGGGCCCTCAGGAGATCCTCGGAGTGTTGAGGTCCGATGAATGCAGAGATCCTTTGTCTGGAGTTTCTCTGTCGATGGATGCTGGCGCAACAATGCAGTCAAACCGATCCTGTCGTATCTGACGATGTTGTTAACTGCTGGGCTGCAGTCGTAACGTTACTGTGTGGAACTGTAAATTACCGGTTTAAACTCAAAAAGAAGAACGACGCAACTTAAGTATTCGCTACCGTGGCTCCGATCCGAACAGAATCCGAACTAGAGAGAGATGGTGGGGTATCTCTTTACTGTCCGATCTAAGCAGAGCAGAGTCCGAACTAGAGAGAGAGAATTTAGCGTTGCGTCCCTAACTTTATAACGTGAGTGACGTCACGCTTACAGTATACTGGGGGTCGGCCTGATGGCGGATACAATGGCATGACGGGACGGTGGTTCCTACATCACGTGTTGCATTTTTGTTGCATACAGAACAAGAAATTTGACTGGGCGTCAGAGAGAATGTGACAGATGTAGTAAAATGCTGAATGGTTTTCATAAAATAACAAAAACATCACAAAGTCACCAAAAACAAAAATCATTTGAACTAGAAAAGCACTCAGAGAGCACAGACCTCCGCCAAGGCAGCTTAAGTCTCCACATTGTCATCCTCACCTTAAGACATTAAAAAACATTAATCATGTTAAAACATTGTATTACTGGTGTAATAGTTAACTAGTGGGTCGTACTAGTCGTTCACTCATGCTCACACGAACTTGGTTGGCTCTTCGGTGCAGGAAAGTACTTTATCTAATTTCCACTGCCAACATGAACTACTGGGCTGCTCACCACTACCGCTCTAACTCTCCTCTGTCTTTCATTGAACCCTCTAACCAAAAACTCAACAACTCCTTGACCCACAACAGGAGCCTCATTTCCGTACCAACATATATTCCCTCCTTTCAAAATAAAAGTCTCTGTAGATTCCATGCTACACTGGTAACTTAACTGAATAAAAAAATCCTGGATCCAGATGGTTATCCGGATCACCACCAAAAACAAATCAGTTCTAAGTTAGGCCACTACTGACCTATCCTGAAAATTTCATCAAAATCCATCCATAACTTTTCGAGTTATGTTGTTCACAAACAAACAGACAAACAAACCAACACCATCGAAAACATAACCTCCTTGGCGGAGGTAATAAACAGACTATAACTATTTCAGGAATTACTTGGAGCATGTTGCTGGCAGGTTGAGTGGATGGTGCACACAGGCAGGAGGAAGCCCGGAGGCCCATGAACCTCCTCAGTCTTGTGCAGGTGATGTCACAGAACCTTGTGTAAAATACTTACCACACCACAATTAAGCAACTTCATTTTTGCTGTTACAGTCAGCCCTCTACATATTAAAAACACTTCTCATGTTTATTTCCCCTTCACTGTATTCTCTGAGTGTGTTGATGAAGTTAAGTAATCGTAACACTTGAAATGTAAACAAATGTAATGCCCATTAGTAAACTGGTAAAGCACTGAAGGACAATGAACATCTGAGATGATTAAAAGCAGCTTTTTTGTTTTTTATTTATGTTGTCTTCCCATGGTTTTTGCCACTCTGAAGAAGCATCCCAAGCAGCACCAGAGGAATGGACAGAAAGGTACATACAGGACGAATCATTAAAGGTCAGTGTGTAGATAGGTTATTGAAAAGACAAATGATGTTCCTACAAGTTAATTAATAAACGAATGTGCAGGATAGTAGTAGAAATTATTACATTCCATCGTGAAAATGCTTATGGTCACAGCCTAGGCACATTGTTGACAGAAGAAGGGCTGTGTTTTGTTTTAAGGGGTGCCTTTTTAAGGGCCTAATAAAATAAGGGGACAGTTTACGGGATTCTTGTCAGCTTGGGTCTTCATCTTTGCTGAGGAGCGGAGAAGAGATGAGCTGTTAAGTCTCCATGCTCAACGGCACCCTTGTCACATTGGGAAGAGGGTGCTGGCCACTCCACCACTGCCTTGATCTTTAGGTAATCCATATGGACTGCTCCTGCTGACACCACACATACCCAACAGAGTCTTGATGGAATTCATACTTCTTGGCCCTCAGAAAGAACTGATTCTCTAGCAGTTGTTGAAGCACTGTTCGGACATGAGAGATGTGCTCACAGAGAGATCTGGAGAAAATTGAACTGTTGTCAAGGTAAACAAAAACAGCTGGGGACATCATTCACCAAGGACTGGAAAACATCAGGAGCATTAGTAAGTCCAAAAGGCATTGCAAGAAATTCATAGTGGCTGGAGGTGGTTAAAAGCAGTCTTTCATTCATCCCCCTCCCGGATGCGGACTAGATGGTAAGCACTCCTGATATCCAGTTTGGTAAAGGCTGATGACATAAATAAAGAGCGGATACCTGTTTGTGACTTATGTCATTGAGGCCTCGATACTCAATACAGGACCGCAGAGTGCCATTTTTCTTCCCAATAAAGAAGAATCCAAGTCAAGTCAGCTTTATTGTACATTCTTCACATGTGCTAGACATACAAGGAATCGAAATTATGTTCCTTACTGTCCCATGCATAGACAAGATGGGACAAACATTAAAGAAAAACATGATACAATCAAGTGCAAAGACATTAAATATTAAAGTGCAAGACAAGGCATTATGGACTACTGTAAGTTAATTTGTGTTCTTACCTATCCTGGGTGTAACATTTGTAACATTTATCATAATAAATAACCAATAAAGGTAAGTAAGAGGAAACAAACAATAGCAGGATGAGTCTTGAAAGGTTGCCCAGTCTGGGACACATCAGACTACAACACTCTTCTTGTGCTATGTGCAAGAGATGCAAAATGGTGCAAAAGGCAATAGTGCAAAAATATGGCAGACACATGGGGGGGTCCAGGGTCATCAATGACCATTTTTTTCTATGACTAAGATGAGATGATGACAAGACCAAAACAGTGTTTTAGAAAACAAACTAAGACGAAATTAGCATGCATTTTCATTGACGAAAGAAGACGAGACGAAAATGTTTTGCCATCATCAATCATTTACAACTAATACGTTTGCAGCACTTGTTAACACAGTCTGAACATGGCTAGAAGCCTAGGAGCTAACGTTACAAAGTTTGCTGACAGCAAGTTTATTGCCTGGCAAGGGCTACAAAATGAACTTTGTAAATTATTATTTATTTAAAACTGTCTTATCTGCCAGAAATGCATGCCCTTCATCTCGCTTACTCTTATTTTATCTTTTTCCTGCTCCCGACTTTAGATGCCTTTTCGAGACCATGTCCAGTTGTCTGCTAAACTTAAACTAAGACTAAGCTATAATCGAACAGAACACTGGGAGGTGGTGGAGGGGGGCACCAGGAGGAGAATAGAGAGAGAATGGCAAAGGAGATTTACATTTTCTGGAGGAAATTGGCCTATGCTTTTGTATTGCTTATAAATATTAACATGCTTTACACATATTTTATATATATCATTACTAGTACATAGCCTAAAGTGGAGCTGCCTTTTTTCTACCAGAGTCACTGTTGACTGACTAGGAGAGGTCTGCAGAGATATGGACTTTGAAGGACTCCACTTGCTCTACACATTCGCCGTTGATGTACAGGGGGGGAAGGGGCAGCTCTGGTACACTGAAAGTCCAGGATGAGTTCCTTTGTCTTAGAAATGTTCAGTGCCAGGTTGTTGATTGCACACCACTCCCCAAGTTTCAGGACCTCATCTCTGTAGACCTCCTCGTTTCCCCCTGTTATAATCCCCACCACTGTCGTGTCATCAGCAAACTTGACAACAATGTTTTCTGGGTGGGTGGGCTGCAGTTATATGTGTACAGCGAGTAGAGAAGTGGGCTCAGCACACAGTCTTGAGGGGAGCCAGTGCTGAGAGTGCAGGTGGATGAGAGGTGCTGGCCCAGTTTCACCTGCTGTGGGTCGATTTAATTAGAAAGTCCTTAGTCAAGGAACAGGTGGATGGTGGAAGGCCCCATATGCCTTTAGCACTTTCCCTGGTACTCGGGCCTGTAGCCTTCCTGGGATTAACAGCCCCAAGCACCCATCTCACATCCTCTACTTCAACCTCAAGAGTGAGTGGGGGGGGTGGTGTGGGTTGGTGTGGGTTGTAGTGGGGGTTTGGGGTGGTGTGGGTGAGTGCTGTGCCTGGGACTCAAAGCAGGCAAAGAAGCTGTTCAGCTCCTTTGCCAGTGCCAATACCTGGGTGTTGCAGTACAGCCTCTGTAGTTTGTGATGGACTGTATGCTCTGCCACACATGCTGGGGGTTGTTGAGCTGTTCCTCTATCCTCCTCTTGTGCTTTGTTTTGGCTGCTTTGATGCCTCTCTTCAGGGTGGAGAGAGTGGCGCTGTACAGTGCTCTGTCACTGGATCTGAGGGCTGCATCACAGGCACAGAGTAGCATGCGGACCTGGCTGGTCATCCACGGTTTTTGGTTTGGGTACACCTGGATAGTCTTTTCCACAGTGACTATACCAATGTAGTACTTGATGTAGGACAGTACTGTTGTCTGTGAATGTAGCCAGATCCTTGTGGTGGAAGGCAGTGTGCCGGCAGCACTCATACAGCCCCAAACCATGACACTTCCTCCACCATGCTTGACTGTTAGCAGGACACAGTTGTCTTTGTAATCCTCACCTGGTTGCCGCCACACACACCTGACACCATCTGAACCAAATAAGTTTATTTTGGTCTCATCAGACCATAAGACATGGTTCCAGTAATCCATGCCCTTAGTCTGTTTGTCTTCAGCAAACTGTTTGCGGGCTGTCTTTTGCATCATCTTCAGAAGAGGCTTCCTTCAGGGACGACAGCCATGCAGTCCAGTTTACAGATTACAAAGACAACTGTGTCCTGTTAACAGTCAAGAATGGTGGATGAAGTGTCATGGTCTGGGGCTGTATGAGTGCTGACGGCACTGGGGACCTACACTTTATTAAGGGAACCATGAATGCCAATATGTACTGTGTCATACTGAAGCAGAGCATGATGCCCCCCCTTTAAAAGTGGGCCACAGGGCGGTATTTCAACATGGTAACGACCACAAGCACACCTCCAAGATGACCACGCCTTGGGTGAGGATGAAGGTGATGGACTGGCCTAGCATGTCCCCAGACCTAAACCCAATTCAGCATCTGTGAGGCATCCTCAAATGGAAGGTGGAGGAGCTCAAGGTCTCAAGCTCAAGGTCAGCTCCGTGATGTCATCATGTAGGAGTGGAAGAGGATTCCAGTGACAACTAGTGACGCTCTAGTGAACTCCATGCCCAAGAGAGTTAAGGCAGTGCTGAAAAATAATGGTGGCCACACAAAATATTGACACTTTTGGGCACAATTTGGACATTTTCATATAGGGGTGTACTCACTTTTGTTGCCAGTGGTTTAGACATTAATGGTTGTGTGTTGAGTTATTTTGAGGGAACAGCAAATTTGCACTGTTATATAAGCTGTACACTGCCTACTTTACGTTGTAGAAAAGTGTTATATCTTTAGACTTCTCCCATGGAAAGATATAATAAAAAGAGTACAAAAATGTTAGGGGTGTACTCACTTCTGTGACATACTGTATATATGTGTGTGTGTTGGTGAGGGGGGGGTGGGGGTTTAATATTTTTAAAAGTGGTGCTTGTGTTTCCATTTCACAAGGCCTTTAAACTTGAGCAAGTGCGCTTCAAAAAGGAGGAGCAGGAGAATGCAGCAAAAAAAGACAAAACTGTGAAGGCCACTGGAAGAGGAAGTAACAGATCTGATTCTGCAAAAGACAACAAAAAGACAAACAAAAGCCATGAACAGTTACTAGCCATCTCTCAGCCTGCACACCTCCATCCAGCCAAAGACTCTGAACATCAAAATACTAGTGAAGCAGATACAGTAAGTGTGCAAATATAAAATGGGAGTCTATTTTTATCACCCATTATGCAACTATGTTTTGCCATATTACCATTGTGGATACACAATTAATACACATAATACATAATAATACACAATTAAAGTCATGGGAAAATGTGTTATTATATTATAATTCCAGTGGGAGAGTTAAGTTTTTAATATTTTTAAGGTATGTTAAGCAGAGACCTTAAATTAGTGGAAAGGATGGATGTTTTAGGGCCGGTGTCCACCAAATACGTTTTTTGCGCTGACAGCGTCCTCAAACTAAATTCCCTAGCGCTTTCCCAGTGCTTCTCTCTGTGATTGTTGTTCTGCAAAAGACATCATGTTACACAATTACATCCCTCTCTGCCTTTGTTTTTAATGTCTGGTCATGATAATCCTTTAGTTTACTGTCAGGTAATAGAGGGCTAGGTTTTTGGTTACTGCCAGTGTAGACCCAAAATACATAATTGTTGTTAGCAAGTTCTTCTGTATGTCCTGCTCCTTGATTTTTGATGTTGATTGGACATTCAGTGACAACGGACATTGACAAGCTAAGCACTGCTCTAAAAGTTGAACAGATTTGAACGTAGCCGCTGCCAGCACATTTGGTGGACACAAGTAGAATCCAAAGGTAGCAGTGCATGAGGCCGAGACAGCCCCTAGGCATGAAGAGACGTTTGAAAATGTACAGTTTAGGCGGGGAGGCTTTGGACTTGCGTCAGGAGAGCCAACGTGAAGAAAGGCAAATCAGAAGGAGAAATGGAGGCTAGTTATGGAGCAGGTGTAGCCTGGTAAACCAGCACCTCGTACTACACTGTATTTCATACAAAGGGTCTAACTGTGCTGTATTAAGAAACGTTTGCTTCCTGGACGCTGCTGAAGTTTAAAATGATTCGATCTGCCTTTACACAATCGATAACATCTGGTGGTGACGTATGCAATTAGCCTGGCTGTAAGCTTGCCTACACACAACAATTGAAATGTAGCTCACAAAGTCTTTGTCATCGCTCAGGAATACTCCCTCTGTTCGCTGATTGGTCTGGTAAAGATACAACCAGAGTCAACCATGTCAATTGACGCAAA
This sequence comes from Setipinna tenuifilis, assembly GCA_030347295.1. Classification (NCBI taxonomy): domain Eukaryota; kingdom Metazoa; phylum Chordata; class Actinopteri; order Clupeiformes; family Engraulidae; genus Setipinna; species Setipinna tenuifilis. The sequence continues at coordinate 1,658,933 of CM059276.1, read as the reverse complement.
CCCAGACTACCTCTGTAGAGAGAAAATAATCGAGTAGACGTGCTATCAGCACAATAACCTCTAATAGCCCGGCAAGTATCACAAAAGTCAGCCTATAGGGGGTGCAGTTATTGCACAAAATGTCATTTTTCGTATTATCTGGAGAACGCTACAGTTTAAAACAGCTGAACTCCATTGAACCTTATGCATTAATGTCAAAAAACAAAATCAAAATTAACTTGGTATGTAGGGTAGTCAAAAACCAATGCCATGCGGCGGTCATACCCTGTACTGCTATGCAGTACTGTACATCTGATTTGGAATAAGGTTTGTAGTCAGGAAGACTCAAATCTCTTCTCCCAAAAGAACTGATCCTAGGTGCACAAGTATCTTGTGTTTTCTCTAAAGTTCTGCCAAGTAATGTAATTCTTCAGCTATTAAACTGGACAGAACAGTAACCAAACAACACATACAGTATCTGCGTTGTATGATGTAACTATAAACTTAAACAAGACAGCAAAATTTCACTAAAAGATTTCTTCTCGGTTCTCTGTTAATATTCCAATGGGTGTCTGCCTCACTGGATCACAGCTCATGTCCATCAAGTTTCTTTTAATTGCCATCCATAATACAACACTGATGGTCTCAACACTGCTTACTGCCAAGAAACCTAGTATTCATTGAAAAGAAACACCTTTCATTTGTCAGGAGGCTCCTGACACTGTTGGTGTGTGCCTTTCATCCATAATTTGTGTGTATCAGTTGACAAATGTTCAGATTGTTTATTGACTTAACTTTTGTCTTTTTTAATAGGCATTTGCTGGCTACAATATGAACGGTTGCTTGATCCATCTCATTAGTGAGAAGAATTTTCTCTACCCAGCAGATGGAGGCATTATCCAAGTGGAAACAAATCATTTCATTCATGGTATTGTAGTTATGTTTTCCTCATATGTAACTATACTGTTTTGTTTGGATAAAATGTGACAGCTGACACACTTACCCAGCCTTCACAATATTCTTTCAGAGTGTGTCAGTTACGGTCAAATTTTGGACGCACTGTAGTGATGCGCAGGTCAAGGGTTTTTAACACTTGCACCAACCCGACCCATCATGACAGCCAACCCGCTACACCCACATGCAAAATTATATGCTGATTTTTAACCCAACCACACTCTATTGAATTTAGTTAGTTAGTTAGAGCTTTATTGATCCCCATGGGGCAATTGTATTTGCAGTACAGTCGCTGGCACAAGACACGGGACACAGACAGGCACATACACAGCAAAAATAAATAAATAAATAAATAATAATAATAATAATAATAAGTGCTATTCACACTAGCACACACTACATTGGATGGTTTACCACTTGGCCTCGTTTAGTGCTTTTATTGCTTGGGGTATAAAAGAAAACCTTGACCTATTTTTGGACAACAGGGGGGGCAAAAACAATGTCCAGATGGCAGGAGTTGAAATGAAGAGGACAGCAGATGTGTGCTTTGTTCAATAATGTTATCAGCATTTTTAACAAGTCTGTCTCTATAGATACTCTCCATACTTGGCAGAGTGATCCCAAGTAGCTTGCTAGCAGTAGTGACTGCCTTTCTAACCACCTTTTTCTGTGCCTCAGTGGCATTTCCAAACCAGCAAGTAATACAGAAGGTTAAAACACTTTTAATAAAAGCAGTATAAAACATATGAAGCATCCGTTTGTCAACATTAAAAACAAGCAGTTTCTTTAAAAAGTACATTCTTTGCTGTGTCTTGGTATGCAGTAGATCAGTCCATGAGTCCCATTTCAGCTTATTGTCAAGTACAACGCCAAGGTATTTGTAGGTAGAGACAGACTGAATGGTCTCTCCCATCACAACTGTGGCAGAGGATGATTGTGACCTTCTAAAATCAATGGACATTTCCTTTGTCTTTTTTGTGTTTAAAATTAGGTTTGACCTTTTACACCACGCTAAAAAGAAATCTAAAACTGGGCCATGATCACGTTCCCCATCCTCTAGGAGGCTCACTAGAGCTGTGTCATCTGCATATTTAATAAAGTGCCTGTTGGGGAAGGTGCTAGTGCATGCATTTGTATATAAAATAAAAAGCAGGGGGGATAAAACACAACCTTGTGGGGAGCCCATGGATGTGGTCATAGTGTCAGAGAGGAGAGAGCCAACTCTGACATGCTGAGCTCTGCCAGTCAGGAAGTCCACAACTAAATCTTTGCATGGGCCTTAGGTTTTTCAAGGTGCATGTGCAAAAGGTGCATTAGTGTTAAAATGGCATCCTCCACCCCCTTGGAGGCTTGATACGCAAACTGCAGGGGGTCCATGAGCTTGTAGGTTTGGGAGACAATGTGCTGCTTTACCAGACGCTCCAAGCACTTCATGACCAGGGAGGTCAGTGCTATTGGCGGGAAGTCATTGGGTTGTGAGGGTTTTGGAACAGGTACAATTGTAGATGTCTTCCACAGGGTAGGGACTTCACAAAGGTTGAGAGACGTGTTAAAAATGTCAGTAAAAACAGGAGCCAGTTGTTCGGCACTGTTCTTTAGCACACTGCCACAGATGTTGTCTGGACCAGGGCTTTTCCGAGGGTTACTATGCCTAAACATCCTAAGAACATCAGATTGTCTGATATTCCACTCAGATGGAGAGGGTGGAGAGGGCAGTGATGGAGAGCCAATGGTGTCATTGTTGCTGCTTTCAAAGCGGCAGAAAAAGTGGTTCAGTGGATTAACACCCCCTCTGCCCTCACCTTCAAGCATGTCCAAGCAATTTTTCCAGTCCAGAGAGGATTTCCCCCTGCCCTTGTGTGGGACATCAGTCATGGTCTTAATTCCCGGGAGTTGCCCGAATCCAGGGTAGCTTCGATCTTCTGTCTATAACTGTATTTGTCCAACTGTATTTGTTTTTTAATTTGTCTCTGTATGTCCCTCCTGCCTATGTCATCGTGAGCCCAGTATGCTTTTTTCTTTTCCATTATAAGGTGCTTTAGTTTGTTGGACACCCACGGTTTATCATTGGGAAACACTTTTTTGTTTTTTGTAGGTATGATAGAGTCTGTGCAAAAATTGATGTAGTCAGATATTAGTTCTACCTGTTCATTTATATCGTCATGTCCCAGTTTGTACACTCAAAACATCCTTGTAGGGTCATTATACTTTCACTGTCCCACATTTTCACTGATTTTTTCTGGGGCTTTGGTGATGTACACAAAAGCTGTATGGATATCAGTTAGGGGAAAACTATTCTAAAATAACAAATGACTAAAACGCAAATGCAGTTTTATGAAAAATATCAAATTAGGTCTACTCCCAGACCGTAAGTGCACAAGATGAAGATAGCTCACCGAAATACAACTGCTTCCTAGAATTTCCTATTGTGAAGTGCTGTTTAAAAAAGTTGAAGTTTCTGCCATGGGAATCTAGGAAATTAGTCAATTGCCTAATTATATCCTGTTTTACTCATTTATTGCACTTTGTTGCACAGATAACCTATTACCTTACATTACATTATACTTAGCAAACGCTTCTGCCCAAAGTGACATTCAAAAAGGAGGACATAATAAGCTAACAGAGGTGTGAAGAAACAGAGTAAAAATACTACACCCATACACACAAGTAGATACATGTGCGTTAAGTAAGTTTCCCCGAGCAGGGACACTTCAGACACACACACACACACACCCTACACACACAGACTCATACAAGCACAAGGCACCTAGGTATCTTTGTAGGTTAGTAGAGATTACTTTTGTTAAGAAGGGAAACAGTCTTGGAAAAGAAGGATCTTGACAAGCATTTTAAAGGTTGAAAGGGATGTCACTGCTCTTGTAGCGACTGGTAGGTTGTTCCACCATTGAGAGACAACTACAGAGAGAAGTTTATAGTGACATCGCCTTGTGTGAGAAGAGGGTACGGCCAGCTGGTTCGTATTAGAGGATCACAATGCTCTGGATGGGAAGTAAGCCATTAGTATGACCTGGGCCCAGTTGCATAAACATAGACACTGATTTAAGACACTGGCTAACAGTAAGACAGTCTAGCTAAAGACACTGGGATAAGACTGTTGCATGAAATAAGCCAGTGGTGGTCTTTAGTTAGTCAGACTAATTCGCATTGCATTATGAGAAAACTAAGACATTGAGTGAGTTAAAACAAGATGGCCAATAGTGGGCGCTCCAGCCAATTTTCTCTGGCAGAGAATATTTGCCTCCTTGAGGAATACAACACCCTAAAATCGGTACTGATGTCCAAACTTAACGTAATGTGAAACTAGCCCAACTGACAGTTTAGTTGTTTCCATGGTAATTTAGAATGTTAGATGAAATTAGACAGGGGGTAGGGAGTCTTACTTTATTCAGTAAAATTAGACCGGTCTTTTTATGCAACTGGCTAATAAAGCTAAGACTAGTCTTACTAAAAAATATTAGACTAAGACTAGTCTTAAACTGTTTTATGCAACCGGCCCCTTGAGATAAGCAGGGGCAGATCCTGATTTGACTTTGCAGGCTAAAGTCAAAGCCTTGTGTTGAATTTTGGCCCCCACTGGGACCCAATGCAACCGATGAAGATTGGAGTAACGTGCCCTTTTGCGTTGATTGGAAACCAGTCATGCTGCTGCGTTCTGGACCATTTGCAATAATTTGATTGCACAAGCAGATAGGTCAACCGGGAGGGAGTTGCAGTAATCAAGAAGATAGATGGCCATAGCCTGTACCAGGAACTGAGCGGCATATTGGGTCAGGTACGGTCTGATTTTCCTAGTGTGGTCAGGCAGTGTGGTCAGAGAATGATAGCTGGTCTTCTGTCATGACACCAAGGTTTTAGCAGCTTTGTTTAGAGCAACAGTGACAGCGCCCATATTCAGGTTGATATCATGGCAGATTGAATCCTGGGCTGGGATCACCAAGAGGTCAATCTTAGACAGATTAAGCTGGAGGTGGTGTTCCTTCATCCATGTGGACAGTTCAGAGAGACAAGCGGAGATGTGTGCGGAGACTGTGGTGTCATTTGAACATGTGGATAGGATAACTGTAAGGAGATGTGTGGCATGCTATTATATTTGAAGAGACAAGAACATTTAGGGCCCTATCATGCCGCGGCGCATTGTGCATTCGCGACATGCTGTCATTACTATTCTGTGCCAGGGCATCGTTCATTTTTTCAGGCTAAAAATCACGTTGTCTAGATAGCAGATGACACTGCGCTCTCACGGCTGTGTCAGCGAAAAGAGGTGTGGTCTGGCGCAAAGCACCAAAGCAAAAAACAAATTCACAGATGACCAACAAAATCGTTAGTTGCGCATTGCTGAAACGTTATTTTAGGGGCGCTGCAACACGTATAGCCTGTATAGCCATGTATTTTAATGTTCTAGTAAGCAAACGGGCACAAATGTATAGCAATGTTCTGTCGTTTAGTTCCGATTTCTTTTGTCGTTTTAAATAAACAGCGTGACCAGTTGTAAGAAATGTAATGGACAAATCAACAAAAAGAAAACAAATGGACTAATGGTTTGATGGACCTCCACCTTCCGTTTATTTTTGATGTTTCCTTTGAGTTGAAAGCTTTTGTTTCACCCGTCTTCTAACGTTGTTGTACCGCTTTCAGCACTGTTCAGAAGTTCTCTTCTTGCCAAAAGAGGAGGACACAATTATTAAAGATATTTCCTCCCATACTTCCTTGACCCGCGGAGGTTTGGGAGATTCTTTCCATCCCTGAGGATTAACTGCTCGCGCGCTTTTGAACAATGCGCCTGGCGCAATGTTCACTTTTCCCGCCGTTAAAATACCAAATTGTGTCAGGAACGCCCCCAAAGCAACTTGCACTTGAAAATAGAGCCCTTAATCTCATTCATCCAAAAAACAAACCAATTAACTGCAACCTGCATTTTTCTCCTGAAAAACAATCCCCACCACCCCACGCAGGCTTTGTGTTGACCTGCGCATCACTAGCACACTGGTGCATTAAACCTTGAGGTTGAAATGAAATTTCTGGCTGAAATTTCAGTCTTTTTCCTGGCTGGAGTCAGACTGTTCACGTTAAAGGGCTCCTTCCGCTAAAAAAACACTTTGAGTAGCTCTATTTACAATGTGGTGGGTCACAACAAGCAGTATATGCACGCAGCACTCCAAGACGTGAAATTCGACCCTCGTGGTTTTACTGGTCATTGAAGGGTCGCGCTAACCAGAACGAGCGGACCAGAGCAGGCTAAACCTATCTACGTCACTAGGTCGTAAGCCCCGCCCAGAGCCATGTATGGCACACCCACATCCCAGAGGAAGAACAGTGGACAGAAGCTAGGTGAGCGAAAGACAGCGAATTTGCCCAATCAGAGGTGCCTTATTGACAAGTCATGGATATTCATGAGGGACACCGGAAAAGCCAGTCGTTCAACCACTAGACCTGTTCTAGCTTACAGAAAACAGCGTCAAGCAAGAGAACTAGGACATAATTTTTCACAGAAATGACGCACAATGCATTCAACCATAGTGGCGAGTGGCGACACAGCAATATGAATAAAAATAAAGATAGAAGTTGACCTTTAATGACGGAAAATGTTAACAGTAAACTTAATCAAACTGACTTGTTACACCGGTCATTTTTTTTATGTTAAAGTATTCCTGTATAATAAAATATTGTATTATTCTATTGTAGTTCACTCATTGTATTTTCCACTTTAATGAATTTTCCTATTTCTGGTTTCAGGTATGACTCAAATGAAAATCTGTGTGATGAAGGATATGCATCACCTCTACATGAATTATTCTGGGACAAATACAGGGCCACAGAAAGGATCTTTCAAAATGAATGGTGATTATACCTAACTCTTTTTTACTAGGTATTTAATTTTGCAGCTAATTTGGTGTTGATGTTCATTTGTCCACAAGTTTCATGAGTTATCACCACCAGTATGCTTGAGGTTCTGGAATTATTTTTCCTTATTTCTTTCTTTAAAGAATTTGGGGAAAATAAGGGACAAATGTCTGTTAAACATGCACTCTTCAAACACTTTTTTCAGGTGGAAATATCACAGTAACTGCTGTTATGTAGCAGTCACTAGGGCTAGTGGTTAAGGAGTAGGACTTGCAGCCAAAGGGTCACATGTTCAGTTCTCCACACCAACTGGTGGGTGGGGGGAGGAAATGACCAGCACTCTCCTCCATCCATCCTTGTGACTGAGATGCCCTGAGCAAGGCACCATAGCCACACAGTACTTCCCAGGTGTCCTTGTCATGGCTGCCCCCTGTTGACACAGGACCCAGCCTCGCCCAGCAGCCACCCCCCACCCCACACGCCCACACACAGCATGCAGGACACAGTTCTTGCCCCTCTCGCTACTACGCACACACATGGCGCAGACCCCTGACCACTACATGTTTTTGGACTCCCCTCCACATGCACACACAGCATACCTGACACAGATCTGGCACACACACACACATGCACAGCATGCAGAACACAGCCCATGCACCCTCCCCCCCTCAACATACACATACACACACAGCATGCAGGACACCGTTCTCACACCTGCCCCCCACACACAGACACACAGTCTCCTGACCACTAGATTTCATCAAAGCCCCCCCCCCCCCCCCCCATTCACACAGAGCACACCTGACAGACCTCGCACCCACCTACAGCCCCCCAGCTATCTCAGTACCCAAATGTAGGTCCTTTAATGCAGAAGTACTAGATTCTATGTATTTCTGACCTGTATTTAAAAAGCTGTCTTAATATCTTTAGTTTCTTTTTCTGTGCAGTGAGACATTAAATGAAAACCAGACATGTGACCAATGTTAACTCTCCTGCTTGTGGTAGGGAAATTTTGTGATCATCATGGCTCTTTTTTTGCTGTGCTCTCCAATGGAATGAAACTTTCTTCCTGCCATCCTAGCACAGGTGAGAGACAGCCATGACACATTGACAACTGTTGGACTTAAAATGAAAGATGAAAGCCCTTGTCCATTTTTTAATGTTACTGTTACTCTGTCCTTACTCACAAAGCTGTGTGCAACCTAGATGTACCGCATAATGGTACACCGTATGACCGCCGCATGGTATTGATTTTTGGCTACCCTACATAGATTTTGGTTTTGTTTTTTGTTGTTGTTTTCATAGCTGGAAGTGGCCATGGACAGATGATTTTCATGCAGGACAAGTACACTACGAACAACTGTTTATAGACTGCGTTAAATTGACTCTGTATTACTGGCATACTAAAAACCAACGTTGTGTCTAGCAGTATTTTCAATCCATTTGGGTCAGTGGACTTCAAGACAAAAAAAATTCATGTTAAACTGTAGCACTCCCCATATAATAGAAAAAAAATCATTTTGTGCAATTACAGTGCCTCTATAGGATGACTTTTGCGATAGTTGCCGTGCTTGTAGAGGTTATTATGCTGATTGTACATGACATATTTTGTACAGTTCCTGCCTTCTTAGTCCAAGATATTGACAATTCAAAACCCCTATTTTTGCATTTACCCATTACCTATTTCACTAGGTGGCATTATGCTAACAGTGAATGTGTATGGGTTGGGTTGATACACCTCTGTAACACCAACATACTAAAAAAATTGTTGTCTTGGATAAAAGTTTATGTGAGTTATTTAGCGAAAACTGTAGCGCGGTCCAGATAATAGGCAAAATGTAATTTTGTGCAATCACAGCGCCCCCTATAGGACACATTTTTACAGTACTTGCCCTGCTTTTAGAGGTCATTGTGCTAATTGTACATGACATATTTTGTACAGTTCTTCCATTCTCGGGCCAAGATATTGGCAATTTGAAACCCCAATTTTTGCATTTACCCATTTTACTAGGTGGTGCTATGCTACAAGTGAGTGTGTATGGGTTGGGTCAATACTCCTCCATGCATACATATCACGGGTCAAAAGCTTGTATTCAGTACTTACCTACTAGAGCTACATGCCCATATGTTCCCCAGTGTTTCAGTGTCCCACCAGTCGTTCATGAAAAATCTGTAAAAAAAAAAAAAAAGTGAAACAAAATCTATATGCCCGCTAACGCTAGCTTCGCTATAAGAGTTTCAGCACATACACATACAACACAATTCAAAGAATAGTAGAGAAAAGTTCTGGGAAACGAAAGAATTTTACTTTACTTTCTTTGCCCAGGAAATTGCATCATCATGTGGTAGTCATACCAGAACATGCATGTATATTGTATTTGTAAGCAAGCAGATGATTAGATTTGTTCATTTATAGGGAAACAAGAGCAAGAAAGGACTCTCCCATCAGAAATACTATCTCCATCTAATGAATGTTCTTACACTGAGGTACACACATACACTGACTCCCTCCCTCTCTCTCTCTCTCTCTCTCTCTCTCTCTCTCTCTCTCTTTCTCTCTCTCTCTCTCACACACACACACACTTTTTATTTTATCTCTGCTCTTCTCTCAAGTGTATAAATAAAAAGAACACAGTTGTGACCCTGGACTTTTTCTCTCCTTCAGGGATTAATTGTCTGTACCCCTGATGGCGTTACTGTCCAGTTAATTTATCAGGACACTGGTAAAGTGTGTGTGTGTGCGTGTGCGTGTGCGTGTGCGTGTGCGTGTGCGTGCGTGTGTGTGTGTGTGTGTGTGTGTTCATTTATCAGAACACTGGTGAGTTAAGTCCTAATTTATCTTCTTACCTGTAACAAATCTGACTTATTTGCAAAACATATCACCTCTTTATATGCACTTTGCTTAAATCCAACATTGTCAATGTTAGCCTATTATGACTCTAGTTTTCAGTACATATTTTAAAATGGCTGAAGTATTCCTTACTGTATGATTTTATAATTAGTAGTTCAGATAGTAGTGTCTCTGTGGGACAAATGCAATGCAAAAAAAAAAAACATTACTTTTCACTGTTTTCATTGAACCAATTATGCTAACATAACATGAAAATTGTGGTTTAAGAAAATAGACAATACTTTTAAGCAAATCAAGGAAAGGAATGACATAAATGTTGTCTTACTATTTCTTATTGCCTATGATCATTATTATACTATGTTCTATTTTAATAGGTGAAGGAACTAAAAAACTTTTGGTGCGTCAGAGCTCAGCCCACCTTCACCCATTAAATGATGACAGCGATTACACATCTGAGCTTTCCAGAGTGATAACAACTGAAGGAACTGTGATCAAGTATTTTAAAAATGATTCAAGTCAGGTAAACAACTGTACAGACACATAATCTCACTCACATGTATGGGCAAACTCAAAGACAAATAATCTCATTTACACATAGCCAAAGTAAAAGTATAGACAGACTGAACTAGTTGATGGAGCTCAGGTAGTGATAGATCCCATTACAGCTATGGTACCAGGATAGATCCCATTACAGCTATAGTACTGTAACAATGAGAAAGTAAAGTAGAGTTGTCTGGTTGTTAGAGGTATATGTAACACTGTCACCAAACACTCTACTGGCCTAATTTTAAACTTTAAAGACTGTTCTCCAGACTCATTTTGCCTCTCGTGGGTTGACAGGTATGTTGAGGATCCCATGCCACATTCAATCAAATACTGCTAGAAAGAGTAATGTTTTTTTCAGTTACCTGTTATTTAGTTGTCCTCTTACCCTGCCTATAGCTATGGCAACCAGGTTTATTGCCTAATATCTTGTAATGAATCTAAATCTTCAACTCAAAATGTAATATCTTTCTCATCTTCCCTCCCAGACTGTGAAACAGAAATGCTAGTGTTGTTTGTTGTTAGGTAATTTCTGCAGGATTTCTCTGGGCAGTCTGGTCCCCCGTGTAGGAGGTATCCATTGTACAGATATTGCAGTGGGCAACAGACATAACAAAGACAAAAAATGTGTGGTTTGGTTGGCAGATCCTTTTTGCAGATGGCACTGTAAGCATCTATCAAGACTCTGATCACATATTGCATTCAGTTCCACACCCATTCACACAGGAGAATGGATCCTCTAAGGAACAGAAAATTGACAGCAAGGAATCTAAGGAAAGAAAAGGTATTAACCTTACCACTGCACAGCACAGTAATGTCTCTTGGCAGTCATTTTACATTAGGCCTGCAATGTAAGCTTGCTGTTCAGAAAAAAATAAATAAATATCTTTATTGTCATTGTGACCTGTGCAATGCAATAGAAATGCAGTCAAACAAACAATATGTACACAAAAAGCCAAACAAAGCACTGACCATGACAGCACTGAGCCGCTGCAACTGTGTGCGAGGCCATCTTGCGCTGTATGTGGTATGGACATGGCTTCTTCTTGTATAGTATTGTGTTTTTCGTTATATTCCACCTACTGGGGCAAGCTTTCACGAGTTTTGGGAATGTGTTGTCCATGGAGTTTAAAACTTAACAGTATATAGTATGTGTGCTCAATTGCATTATTTTTATGTAACATAAAATCATACACAAAAACAGAAGTACAACGCGATACCACCCAGTCAGCTGGAAGAAGCCGAACAGCCAGCTCATTAGAGCTAACATAGCGAAACGGACCATATAGAAGATATTTGGAGGATGACGCAGCAGAGATACCAAGGACTGCCAAGTAGCTAGCTCAATAAAGTCAATTCAAATGTTTTTCTGTTTTTGTGTATGATTTTGAGGTACATAAAGATAATGCAATTGAGCACACATAGGCTATTATATACTGGTAAGTTTTAAACTTATATTATATTAATATATAAATTAAATGCTAAGCACGAGTCAATGACTTGACTAAAGGAAAAGTATATGTTTTCATTTTAAAGTATAAGTGTAAGTGTTAGTATAAATGTACTCGGTCTTAGACTTTGTTTAGAAGTTTCAGTATAAGCCAAGTATAGCCTACTTTACTATACTATTCTATAAGTATATAAAGTATAGTTTATAAAAGTCAACTTCAAGTATACTTCCTCAGTTTTAGTATAAAATAAGTATACTTATAGTAAACTTTAATAAACTTCTTTTTGCTAAGGGTATGCCAAGAAAATAAATGAAAAGAACTCATAAAACTACAGAATTTGTTTTTTATCTAGTTATTTATTTTTCGTTACAAAGTTGTGCAATTTTCTCTTACCCTTTTCTACAAGGAAGCACTTTAGTTCTCAGTTTACAGTTATACATGAAAATGTGCACTTTTTCCTTTTTTTTTTCTAGTAAGGAAGTATTTGATTTCATTGGTCTTTGTTTTTGTTTGTATGTTTGAAAATATATCAAACTTGTTTTCAACATTATGTCTTATGATTTTGTAAATGCATCACACTCTTGTGTACATACAGTTTGAGTAAACTTTAAGGAGTATATTTCAAGTATATAAATAGTAAGCTACAAGTACTATGCCAAGCAAACTTTAAGTATCACAACAAGTAAACCAGGAATGTGGCAGTCATGGGCTAGCGGCTAAGGAGCTGTGACTGAGGTACCCTGAGCATGGTCACATGGGTGATGGGTTAAAAGCAGAGGCTGAATTTCGTTGTGTGTGCTGTGTGGTCAAAATGAGAAATGGGAATCTCTTCATTTACTTTATAATAAACTAAAAATAGGAACTTGAAGTACTTAACTAGTACAATGGCAGTATATAAATAAGTGTACTTGTGGTATACGTTAAGTATACTAGAGGGATATAGTATATAGATGAGTGTACATCTTGTATATTTTAAAGTGTACTTTTGTAAACTTAAAATTAACTTTAAAATATACTTAAAGAATACTTTTATAAACTTAAAGTGTTCCAATTTAATATAAAAAAGTATTAAATTAGTATACTTTCTAGTACACTAAAAGTACATGGTCTGTTGTATACTTTCTATACTTACACTTATACTGAAGTATACTTCATAAAATAAACTTTAAGTATACTACTTTTTGCTAAGGGAAACTACAGACTTCATATAAAACGTGACACTTTACAGCTAGCGCACACAAGCCCATCATCTCAACATTCAAAAATAGAATGCTGAAAAGTTGCAAGACCACTAACAGTAAACAGTACAGCAAGCCATGGACAGCTGTCTTAAGTAGCCTAAATTCATTTTAACACACAAAGATTAATATTATAGACATATTTACCAATAAACACAAAGGTAATATAAACAAACAGGCATTTTTTCTCTCTCTTTTTCGGCGCCACCCTTGCAGCCCTGCGCCACATATATTGCATACTTCCTTTTTGCGCCCTGCACTGACGTCGCGTTTGTGTTATAATAGTCCAATCGCTTGCATAGGTGGAATCTTGTATCTTGTACTAATAGTACTAATCTTTTTTTTCTCCTTCCGCCCCGTGCTTGTGCCCCCCTGCGAGAGTGTCCCCCCCCCCCCCCCCAAAAATATGGACCGAACCTCCGAATGGTGGGATGTAATTGTTTCACGAATGCGTAGTGGATTGAAACTTCAGGATGTCCGAAGAAACATTCAACCATGACATTTCCTTTGACCAATCAGTGGACAGCACCGCTCACGTGACATTTTAGTACCGGCTCAGCAAACATGATAAGTGTTCATTTTCCTCAAGAAGTCGCTCACATTCTTCCTGTTGACAAATCCCAGTTTAAATGGTTATGCTCTGTAGGACTTTGACCACTAGTGGACTTTGACCACTCGAGGAGCTTTTGGTGTAAGCTGCTGGTGCTATGAGATTCTATGCCGATATTTCCCCATCAAGCAGGTTCAAATCCTGTTTGTCTCACTTGAAATTTTGTTTCTATATTTTGATATTTCCATTGTTGAAAGTGGGTGTGGACAGGTGGTTTTCATGCAAGTGGTTCCACTGAATATAAGGAAAAAGTGTTTCGGTAGAAGTAGAACGTTTTTTTAAGTAGTGGTTTTGAATAGTGTCCTACAGATTATAGCCAAAATGTGATGTAAAATTACAGTGTCTTCTATGCATGAAATTTCACATTATGTGGCATGCTTCCAGATGTTGTCTTTTGTTGTCCCACACCCACACACAAGGATATATGTGCCTTAGGTGAGCTCCCCAACGCAGTGACACTTCAGACACGCACCCTCCTCACACACACTGCGGACATACCCGACCCAACTAACACAGTTACATTGCCGCAATGTTGCAGTTGTGTAAATTCACGACCAAACTTATGTTGGCGAGTGAAAGGTGACAATACGTAACTGTGGCGTAATTTTTCAACTGGTCCATAACCACGACATCCTGGCGACCTTGTGGATATGAAAGACGTACTAGTGACGTTGTAGAAATGTCCTTTTACAGGTTGCCGAAACATTGCCAGTTCGTAACCGCAACGTCTTAGCAGCCAAAATACACACTGGTGACTTTCTAGCAACCTCCTTTTACAGGTTGCCGAAACATTGCCAGGACATGACTTTTCGACGTTGCCAGTTCGTAACCACAACGTCTAAGCAACGCTGTAGCAACCAAAATACCTACTGGCGACTTTCCAGCATCCTTCTTTCCAGTTTGCATAGGTTTAAAATTTGGGCGGACTAGTCCTTATTTGCCCTTTGTGAATTATGTAAAGTGAAATGTTGCCACAGTTAAGCTGTACCTGAGCTTTTTTGTGGGCTGAGGGGGCATGTTTGAGGGTCTCAGCTATCAGGACATCAACTGCCTTCTCTCCAAGCCCTGGCCTCCACTTCATAACAGCTTCTGAAAACAGATCGAAAATAATATTCTTTAATTTAAAAGGGTAAATCCATGTTAAAAAAAATAAAAAGCTGTCAACCAAAACAAGTCAGGTCGCTTTAACAGTTCCTCCAACCACCACACAGAGCCTCAGCCTCCTCTCAGAAACAGGCCTAAAGTGCAGTTGGGGTTAGGAGGCTTTGGTGGCTGATGATGGACTGTGTGTGTGGGTGGGGAGGAGCACTGTGTGTGCAGTTGGAGTGTTGGAGTGGGGTGGAGTGTTTAGGTACGCAAGGGCTGTGTCCTCCCTGCTGTTCAAATATATGTGGGGGCAAATGCAATATGTCACAAAAGTGAGTACACCAACATTTTTGTACTTTTTTTATTATATCTTTCCATGGGAGAAGTCTAAAGATTTAAGACTTTTCTACAACGTAAAGTAGGCAGTGTACAGCTTATATAACAGTGCAAATTTGCTGTTACCTCAAAATAACTCAACACACAACCATTCATGTCTAAACCACTGGGAACAAAAGTGAGTACACCCCTAAGTGAAAATGTCCAAATTGTGCCCAAAGTGTCAATATTTTGTGTGGCTACCATTATTTTCCAGCACTGTCTTAACTCTCTTGGGCATGGAGTTCACTAGAGCATCACAAGTTGTCACTGGAATCCTCTTCTACTCCTACATGACGGCATCATGGAGCTGACCTTGAGCTTGAGACCTTGAGCTCCTCCACCTTTCATTTGAGGATGCCCCACAGATGCTGAATTGGATTCAGGTCTGGGGACATGCTAGGCCAGTCCATCACCTTCACCCTCACCCAAGCCGTGGTCATCTTGGAGGTGTGTTTGGGGTCGTTACCATGTTGAAATACCGCCCTGCGGCCCAGTTTCAAAGGGGGGGCATCATGCTCTGCTTCAGTATGTCACAGTACATATTGGCATTCATGGTTCCCTTAATGAAGTGTAGGTCCCCAGTGCTGGCAGCACTCATACAGCCCCAAACCATGACACTTCCTCCACCATGCTTGACTGTTAGCAGGACACTGTCATTGTAATCCTCACCTGGTTGCCGCCACACACACCTGACACCATCTGAACCAAATAAGTTTATTTTAGTCTCATCAGACCACAGGACATGGTTCCAGTAATCCATGCCCTTAGTCTGTTTGTCTTCAGCAAACTGTTTGCGGGCTGTCTTGTACATCATCTTCAGAAGAGGCTTCCTTCTGGGACAACAGCCATGCAGACCAGTTTGATGCAGTGTGCAGTGTAGGGTCTGCGCAATGACAGGCGGTCCCCCTACCCCTTCAACCTCTGCAGCAATGCTGGCAGCACTCCTACGCTTATTTTGAAGAAGCCTCCAGATATAAAACTGAGCACATGCACTCAACTTCTTTGGTCGACCAATGGCGAGGCTTGTTCTTGGTAAAGCCTGTCCTCTTGAAGCGCTGTATGGTCTTGGCCACTGTGCTGCAGCTCAATTTCAGGGTGTTGGCAATCTTCTTATAACCTATGCCATCTTCATGTAAAGCAACAATTTTCTTTTTTAAATCCTCAGAGAGTTCTTTTCCATGAGGTGCCATGTAGAACTTCCAATGACCAGTATGTGAGAGTAACACCAAATTTAACACAACTTCTACCCATTTACACCTGAGACCCTGTAACACTAATGGATCACATGACACCAGGGAGGAAAAATGGCTAATTGGGCACAATTTGGACATTTTCACGTAGGGGTGTACTCACTTTTGTTGCCAGTGGTTTAGACATTAATGGTTGTGTGTTCAGTTATTTTGAGGGAACAGCAAATTTGCACTGTTATATAAGCTGTACACTGCCTACTTTACATTGTAGAAAAGTATTATATCTTTAGACTTCTCCAATGGAAAGATATAATTTAAAAAGTACAAAAATGTTAGGGGTGTACTCACAACAGGAAGCACGCAGAAACCCATGGTGGTGGGGGTGGCAGAGGTGAAGGCTCTTATACAGACAAATAGGCCTGCTCTTAAAGTGTCAATGCACCACAGAAAGTGTTTTCTGAGCTGTTAACATCATAACATGAGTGATGAAACCATCAGTGCTGACACTGGCAAATATTGTCAAAATTGGGGGTAATAATTATTAATAAGCATATAGGCCTTGTTAAAAGCAAAAAAAAATGTTAAAATAAAGATTAGATTTCCTTGTGCTCTCGTGAAATTCTGCAAAGCTGCGAGGCAACCATTGTGTTTCTATGTTTTCTTCTTATTATTATTATTATTATTTTTCATCCATTTAAAAGTCTATGGCATCCCATAGAACCAATTGGTGAAAAAAGCTGAAATTTGGCACACTGGTTGGGCACAGTGGCCTCGTTAATTTCACCAACTTCATGTTGGCACTTCGAGTGTTCTAGAGTCACCAACAGGCCAAAGTTGGGTGTGCATTCATGCAAGTAACTTTGACCCATTTCCCAATCTTCAAAAATGAAGGACCAAGCCAAGTTCAACGCACCCTATGACATCAATTTCCAACATATTGAATTGTCAGCCATTTTGGATTTAATCGAAAGTCACATTTATTGACCCATTTTCAGAAAACGGTACATATAATCTCTGAGCCAAGCCACACAATCCAATATAAAGATGTTTGACTTTTGAAATTGTTTGGCCGTGACAGCCAATTGAAATCAGTGCCAAAGACAAAGAACAGGAAGTGAACTCATATCTTAGCAAAGCTTTAACGTATCATAACCAAACTCGGAACACCTTCATGAGGCGTACAATAGATGTGGTGCAGTTTGACCACTAGTGGGCGCTGTAATTAGCAAAAATGTGTTATTGCTCTTATCTCATGTTGTGTTTGGGTTAGCAACAAAATTCCAATGTCTGGTCATACTGTGGGCTGTCCCATTGATGGTTCTTGCCAACTTTTATCAAAATCAATAGAAATTTTGCAGTGGCCACATATTTTGACCAGGGTACCCACAGGGTCTTAAAAACTTGAAAAACTCTTAAATTTGCTATTCTATTTAAGGCCTTGAAAAGGTATTGGATTTTGTTTGCAAGTCTTAATTTTTGTTCATCAAGTATTATTTTCCCCCTTTCTTATTTTCAGTCCCACAAACATAGAATTTCAGTTTTGCACAATGCTACAACGAATCTTAGTCACATTTTATTAGGCCTACGCCCTAAATTTTAGTCTTCTTCTAAGTACTCTATACTGTACATTAATCGGTTGAGACGCTGACACAACCTGCTACATTGAGTCCTTGCTTCTTGAGAGTGTTGTCAAGTCAACTAAGTCAGTCCATCAGTCATCCATGGAAGACATCATTTTGGCAGGTTAGTCAGTGATGGGAAAAATGTAATCCTCTGTGCGTACAGAACACTAAATATGACTGGGTTCAACCAGTACCAGGGAGTGTGTGGGAAGCACAGTGCACTTTGTGCAGACGTTTAAACTTGGAAACATGGGGCACATGGCCTTGGACTCCTATATGAAGAGCTCTAAACACTGGGCATTAATGGCAGTTAGTTTGAGGCAGGCACCAATAACCAACTGTGCTCCATCAACCTCCTCAATCTCCTTGGCTAGCAACGTTAACATCAACAATACACCGCCACAGACACAACGGTCAGCAGCAACTATACTTTTCGGGTCACACCAATGCTTAAGGGAGAGGTGACATGGATTTTGAAGACTTTGTCAGACCACCACTCATATACCTCAAATGAGGGAATTAGTAATTTTTTACCAACACAGGTGTATCATCTGCAAACTTGATGAAGAGGTTGAAGTTGTGTGACGGTGTGCAGTCATGGGTTAGCAGAGTGAAGAGGAAGGGGCTTAGCACACATCCTTGAAAGCTATGTAGAGATTGTGTGTCAAGTTTGGGCAAATAAAATCCAAAATATGTGGACTGACAAACCATTTTTAATATGTTTACTTTCATTTTCGCCATTTTAAAATGTGACAGAAATTGTTTTTGTTGGAAGTGGGCGTCGACCAGTGTTTTTTTAATGTGTGAGTGTCAATGGTGTTAAACTGTAGTGCTCTCCAGACACAAAAAGTTATTTTGCGCAATTACAGCACCCCCTATAGGGCAATTTTTTACAGTACTAGCCATGCTTTTAGAGGTCATTGTGCTGATCCTGCATGACAGATTTTGTACAGTTCCTGCCTTCTTGGTCCATGATATTGGCAATTCAAAACCCCAGTTTCACTAGGTAGTGCTATGCTACAAGTGAGTATGTATGGGTTGTGTCATGACTCCTCCATAACACCAACATATCACAAACCAAACCAAACCAAAATTTTGATTGTATTGGGTTAAATAGTCATGTGAGTGTGTATGGGTTGTCAATACTCCTCCATAACATTAACATACAGTATCACAAAAATTTGATTTTGTTGGGTAAAATGGTCATTGAGTTATTCAGCAAAAACTTTTGTCGATCTCCACCTCTATCATGGACACTGGCACATTTACCTACCTATCTATTTGCTACTAGCCTACAAGGGCCACATGCCCACAAGGTTTCATGTTACCCACTATTTTAGTGCCCCGCCAATCGTTAACGGAAAATACTACGGAAAATTAAAAAAGTGGAGAAAAAAGGGATTAAAAAAAATCTGTTGTTCTGTTCTATGCATTGCTTAGCTACTACCTGCACACTGTTCTTGTCTAGTGTTCTAACACTAGTCACAAACAATGAGACATTAACCAGTTTATATTTATGTGTTAAGCTGTTACTTATTTTCCTTGCCTTGCCGACAACTGCATTTGGCATTTGCTATCCTCTTGGCTGGAAACCATTTTTTAAACATACAGATGATTGTACTAAAATGTCTCCTTAATGAAACATTTTACCTCTTTCTATTTTTAGCCTAATAACAATATAGCACTAATGCTTAATTGTAGGTCACCTTGAAAATGAATACCATGACCTGTGAAGTGTCCAAGGTCTGCTTCAATCAATCACACAGCACCCCAACAATTTGATTAATATGATTGTTTGCAGGAAATCAATCACTAGTATTATATCTATTGACTTTAAGCTCCTAAATGATATATTCTTCCTTTGTGTTGAATTTTTTATGTCATATCCATCAGTAAAGGCCAATTTTGAGATTGATGCAGAGAATGAGGTAGATGAAGTGAAGAAACCAAATGAACCAGGTCCAGGACCGCAGTGTGGGTCCTGGATAACAACAACACCATCTGGCCTCCAGCTTCGCACTTCAGGAGAAGGATCAGACCTTCAGCATATCCTAACCTACACATCAACTGACCCCTTCAGCCAGACAGTAAGCAGCAGTGTTGTACATGTCTAATGTAGACCTGTTTTTGGAAGTGAATGGAAGTTAAAATTAAATCAAACTTGCAAAGTATATTCCTGTGCTTACAAGAACAAGAAGAATTTGTGTGCATCCTGTCAATGGGGTAAACCAGTCAAATCTCCTGCCTGTTCCAAAACAACCTCAGAATGCCTCAGTGGATACGACCCGAAGCTCACTGTAAAACTAAGTCTTTTGAATATCAGATCACTCTCTAACAAGTCATTTTTTAATTAATAATCTTATTTGCACAAACTTGACTTTTTACTTCTTACTAAAACCTGGCTGGAACAAGCAAACAGCTTTACTACCCTTATCGAATCGGCTCCCCCAAATCTTGATTTCATGAGCGGCACAAGAAGTAATAGACGGGGAGACGAAATAGCAAACATATTCAAAGCATCTTTTCAGTGCAAACAGACAACATTTGGCAACTTTACATCCTTTGAGTACTTAAGTGCACTCGTTAAGTGTTCTTCTAGTATGTTACTATTGACTATCTACAGACCACCAAGACTCTCCGCAACACTTTTTCTGAAGGAGTTTGCAGAACTGTTATCAAACATTTGTTTAGAATTTGACAGTGTTATTACATCAGGGGATTTTAACTTGCATGTAGATAATGTAGAAAATACCTATGGCAATGAATTACTCACACTGATTGATACATTCAACCTAACAAAGCATGTACAGGGACCAACACAGTCTCATGGCCATACCCTTGACATGTCATCACAAAGTCTCTAAATGTCTGTACATCTGTTATAGACTTGGCCTGGTCTATGATTGTAAGAAGGAGAGTCATAAACACAGGTCTTCTTTTTGATCCCCTAAGTCAACCATCAGACTGTGCAGACAATTTAATGACAAGTTTTAATTAAAAAATGACGCAGGAACCAGGTAACAGGAAAACAGACAGAACTGGAGAGTGGACCCATTTGCGTAGCGTAACCCCAGTGGCCTTTATTGACAGGTACATAGGGTAACAGACAACAGACATAGACAGGGGGAACAAGGATTGGGCAGAGTCAGGGTTACAGGACAGGGTCAGAAGCAGCCGCCGTCGGCCGCAGGGTCAGAAGCAGTCACCGTCGGCCGCAGGGTCAGGGTCAGAAGCAGCCGCCGCCGGCCGCCGGGTCAGGGAACAGAAGCAGCCGCCGCCGGGTCAGGGAACAGAAGCAGCCGCCGTCAGCCGCCGGGTCAGGGAACAGAGCTGACAGGGACACGGAACAGAGACAGGGGACAAAAACTGGGCAGGCAGGACTCGGTGGTGCTCGCTTAAGCACGTAGGCATGGATGATGTGGGAATCGAACCCACGACTCTGGGGATCAGAGTCAGCCCCTCAGTGGAGCTGGGTTGTGTGGGGATCGAACCCACGACGCCAAGTGTTGCAGTCCGGCGCTCTACCGACTGAGCTGGTGGTGGTTGAGATGTCGCCGGCGAGCCGGATCAGTAGCCGAGGGCTGGAGATCGGAGCGTAGTCAGGGACGGTCAGAGTCGTAGCCGTGGGCAGCAGACAAGGCGTAGTTGGGGTACCGGTCCGGGTCGAAGCCGTGCAATCAGTCCAAACAGAACACGGAACATACTGGAGACAGGTCTGACAAAAACAGGACAAGACACAAGGCACAGGCGCTACAGAATCCGCGGAACAAAACAGGACACGATACTGGAAAACACTGGGACTAGACTTGAAAACTCAAAACAGGCAGGAGAACAGGAAACAAGACTGACAAGGACAAGACAGCGTCGGGAGTCAGAATGCTGTGAAACATACCGTGGGTAGCAAACGAACGACAGGGAGGGAGTGAAAAGCCAGGGTTTACATAGTGGAAACTTAACGAGAGAAAACAAGGCTAAACGAGGTAGTGCAGGTGCAGCAAATAATCAGGGAACAAGGAGACAAGGCAGACAGGTGAAGTAAATTAAGATAGAACAAGGAGACAAGGCAGACCGGTGGGGAAAATCAGGACGGAACAAGGAGACAGGATTCACAGGTGAGGGAGGTTGTGGCAGTGCAGGGTGTAGAGAGAATAATTGAAACTAATAATGTGATCAGGGGAAAACAAAGGAAAAACACAGGACTGCCAGAAAACCCCAACGGAACACCATGACAATTGGCTGCAAAGGAAGAAAGACTTAGGATCGCCACTGTTCTTGAGACTAAAGGGCTTAAAGCAAAAGATACTGTTAAAAACCTTGATGTCTTTATTGACAGTGAACTAACTTTCAACAGTCACATGAAAGCAATCTCTAAATCTGCATTTTATCACCTAAAAAACATTGCCAAACTTAAAGGTCTTATGTCAAAACAAGATCTAGAAAAACTAGTACATGCCTTTTTTCCAGCAGGGTTAATTACTGCAATGGGCTTTTCACAGGCCTTCCTAAAAAGACCATCAAACAGATGGATGGAACAGATAGAGGCCAACAAGGCCATAACCCCTAACAAGTACAAGAAAATGCAAAGTTGACGGGCACCAGAAATTGATTCTGTGTTTTTTTTTTTGTTTGTTTGTTTTTTTTCCCCCAACATGATTTAAAAAAAAAAACATTTTGTTAATTGAACTTTGCTCAAATCTCTCTTACTCTCATTTTCGTTCAAACACACACTGCCACACTCTCCCTCTGACTGTTACTGTGAGTTCAGGACTATCAGCAACATCTAGTTTGTAATTCTACTTTACCAAAATACCATCTAATTCCATGTAAGACCACCATCAGAGAAAGGAAATATTTTACAGACATTTTCCTTCAATCTTTGACACAACTAGCATGTTTGTTCACTAGCTCATTTAGCTTGTTAATTACCCAAAGGATTAAAGTGGTCATGTAGAAAAATACTCTCTTGAAACAAGTAATAAAAATAAGATGTTTGTACATGATCTGTTGTGATAATTCTGTGGGGAACAGTGTATCTATGCCTCCTCCTTGCTAGAATAACTGCAGTCATTTGTGCCAAAGCTGTGGCAGTTAATACACGCCTTTTAAACATGCTAAATAAAGACACAAAAGGCCACCTGAATGCAGTAGGTTTCAAGGCAGTTGGTTGCTTGCACCATCTTAATCTATTTGCATCTACTCCTCCCAATATTAGTATTCTGGCAGAGACGCCCATATTTGCATATTCATGAAGGCAAACACAATAAATGGATTACATGTGGTTTTTCCCCCATTTGAGGGATGGAATCCTCACTGCGTCCGGTTAGTATATCAGCTTCAACATGTTTTTACATGTGCAGTCATGTTTTACTCCCTTTTACACACACAAACCTTAAGTAAATCAGGCCCTTAAAATGCAGTTGCATTATGTAGTTTTATTACAATGAAATAAAATGTCATTACATTACATTACATTGCATTTGGCAGACGCTTTTGTCCAAAGCAACTTACAAACAAAGGAGGACATAAGCAAACAGAGGTGTAAAGGGACACAGAGTAGGGACACACAGACATATGTACTTCTGCATAGGGACAGAGAGAGAGAAAGTTGGTTTAGTGATTGTTAGTTATGTTAGTTTTGTTAGGAAGGGAAGCAGTCTCGGAAGAGTGGGTTTTTACAAGTTTTTTAAAGATAGGGAGGGATGTTGTTGTTCTTGTTGCCACTGGTAGGTCATTCCACCATTTGGGAACAACCACAGAGGAGAGTTTAGAGTGACCTCGCTTAGTGAGAGGCGAGGGTACAGATAGACGATTTGTGTGAGCGGAACGCAACGCCCTGGACGGGACGTGAGCCTTTAGTAAGACGTTGAGGTAAGCAGGGGTGGAACCTGAAATGATTTTGTAGGCTAGTGTCAGAGACTTATGTTTAATCCTGGCAGCAACCGGCAGCCAGTGCAGGTCTCTAAAGAGTAGGGTAACATGTATCTGTCACGGCTGGACTAGGACTAGGAACCAGGAAACCAGGAAACAGACAGAACAGGAGAGAGGACCCAATTGCGTTAGCGTAGCCCCAAAGGCCTTTATTCAGGGATTCAGGAACACATGGACAGAGACAGGGTAACAAGAACAGGGCAGACAGAACAGAGTCAGGGTTACAGGAACAGAGTCGGGAACTGGGCAGACAGGGACACGGTGGTGCTCGCTTGAGCACGTAGGCCGGAACAGAGACAGGGGCAGAAAAACAGGACTGGGCGGACAGGACTGGAACAGAGACAGGGGGCCCAAAACTGGGCAGGCAGGACTCGGCGGTGCTCGCTTGAGCACGTAGGCACGGATGACGTAGGACTCGAACCCACGAGTCTGGGGGTCAGAGTCACATGCTCGGCGCATCTGGGTAGCGTGGGGATCGAACCCACGACTCTGGGGGCCAGAGTCTGACGCTCTACTGCCTGAGCCGACAGTAGTCGAGTCGTCGCCAGCAAACTGGATCGGTAGCCTTGGCTGGAGACCGGGGGCCGGTTTCACTAAAGTAGATTAGACTGGTCTATGGGTCTTAAGTTTCTTTATAGACCAGTCTAATGCAAGTAAGACAGTTTCACAAAAGTTAAGACTTATTTTTTAAGCCTGATTTTAGACTTAAAAAATAAGACACCCACCCCCCAGTCTAACACAGGTCAAAGGGCTGTATCACCATGGTGATAACAGAATTAACTGACAAAATAGCAAGCAACAAGGAGAGATGGCACAAAATATGTGGTTTGTATTGATGGAAAGAGCAGTGAGACGGGAACGAGTTTTCAGAGACCGAAATAACCCATTAGACATTTACAACGATGATGAGATAATTTCTCGATTTAGATTAACTAGAGAAGCCATCCTTAGGCTGACAGATGAATTCGAAGATGTGCTAGGGCCTACAACAGCAAGAAGCCACAGCATTCCAGCTCTGCTGCAGGTTTGCACTGCATTAAGGTTTTATGCCACAGGCAGTTTTTTAAATACAGTTGGAGACACAGTGGGCCTTAGTAAAGCCTCTGTCTCCCGCGTGGTTTACAGAGTGTCAGGGGCACTCTCAGAGAGGCTTCCCCAATTCCCTATTGGAGTCGCTGAGCTATCCCGTCTCAAAAGGGGTTTTTATAACATTTCAAGGTTCCCCAACGTTGTGGGAGCCATTGATGGGACACATATAAAGATACAGGCGCCATTTGAAAATGAACATTTGTTCGTTAACAGAAAAGGCCACCACAGTCTCAACATTCAGGCTGTGTGTGACCACAACTTAAAGTTTTTAAATTGTGTGGCCCGCTGGCCAGGATCAGTTCACGACTCCAGGATCCTACAACATTCTCAACTGTTCGAGGCATTTGAGGAGGGCATCATTGATGGGATCTTGTTAGGAGATTCTGGGTATCCTCTGAAGCCATGGCTCCTAACGCCCTTCTTGAACCCCACCACCCCTGCACAGAGGAAATACAATACAGCACACTGCTCAACAAGAAATACCATTGAGAGGGCCTTTGGAGTCCTGAAACGGAGGTTCCACTGTCTGCATGGAGAGCTGAGAATGATCCCTGAGAGAGTGTGCAAAATTGTATGTGCGACTGTTGTTCTGCATAACATGGCAAGGTAAGCCTGCCTGACAAAAATATATAAGGACCTTTATGATTATTTATTGTTTAAGAAGACATGCCATTTACTGAAAACATGATACTTATATGTCCATCTTTCTTTTACTAATTGCAATTCCTAAGGGATCTTCATCTACCTGACCCAGAAGAGATGGAGGGAGTGGTACATGAAAATGTGGAAGACAGAGAGGATGAAGAGGACCAACAAGGAGCAGGTCGATTTGTGCGTCAAATGTATGTGGAGAGAATTTTCAATGCACAGGACTGAGGCATCTACTAAAGGAAACTGAAGATTGTTATTACTAATACCACTGTTATCATACACTCTTATTTTTTTTACTGAGGTTTAATTAATTAAAAAAACATGTTCAAGTCATGAGTGCCAAGAGTGTCAGTGAGTGAGTTCTGTATGAAATAAGAAAGAAACAGTGTAATGACGGTTTGTTCATTTTATTACTTTTAGTTATATTATGTAGCCTAAAGCAATTAATTTAGATAAATAATACATTCTGAAGTCATCACTCATTTCCCTCTCTTGCGCGCACACACACACACAAACAAACACAAACAAACACACATTTACTCCTCCATCTGTCTCTTCAATTTCATTTGCAGTCTTTGTTTCTGTAGCTGTAGCACCTCAATCTCCAGAAGGAGTTTTTTCTCCTCCAAATTCAAGTTGGAGTACTGCTTCTCCAGCACCATGGCCATGGTGGGGTTTCTGGTGGTGGTGATGGGAGACGCTGTCACAGTTTGGGAGACCTCAGGCACCAAGGAAACTAAACAATAATACATTAACAGACCAAGCAGATTTTCATTAGATACTGTCGCCTATTCACAGCACAACGTTGTATAGGTTAGCTTGTTACACGAATACTGTCGCCTTTTCACAGCACAACGTTGTATATGTTAACTTGTTACACGATTGTTGTTGTTGTCTATCTTTACTTGTGCAATCTACTGCGGTGGCATCACTGAAATGACAATAAACCCCCCTTGACTTGAAGTTTATACATAAAACGATTTCACTACCTGTAATTTCCTCCTCGTCGGCAGGCTCTTCTTCTTCGGTTGTGGTAACATCCATAATGCTAACACTTTGTGCCGTTGACAACGGAGCGGCGTCCTCGATAGTTTCCCCGTTGTTAGGGGAGCTGTTGGCAACTCCGCTCTCCTTTCCCCCTTTAATTCCCCAAAATAACGGCGACTCGCCTCCATAAATTTCAATGACCATTTCAGTCGTTGCTTTCAGCTTCTTCAACGCACCTCCTCCCGTGCCGGGGTTTTTTCGTTTAAACAACTCCTTTTTCGCCTCTTGTACCATGTTTTTAAAACAGCTGATATATCACGTACTGCTGCGGGATTTACGCTGTTGACGCTGTCCGTAATTTTCCTCCATACTTCATGCTTTTTCTTATTACTGCACTCTTCATTAAATTTATCCAACAAAATACCCTTATACGAATTAAACTCCTCTAAAATTGCAAGATTTTCTGAGTGTGTGAATGGCACTGATCGGCTGTTGTCCGCCATGTTTTTTGTTTTGAAAAGAGTCTTAAATTACCCACAATCCTTTGCAGCATAGACTGACTTAAGATAGTCAAAGTCTTACCTGATTTGTGCAACAGTTTTTTTTAGACGTCTATGCTAAGTCCGACTATACCCTCTGTCTAAGTTATAGTCTTAGTCTATCATAGTGAAACTGGCCCCGGAGCGTAGTCGGGGACGTGGTCCGGGTTGGAGCCGTAGGCAGTCCAGTCAGACACGGAAAACACTGGAGGCAGGGCTGACAAAACAGGACAGGAGACAAGGTACAGGCACGACAGAAACTGAAGAACAGGAACATGACACGATACTTGCAAAAACTGGAACTAGACAGGAAACTGAGAACAGGCAGGAGAACGGAAAACAAGACTGACAAAAACAAGACAGAGTTGGGAGTCAGAATCCTGGTGTGGAGAAACACACCGTGTGTAGCAAACGAACCGACTGGGAGGGAGTGAAAAACCAGGGTTTAAGTAGGGGAAACTAAACAAGAGTAAACAAGGCTAAACGAGGTAGTGCATGTGAAACCGATTACAAGGGAACAAGGAGACAAGGCAGGGAGGTGGGGCAAATCAACATGGAACAAGGAGACAAGACGCGCAGGTGAGGGAGATTATCGTGGCAGTGCAGGGTGTAGAGAGAATAATTGAAACTAATAACGTGATCAGGAGAAAACAAAGGAAAAACACAGCACTGCCAGAAAAACCCAAACGGAACACCGTGACAGTGTCCTTTTGGGTTGGTTGAAAACCAGTCGCGCTGCAGCGTTCTGGACCATTTGCAATGGTTTGATCGCACAGGCAGGTAGACCGACAAGGAGAGAGTTACAGTAATCGAGCCGCGAGGTAATTGACACCTGTATTAGCAATTGAGCGGCATATTGGGTCAGGTATGGTCTGATTTTTCTAATATTGTATAATGCATAGCGACATGATCTCGCTACAGAAGAAATGTGTTCAGAGACAGACGGTTGTCTAATACGACACCTAGGTTCCTAGCCACATTGTTCGGGGCAACAGTGATAGCGCCAATATTCAAGGTGATGTCGTGGCAGATTGACTCATGGGCAGGGATGACCAGGAGTTCGGTTTTTGACAGATTAAGCTGGAAATGGTGTTCTCTCATCCTCTCACCCTGGGGAACCCCTGTGGAGAGGGTGTGAGTCGATGACAGACGGCCTTGCCAGGCCACATTAAATGAGCATCCAGTAAGGTAAGATTTGAGCCAGGAGAGGGCAGTGCCTGCAATGCCCATGTTGGCGAGTGTGATTAGCAGAATGTTGTGATTGACTGTATCGAAGGCAGCCGATAAGTCAAGAAGGATGAGTACCGATGATTGACCGCGTGATCTGGCTGTTTTTAGGGCTTCCGTGACAGATAATAGGGCCGTCTCAGTGGAGTGGCCATTCCTGAAGCCAGACTGTTTTGGGATGTCAAATGTCAACAATGGGATGTGCAAAAATTTGGGCACCCTTTTGATCACATACATTTGGACATCTGTAGGGATCTCTAGGTGACAGGTAGCAGCACAAAATGACTTTGGTTAGCTCGTTAGACCTTTAGTTACAAAGACAGGTGGAACCAATCATGAAAAAGACTATATAACACAGGGAATTGCTGTGCTTGTCCTAGGTTCTTTCTTAGAAAGTGGCAACGTGGGGGCCTCTAAACAACTCTCTGCTGACCTAAAAGCTAAGATAATTCAGACCAAGAATGATGCTGGTGGGTTTCTGAGATATTTGGACAGATTTAGTTCTGAGTGCATAATATCGAAAGTTTGATTAATAGCTTTGTAGCAGAGCCTGGGAGACAAGACAGGCAACATCTCGTAGAGGAGGTATGCACCGTCGGTTTACTGTGGACTGAACATTGGGGTGTTTAAATGTGCATATTTTATGTTCCAAAGCACGTTGTGTGTTTAATGGGTGGATTGTGGAAATTGGCACTACTACATTGTTATGTATCTGGATACAGGTTGCACTTCTTTGCAGGTTGCAGTTCTTTGCGTCTACCCACATGAAATGTCAAGGGGTTGGGAAACCCTTTCAAGAGGAACAAAGTCATAGTTAGACTAATAACTAACAAATACGGCAATGCGTTCTCACAAGACACACATTTGTCTCCAACAGAGGCCATGAAACTTTGCTGTGGTTGTAAGAGTGTTCCTTAAATTAATTAAAAATAATTCCGCAAGAAATACAGTGTCAAGAGGTCGTTCTAGCCAATATACAGGGTCGTCCAAAATACGGAAAACATTTTAAATGCTTATATCTTGGATTCTATAACTGATCAGTAGTAACAAGTGTATTCGTTGGAAAGCTGACATTGAGGAGTATTTAATACATTGAGAGGTACATTAATTTCTCTGGACACTACTCTTGAAGTGAATTAAAGACATCTAAAATGTAAGTAGGTTTGAGAGGTTTTTTTTTTTTAAGTAGGTTTGTGTTTTACAAAAACCCAGCCAACAGCATTTCAAACTATAGACCAAGACATCATTAAACACTTCCCAGTCAAACTGTCAATGATTAAAATTTGTGGCACGCAGCTCTCCCTCTGCAGCTTGGGCGGCAGAATGGAATTCTGTAATAAGCGCAAGCTCTGGCCTGTGTTTAGGATCAATGCGCAGAGCTGCATGTCACAAATTTTAATCATTGACAGTTTTCTGATATTTCAAAATCACTTTCAGAGTGCTGTCCAGAAAAAAAAACCTATGCATCAAAAACTCCTAAATGTCAGCTGTACAATAAATATATTTAGTATGTTGTATAATTTTTATAATTTAGGATATAAGCATGTAAAATGTGTCCTGTATTTTTGACCCACCCTCTACAAATTTTCTTTTGGGTAAGTCATTATAGTTTTGGACATCACCGTTCAATGAATAAATAAAGACAGTAAAGTAGTGAAAAGTTCAAGTTAAGAGTTTTCATAGCATTCTAGTGAACCATTACCAAGGTGAAGCAGTGGATTATCTGACAAAAGTGTGGCTGTGCCAGCTTTCTTGTCTAAAGCTACAGTTTCATTTTCACACTTTTATTTTCACATTATTTGATGGCTAAACACCTTTAAAATACTTTTGGAATATGGAATAATTACTTGTTACTGCACATACTTGTTACTACACAAGTGTTGTAAAAGTGTCTATCTTTGTGAAAATGTCTGGTGGGTGTGACCTTTAATTTTTTCAACCTTTTTAAACCTTTGTGCCATTCTTGTTGGAATATATCAAGTATATTTATCTATCTCTGGAGAATATACTGTATACCTCAACATGTATTAAATGTATGACTACTGTGTGACTGTTGTATGATTTAATGTCAATGTTGCTAAAGGTTGTCACTCTAAGAGAAGATGGAGTCATCTCAGTGCAGGAGGACAGTGGGTCAAAGGTCGTAGAGCATGCAGATGGGACTTGCATCACAATGTCCTATCAGGAGACCAAAGGTCAAGTCAATGAGGGTGAATATAAACAAGTGAAACATTTTTAAGAACTGATTTTTTAAATATTTGTATAGGACTGATCATTAACTGCCAGAAAGATGTATTTGAACCTATCTTGTATTAAATTAAGTGACAATACAGGCCGTAACAAATTAGAAAACAGACGTTTTGGGTCTGGCCCACCATTAGTATTTCCAACTCGACCACTTACAGCCCGTCTACATGACAATGTTTTTTGGTCGAAATGTTTTTTCATCTTGGCCTTTCGTCCACACCGCGAAAAGGGGTTCCAGAGTGGAAAAATCTGACAACGCTGCCGTTGCATTATCATAAAGAAAGGCAAACTGCTTTTTTGAAAAGTAATCTTATATCTTGGCAACACTTTAACACATCACTGTCAAATTTGGTTATATGATACAAGACCAAATTCTGAATAATCACAATTAATTTGGTGTCATTTGGCCACAAGGGGGCGATGTAGCAATCAAAATTGTGTTTAGGTTTTGGTTTGAAACTAAATGATCATGTGTTGTGAATGCGTGGATCAAGCCAAGTTCAACAATCCACATGACATCCGTTTCTGCCTCTAAATTTCCCTGCCATTTTAGAAAAAGTTGAAAGTGAGACTACGTTTTCACAAGTCACACATTTTGTCCAGTATTCCCAAAACTTGTATAATCTGCAGGCCACACAAAGGAATATAAGCAGTAACACCTGCAGCAAAAGCATTTGCATGTCACAGCCAATTGCATTGTGTGGCAAAGCTGTCAAACAAGAAGTTAGGTCATATCTTAGGAAGATTTTGATATAGGCCCACCAGTCTTGACAAAGGTACTTGGAACTCAATACGGAGCAGCCATACCAAAAATGGCATCTTTTGGCCATTAGGGGGCGTTGTTATAAGCAAAATATATTTTTGCTTATAACTCCTGACGTGTTGGTATTAATTAAGAGCATAACTCTTGAGTAGGTTCATAAACAAAAGGGTCTCCAGACCAAAACATACAAGTCCCTCATGCTAAGATGATTAAAGTGGCTGCCATATTGGATATTTTGAGATTATCTCCAGACGAAGCTTAACAAACTATACATAGCAGTTGTTTGGTCAGTAAAAGCGTTCGCATGGCGAAGCTGCAAAACAGAAAGGGAGGTCATATCACAGGAAGGACTTGACATATGCCAACCAAACTTGATAGACACACTTGAGGGAGGAAACTGTTATAGGAAAAATTGTATAGGTCATGTTACAGTCAGATGCTTGCCCCCCTCATCGCTGCTTACAGCTATATTTAAGTTATTCAGTTGTGATTAATACATGATTGAAAAAAAATCATGTTTTTGTGGAAAGATTTTTTTGATATGGCAGTAAAACTTCTATACAAATCTTGTGTAGGCTAACCTTAAATTCACTATTTCCCAGACAAGCTGTGCAGTATGACGAGGTGGGTGGTGATACAGCACACAGACTTTCCCACTGTGTTTATGGGTGATGACGGCGGCTGCCAGGTTCTGTTTGGAGATGGAACAGTTATTATAGCCAGCCCTAATATGTCTTATCAGGTGAGGAAAATGGGAAATCAAGACCTTAACAAGCAATGCCTTTACAGTTTCATTTGACTCACCAATGGAAAAGGTAATGCTCAAAGAGATGATGTGATGTTAGCAACAAAAACATTGTCTACTGTATGACAGTCTAAATGTAATGCTGTGATATGACCTGTGCAAATGTCTACTAACTGCTTTTAGAATGATAGAATTGGTGGGGTAGTTAAATCTGTTATAGAGGTAAAATGGCTTGAAACGTGTAGTTATATTGCTAGATAACAATGTCTTGTCATTTCCAAATAGCAATTGACAGACTAATCATGTCAGGTATAATGGTACGTTGTGAAAAAGCCAGCGAGGCTTCTCCATGTAGGATGCGAGCTTCTGGAAGTAGGGTGAGAAGTGGTGTACAAAAAGACCTCCAACAAGTCCACGGACGTTTCTTAGAAAAATATCTTGTCTTTTATTTTACAACAAAAACAAAACGGGCCGTTCGCGCACACACAAAAACAACTTAAACTAAATGTGACACTTAAACCGAAAATAAACATGTACAAAAGCAAAGAGAAATTAAACAACGCCTTTAGGCAGCCCTACTACTCAGCGGTTGTTATCTCACGTCTCCTTGTCTCGTTCGTTCTTTTTCGTGGTGGAAACGAAGCACCTCTTAAATATAAACCTTATTTGGATTCAATTGGACCAATCATTAGCTGATCCATACCACCGAATGACGCTACATTTTACCAAACAAACGATCTCAAGACATGATTTGCACACAAACATTAGGCTACCCCGTAAATACACCACACACATACCGGACAATATTTACAAATTAGTAACACAATACACAAACCCAAATCAATAGCACCCGTGAAGTTCAAGAGTTCTGTTTAGTGTCCAAGCGTTAAAAACGGTGAGAGGGGGAGACGGAGAAGTTCACCATCTCACACTTCCCTCCCCCTCTCGAGTCTCACCACTCGCAATAAAAAAAGAAAATGTCACTGTATGCAAATGGGGCTGCATGAGGGCC
Organism: Setipinna tenuifilis; assembly: GCA_030347295.1. Taxonomy (NCBI): domain Eukaryota; kingdom Metazoa; phylum Chordata; class Actinopteri; order Clupeiformes; family Engraulidae; genus Setipinna; species Setipinna tenuifilis. Next base: position 1,625,981 of record CM059276.1, on the reverse strand, counting down.
AGGTATCACTATAAGTGACTACAGCAGTAGTTTTAGGCACGGGCAAACCGGGCAGCCGCCGGGCGCCATTTCGTGGGGGGCGCCACGAGCGCTTGGGGAAAATAAATAAATAAATGAAATAAAACGCTCCTTGTGTCATATCGCTGCAATCGGCACATTGGCGCCCCCTAAGTGAACTGCAGGCGCCCTTGCTTGCTGAGAAGGTGCCATGCACAGAAGCAGGGTGTCTCTCTGCCGGGGGGGGCGGGGCGGGGCGTAAAACACTATAGAACCACCACTGAGTGGCTATTTTTATTCTTAACAGTTTTCTAAATACAAATGCTACCCTGAAACCCATTTGATAATCTCTGTGCTTCAGGTCATACCCTCCAATTCTGGTGTGCTGTCCATAAATGAGGAAGGCCAAGTTATGTACACATCTCAACAAAGAACCACCACAGCCCAAAAACTACAGCCAAGCAGTTATGTAATGTCATCCATGGCAGACATCTTGTGTCACGTCACTGATGCTTTTGGAAACCTTTTTCAGGTACGTTTAATAGGTACTAGATGTACTCATGATCTGTTTTTTATTCTGAAGTATAAATGGTCCAGTCTGTGCACTCATAATTGAAATCTACATACTTAGACATATACAGTAATCGGTGTGTTCACAGTGTTTCCCACACATAGACCAATTTGTGGCGGGCCGCCACACATTGAAATCCCCCCGCCACACATTGATTCCGGTATTTATTTATTTTTCCAGACGCGATTTTTATATAAAACGTTCCGTTAATTTAAACCTCGGATCAGTCTCTGCTTTACTGTCATTCGCTTTCCCACACACGCATGCATGGGTCCAAACGCACTGACATCTGATTCGCCCGCTCCTCTCCATGGCAACGTCTGACGCTGCAGCCGAAGCTGGATAGCAAGAAAGCACTGAGGAGAGAGTCGGCGAAACCTGGCTGTTCACAAAAGGTTTGTATGCTACTGTGCTCAAAACACACATGCACAGAATTATTGTCCAGAAAAGTTATATTGGCATAGTGAGCTAAAAGTTGTTAACGTTAGCAAAGGAACATCCCACGCCCTAATTCAACATATAAAGCTGGTAACGCAGCAGCCCCGTAAAGCCCAAGACATTCCGCCCAGGGCACGACCATAGCGTTCTTGATGCATTTAGCTAGAAAGTGACCATAGCGTTCTTGCTGCATTTAGCTAGAAAGTGTTGAGGGAGTCAGATTTGAAGCAGACACGATACAACGTTCTGATTGTAAAAGAAATGCACTGGCATCGGTCTACGTCTACACTAGTCAACTATGGTTCTCAATCGCATCCTGGCATAGTCCCACCCTCCCTCGTGACTCTCTTTGATTAACTGCTGTAGGTCCATTTATAAACTGGATTACAGTAGCCTAATTCAGCGATTCAGGTGAAATGTGTTTATGGCAGTGGCGGATGCTGGTATTCCAAAGAGGGGAAGCTCACTGCCAACTTAATCATAAAATGTGTCCATTTACTTACACGTTAATTCTACCCTTCGTTCCTTCTCTAGAAAATGGTCTGCCATAGTGCTCTCCTAGCGGGCTAGTGCAGGTGCGCTAGCGGGCTAGTTCACGAGAGCTAGTGGGCTAGTTAAGTAGCACTAGCGCCAACCTACCTCACAGTATCATTCTAACGAAACGAAATTAAAAACGAACAAGAAAAATGTAATAAACCAAACCGGAAATACGTGTGAGTGTGATTTATATACAGTGTAAGAAATGAACAAGCATTTTCGCTGAGGAAATGCTAACAAATTGCTCACTGCTTGTCTTTCAATGCATGCAACATCCGCGATGGGACTGAGCTCCAGCAGCCAAGTGACAGCCTATGTATCAAAAACGCCAGCCAATCAAAACTGGATTCAGAGGTTCACCAATCAACACGGGGACTGCTTGAAGTCCGGACCAGCAAAACTCCGCCCACCATTCCATTCACCCCCAGAGACGCTCAGCGTCCGGGGGCGGGAGAAAAAAAATGGCATTTCTCCAATGACCATCCAGTTTCCATGCATAGAAAATGAGGGGTCCGTGCTGGCCCATTGAAGTGCATTGACGCTGGACATCTATGAGAAAATGCGTTGGCCATATGCCATGAGAACAAAGTATGCTAAGTTCCAACTCAGTTGATTTGTGATGATGGGCCTATTATTAACAAACTGGTGTTTGAAATGGACATGTTTTAAGGCATTTTGTAAACATTTGACCATTACATTTTTTTTTACAGAGCTTCCCTTGCAGTCTTAGAGAAATCTCCTGTGGTTTATGGATAAAGCTATGTCCATTGTCAAATTAAGAATAAAGCAACGTATTTTGGCTATTTTTTCTTCACTCTGACTCTGAATGTTTGTTGTTTTAATTCAGATGAGTATTGAGAAATATTTCTTCAAAAAAAGGCCTCGTGCAGAGGAGAGAGAGCAGCTGGAGGTATCATTTTGTTTTATGCCAGTTTTTTTGGTAAGAAGTTAACAAAATGGAACTTAATTAAAATCAAGTTCAATTTCAATCTGGTGATGGGTCTTCCATACAAAGTCCAGGTATTTGTATGAGCATACAAATTTTATTGGCCTGTCCAGTAATGCATGTTTAGGTAGAGGAAGGTCCATACAGGATTCTAGTAGGGTTCTTATCAGTCAGAAACTAAGATTAAACCTAATAATTTAAAAATGTCTTTTAAATACTAATGTACATTCAACTTAAAGCAGCTTCAGAAAGAATACTGCCTTCTGCTCGCATTTTACATAAACCCCAATGACCGACTACGCCGACCGCCGTGACTTCGCGACGCCGTGACACTATCCCGGTGCGCAGACCCACCACAAATTGCCACCTGATCTGTGGGAAACACTGGTTCATATCACTGGTGTGAAAATGTCAAATGTTTCTTCATCTATGCTACTTTGTGAAAAACCTCTTTTATGATAAACAGGGATTAGCCTGAACTGAAGTCAGACAACAGACAGAAGTTTGCTGTTACACTAAATTTCCATCACTTGATCGAGGTGTAGATCTATATTTCTCCAATGCAGACTATTTTAAAACTTTTAACATTATGTAGTCCTGTTTAATTAGTCAGGTGGTGTTTGGTCCAGTGGTTTGACATTATGTCTCAATACCCATGCCCCCATAATGCGGGCTTTAAGTGTGCATCTAGTTACGTTGTCAGATCATGAATTACACAAGAGCAAGGTATATCTTTAAACGTTTTGGTGGTATAAATGGAGAAAAGATAGGGAGAACTGACCCATGAGTAAAGTTAAATAGTTTTTTTTGTCTTTTTAGTCTTATGCTGAAATGGTGTTTCACAGGGAACAGTTGGTGATACACATAACTGTTAAACCACAGTGAACATAAAACAAACAGGGCATAATTTGTAAGAGCGCTCTGATGGCTAGTAGTCCGGTCGATAGATGCAGATTTTCATGCGATACGATCACTTTGCGATAAAAGCATCAAATTTGGTATGATGACTCCCAAAGGGGTTCTGATCATGGTATATTAGGAACCATAGTTGTTCAATCTGGCGGCCATTTTCCAAAATGGCCACCAAATATGAATTCCATAATGGGAAAATGTATGCCAGAAACATAGCATGCAATAACATATTACTATCAAATTTGGTAAGTATGTTCACAAACTGGGACTGATCAGATTTAAAGGTGTATGCTACTATTTGGGGCTAGATATGGTTAAAATTGTTGCTCTGGGTTTATAAAGGTGGTAGAGGGTTTTTCAGGTTAGGCATTGTGTTGTTTTAAACTGTCTTGGGGGAGTATGTAGCTCAGCTAGCAAGAGCCAATGGATCACACGTAGCAAGACCCACTACAAATTATTTGGGAAACCTAGATTGTCAGTAATTGTAAATCTTGCATGATCTCTGAAATGTTCTCTGTGCTCAACCAAGTCGTGAGCTAGTTTTCATGCAGTAATTCATTCAGTGAATATTGTGCTAATGAGCTATGATGCAGTTTGTCAACAGTCGCTGCAGCCAATTGGAATGCCAGACAGTGTTGCCAAAAAAAGTCACAGAAAGTCGCTACTGGCTATCTGAAAAGTCACTAGGAGTCGATAGATCAGAAAAATCGCTCCGCGATTTTGCTCCGCCGGTGTGGCCGCTTTTCCGCTTTTCACATTTTCACTTTCCGCTTTTCCGCATTTTCGCTTTCCGCTCCAGTGTGAACTGTCCTTTAGGATGAAAAAAGTCCAGTAATTGCGAACTGGGAAACTAACTTCCATGGAATATGGAATATAAGCAGTAACACCTTTACATTTCATTCAGTGACACATTGTGATGGTGTGAGCAATAGAGTCAGTGAGATTTTTTTTCTTTCATATAATTTTGCTTTTGATAATGTTAATAGCCATTCCAAATTTCATTTAGTTGTAGCTTTTAGGGGTGTGAGAGGTCAGTCTTGAGAATTTAGTTTTCATTTCTTGTCTACTAATTCTACATAGTCTTTACCTACTGTATTTCATCCAGTGGAGAGGGTGTGAAGTTAATTGGTGACAGTTCTTACTTTTCAAATTACAGTACGTCACAAAAGTGAGTACACCCCTAACATTTTTTTACTTTTTTATTATATATTTCCATGGGAGAAGTCTAATGATATAATACTTTTGTACAACGTAAAGTAGGCAGTGTACAGCTTATATGTAGTGTACAGTGCAAATTTGCAGTTCCTCAAAATAACTCAACCATTAATGTCTAAACCACTGTCAACAAAAGTCAGTACACCCCTACGTGAAAATGTCCAAATTGTGCCCAATTAGCCATTTTTCCTCCCTGGTGTCATGTGATCCATTAGTGTTACAAGGTCCCAGGTGTAAATGGGTAGAAGTTGTGTTAAATTTGGTGTTATCACTCTCACACTCTCTCATACTGGTCATTGGAAGTTCAACATGGCACCATGGAAAAGAACTGAGGATTTAAAAAAGAAAATTGTTGCTTTACATGAAGATGGCCTAAGTTATAAGAAGATTGCCTACACCCTGAAACTGAGCTGCAGCACAGTGGCCAAGACCATACAGCGCTTCAAGAGGACAGGCTCTACTAAGAATAAGCCTCACCATGGTCGACCAAAGAAGTTGAGTGCATGTGCTCAGCATTATATCTGGAGGCTGTGTCTTCAAAATAAGCATAGGAGTGCTGCCAGCATTGCTGCAGAGGTTGAAGGATTAGGGGGACCGCCTGTTAGTGTGCAGACCATACGCTTCACACTGCATCAAACTGGTCTGCATGGCTGTCGTCCAAGAAGGAAGCCTCTTCTGAAAATGATGCACAAGACAGCCCGCAAACCAGGGGCGTATCCAGAACATTTTTACTGGGGTGGCCAAGATGACACACAAATAAAGTCTGAGGTGGCCATGGAATTATATACACATAGAAATTTTGTATTTCTTAGACACAATTTCCTGCATTTTAACCAAATATGGAGAGCTACTATCTGCTTTTTAAAAAAAAAATTACGAAAGACTAAAAACAATTTTTAAAAACATGTGTTATATTTTAATGAGATTCATCCTGGGACAAGCAGAGCCTATCCTGCCTGTATGTAACTGTAATTCAAACTTTCCATACATAACCCACCATCTTGTATTGGGAGAGTGGACTGCTCATCATCACTATGCTGCATTGTGTGGGACTCTGCACTGCTGCTGGTAGAAGAGTCTTTTCTTTTTTTTCTTTTTTTTTAGAAAGAAACTCTGAATGTCTTTTGTTCTCTTCATATTCTCTTAATATCCCTGCATAAAATGTAATTCAATCACTCAATCATGCAACCAATCAATCATTCAATGAACTCACTTCTTAGCTGTAATTATAATATCAACAGGGATCATTGTCGAATTGATTTTAAAATCAGTGTAAAAATGTAAGGTGTTCTTGTGGTTCTGGGACCTCTTAGATAACAACTTTGACTTCAATGAATCACCAACAATGTTATAATTCCAAATGAGTCGCCGTCGGTCTGCAAGGCAATATTACTGCTGTGGACAGTGTCAGATTCTAAAGCCGTGGCATTACGGTTTTAACAAATAAATGACATGACGTGAATTTGTATTATGAACGTACGCACTGCTGTATCATGAGTTTGTGTGCATGACGATTTATTTTCGTTACGTTTGAACAACAGGATTAAGACATATTGATACATTTGTGGTCAGATATGTACAGCAAGTTTAGCTATGAGTGGAGTCACACTCTGAAGTAGACTAGCGCTGTGGGTTACTACAGGGAGCTGAGGTGATCTGGACTTAAATGATTTAATCCAACTTTACTTAATCTCTACTTCCTCAAATGGTTTGAAGAAACGGACAAGAATCTCCTCACTGTCAAAGTCACCACAACTTCAGAGTCCAGCTTACTTCGAGCAGTAGTTCACTTCATGTGCTAGGTTTCGAGATACAGGCTCTACTAGCCTACTGCAGTCTGTATCGTACTCGTGAAAGTAGCTAATGGGCTACTACCCTTTCGAGAAATGTATGCTACTCCTGTCCTGAACGGTTTCATATTCAATTTATCCTGTTAACAACAACAAAAAAGAAACTGACGTTAACGTTACTAACTTGGCTTGCAGGCTGCGGCTACAGTGTAGTACAGTGTACAGTAGAGTGTACCTCTCGTCTTGTCTCGTGTAGGCTATCTCGTCTTTTAGCTGTTCCTGCTACTAACATACATTTCGTTAAATACAGTTTTCCTACATATTCAGAGCAAATTACGACATGATAATTGATGATTGACTGAATCCCGATGTATCCAGTTAATGGATGCGGCCTCTCTTTCGCGGGAGCTGCAGGTGACAGGCAGTGTTCATCTCGCAGAGTTGCCAGATCTTGAACGATAAATAAGCGACCTGCATGGGGCTGGAGGCGACACGCGCAGTGCTCATCACGTGTCTACTGACCCCTCAGTGTCACTCGAAAAACTTCCGCTGATCAGAAATCAGCTCTCTGCAGCATCATTGACTTGACAGTGTTTTTCTTATTTGTTGTGTTTACGAACTTGATAAATTACCTATCGGATCTAGGGTGGCCATCGGGGTGGCCAATGACATTTCAGTGGTGGCACTGGCCACCCTTGGCCACCCCCTAGAGTCGCCACTGCCGCAAACAGTTTGCTGAAGACAAACAGACTAAGGGCATGGATTACTGGAAACATGTCCTGTGGTCTGATGAGACCAAAATACACTTATTTGGTTCAGATGGTGTCAGGTGTGTGTGGCGGCAACCAGATGAGGATTACAAAGACAACTGTGTCCTGCTAACAGTCAAGCATGGTGGAAGAAGTGTCATGGTTTGGGGCTGTATGAGTGCTGCCAGCACTGGGGACCTACACTTCATTAAGGGAACCATGAATGCCAATATGTACTGTGACATACTGAAGCAGAGCATGATGCCCCCCCTTTGAAACCGGGCCGCAGGGCGTTATTTCAACATGGTAACCACCCCAAGCACACATCCAAGATGGCCACGCCTTGGGTGAGGGTGAAGGTGATGGACTGGCCTAGCATGTCCCCAGACCTGAACCCAATTCAGCATCTGTGGGGCATCCTTAAATTGAAGGTGGAGGAGCTCAAGGTCTCAAGCTCAAGGTCAGCTCCGTGATGTCGTCATGTAGGAGTGGAACAGGATTCCAGTGACAACTTGTGATGCTCTAGTAAACTCCATGCCCAAAAGAGTTAAGGCAGTGCTGGAAAATAATGGTGGCCACACAAAATATTGACACTTTGGTCACAATTTGGACATTTTCACTTAGGGGTGTACTCACTTTTGTTGGCAGTGGTTTAGACTTTAATGGTTGTGTGGTGAGTTATTTTGAGGGAACAGCAAATTTGCACTGTTATGTAAGCTGTACACTGCCTGCTTTAGGCTGTATTAGGCAGTGCAAATGCAGAGCTGCATCACTGCAGTGCACTGCTTTATGTTTATGTGAGGGAGATTGTCACGCAGTGTAAGGTTTTTGTGCTTCTTGGCAGAGATTGGCCGTTGGCTTGGTATAGTGGTTGAATTAAATGTGACATCTTTATATACGTATGTTATATGACATGTTGTGAGTTGAATCTTGTATGAATGTTTAAAACTCAACTGCTGAAGGGTTGAGCCACTTGTTCTTTGTTCTGGTTGTTGTTATGCAGTCCCACATCAATATCTAAAAGCCAAAAAAAACAAAAAACAAAAAAACAACCTAATTCTAATGAGCTTGCACCTTGCCGTGGTGGATTAGCTTGTGTGTCTCTTATCATGCCAGTTGAACTTTCTGTTTCACCATTTGTGAATTTCTTTGGCTGAGACCAGACAAAGATCAGCTCTTAATCAGTTTTCATGGTGATCACATTTTCCATGATTTGGATCACATAAATAATTTAAAGACATATCAATAACCATTTTTGTGAAGTATGTTGACATGTATTTCTGCTGTATTATTGCACTGTTTTTAATCTGTTTTCCAATTAGGAACCCCATTTATGGTGGCCATTTTGGAAAATGGCCGCCATATTGGATGTCTATAGTTCTCGATTCAGACCCCCTTTGTGACTCATCCTACCAACTTTGATACAAATACAGTATGTCACAGAAGTGAGTACACCCCTGACATTGTTTTCCTTTTTTTATTATATCTTTCCATGGGAGAAGTCTAAAAATATAATATTTTTCTACAATGTAAAGTAGGCAGTGTACAGCTTATATAACAGTGCAAATTTGCTGTTCCCTCAAAATAACTCAACACGCAACCATTAATGTGTAAACCACTGGCAACAAAAGTGAGTACACCCCTAAGTGAAAATGGACAAATTGTGCCCAAAGTGACAATATTTTGTGTGGCCACCATTATTTTCCAGCACTGCCTTAACTCTCTTGGGCATGGAGTTCACTAGAGCGTCACAAGTTGTCACTGGAATCCTCTTCCACTCCTACATGACGACATCACAGAGCTGACCTTGAGCTTGAGACCTTGAGCTCCTCCACCTTCCATTTGAGGATGCCCCACAGATGCTGAATTGGGTTTAGGTCTGGGGACATGCTAGGCCAGTCCATCACCTTCATCCACACCCAAGGCGTGGTCATCTTGGAGGTGTGCTTGTGGTCGTTACCACGTTTAAATACCGCCCTGCGGCCCAGTTTCAAAGGGGGGGCATCATGCTCTGCTTCAGTATGTTACAGTACATATTGGCATTCATGGTTCCCTTAATGAAGTGTAGGTCCCCAGTGCCGGCAGCACTCATACAGCCCCAAACCATGACACTTCCTCCACCATTCTTGACTGTTAACAGGCCACAGTTGTCTTTGTAATCTGTAAACTGGTCTGCATGGCTGTCATCCCTGAAGGAAGCCTCTTCTGAAGATGATGCACAAGCCTGCAAACAGTTTGCTGAAGACAAACAGACTAAGGGCATGGATTACTGGAACCATGTCTTATGGTCTGATGAGACCAAAATAAACTTATTTGGTTCAGATGGTGTCAGGTGTGTGTGGCGGCAACCAGGAGAGGATTACAAAGACAACTGTGTCCTGCTAACAGTCAAGCATGGTGGAGGAAGTGTCATGGTTTGGGGCTGTATGAGTGCTACCGGCACTGGGGACCTACACTTCATTAAGGGAACCATGAATGCCAATATGTACTGTGACATACTGAAGCAGAGCATGATGCCCCCCCTTTGAAACTGGGCCGCAGGGCGGTATTTCAACATGGTAACGACCCTAAGCACACCTCCAAGATGACCACGCCTTGGGTGAGGATGAAGGTGATGGACTGGCCTAGCATGTCCCCAGACCTAAACCCAATTCAGCATCTGTGGGCCATCCTCAAATGGAAGGTGGAGGAGCTCAAGCTCTCAAGCTCAAGGTCAGCTTTGTGATGTCGTCATGTAGGAGTGGAAGAGGATTCTAGTGACAACTTGTGACGCTCTAGTGAACTCCATGCCCAAGAGAGTTAAGGCAGTGCTGGAAAATAATGGTGGCCACACAAAATATTGACACTTTGGGCACAATTTGTCCATTTTCACTTAGGGGTGTACTCACTTTTGTTGCCAGTGGTTTACACATTAATGGTTGTGTGTTGAGTTATTTTGAGGGAACAGCAAATTTGCACTGTTATATAAGCTGTATACTGCCTACTTTACATTGTAGAAAAATATTATATCTTTAGACTTCTCCCATGGAAAGATATAATAAAAAAAGGAAAAAAATGTCAGGGGTGTACTCACTTCTGTGACATACTGTATGTTGTGTTTCTGGCTGTTTCAATTCATTTTATCATTACCGAATCCATATTTGGTGGCCATTTTCCAAAATGGCCGCCATATTGAATGCCTGTGGTTTTAAATCTAATCAGTCTCCCTTTGGGAACCTTCCCACCAAATTTGGTACAAAAATATGATGTTTCTGGGTGCTTTTAATCCATTTCCCCATTTCCATGGCGGCCATTTTGGAGTTTGAGAGTCTTCATACCAATTGTCATGCTTTTATCGCAAAGTGATCGATTTTCGCAGCTATCCGCCGGACTATAGTGGTTATAATTGGGTATGGAATATTAGCAGCAGAGAAAAAGTGCAGGAGTGTGTTAAGGTGTAGTGTGCTAGTTTGTATTGTAGGTAAGGGGTGTACTTGTTTTCAGGTCATGAAACATGGACAAGGATCATTGCCCTTGGCAAAGACACTGAAAAAATGTCCCTTTAGATAAGGTTAGGTAAAAAAAAAAAAAAAAATCATTTAAGAGCATTTTTAGAAACAGGTAAGATGTATAACATGGTTGACTATGTCCAATATTGCAGATGAGTCAAGTAAAATTAATACTTATCTCAAGTACAACTTTTGAATAATTATGTTTGTAGGTAAAAGCTGATGGCCAGACATCTGTGACAGAAAGTAAAATAAAAGATTGCCTGAAAACAGCACATATACCCAGGTAAGTTGCGCGAATGGTCCTCTTAAGTTTTCTATAAATTAGCTTCCTCAGTCTATTAGCATCAGATGAGGTTAAATTAATATCTGAAAAATGTTTTTCAGATTGTTTATGGCACATGGAGACGGTTCTGGGTTAGAGGTGCTGAGCTCTCAAACACTCGAAGAGCTGCTGTTAGAGGCCCATGCTGATCCTGCTGTGGCTATTCTGAAAGATGTTATCCCAGAATTCACAGGCAAGTGAGCTTATTTAAATACAGTGGAACACTGACTGAATTCAGTTAAACAGGCGTAGGTATCACAGCACCTAAAACATCTACCTCATGTTAAAGCAACACCAAGTACATTTTTCCTGAATACTTGAGGTTTTTTTTAGCTTACTGCAGCCATACTGTCTCCAGTCTGTTTGGTATTGTTTGTCCAGCAGCAGCTTTGGAAAAAACGATGTCCTTAGACAAGGTGGAGTAAGACAAGTTACTTGTTTTTATTAAAGTATGATGTATAGTGATGTGAAAATGAAAACAACAAAAAATGAAAACAATGAAACAATGTGGCATTTCAGTCTAGCAATAGCAACATTACACAAGGATGTGTCCCAACAGTTTATTATGTAATAGCCATTTGCATTGTCTCTATTAAAACTGTTGAGCATTTCATTGGGAAAAAGGTTGCATAGACAGGTGACAGTGTTTTTCTGCATAGCTACATTATTACTGGAATAGTGGGCTACATCTCCTTACTGCCCCATTAGCTTCTATGTTGTCTTCTTTCATAGAGCAACCGAAGTTCTAAATTACGATTCATGCCTGCAAGTGTTTGACAAGTCCAGTAGCAACAAAGCTATGACCATACTCTTGCCCCTTGTAGCCTCCTTCAGAGTGCACACTGGTTTCCTTGCCTCCTCCAACATGGGCTACCCGTCCTTTTCTTTGCAGGCTCTGACGATGATAATTCAATAATAATAATAATAACCTTTACTTGTATAGCACAGTTCATACATACAAGATGCAGCTCAAAGTGCCTTAGAGTTTGGCAAGTTCACAACAAGACAGCATGTCTTGCAGTCCAATGGCATCGGAGTGCCAAACGCTGGCTGTAGATATCAAAGGCTGTAGATATCAAAGGCTGGCTGTAGATATCTTCCATTTATATGTACCTGCAGAGTCCACTTTGCTTGCTTCACCTATTGGCTACATGATTGGCTATTGTAACGCTTTCCGTAAAGAAAGTCAGTTGTAGTTTCTTATGTCATTTGCTCCACTCCTCCAAACTTGCTTGGTCCGGTTGTAGCCTAAGAAGGGCAGCAAAGAGAATTCAGAAGTGCCTTTCACCCTGTTATTAGTTGATGAACCACTGAAACAATTTTGGAAACGTTATTTTAAGGTTGAAAAACTACTTAGTGTTGCTTTAACATTTTTTATCTTGTTACCAAAAAATCCAGAATGTACTGTTACATGCCTTGAATATTAATCACTCAAGAAGAGACTTAAGGTCTAGATGGGAAAGTTTGATACGAAGTTCTAGACTTTAAGGTGTTAAGGGGTGTGAATGAAATGTATCTGGAAGTGTTTATAATTAAATAGTATTCAAAGTAGTGTTCAAATTTTGCTTTCTTCCAGGGGCCCAGGAGATCACACTGTTGAAGCCAAGTCGAGGTGACAGGATGCTTGATCAGATGCACAAAAAGGATATCAAGTCTTCCCACCTAAAATGCAGAAATTGGGACCATTTCCCCTCTTACGAGGTTAAGCAAGTTCCATGTTCATGTAATACAACCAATGTATAGAATGAATTGTAAGCCTAAAGTCTTACTATATTGTAAATCTTCACAGACCAATTAGATCCTGCAACTTAGCAAACAAACCCAACTAAATCGATCTGAAACGCCTGTGGTCTGATTGTACCTCCCGCTACCCTGAGTGGGTAGTCCTGACTCCTGTTACCTTGTCTTTTGACACCACCCCAAAACAAACAGAAAGTCTAGAAAGCTTGAAGGAAATGGTTCTGCATGGTCAAAACAGGGTCCTGAGTCCTTATATCAAGTTTGGTTACAATACATCAAAGCATTGCTTGAATGTAACCAAAAGTGTTTGGAATAAATGGTTCACAGAGGTCAGAACAGGGTCCTGAGTCCACGCACTGTACAAAGTTACGATACATCAAAGCATCAATGAGATATGACTTTTGACAAGTGGTGGCAATAGAGAGTTTGAAGTAAATTGTTCTGTGTGGTCAGAACAGGACCCTGAGTCAGTGTACCAAGTTTGAAGGTGAAAAATCCAGAATTTCATGTAAAAATGGCAATGTTATTGCAGGACAAGAGGAAATGCAAACCCAATTTTTCTTTTTTACCTCCACCAAGGAGGTTATGTTTTCGACGGCGTTGGTTTATTTGTCTGTCTGTTTGTGAACAACATAACTCGAAAAGTTATGGATGGATTTTGATGAAATTTTCAGGATAGGTCAGAAGTGGGCTAACTTAGAACTGATTTGGAACTGGGCCAATGTAATGTCAAGGACTCACTCAACAACACTCTTTCTACCTCTCTCAATAAACTGGCACCTCTGAAGACCAAAACAATCACGTTCACTCACTCAGCTCCCTGGTTCACCCCGGAACTCCACAAGCTCAAAAAACAACTCAGACAACTCGAACGACTCCACAAGAAAACCGGCCTCACAGTTCACGCCCAAGCCTACAAGGACCATATGCTGCTCTACAAGTCAGCACTCAATAAAGCCAGTTCCTGTTACTACTCCGGTGTCATTCACTCAAGATCTTCCAACCCACGCTCCCTGTTTTCCACCATAAACAAATTACTCAAACCTCATGACAATATTTCATCCACTTTCACCATGGAAAAATGTGACTGCCTCATGTCATTTTTCACCTCAAAGATAGACACCATCCATAATCAACTTGCATCCTCCTCGGCCACCACTCCAGTCCCAGAAGCCCCACTTGCCTCCCCCTCTATTCACCGGCTTTCTCATTTCACACCCATAACAGGAGATCTGTCCAAAATATTCTCCATCATAAAGTCATCCAACTCCAGGGCCGGATTAACGCACAGGCTGGGTATGGCTTAAGCCTAGGGCCTCACGTGCAAGGGGGGCCCCCATTGGTCAGTAAAAATATATAATTTTACTTAAATTTACATTAGAGAATACTGTATTGGCCCACATCACAAGCAACGCAGCTGATTGGATACACATGCAGAGAGGGTAAACGTCATCACGGCCTTCACTTGACTGGAGTGAGAACGAAAGAAAATGTCAGGGAAAAAATATGAAAGTGGCGCTCAGAAAAGAAAAACAGAGAAAAATAAAGAGCAAAGACAGCAAAATCTTTTGAGCCGAATCCCTAACCTGAAAGTTTATTTCAAACCGACTGGTGGAGCTGACAATCCCCACTCCGCAGACGTTAAACTTGACGTTAATAACAACGACATTGGTGGTGATGATACAGCTAAGCTAGCTGGAGTTGGAGCTGAAGTTAGCTTGGGAGAAAAAGCAGAGGAATCGTCCGAACCTGACAGTGTGCGACCAGGCCGAGACAAGTTCAAGACAACAGTGTTCATTCCCATTATCAATCGACTCCTTGCAGAACTGGATCGGAGATATGACTCCTACAAAAACATTTGGCAAACGTTTGGCAAACTGTCATCCATCCCCTTAGAAGATCTTCGTAGGGACGCCACGACTTTCCAGGAGAAATATACAGATGATCTTGAGGGAGAATAGGTTAAGGAAAGCCGCGACAAGGATACCTCTACAAGTGTACTCCTGCAGGATTTGAAGGCAAAGAACCTACAGACCGTGTTTTCTAATGTTGACATCGCGGTGCGGCTTTATATGACCCTGCCAGTGACCAATGCCAGCGGCGAGCGCTCTTTTTCGAAACTGGGACTGATTAAAAACAGACTGAGATGCACAGTGGGTCAAAACTGGTCAAAACCGATTGAATAACCTGACGCTGATGTCTTTGGAGAGTGACATTCTGCGGGAACTTGACTTCACAAGCCTCGTCAATGACTTCAAAAGCAAGGGAGGTGAACGTCTAATGGTAGGAACATGGTTTCTGTATGCAATCATTCATCTTAAACGTAGCCTATGCTATAGGCCTGTGACAAAACTGTTTGCTTATGTGTAATTAGTCTAACTGTTGCTGTAAGTTTATTGTGTAGAGCAAGAATTGTGTAAGAGCACAGGGGTGAATTAATATAGGCTACTGTTTTGTGTATTTTGGGGTTCATTTGCAGTTATGTGGCCTAATGTGAGTGAGCCTAGCCAAGCATTGATGGCAAGTCAGTTGGCCTTCTACCCAAGTCAGCCATAAGGTGTGTGCCAGGAGTTGTGTTATGGTGGCTGTATACAGTTCCCTTTTCTACCCCCCCCCCCCCCCCCCCCCCATCCCCAATAGTTGCAGGTAGCCTAATGCTGTGTGTGGAGTGAGGGTCTTATGTAGTGGACAGTTGTTGCTGCTGTTTTGATGTTTTTTTATTGTCAATAAAGAAAGCCATTATTATTATCGGCTTACCCTCTCTGCTGATCTATTTACAAGGTTAGGCTATACATAGGCTATTGCGGCTATTGCACACAACAAAGCTACTATGCATTAATAATTGTATGTGGGGGGGGCCTACAGGCAACTGTAGCCTAGGGCCTATATACACCTTAATCTGCCCCTGTCCAACTCCCCCCTGGACCCCATGCCATCTGATCTTGTGAAAGCCTGCCTCACCCCCCTCACTCCACTCATCACCGACACCATCAACTCCTCCCTCACCTCTGGAATGGTCCCTTCACCACTCAAGCTAGCTGCCATCACCCCTCTCCTTAAAAAAAAACCTGGCCTCGACCCTGATGACCCCAACAACTTCAGACCCATCTCCAACCTCACATTCCTCTCCAAACTACTCAAAAGAGCTGTCGCAGCACAACTAAACCAACATCTCACCAACAAACTATATGAAACATTCCAATCTGGCTTCAGAACCCATCATAGCACCGAAACAGCTCTCCTACAAACAACCTCCTACTCTCCTCTGACTTTGGAACCTTCACCATCCTCCTCCTTCTCGACCTCAGTGCTGCCTTTGATACAGTCAACCACTCCATTCTCCTCAACCGTCTGCAATCCATCGGCATCACCGACACTGCCCTCTCCTGGTTCAACTCATACCTTTCCGGCAGATCCCACTACATCAACATCAACAACAACACTTCCTCCACCACCCCCATCCGACACGGGGTTCCACAAGGTTCAGTTCTGGGCCTCCTCTTCTTCATCATCAACATACTTCCACTTGGCCACATCATCCGCCACCATGGACTCAACTTTCACTGCTACGCAGATGACACTCAGCTTTACATAAACACCAAAACCATCACTCCAGAAATCCTGTCCACCCTCACCAACCGACATAAAAACCTGGATGAGCCAAAACTTCCTCAAACTCAACAGCAATAAAATGCAAATACTCATCTTTGGTCCAAAATCCATGCTCCACACCTCCCAGAATTTCTCACTCTTCATCGATGGTCACTCTGTCATCCCCACTGCTCTTGTAAGAAACTTAGGACTCTATATGGACCCCGCACTCTCTTTCAAGCCACACATAAACTGTCAGGGCACACAGACTCAGGAAACAGGTATAGAAGTAAATCAGGTCGTTTAATATAAAAACAGGCAGAACAAATGAGACACAACTAAAGTCAATGTACAGAAGATCAGGAGTGGAGTATATACGTAATCCAACAGAAATGTTTCAGTCTCTCAGGTGATAAACGTCCAACAGAAAAGGACCAACTGAGAGAAGAGCAAACGTTCAAAAAAGAGTTCTACAACCTGGTACTTTTGGCAACAAGATGCAGCGCAAGGGAAACGAGGAGTCCATGTGCAGGAGTAAGTGTCTCTGTTGAGGACTGGAGGTAGGATGACGTGGGAGTGAGCGGCCTCTCCGTGAAATATCTAATATTGACCCTCCGAATATATATAACTGAATTAAAAATATTCAAACTGAAGATCCGTCGAAACTATGCCGAATAAACCGAAAGAAAGAAAATGAAACAGCAAAGGCGAAGACGATGAACCAACACAGAAAGCTAGCAACACCACAGATGAAGAAATATTAGCAGCTATCCAAGCTCTTCGAAAGGATTTCACCACTCAACTCCAAGAACTCAAAAGCTCGAACCAGGAGATTAAGGAAGCTATAAACTCATTTTCAGAAAGACTCGACCACGCAGAAACTCGTATTAGTTCTGCGGAGGATCAGATAAGTGACCTTGATGCTAAGGCCACTAGAGCGCAACGAGACGTGCTAGCACTCACGAAGACAGTGGAGGCTATGGAGAATCGTCAACGCCGCCTGAATTTGAGACTGGTCGGCTTGCCAGAAAAAAACGAGAAAGGCCAAGATTTCTCCTCGCCGAGTGGTTACCAAATGTACTTGGCTCAGAACATTTTCAAGATCCTTTGTCTGTCGATGAAGCCTTCAGACTTCCACTTTCCACAAAGACAACAAGAATACCCAATCCTCCTCCCCGCACAATCCTCATCAAGTTCCGCTGGCTGACCGATAAGGACCGAGTGATGAGGGCTGCCCGTGAGAAGAAACCTCTGCAGTTCGAAGGCAATCGGCTGATGTTTTTTCCCGATCTCCCTCCAGAAGACCAACAACAGCGGAGAAAGTTTGATGGGGTAAAGGCTGATCTTCACAACCTCGGCATCGAGTTCGGAATGCAATATCCAGCTAAAATGAAAATCTACCTCGACGGTGGTGAGACTTTAACTTTTCTGACCTCAGCCGAGGTGCAAGATTTCGTCAACTCAATGCAGAAGGAACGGTCTCCACCAGCTAAGAGTATAGACTAGGATGTTGGTAGGCCTATATCTGAAATTGATAAATAATTCAGTTAGCATTAATCCTGGGTTATTGACCACGGTGTCATAGCCAATATATGTCCTATGGAGGTGACATTTTATATTTAAAAACCAACCACCACAACCACTTACTTGACCCAGTCGCACATAGACTACTTCTTAATCTCTGAAACACAATATTCTGTTTGTGATTGTGGGCATAAAGGTATTGTACTCTCAGACCATGCCCTTCTATTTCTACACTGCCACTATAATCCATACTCGAAAGGAAAGTCATTGTGGCGGCTTAGCCCAAGGTGGCTGCACGACCAGTATTTTCTACAATTTGTGGAAGCTAACATTGATATCTCTTTTGCTACAAATACACATGAAACTTCTGAAACTTCTTCAGCTTCTATTAGGTGGGAAGCATTTAAAGCTTACATTAGAGGACAGATGATATCTTACACGAGTAACAAGTCTAACCGAACACATCTTCTTATGACAGAACTAGAACGTGACATTAAAGAATTGGAAAGGGAGAGTGTCATAAATAATACTCCAGAGAATACTCAAAAACTTGCAGAACTGAGAGCTAAATATAACGACCTAACAGCTAACAAAGCCCTATCAAACAGGCTGAAGCAAAATTACTACGAGCAGGGAGAATCAGCTGGAAAGTTATTAGCTTGGCGTCTTAAATCTCTGAGCCAGGAAAGGACAATCACCAAAATAAAAAAAAATGAAGGTGGGGTCACAACGAACCCAATAGAAATCAATAATGCTTTCCGAGACTATTATATGAAACTCTATGCTTCGGAAACTCAGTATCCTAACGATCAACATACATTCTTAGACGGACTATCCATCCCCGTCTTAGAAGACGCGGCAAAGCAAAAGCTAGACTACCCTATCACGAAAGAGGAAATTTCTGATACACTTGCTTTTATGAGTGGAGGTAAAGCTCCAGGTCCTGACGGACTTCCTATAGATATTTTTAAACTTTTCAAATAGAAACTGGTGCCACCTTTATTCGATATGGTAGTTGAATCAGTCGACACGGGACATTTGCCACCCTCCCTGTGCAATGCTACTATATCACTTATATTAAAACCAAACAAACCACACACTGAATGCGGATCATATCGTCCAATATCAATTAATTCAGACTCAAAAATTATTGCAAAGGTTTTTGCAAGGCGTCTGGAAAAACATCTTCCTCTCTTAATAGCGCCTGATCAAAACGGCTTCATTAAAGACCGCCAAGCCTTCTACAACATTCATAGAGTATTGAATATTATCCATGCGAAAAAGGGATGCACTAATACGGCAATAGTTTCCCTCGACGCAAAAAATGCAATCGACAGAGTAGAACACGGATATTTGTTGGACATTCTTGGGCAATTTGGATTTGGGGATTACTTTTGTAACTTTGTGAAATTGTTGTATCGATCTCCCAGCGCAGCAGTCACAACTAATTGTCACCTCTGAACCCTTTCAACTGCAGCGAGGGATAAGACAAGGCTGCCCTCTATCGCCCCTTTTGTTTGCACTAGCAATCGAACCTCTCGCCATCGCAATCAGACAAAGCTATATTATAACAGGCATTAGACTAGCAGAAGCTGAGAACAAAATAGGTCTTTTTGCTGACGATATAGTTCTATTTCTGACTCAGTAACAGGTGTCAGTTCCTAATCTCCTTAAACTTATTAATACATTTGGGTCCTTTTCAGGTTACAAAATTAATGAGACAAAATCGAATATCCTGTTTCTTAATAATTCTGAAAGAATCACCCCATCGATACAAACCTCATTCACCAACAGTAACAGTTTTACATACTTGGGAATCAAAATTACACCCACACCAGACGATCTAGTAGACTGCAATTATGAACCGGTAATTGGTGCGGTGACTAATATGATAAAAAAATGGTCTGCAATGCCAATTTCTTTGGTTGGCCGAATCAATAGTCTGAAAATGTCAACCTAAGTTTTTATACCTATTTCAGTGTATACCACTTCCACCACCACCAAACTGTTTTACGGACATAAAATGTTCAGAGACTTCATATGGAATAACCGCAGAGCAAGACTTCGTCTTACCCTCCTCTACTTGCCCTTTGATAGAGGAGGACTAAAACTTCCTAACCTCAAACTATATTACTGGGCATGTCAGCTGTGGACAGCCTCTTTCTGGTTTAAGTCTCACTTAACCCTCTCTTGGGTTGATATAGAAAGAGTTACATCTACCAACTTACCTCTCCAGCTGTACCTATATTCAGCAAAACCTGGGAAGCTTAAGAAATCCACAGATAATCCCTTTGTAAGGAATACAATATATGTGTGGCATGAGGTCCATAAATACTTGAGCAACATCTGTAAGTTACCACAGTTTACCCCCATCTGGGGAAATGAGAATTTCCCACCTGCAACATTGGATAAGGGATTGAAACTTTGGGCTGATAAAGGTCTTGCCAAAATAGCAGACCTATTTCAAGATGGAGTATTGATGTTGTTTGAAACTATCAAGCAAAAGTATGACTTGCCTGCTAAACACTTTTTCAAATACCTACAAATCAGAGATTATATTTATAAGACCCAAAATAATATCTCTTTACCCAATCTATCTGCAGTAGAAAACATTGCTGTGTGCACGCGGCAAAGAGGGGTTATTTCCTTGTTTTATAAAACACTGTTACTTGGAACCCCAGAATCCTCTGAGGAGAAGAGGCTTGCATGGTGTATTGACCTGAAGCAGGAAATAACTGAGACTGAATGGCAAACCGTATGCAAGAAGTCACAAACACAGACATTTAATGCTGGATTGAAACTTTTACAATATAAGTGGATCATGAGGCTTTATGTAACATCTGAGGTTCTACACAAATTTAATGTGAGCACTCCTGATGTATGTGTTAACTGTGAAACATGTAAAGGTACACTCATCCATTGTCTTTGGTCATGCTCAAAGATACAAGGATTCTGGAAAGAGGTTATCCATGTTCTCTCTATAATTGTGACGGACCTCCCTATATGTCCTAAACTATGTATATTAGGACTTTTCCCCAAGGACATTAAGCTCAGTTCAGCCAACAGGAAGATGGTCACCCTCTGTTTACTACAGGCCAGACGAACAATATCACAGGGCTGGAAATCTATATTGAGTCTGAGTGTGAAATGTTGGCTAATGAACATTGTACAAGTTTTGCCAATGGAAAAAATTACCTACTCATTGAAAGGAAAATAATCTGTGTTTGAGGGTATGTGGTTATCCTTTCTGGAATTTGTGGGAGGCCCCCAATTTCTTCTAGCCCTGGGGCCTCATTTATAAAACGTTCTTACGCACAGATTTGATCTTAGAGTGTGTGTACGAACGAATTCACGTCAAAGTACAGAGTTATAAAAAACATCTTTGACGTGGAAAAGTACTTATTTCCACGTCAGGTTCCAGCTTGACGTACCATTTCCTTGTGGTTATGCCTGGTATTGCAGATATTTACCGATGCACGGGCTAGGAATTTCATTAAAAAAGACAATCTGACCTCTTTCAATGTAATATGATTAGGATTAGGCTGATATAAGCAGAAGTACCCTACAATACTTAAAAAATATATTTTTTGAAATTTTCATCATCATCGTCATCATCATCAATTACACAATCAAATCAATACAATCAAATTAATTACATGAATAGGCTATAGATCCAAATTAAGGTATGATGATAAGTGTACATTTAATTCCACACGTGTAAAACATTTGGTAGGCTATAAAAAGGTCATAGTGTGTTGGTTTTTAGTAAGAGACATGGCTGCATTGGCCCTGTTAGAGGATATTGCCAACCGTGCAATAAGGAGAGAACGCGCAGACTTTTTGGCACATGATGACACATGGCTGATAAGCAAGTACCGCTAGCCGAGAACGGCTTTGTTAGAGCTTTGTGCCCAAATGGGCCCTCATCTAGAGAGACGTTCTCTCCTTATTGCACGGTTGGCAATATCCTCTAACAGGCCCAATGCAGCCATGTCTCTTGGTAGTGATGATTTTCTAAATCCGGAAAAAGTTAAACCACTGGGTTTAACCAAGACTGAAACTGATTTATGGGGGAATAGAGGGATCACCTTCTTATAAGATTGAAGAGTTCAACTGTATTAAGGTAGGATTATTTAAAATTGTTTTGGAGTAGTGGATGTGTAGGTTATAGTCTGTGTTTTTATATTAACTCTGTTTAAGATGCTCTGTGATGATGGGGATGATTTCTGGACCTCGTGACGTTTCATGACAACCTTGTTGACTGTTAAAATTGAGCTTGGAGTGTTGCGTGATGTGGACAGTCTGGACAGTCTGGGCTGGTTTTGTTTACCTGCTAGTTTATGAGGGATTATGTGTAAAATGTAGCCTATATGGTTCCCGTTGGGATTACAGTTGCAAGTGCTGCCATTTTTTTTTCTCTCGACACCGCCCCCCTCTCGGCACTTCTTTCACCCCTCCAAGTCATTTACTTGCTCACCCATTCACCATTAGTAAGATTACGCTTGCTGGTCATTGGAAGACCACTATACCACTATATAAAATGTGAGTCCTGCACACATTAAACGACTTTATCTTGATTTTTACAGACAGCCTTTATATTACTCTCAAAGGATATTTTTTGTCAAAGACAGTCCTCAAGTATTTATATTTTTTACCGGTTTCAACAGTTTGTCAAATATTGTGTGGAGGCCTACAGAAACGAATGATAATATCCTTGGTTTTAGAGATATTGGTGGACAGATAAAAGTTTTCACACCAAGAAATAAAATCATCAACTACAGGACCATGACCATCTTCCCTGTTGTTCAGAAGTCTCACTATGACTGTATCGTCCGCAAATTTCACATACTGCCTATTCACATGTTTGCTCCCGCATCATTGGTGTATAAAACTAGATGTTCCAACTAGTGGTCCATGGTATGACCACCACATGGTATTGATGTTTAGCCACCCTACATATGAGTTCATTTAATTTTACTGTGTTTTATTTTTGTTGGAAGTGAAAGTGGTCACTCTTGCTCACTAAAATAACCTCCAACACCGGCATTTCACACTTCACATGTACTGCAGGTAATACTGTTGCAGAGAATACGGAAGTCATCTACTAACCAACACTTTGCCTTCTCGTAATTTCTCTTAAATTTACATAAATCCCAACCAGCAAAAAATCATCTAAGAGAGGTATCTCTTCACAAATATAGACTAGGAACATGAAAAAACATATGACCATGTTGAACTCGTAGGCTATTTACAGACAATTTTAGCCTGCCATGGGCAATGTTAATTAGTACAGTGCACAACACGTGTGCCCCTGGTCGGTCTACCTTCCAAATATTTTGTCTAACTTGGTGACATCAGGTAGCCTTTATCAGTTCCAGAGAGACTATAGATGTGATGGTTAATGTCTTTAAGTCCTTAGTGAGGTACAATGTAGGTGCACATATTTGTGTAGGCTACCAATAAAGCATATTTTGTTACATTTTGTGTAAAATAAAAATTTTACAGTACTTGCTGTGCTTTTACTAGCGATTATGCTGATTGTATATGACACATTTTGTACAGTTCCTGCCTTCTTGGTCCAAGAGGCAGTCTTGGTGTCTGCTCTGGTACACTACTGTTAGGAATATCTGGGGAAGTCCCCTAGGTAGATAGAATGATTTAAAAGACAGAGACAGCAGCTCGATAATAAACAAATCCGTTTGTGTATAGTGGCACCATCGCACCACTTGGGACTGATGTGTAGGCAAACACCCCCGCTGTGATGCTTTTCGATCACATCTGGGTCTCGATTCAAGCGGATTGGGATCCCGACATTTGTTTTGGTCTCATCAGACCACAGGACATGGTTCCAGTAATCCATGCCCTTAGTCTGTTTGTCTTCAGCAAATTGTTTGCGGACTGTCTTGTGCATCATCTTCAGAAGAGGCTTCCGTCTGGGCAGAGCCATGCAGACCAGTTTGATGCAGTGTGCAGCGTATGGTCTGTGCACTGACAGGCGGTCCCTCTACCCCTTCAACCTCTGCAGCAATGCTGGCAGCACTCCTACGCTAATTTTGAAGACACAGATATAGATAGAAAGATAGATTAATGCTGAGCACATGCACTCAACTTCTCTGGTCGACCATGGTGAGGCTTGTTCTTAGTAGAGCCTGTTGTCTTGAAGCGCTGTATGGTCTTGACCACTGTGCTGCAGCTCAGTTTCAGGGTGTTGGCAATCTTCTTATAACCTAGGCTATCTTCATGTAAAGCAACAATTTTCTTTTTGAAATCCTCAGAGTTCTTTTCCATGAGGTGCCATGTTGAACTTCCAATCACCAGTATGAGAGAGTGTGAGAGTGATAACACCAAATTTAACACAACTTCTACCCATTTACACTTGAGACCTTGTAACACTAATTGATCACATGACACCAGGGAGAAAAAATGACTAATTGTGCACAATTTGGACATTTTCACATAGGGGTGTACTCACTTTTGTTGCCAGTGGTTTAGACATTAATGGTTGTGTGTTGAGTTATTTTGAGGGAACAGCAAATTTGCACTGTTATATAAGCTGTACACTGCCTACTTTACGTTGTAGAAAAGTATTATATCTTTAGACTTCTCCCATGGAAAGATATAATAAAAAAAAGTACAAAAATGTTAGGGGTATACTCACTTATGTGACATACTGTATATTACTGTGCGCTGAAATTCTAAAAATCTTACAAAGTCAAAACCAAGTAGGTAACACCCCCCCCCCCCCCCCCCCAAAAGTCCAATAGGCAACAAAATGTCCGATTTTTTAGTAAATGGTGTAAATGTGGAAGAGTGGTGGAAAAGATAGATAAGGAAGAAGAGAGCAAGTTAAAGCATTTTGAAATTAACAAAAAGGAAACTGAGAATCTAAAGATGTTCCGAAATGATGTGAGCTCTGTTTAGAAGACCCAGTGGGCCATCTGTTGTTTTCAGTCTTGGTGTAAAGAAAAAAATCATAGTAATTGATTTTAAAACAGTGACCAAATTTCACCTCCTTGGATTGGGATCCCGAAACCACCAATGTTCGGCATAGAGTGCCAGTCAATATTGATGGCAAGGAAAGATGTCGCTGCACTCCGCCCCGTTTCCCTCTTTTGCTGATTTGTTTACCAGGAATAGACGTCAAGAACTTTGTATTAGAGTGTTATTCTTGTCTAAAAGATCAGAAAGTTCAAACTCCTCACAATTTAGTAGTTGGATTGCTTGATCCACTACGTAATTCCTTGAATTAAATCCCACCAGAAAGTCCCTTGAATATTGTGTCTGCCGTGCTTGACAATCAAACCCTGAGCAATGTTCAGCACGAGTGTCAGGAGGAAGAAGTAAATTATCTGCATTGTTAGGCTCAATAAGCTCCAAAGAAAGGGTCAAGGGAAAGAAAGGTAAGATAAGGTGGACAGGGCAACCGTGTTGAGCAGTACTTTCTAAGAAGTCTGCTGAGTAAGTCCACTGAAGTCCAGTGTCAGGTACAAAAAAATACACAGTTTACAGGACGTCAGAAACCCAATCACAGAAGAGGGTGATGGTGGCAGAGGTGATAATGGTGACACAGAGCCTAGCCAACCAAATGGGTAGAAAGCCTGGAAACAGAATGCTAGGGTAAATTGCCCGCAGGCAAAGGAGAAGAATGATTAGCAGTCAGTAGACAGGGACTTAGTAATATTTCTGGAAGGAATTAAAGGGACTGCTTAAGAACAGTTGAAAGTATAGAAGAAGTGATGTATAGTTATGGTTTAGAAAGATTTTGAGGTAACAGTGAAAAGAAAGGTGAGAGAAGACAACTTTGTCAATTAGGACAGCATAAAATTGTGGAATTAGTGAAGAGAAGGAGGCAGTTAAGAAAACAGTGGGGCTGTCAATTTGTAGAAAAGAACATCCTGCACACTATCTTATCCACCAGGAAACTTTAATACGCTACAACGTTTCGGTCATCAGACCTTCTTCAGGTAAGGTTACAAACACTACAAACACACGTTTGTAACCTTACACACGTTTGTAACCTTACCTGAAGAAGGTCTGATAACCAAACCTTAATTGTACAAGGAGGTGAAATTTGGTCACTGTTTTAAAATCAATTACTATGATTTTTTTCTTTACACCAAGACTGAAAACAACAGATGGCCCACTGGGTCTTCTAAACAGAGCTCACATCATTTCGGAACATCTTTAGATTCTCAGTTTCCTTTTTGTTAATTTCAAAATGCTTTAACTTGCTCTCTTCTTCCTTATCTATCTTTTCCACCACTCTTCCACATTTACACCATTTACTAAAAAATCGGACATTTTGTTGCCTATTGGACTTCTGGGGGGGGGGGGGGGGTGTTACCTACTTGGTTTTGACTTTGTAAGATTTTTAGAATTTCAGCGCACAGTAATATACAGTATGTCACATAAGTGAGTATACCCCTAACATTTTTGTACTTTTTTTTATTATATCTTTCCATGGGAGAAGTCTAAAGATATAATACTTTTCTACAACGTAAAGTAGGCAGTGTACAGCTTATATAACAGTGCAAATTTGCTGTTCCCTCAAAATAACTCAACACACAACCATTAATGTCTAAACCACTGGCAACAAAAGTGAGTACACCCCTATGTGAAAATGTCCAAATTGTGCACAATTAGTCATTTTTTCTCCCTGGTGTCATGTGATCAATTAGTGTTACAAGGTCTCAAGTGTAAATGGGTAGAAGTTGTGTTAAATTTGGTGTTATCACTCTCACACTCTCTCATACTGGTGATTGGAAGTTCAACATGGCACCTCATGGAAAAGAACTCTGAGGATTTCAAAAAGAAAATTGTTGCTTTACATGAAGATAGCCTAGGTTATAAGAAGATTGCCAACACCCTGAAACTGAGCTGCAGCACAGTGGTCAAGACCATACAGCGCTTCAAGACAACAGGCTCTACTAAGAACAAGCCTCACCATGGTCGACCAGAGAAGTTGAGTGCATGTGCTCAGCATTAATCTATCTTTCTATCTATATCTGTGTCTTCAAAATTAGCGTAGGAGTGCTGCCAGCATTGCTGCAGAGGTTGAAGGGGTAGAGGGACCGCCTGTCAGTGCACAGACCATACGCTGCACACTGCATCAAACTGGTCTGCATGGCTCTGCCCAGACGGAAGCCTCTTCTGAAGATGATGCACAAGACAGTCCGCAAACAATTTGCTGAAGACAAACAGACTAAGGGCATGGATTACTGGAACCATGTCCTGTGGTCTGATGAGACCAAAACAAATGTATATGGTTCAGATGGTGTCAGGTGTGTGTGGCGGCAACCAGGTGAGGATTACAAAGACAACTGTGTCCTGCTAACAGTCAAGCATGGTGGAGGAAGTGTCATGGTTTGGGGCTGTATGAGTGCTGCCGGCACTGGGGACCTACACTTCATTAAGGGAACCATGAATGCCAATATGTACTGTGACATACTGAAGCAGAGCATGATGCCCCCCCTTTGAAACTGGGCCGCAGGGCGGTATTTCAACATGGTAACGACCCCAAGCACACCTTCAAGATGACCACGCCTTTGGTGAGGGTGAAGGTGATGGACTGGCCTAGCATGTCCCCAGACCTGAACCCAATTCAGCATCTGTGGAGCATCCTCAAATGGAAGGTGGAGGAGCTCAAGGTCTCAAGCTCAAGGTCAGCTCCGTGATGTCGTAATGTAGGAGTGGAAGAGGATTCCAGTGACAACTTGTGACGCTCTAGTGAACTCCATGCCCAAGAGAGTTATGGCAGTGCTGGAAAATAATGGTGGCCACACAAAATATTGACACTTTAGGCACAATTTGGACATTTTCACTTAGGGGTGTACTCACTTTTGTTGCCAGTGGTTTAGACATTAATGGTTGTGTGTTGAGTTATTTTGAGGGAACAGCAAATTTGCACTGTTATATAAGCTGTACACTGTCTACTTTACATTGTAGAAAAATATTATATCTTTAGACTTCTCCCAGGGAAAGATATAATAAAAAAAGGAAAAAAATGTCAGGGGTGTACTCACTTCTGTGACATACTGTATGACGAAATGCGGAAGGAGCCATGGTATATTGTGGATTTACAATGATATAAATATTTAAAATGTGTCTGGTATTTTTGGCCCACCCTGTATTTGAAAAACGGTAAAGCATATAACAAAACAAAGATCTGGTGCACAGTATGTCAATCAGTATTAGGTGTCCAACATTTAGAATCATTTCAAGATGGCAGACTGGTTTCTACAAGAGATGGGTGAAAAACAAACTAAACAATGTATTGATTTCATTGTAGAAAAAGACCACTGGTTCATCATTTGGAACAAGTCTGGACAGAAGTGAACAACCCCTGGCTGTGTCATCATCACCCTTTCCGATGCTTAGCTGTCCAGAGGTGTTGCTAGTTCGCCAACTCATCCAGATTTCATCGGACAACAGCATGCAAGAGTGTACTCAGCTGGCACCAAGGTCACTGGAGGAAAAACTTGTGGATTATACTATGGTATGTAGTGATTCGTTCTTATGTTTTTTTGAGTACACCCTTCACATTTCAGCAAAAAATGTGCTATATCTTTTCAAGGGGCAATACTACACAAATGAAACTTGGATATGTTTTTGAGTAGTTAGTATAAAGCTTGTGTAGCAGTATAGACTTTCTGCCCTCTGAAAATAACTTAAGACCCAATTATTTTTGTAAACATAGCATGCCATAAAAGGGAGTACACCCCAAAGTGAACATGTCCAAATTGTGTCAAAATCATTAATATTTTGTGTGAGCACCATTGTTATCTAGCATGGCCTTAATATAAAATTCACCAGAGCTGCACAGGTTGTTTTTTGTAATCCTTTTCCATTCCTTAATGATGGCATTACGGATTTGGCAGATGTAAGACACTGGTACTCTTCCACCTCCTGCTTAAGGATTCCCCATGGGTGATCAATAGGGTTCAGGTCTGGAGACCTACTTCTTCAGGAAGGCAGTGGTCATCTTGGAGATGTGTTGGGGGTTGTTATCATAATGAAAAAAAACGTCATATGTCTCACTTTCCAAAGGGCCCCCAAAGGGATCATGTTCTGCTTTAGAATGTCACAGAACATGTCGGAATCCATGATTCTTTCACTGAATTGCAGTTTCCTCAGTTGTGGCAGCATTGAAACAGCCCCAAACCATGATGCTACCACCACTGGGCTTGATTCAAGGCAAGGCACACTTATAATTGTAGCCCTATGAGGATATGGTGATGGCTTAGTGAAATAAATACGTGGTACAATAAATAGTATAAATATAAGAAGCTCATAATTACAATAAATATAAGTTAAAAGGTTAAAAAGATTTAGAAACAGTTAAGTGTGTTAATACTGTGAAGTTCATGCCATTAAAGTGTATGGGGATTTCATGTTAACACCTGTATTACTATGTGCATAATGTTAAGCTGGCTATGTATATTTTGTTTCTTTAAATATTATTTTCCTAATGTTGTAAAAGCAAGAATAATATGTGTTACGTCTGTCAAGTCACTAGTGAGTAGGAGTCAAGTTTGAGCAATCAATTAAATCAATTGGATGCAATGAGTGGAGAGGACTTGCTTACTTACCAATGAACTTTGAACGTACTTTAAGTGGGAGCGCGCTCAAGTTGGAGTGCGCACAAAGTTGGTGTTGCCACCTTGTCAGAAGAGCTACACGGCACCGGTAAGCTGCTGGTTTTATTCATTGCGCTGCTTGGGTTAGGTCTGCCGCTGTGCATGACTTAATGTATACTTAGTAAAGGCCTCTCCCTAGTTTTTGTGACATTTGCGCGTGTAACGGTGGCTTAATAGCGACTGTTTGTTGTCCTGTGCTTTCACTCGCATCGGTGGCTTAATAGCGACTGTTTGTCCTGTGCTTCCACTCGCTTCGGTTGTTTGAAACACTTCCTGGTTGCAGAGCAAGCAGTGCATTCTGGGTAGTGTAGTCGCTTATTGGCAAATACTTACCTGTGTTGAGCAAGTTGGTAAATGTAATTCAGCTGAGATAGACGCACTCAGTGCTGCTTCTCTTTGGGTCTATTGTGAAGCAATGAAGCCAGCATTTGGTCTTATGCATTTGTCATGCTGCTTTGACTTGACTTGTCAGAATGAAATGTATGCTTAGTTGTTTGTGCATAGACATTTATTTATTGGTGTCTTGAAGTTAAACATATTTAGGAGCCATCAATTAAATAAATAATTGTTGTATTTATAGTAAACTTATGGAATTGTTGTATTTATAGTAAACTTATGGATGTTTTGTATGGACACTTGATTTATATGCTGTGGATTATACTGGTATCAATTGTGGTTAAATTGCTATGCCAGGGATTCTTGAGACAAGGGACAAAATGGGTTTTGAATTTCTAAAAATAAAATGATGATTTTTCCAAAATGCATTTATATATTATAGTTGTCCCAGGTGTTGGCCTTTTAATGCTGTCGAAATACAGTCTCCCAGGTTTAACATTTTTAACATTTTTGTCATGTTTGCTGGACAAGCCTGGGACTTTGTCAACACCATAAGACGCACAGAAACTTATAAAATATGTAGGGGAGAGCCGTGACGAATGAAACACTTTTTACTTAACGGTTATTTTCAAAGACAGTGAAGCAAATTAGATTTATTTTGCCATATGATCATCAACATACAAGTGTATTCTATTAGTTAAAGGTGTAATTTAACACATCCGATAAGAAATCACGTTCATTTTTAGCTTTGAACGCAAGGTGTCGTTTGTTACAATCGTCCCTCATTGTCGGGGCGAATGAAACACGCAATGATTTTTGATCACAAAAAAACTACCAGTAGGTAATATTTTACTTTCCGATGTCAAAAACAGTCTCGCGGAGATAACGTTTGAACGCAGTAACGTCACGGCACGAGATTTCACAGGGTTGTGAAGTCTTGCATGCCGAATGTGCTGACGACATATGATGTTTCAGATGTGTATTGTTTTTGAGAAAATAGGTGTGTTTCTTACGTCCCGTGTTTCATTCGTCACGGCTCTCCCCTATTTGAAATAAAATTATTGCAATTATTTTGACTATTGGAGATTATTTTAATCTCTGCTGGTCTATCCACGTTTTCAAACTCCTACTGTTAAATAAAATAATTAAATTATGAAGCTATCAATTATTATTATTGGGGGAATATTCATTTACACATTTAGTTTTTAATCTAAAAACAAGACAATGCTATTCAGCAAAATAAAAAATACAAATTCATGTAGAAAATGCAGTGTTTTTATTGATATAATCTGAGCCAATATAATAAAATCTCTTTTTAAAAACAAAAATGAACAGAAAACTCATCTTATGGAGTTGACGAGAAAACAAAAAAAACAAATATAATTCAATGTGAAATACACAGAAGATATATTATTCAAATATAAAATAAAACAACTAGAATGTTATTGTATAGAATTGAATTAAATGGGTAAATAATACATTTGAGTCCCATTTGTCAACACCATACGTTAAGTGGTCAACTCTGTAAGACATTTTGTCTTACGGAGTTGACCACTAGGAGTTGATGTCTGATGGAGTCTTACGGAGTTGAAAAAATCTTCAACTTTTCATCATAACATGTGTTTTCCTTGCAGAAGCCATCTTGTTTTTCACCAGCTGCTTGTGCCCCCCAAAATAAAGTTAGATTATAGTTTTATTTATGAATAAAATCACATAAACCTTGAATTTTATCGACCACGGTGTTGACACTCTATGGTTGTGACATAGGTGGTTTTGTAAAAGAAGAGAATTAAAGACAAATATCTGAAATATTAACTTAACCAGAGCAGTGGCCTCATGGCATGTCCACCAAACAGGAAGCAGGAAAGGGGTCCTTAGAATGTGAGTTGTCCACTATAATGCCTGATTTTTTGCATTTTTAGAAAAATCTTACGGTGTTGACAGAAACTCCGGACACGATTTCAATCACGTAAAAAGTATATAAATATATTTTTTAAATTGATATTTTCTACACAGTTTGAAGATTTATTTAAAATACATGACCACAGTAGCAATTTTGTTTGTTTTATTTTACTTTAAACATTTATTTAAGTATTGTGAAGTCATGAAACTTGCTTTCGGACAAGGGTATTTTTAGGTTCAGGCAGCACACTATGCTATATGAAAAGAAATATATGCACATAAAAACATTCATTCACATGTTGTAGTATAAATATGTTGTTGTTTTATTGTTTAATCTAATTATTTGAAAATTTTAAAGCACATTTTACCCATTACAATGAGTTTTATCTACCGGACATGTTTTGTCCCTCATCTCAAGAATCCCTGATGCATTGTGATTGACATTGCTGTGTATAATACTATTTATATTGCTATTTCACATGTGTCAGAACTGCTGGTTTACACACAGCCTTCTGTGTCCTACAGGTTTATAACCTGTTTGCCTGCCTGCCTAATTACTGCCTAACACTACTGCCAAAGAAATTACTGCTGTGCTGCCATCACTACTACTGCTGCATGTACAGCTAAGAAAGCAGACTGTGGACAAACAAAATAAACTAAAAGACGAGTTATAACCTCCAGTGTGCTCTTTTGATGCCCCATTCGGTGGGAAACTCTGGAATAACCGAACAGTTATAAACCGACGCCCACTGCACCGGAGGAAGTGCAGTAAATTAATCCTTGGGACTGATTTAATTCTTGATTTAGTTGCTTGCGGACTAGCCAGTCTTGTGCCTACCTGCACAATTGCCCAGCCCTGCCACTGACTACACAGCTTATTGACGTGGATAAAGGAGTTTGAAAGGCCCATTGGTGGCAACAGTTAGCTCCCCAGTCAACTTAAAAAGAGCTCATGTAAAATGGCAGACTTGGATAAACTTAAAAGTGCACGTTCAAGAGCACAAGCACTATTCACCAAAAGGGCCAACGCACTCACCAAGCCAGGACTATTGGAGCCAGCTGAAATGATTAAGGAATGGAAAAGTTTCAAAGCTGACTTCTCAAAAGTCACTGACGTGGGGTATGAGTATGCAGAAGCTCTGCGGGAAACCCCTGGTGAAGAGGCTGAAGCATGCGCAACTGAAATTGAGAAGAAGACTCAAAAGTGTGAAAATAGGTTTAAGATAAAAAGATAAGTTAAAAAGACTACTCAAGAGTCTTTCTGGACTAATTACGCTGAGGAGGCGTTCTTCAAACAAGCCAAAGTGGCTGAGTCTGCCGTCACACAAGTCGAGGAGGAGGAAATCAATTCTCAAGACTCATTCAAGGACCGCAGATTGAGGAACAGAGTCCTGGACCGTGAGATTGCGGAGCTTGGACACATGCTGATGGACTGGGGAGATTTGATTCCTGGACCAAAGTCCTTAGACCTGCAAATGCGTTATGGTGGACTGAAAAAAACGTGTCTTGGCACTGTGTGACAAGTTGGAGGAGGACGAAGCAGAAGAGCTCAAGAGTGGAAAAGAAATGGATGGAGACATTGCTGCTGATCGAATAAAGGATCCTTCCTTCTTATCACTTCCTGACCTGTCTGTTGACACAAAGTCAAGTCAAGTCAAATTTATTTGTATAGCGCATTTCATACACAAAGGCAGTTTAATGTGCTTAACAAAAATAAAAGCAAAGGACAATATAAAAGCATAAAAGATAAAATAAGATTAAAATATGTGCAAGATAAATCAGAAAGCAACAGTTAAACATAAATAATAAAAAATAAATTAATTAAAAGGTGAATCACCAGCAAAAAGCATCTGAAAACAGTTTGGTCTTAAGTCTAGATTTGAAACTTCCAACAGTAGGAGCATTGTTGATGTCTTCTGGAAGCTGGTTCCAAAGCTGAACTGCATAGCTTAGCTGCTTCACCACATTTTGTTGTGACAGCAGGTTTTACCAACAGTTGTTTCTGCTGTTATCTTAAAGACCTAGTTGGTTCATATAGCAAGAACATATCCAACAAATATTTTGGTCCCAACCCATTTAGTGTTTTAAACACAAGAAGTAATGCCTTAAAGTCAATTCTATAACTGACTGAGAGCCAGTGCAGGGACCTTAAAATTGGAGTAATGTGTTCAGTTCTTCTTGCTTTTGTAAGAACCCTTGCTGCTGCATTTTGGACCAGTTGAAGCTGTTTGATGGTCTTTTTAGGAAGGCCTGTGAAAAGGCCATTGCAGTAATCTACCCTGCTGGAAATAAATGCATGTACAAGTTTTTCTAGATCTTGTTTTGACATAAGACCTCTAAGTTTGGCAATGTTTTTTAGGTGATAAAATGCAGATTTAGTGATTGCTTTCATGTGACTGTTGAAAGTTAGTTCACTGTCAATAAAGACACCAAGGTTTTTAACAGTATCTTTTGCTTTAAGCCCTTTAGTCTCAAGAGCAGTGGCAATCCTAAGTCTTTCTTTCTTTTTCCCAAATATAATTACTTCAGTTTTGTCTGCGTTCAGCTGAAGAAAATTGTTGGACATCCAGTTGTTTATTTGGTCAATACACCTGTAGAGAGACTCAAGCGGGGCATGGTCATCAGGTGATAGAGCTAAGTAGATTTGAGTGTCATCCGCATAGCTATGATAATTAATTGAGTTGTTCTTGATGATTTGTCCAAGTGGGAGCATATAGAGATTGAATAGTAATGGACCAAGGATTGACCCCTGTGGGACACCACAGGTCAAGGGCACAGGTGCTGATGTATAGTTTCCGATAGCAACAAAGAAACTCCTTTGTTGCAAGTATGATTTCAACCAATTTAAAACTTTACCAGTGAATCCTACCCAATGTTCGAGTCGATGTAGTAGTATGGAGTGATCAACAGTGTCAAAAGCAGCACTAAGATCCAGTAAAACCAAGACTGATGTTTTGCCAGCATCAGAGTTAAGACGTATGTCATTTATAACTTTAATCAGAGCTGTTTCAGTGCTGTGATTGGCACGGAAACCTGACTGAAACTTATCGAAGCAATTATTTGATGTCAGAAAGGCAGTTAATTGATTAAAGACTATTTTTTCAATTATTTTCCCGATAAATGGTAAATTGGATATGGGCCTGTAGTTGTTAAGCACTGAAACATCAAGGTTATTCTTTTTGAGTAAAGGTTTTACAACTGCTTTTTTCAAAGAGGAAGGAAAAATGCCAGTCTGTAGTGATGTATTTATAATCTGAAGTACATCTGTTGATACTAGGTGAAGAACAGATTTGAAAAAGATTGTCGGCAAAATGTCTAGTTCAGATGTGGATGAACCGAGATTTTGTACAGTTTTTTCAAGAATATCATAATTAATTAAGCTAAATGTTGGCAATGAGCTAAGACCCCCTCTCACTGGAGCCAATGGTTCCATATTTTGGGCTATTTGCAATTGAGAAGCTATATTTAGTCGTATTTTATCAATTTTGCCTTTGAAAAAAGATGCAAAGTCGTTGCATTTATTAACTGAGAGAAACTCAGGAGGCAACTGTGATGATGGGTTTGTTAACGTCTCAACAGTAGAAAATAGCACAGGGGCATTGTTGACATTGCTGTTTATGATATTAGAGAAGTAAGACTGTCTTGCTTTAGTAATTTCCGAATTATATTTATGGAGCATCTCTTTATGGATTTGATAGTGGATCTGAAGATTAGATTTACGCCATTTTCTTTCGGTCTTTCTACACTCTCTCTTTAGCAGTTTAACCATTGGATTCAGTTTTTGCTTGTTAGTGACTCTCTTGAGTTTTAAAGGAGCAATACTAGGGGTGTAACGGTATACAAAAATCACGGTTCGGTACGTACCTCGGTTTTGAGGTCACGGTTCGGTTCATTTTCGGTACAGTATGGACATAAAATGCAAAACCATTTTCTTCCTCAGCATGGTGTTGTTTATTTAACCAAAATGTCAATATAGAAATGGAAACAGTAAAAAAATTCAAAGTGCTGCTTGGTACCAATAAGTTAAATGAAATATTCTCAAATTAACCAATGTTTGAAATAAAAAATACATTCCTTTTTACAGTAAACAAAATCAACATTTAAAGTGCAGCACTCAGTTCCAGTTACAATAAGGAATTCATTGTAAATCTAAATCTTCATATTTTTTTGCCAGGAAGATAAGTTTATTTAAATGAGAATGATGTTATGACCAATTAGATCAGCGTGTGGTGTGTTTAGTGGGTGACGTTTGCTTAAGAGGCAGGAGTTACAAAAAATTCAGACCAACATGGCAGACACTTGTGGAACCTCTAACGTTAAAGTGTTTGTATGATTTAAAGTCTCTGAGTGACCAAAAGTGATGGTGTCGTCACGGATTGTTATTTAAATGTAACACGAACTGACTTAAGACGAGCAGAGTACTCTAGATTACCATTTAATCACTCGAAGTTTTAAACTAGCAAAGTTAGCTTACGACTAGCTAACTATTAGCAAGCTGGCTAACAAATACGGTCAGAAGCTTGTACTAGTACACTACTTGCATTTATAGAATGATATTACAACACTTAAATATCATCTAGGCAACACAATGATAATATTTAGCCCATGTAGCCCATGCAATGTGCAATTTTGAATCAGTTGCTGCTGTTAGATGTAGGCTAGCTTGCGGGACAACTTATGTTGGCCAGCCAGGCTGCCACGGTAAAAGTTTTGAAGTGAAGTGGTAAGAATGGAAAAGCTCGTCTGTTTGGTTCGCCGTGTGACGTCACCTCCACGTGGTCATAAGAGCACAAATCACAAACGAGTTTCTCTTAAGAACTTCCCTTACTACTCCAACCACATACAGCTATCCTCGTGAATGTTAAAACAGCCAAATATAGTGGCAGCAACATGTAAAACACATACTGACTGTATTCGTTCGGTACAGCACTGTATTGAACCGAACGTCTGTTTTTCCAGCGGTTCGGTACGAATACACATACCGTTACAGGCCTAAGCAATACTATCCATAATATATACTATCCATAAACAAAGAGAAAGTCCCACTTCAATGCTGGAGCGTCAATCATTAAGCCTCCCTCCCAAACTAACTCACAAACTCCCTCCCGCCCAAGACCAGCCCAAGCAGACAGTAGTTCCAAGCCCCAAATCAGCCTTCAACGAGCACGATTGCCCACATCCTCTGGCGATATGAGGGATTATTACCGCTGGAAGTCTGAATGAGAGGACTTGCAGGAATTGGGCAACCCAGAAGGTGTGGACTGCATTGCAAAATTCCACCTATTAAACAGTTTAGACGAAAGTCAAAAAGGAGCTCGTCCTAACCAGTTGTGGATCAACTAAAGAGGTGTTTAACCTGCTGGACAATAAATATGGGAACAAGGCGAAGATAGTTCTGCTCATCACCAACGAGGTCCAGTCTCTGCCCCCCGTTAAAGGAAACAACCCCAGGAAAACAATTGAGCTCATTCAGGCTGTGGAAAGAGCGTTGTGCAGCCTCCAGATCCTGGGTGAAGAGGATGCTGTAAAAAAACGCATTGTTGCTCAATCCCTAAAAAGCAAGCTGCCCAGTTCTCTTAAGAGAGAGTGGATAGTGCACAAAACTGACCCTGCAAACAATTTCTCTCCACTGAATCACTTTGATTGTCTCTTGAAATTTCTAAAAAAGCAAGAAGAAATTTTGGAAGAATTAGATCAGTTGGAGCAGAGTTCAGCAGAAAAAGGCCCTGGAGGTCCCACAGGTCACTCAAACAAAATAGTCCAGAAGTCTTTCACCAAGTCCATGGCAGGTCAAAAGGATGATCGGCTAAGCTGTCCTGTCTGTGATGATAACTCCCATGCCGGCAGGCTGTTTTCTTGCAAGGTGTTTAGAGAACAAAACTTGTCAAGCAAAATGGCGCACGTGAAAAAAATGGGCTTGTGCACTAAGTGCTTACGGTCTCACCCCAAGGATGGGAAAGGATGTACGCCCAGATTTCTCTGCCCAAAGGTAGACTGTCGGAAGGAAGGGGATTCGGACCACAACTACCTGCTGTGTCCTAAGCCACCAGCTGCTAAAAAGGAAGGTACCAGTGAAGGGCAAAGTGGCACAAGAAACAGAGGGAAGGCACCCCTGGGCCTAACCACTCAACCGGAGGAGTTCCTAGCTGAGCTCACTCCAGACCTGCGGGAAAAGTACAAGAAGGCATTTTCAAACAAAGTGTCATCAACTGCTTGCACAGAGTACAGAGATGAGGCCAAAGAACATCCAGTGGTGATGATGCTACTGGAGGTCACCACAAACTCCGGCTGTTTAATCGGCACCTTGATTGACCTTGCCTCCGACACAAATTACATCACCCATGTGGCGGCCGATCGCCTTGGACTGTGTGGTGAAAACATTAAACTTATAGTCCATGGAGTTGGGGGCATGAAGAGGACTGTCCTGACCAAACGTTACTTCCTGCGACTGAAAGTGAAAACTGCCGAAG
This sequence comes from Setipinna tenuifilis, assembly GCA_030347295.1. Taxonomy (NCBI): domain Eukaryota; kingdom Metazoa; phylum Chordata; class Actinopteri; order Clupeiformes; family Engraulidae; genus Setipinna; species Setipinna tenuifilis. The sequence continues at coordinate 1,587,814 of CM059276.1, read as the reverse complement.
GAAAAGTTGCAGTACAAAAGATTCTCTGCTATGGCCTTGAGAGCATTGCAGAAGTAACCCATACCGTATCTCCTGAGCGGCTGCAAGAGTTCTTCCCAAATGTGCCAAGGGACGAATTGGTCTGCCCCACAAAGATAGACCTATTGATCAGTCACCGAGAAGGTCGACTTGTTCCCCAGCCAACCATCATTGTGGGAGACCTAGTACTCTGGGACGGCCCATTGGGTAAGACCGTCGGAGGAACCCATCCCGACCTTGTTGAGACGGTTGACTTGACTGTGCACTGCTCTGACACCCACCTTGCCAGGAGTATGAGGTTGGCCGCAGCTGTATACACAGAGACCGTCATACCCCAGGAAGAAAATGTCCAAGCCTGGAGCACAGCAACATCCAACAAGGAAGTCCTTGAATGGTTTAAGTGGGACAGCATAGGTGCGGCCTGTAGTCCTCAGTGTGGTGGCTGTAAGTGTGGCACATGCCCACCAGGACGAAAAGACATGCCCCTTAAGGAAGAGCGGGATCTTGAAAAAATCAAAGACTGCCTTACTTACATGCTGGCAGACAAACACAGCAACTCTCCTCATTGGGATGCAGCATATCCCTGGAAAGGAGACCTTACAATGCTTCCAGACAATCAGCAAGCAGTGGAGGCAACACTTAAAAACACAGAGAGACGTCTGAAAAAGGAGCCTGCATGGAAGTCCGCATACCGGGACCAAATCAAGGAAATGGTCTCCAGAGGAACTGCTGTGAAACTTTTGCAGGCAGAAATTAATGCCTGGAAGGGGCCCAAATGGTATATTAGCCACCTAGTTGCCCCCAACCCTCATTCTTTGTCAACCCCTGTAAGAATTGTTTGGAATAGTAGTCAGGAGTTCCATGGCGTAAGTCTCAACGATCTCCTTCACAAAGGCCCTGATGTCCTCAACCCCATTAGAGGAGTCCTTTTGCGGTTCAGAAGTGGACGTTATGCTGCACTGGGTGATGTTAAGAAAATGTATAATTCAGTATGGCTCAAAGATAATGAAGTCCACCTCCATCGCTTCTTATGGAGGAACAATCCAGAAGATCACATTGAGGAGTATGCTGTCGTTAGGGTGAATATTGGCGACAAACCTGCAGGCTGTATCGCCCAAGTTGCCATGAAGGAAACGGTCAACCTTCCTCAGTTCGCTAACATGGATGAAGAACGACGAGCCATAACTGAAGACAGTTATGTGGATGATATTCTAACCTCCCACAATCATCTTGAGACTTTGAAGAGGATCACTAAAGGGGTGGAGGAAATTCTGGAAGCAGGAGGCTTCTTCCTTAAGCCTTGGGTCCTGTCTCACCAAAGTGGGAGGAGTGAAGATCTCTCTGGTGCCAGTGAAGATGGAGCTGCGCCCAAGATACTAGTGCTGCCTAATCAAATGTCTGAAAACGAGAACAAAGCACTTGGCGTTAGCTATAAACAGAGAACAGACCAACTTCGGTTGCTCACATCTGTCAACTTTTCAAAGAAAAGGGGAAAAATGAGGACGGGACTCAATCTACATATGGAAGAAGTCAGGGAAGAAACACCCAACCCCCTTACTCGACGTATACTTCTTAGCCAGATTGCTGGGTTTTATGACCCAATTGGTCTTGCTTCACCAGCAAAGCAAAAAGGAGTGATGTTGGTTAGGGAGTCATTCCAGGAGGCTGGCAAGAACAACCAAGACACATGGGATATCCCACTTTCGCCCAAGCTTCGAGATGCTGCAGTAAATCTCTTTGAAGAATTTGTAAGACTGGGCCAGATTAGGTTTAATAGGAGCCTTACGCCACCTGATGCCTTGGGTCCACCGGTGGGAATAACATTCTCTGATGGAAGTGAGTCCTCATACGGAGCTGTACTCTACCTCCGGTGGGAGACCAATGGAAAAGTCGTGGTGACCTTAGTAGAATCCAAAGCAAAGCTGACACCCCTTGATCAAAAGGGAGATGTGATGAAAGCAAAACTGTGTGGTGCTGTCTTTGCTACTCGCCTCAAGAAGTATTTTGAAAAACACTGCCATATAAAAGTCAAGCTTTGGATTCACTTTGTGGACAGTCAGACAATCCTGGCAGCCATACAAAAGGACAGCTATGGTTACCAGACCTTCTTTGCTAACCGAATCGGTAAGATCCAGAAGGATACTCAAGTGGAAGACTGGAGATGGGTTGAAGGCAACCAAAATATTGCCGATATACTCACCAGAGGTGCAACTCCTGAGGAACTTGACGAAAGTTCAGAGTGGCAACAAGGCCCTAAATTCTTGCAATTGCCTGAATCAGAATGGCCAACAAAGATGGTCAATGAAATCCTATCTTCAGCTGCTGAAGTTGTGGGAAAATTGCAGCGAAAGGCCTTCTCAGCAGTGGCTACCAGGGCCCAGTCAAAAGTGAAAACTGAGTCCAACACCACAGAACCCCCCTGACATCAAGAATGAAGGAGCCAAAGATGACGAAGACCCTGGGGAAGATGAAGGCAGATGAAGACTCTGGGGAAGTGGGCTGGTGCGCCTTGTCAATCCCGAGCACTTCAGTTCTCTGTCCAGACTGTGTGCTGCAATAGCATGGACGTGACGAGCTGCAAAAGTCTGGCTGGGGAAACGCCAGGTCCCCGTTAATTCAAAGTGGGAGGTAACTCGTCCCGCACTGTCCGCTGGAGAAATGGCACAAGCCTTCCAAGACCTGGTCCTTGCAGCCCAAGATGGCAGTCAGTTCCTGGACACAACACTGAACCGCTTGGTTGTGTACAAGGATAAGAAGTCAGGACTCCTCCTCTGTGGAGGGAGAATCCAGTCCTGGACTGTAGAGTAGATGGAGCAGCTGCTCCTCTCCTCCCCTTCAAATCCTGGATCGCGACCCTGGTGGCAAGAGAAGTGCATGAGGAGAATCATGAAGGTGTAGCTGCCACCCTACTACGCACCAGAAAAAGGGCATGGATTGTACAAGGGCGGAGAATAGTGAAGAAAACTGTTGTTAACTGTGTCACTTGCCGCAAACTGAAAGCAAAGACTTGCCAGCAGATGATGAGTGATCTGCCAACTGAACGCTCACAGCGTGCCCAGCCATTTGAATTTACAACCCTCGATCTCTTTGGCCCTTTTGAAATTAAGGATGCAGTCAAAAGGAGAACTAGCAAAAAGGTCTGGGGCATAGTGTTCTGTTGCATGGCATCAAGAGCGGTTTATGTGGACATTGTTGATGACCAGTCATCTGAGAGTTTTCTCCAAACTTACTCTCGCTTCGTAGCATTAAGGGGCCATCCAAGAAAGCTGTGGTCAGACAAGGGACCAATTTTATTGGAGCCAAACCTGCCCTACATGACCTGTACAGGAATCTAGCCTCCTTAGAGCAAGCAGCTGGCAGGAATGGAACAGAATGGGAATGGAACTTCCACCCTGCTGATGCGCCTCACCGTAATGGAGCTGCAGAAGCCGCAGTTAAGCTCATAAAGCGAGCACTCACAAACCTTGGAGGAACCACAAGCTCACTTATATGGGGTAAAATCATAACCCTCTTCTACCAGGCAGCCAATCTTGCCAATGAAAGGCCGATTGACGCCAGAGCGCAAGAACAGGAAGAGTATCTAACCCCCAATTCTCTGCTCCTTGGGAGGACCAACAAAGGAGGAGATACAGGTGGAATAGACCTGTCCACTCACCCCTGGCGCCGTCTCCGTGCCATCCTGATTGGTGTTGACATCTTCTGGAAAAAGTGGAGTGAACTTGCAGGACCCAATCTATTTATTCAAGCCACACCAGATGAAGCAGAACGTCAAAGTTGGCGACATTGTGTGGATTGCTGACCAAAATGCCTTGCGGGGTCAATTCCGACTCGGACAAGTCCAAGCAGTATACCCAGATAAGAAGGGACTGGTTAGGGATGTTGACGTTAAGACTTGTGCTGGCCTTCCCGCTCCTCTAGCAGTTGGGCAACTCGAGAAGAATCCAACGCAGCTGACAGCGGCCGTCATCCTACGGAGAGATGTGCGGAGACTGGTAGTCCTCCTTCCTGTGGAGGGTCAGTGATGCCTTGCTGTCATGAACTGACACTTTCAGCCCCAGCTCTGGAGGCACTCAGGACCTCAAATCCAACTCCTGGAGACACTGCCCAGCATGTCCATCACCTTGGTCTCTCTCTCTTTCTCTCTCTCTCTCTCTCTCTCTCTTGTTCTCTCTCTCTCCCTTTCTGGGCGGAAAAGGACTGGAAAAGTATTTAAAAAAAAGAGAGAAAATGAAAAAAAAAAAAAAGTATTGTGATGTATAATAGGTTTGTCTGTGACCTCCTTGAATCATTTTGATCAGTCGGTCAAGTGGGAGGTGTTGCGTCTGTCAAGTCACTAGTGAGTGGGAGGAGTCAAGTTTGAGCAATCAATTAAATCAATTGGATGCAATGAGTGGAGAGGACTTGCTTACTTACCTCGTTAAAGAGTTTGGAGCTGGTAAATCGTCATAGGCTGGTTTGTATCCAATGAAGTTTGAATGTACTTTAAGTGGGAGCGCGCTCAAGTTGGAGTGCGCACAAAGTTGGTGTTGCCACCTTGTCAGAAGAGCTACACGGCACCGGTAAGCTGCTGGTTTTATTCATTGCGCTGCTTGGGTTAGGTCTGCCGCTGTCGCATCGGTGGCTTAATAGCGACTGTTTGTCCTGTGCTTCCACTCGCTTCGGTGGCTTAATAGGGATTGTTTGTTGTCTTGTGCTTCCACTCACATCGGTTGTTTGAAACACTTCCTGGTTGCAGAGCAAGCAGTGCATTCTGGGTAGTGTAGTCGCTTATTGGCAAATACTTACCTGTGTTGAGCAAGTTGGTAAATGTAGTTCAGCTGAGATAGACGCACTCAGTGCTGCTTCTCTTTGGGTCTATTGTGAAGCAATGAAGCCAGCATTTGGTCTTATGCATTTGTCATGCTGCTTTGACTTGACTTGTCAGAATGAAATGTATGCTTAGTTGTTTGTGCATAGACATTTATTTATTGGTGTCTTGAAGTTAAACATATTTAGGAGCCATCAATTAAATTAATAATTGTTGTATTTATAGTAAACTTACGGAATTGTTGTATTTATAGTAAACTTATGGATATTTTGTATGGACACTTGATTTATATGCTGTGGATTATACTGGTATTTATCAATTTCATTGTGGTTACATTTCTATGCATTGTGATTGACATTGCTGTGTATAATACTATTTATATTGCTATTTCACATGTGTCAGAACTGCTGGTTTACAACACAGCCTTCTGTGTCCTACAGGTTTATAACCTGTCTGCCTGCCTGCCTAATTACTGCCTAACACTACTGCTTAACACTACTGCCAAAGAAATTACTGCTGTGCTGCCATCACTACTACTGCTGCATGTACAGCTAAGAAAGCAGACTGTGGACAAACAAAATAAACTAAAAGACGAGTTATAACCTCCAGTGTGCTCTTTTGATACCCCGTTTGGTGGGAAACTCTGGAATAACCGAACAATATGTTATATTAACGAAATAAGTTCGTTAAAAATCTCTTACCTGTAATGATGATGCAGTCCACGTCAGAGGGTGAGAGGTCAGCGGGAATCAAGAAGTGGAGAGAAAACAAAGAAGGAGCAACGAGACACGTTTAGAATCGCGCAGCAAAGGGGCAAAGTGGTAAAACACTAATTTTATGCATGCAGGAGTGAATGTGTAGTGACACGGTTAGTGAGTCACTTTGAAACATTTAGTCTGCATGTATTTAGTGTTACTGTCGAGTTATCGAGCAGAACTTTGGCAAGAGTTTGTAAGAAGCTAGTCAAACCAACTTGTGTTTATTAGAGCTAACTGGACTGTTGCTAGCGAGTTGCCCACTCGGCTGTCGTGCAAGGCTCAGACCAACGAACTCTAAAGCCCAGAGACATCCCTGCTTGGCTAGGACAACGTTGCCACATTCAACATCGCCAACACAGCGTTGCCGCGGTGAGGACGACGAAGCCCAGTTCTGCAGCAGTGAGTTTTTCTTTTATGCACTTTGGCGTGAAGCGGCCATTTTGTTTTAGGTCTCTACGCTCCCAAGCGTCGCTACAGGCCTGCATCTAATGACTGACACTTGACGTGATTGTGATCATACGTATTTGGGGATTATTTTCAGTTTACTTTGTGATGTCATGAGAGGCAATCAACGTTCAGCAGGGCAGTTCAAGGAGTGCACGGAGACAAAATTCAAAATGCAGTTTCTTTTACTAGTGTTCAAAAAGGTTTAACAGAAAAGGCATTTCAGCGCAAAAGGGCAAACTAAGGATTTCTCTTTTCAATGGTTTATAGTCAACAAAAAAGTCTCTAATTGAACTCAAAAGTCTTTCTTCAAATACAGTTCACTTGGCAATACACAAACAATTATCCTCTTCTTCTTAGTAAATTTCCCCACAGTACCTCCACACAGCGCAGCAGGCAAAAAATAGTCCAACACCAAAAATGAATAATCCAACACAAAAGGGTATAATCCAACACAAAAGTCTTTTCTTTAGCAGGTTCTTCAGAGCAAACCATCCACCCAGACCAGAGACTCCAGCTTCTCTCCTACTCGCCACACTCTACTGAGAGCTTCTGGTGTCCTAAAAGCCCTGCAGTTCCACTGCAGGAGATTGGCCACAGGTGTGCCTCATTAGGCAATCAGTACTCTGTGGTTTGGAGTGCCGGGTGAAGTTCCTGGCTCCACCAGCAGATGGAGCCGTGCCAGGATACTGCTGCAGCCATCTCAAGGGGATGTAGCGCCCCTCCAGGACCCGGCCTCTCGTGACGTCACAACTTATAAAACTGCCGGCTTTAGGTTTGCTAAGTGTTATGTTTCCTTTGTAAAGAGGGTAATATTTTGAATTACTGTGTTCATTGAACCAAGAACTGAATACTTTTGAACTGAAAGAGTTTAAACATCAGGGGGCGTATTACAGAAACTTCCTATCTTAAGACAAAAGTTAAGATAGGACGAGTGGAGATAAGATTTTTTCCTGTTTGGTATTACAGAAGCAAAATCTTAACTTAATTTAAGAATCTCATCTTATCTTTGGAAATTCTATCTCATTTTGAGTTAGGAATCCTAAATAAGCGATCTACACACATACAAACGACATACAAACACATACAATTTTTATGTCTGTTACCTAGCAACTAATGCAACGCTGCGTGTCGTGACGTATCATCAAAAAAAGCTGTCATAACAGACCCTAAGTAGTTGTGTGTTAGAAGTGCTAGTGAGTTTGCTAGTGAGTTTGCTAAGCTAACTAAGCCAGCTAAGTATCCGGCATACAAATGTACACTCTACCCTCACACACACGTTCCCTGACCTCTCTCACAAGACACCTGTAACCATTTCTCTCTGCCCAACATTCTTCCTCTCTGAGAAAGTTGCATGTTGTTAAAATTAGCGGCTAGCTAGCTAGTGGTTAGCGATAGCTCACTCTGCCTTGTCCTTTCTATAAATAAATTCCTCTCATTCTGGCGACGTTGAGCAAACAAAATACCTGCCATAATTGTGTAACTGACAAAGGAGTGGAAGTTAAGACTGCAAAGAGGCTGTCCTAAAGTTAGGACCGTTTATTTAAGATTTTTCAAAGTTAGGATGCTTCTGTAATACACTTTTCTTAACTTGAGATAGGATGCGCAAACCAAGTTAGGATACGCTGTTCTGTAATACGCTTTTCCTAAATACCATCCTAAAGTGCCGTTGCTACGGTAACTAGACAGATAGGATAAGATTCTCAAGTTAGGAAGTTTCTGTAATACGCCCCCTGAATACTATTTTTGTGTTTTCAATTACTAGAATTTGTATGTAAATATCTAAAATATATCTTAAAGTAAACTTATTAATTACTTTTAAAACTGGTTTGGAATTGAATTACTATTGACACACAAAGGTTATACCTATTAGTATATGCTTAATTATATACCTATACCTTTTTAGTACAAAGAACCTAGGGTAGCCACCCCAACATATTGCAAGGGGGCGCTACATGATGATACAGTTTAACAGGTTGCTGTCACACATGCCTGACACCATTTAAGCCAAACAGGTTTATCTTATTCTAGTCAGACCACAGGACATGCTTTCAGGAATTCATGCTTTTACGCTGTGTGTCTCCAGCAAACAGTATTTTCAGGCTTTTTTGTGATCAAGCTTTACAAGAGGCTTTCCTCTTGGAGGATGATCATGAAAACCGGGTTGTTGCACTGTGCTGCATCTTATTTGAGCTCTGGAAAGCTGACCTCCCACTTCTGCAACCCCTGCATCAATGCTGGCTGCAGTCATGCATTTATTTTTTACAGGCAACTTCTGCATTTGACACTGAGTGTGTGTACCTTACTTCTTTAAATGATCCTGTTAATGCCTGTTTGAAGTGGAACCTGTTTTGGAAAACCACTTAATGAAACTGGCCACGATGATGTACAGTCGTGGTCAAAAGTTTACATACACTTGTAAAGAACATAATATCATGTCCCTCTTGAGTTTCCAGTTATGTCTACAACTGTGATTTTTCTCTGATAGAGTGGTTGGAACAGATACTTCCTTGTCACAAAAAACATTCCTGAAGTTTGGTTCTTTTATGACTTTATTATGGGTTAACAGAAAAAGTGACCAAATCTGCTGGGTCAAAAATATACATACAGCAATGCTAATATTTGGTTACATGTCCCTAGTCCATTTTTACTTCAAGTAGACACTTTTGGTAGCCATCCACAAGCTTCTGGCAAGCTTCTGGTTGAATCTTTGACCATTCCTTTTGATAGAATTGGTGCAGTTCAGTTAAATTTGTTGGGTGTCTGACATGTACTTGTTTCTTGAGCATTGTCCACATGTTCTCAATGAGGTTTAAGTCAGGACTTTGGAAAGGCCATTCTAAAACCTTAATTTTAGCCTGATTTAGCCATTCCATTACCACTTTTGATGTGTGTTTGGGGTCATTGTCCTGTTGGAGCACCCAACTGCGCCCAAGACCCAACCTCTGGGCTGATGATTTTAGGTTATCATGAAGAATTTGAAGGTAATCCTCCTTCTTCATTATCTTATTTACTCTGTGCAAAGCACCAGTTATATTGGCAGCAAAACAGCCCCACAGCATGACACTACCACCACTTTGCTTGACGGTAGGCATGGTGTTCTTGGGGTTAAAGGCCTCACCTTTTCTCCTCCAAACATATTGCTGGGCATTGTGGCCAAACAGCTCGAGTTTTCTTTCGTCTGACCACAGAATTTTTCTCCAGAAGGTCTTATCTTTGTCCATGTGATCAGCAGCAAACTTCAGTCGAGCCTTAAGGTGCTGCTTTTGGAGCCAGGGCTTCCTTCTTGCACGGCACCCTCTCAGACCATGGTGATGCAAAACACGCTTGACTGTGGACACTGACACCTGTGTCCGAGCAGCTTGTTATTCTTTGCAGATCTGCTTTTTGGTGGTCCCTGGTTGACTCTTCACCCTCCTGACCATTTTTTTCTCAGCAGCAGGTAATGGCTTGCATTTTCTTCCTGATCGTGGCAGTGACACAACAGTGTCATGCATTTTATACTTACAAACAATTGTTTGCACTGTTGGTCTTGGGACCTACAGCTACTTTGAAATGGCTCCAAGTGACTTTCCTGACTTGTTCAAGTCAATGATTCTCTTTTTCAGATCCGTGCTGAGCTCCTTTGACTTTCCCATTGTAGTGTTTGTGGGTGTCTGTATCCAATAAGCCCTATTTAAATGGCCTCAGAGAAGTCACCAGCTATAGTCACTCATAATCACTCACAAGAAGTTAAAAGACCATGATATGAAGCTCATTTCATTGACACAACTTTCTAAATCACCAAAAATATTAATTCATGTTGCTGTATGGATATTTTTGACCCAGCAGATTTGGTCACTTTTTCTGTTAACCCATAATAAAGTCATAAAAGAACCAAACTTCAGGAATGTTTTTTTGTGACAAGGAAGTATCTGTTCTAATTACTCTATCAGAGAAAAATCACAGTTGTAGACATAACTGGAAACTCAAGAGGGACATGACAATATGTTCTTTACAAGTGTATGTAAACTTTTGACCACGACTGTAGCTCAGTTTCATGGTGTTGCTGATCTTTTATAGATAGGCCATCATTGTGTAAAGCAAGTAATTCCATTTCTAAAACCCTCAGAGTTTTTTGCCATGAGGAGCCATATTGGACATCCAATGGCTAGTATGAGAGAATTATAGCCAAAAAATTACAATAAATAGCTCTAATACATGACACACATATTTGTATGGTCCAGTTGAGTGGACCCAAACCCAAAAATGATGAATTGGACAAGCGGCTTTTCAGGGTTGAATGATATGTACTGTTATCAATGAGGGTGTACTCACTTTTGTGGCCTGCTATTTAAAGAAAAATGCCTGTGTAAATGAATGCTCCTACACAAGCTGTACACTGACTACTCAAAAACATATCAAAGTTTCATTTCTGTAGCATTGTCCCTTGAAAAGATATAGCACATTTTTTGCTAAAATGTGAAGGGTGTACTCACTTTTGTGAGATACTAATGTATTACTGTATATGTATTACTGCATAAGAAATTCTGAACATCTCATAGAGTATCCGGTTGTGATGTTGATCGGACTCGAAGGAATTATACCAGTTAAATATTTGAATGCAAGTTGAAGTGGTAAATACAGTCTTGAGTGTTTTCACACACTATGGAGCTCTCTAAGTAATATTATAAAGTTTTTGGCAGGGGAGAGAACAGAGGTGAGGCAGAAGCAGACTTAGCAGTTAAGACAGATGCAGCAGGCTCTGGCTAGGCAGGATTAACTTACAAGGAGGGGGATCCAGGCAAGACAAAGTAGATGGGACAGATTCAAACAGAAAAGACATGGACTGTTGTGGTACTGATGAAACCAAGTCAGGCACTGACAAGACGGAGTCAGTTGCAGCAGACTCTGACGGGACAGACACAGTCCCGCTTGACACTGGGGAACATTGACCGGCTAAGTAGGAGCAAGGAGGGATCGGCTTGGTGACTGGAATTGCCAAAGCCACAGAAATGGAAACTCACAAAGGCATAGGAACAGGCAAAAAGGGGACAGGCACAAACACAATGACTGGGACCAGTAGCGGTTTTAGGCACGGGAGAACCGGGCAGCTGCCCGAGGCGCCATTTCGTGGGGGGCGCCACGAGCGCTTGGGGAAAAAAATAAAATAAAAAGCTCCGTTTGTCATATCGCTGCAATCGGCACATTGGCACCCCCTGTAATGCTGCAATCGGCACAATGGCGAACTGCAGGTGCCCTTGCTTGCTGAGAAGGTGGCATGCACAGAAGCAGCGTGTCTCTCTGTCTCGGGGGCAGTGCCGTAGCTCCACACACGCACATAACGCAGAGTGCGTAGGGCACCAAGTGCTTGTGGGGGCACCACCAAAAAAATTGGCTCGTGAAAAAATCATCACGATAGGCTAGGTACGTGCTAGTAAGGATATTTTAAAAATGTGCAAAGCATGTTAATATTTATTTTAAGCAATACAAAAGGAACATAGGTCAATTTGCTCCTCTCCTTCTCCATTCTCCTCCTGGTGCCCCCCTCCCCCACCTTTCAGTGGTCTGGTCGATTATTGCTCAGTCTTAGTTTAAGTTTGGCAGACAAATGTTTGGACAGGGCCTTGAAAAGATATCTGAAGTCGGGAGCGGAAAAAAGAATAGAAAGCGAGATGAATCTCGCGCTTGCAGATAAGACAGTGTTTTAAATAAATAGGGCTAAATCATAATAATAAAAAGTTCATTTTGTAGCCCTTGCTCCTTACCGTCAAAAAACTTTGCTAGTAGCCTGGGAGCTAACGTTACAATGTTCAGACTGTGTTAACAAGTGTTGCAAATGATTGAAGTTGTAAATGATTGATGCTGGCTAGCTAGTTTAGGTTGTGGATATAAATATGGATATGGATATTTGAAAGCAATTCATCATGGTCACTCGACTGTTTTCAGTTAACATTCGGATAAGACTAGCACTTTCTTCCTTAGGTTGCTAGCTAGCTATGCTGCGGTTGCCCTCAGTCACAAGTAGCCTACATAGTTCTCGTCGGTTTGCAGGTTCATAGGCCAAGGGCAACATCTGCTGGTGAAACTAATATGAAAAGAAACAATCTTACTGTTACGTAGATTTTCCCTCTTCGGATTTATTTCAAACTCTGTACACAATGTTTTTGTTCTCCCATATGAAACCTTTATAAATGTAAAATAGAGTGAATTTTAAATGTACACGTAGGCCTACATAAACCTAATTTATATATGCAGTTTTTTGTACTAAGTTCAAAACTGTATTTCAGTAGAATTCCTATATATTTTGTCTTTTAATTCTGAATGTAGAGCCGTCTGCAGTCATTGCACAAATCTTTGTTTAATAATGGTTGTGGTATTTAATTATTAACCATTTTAAATAATGTATTTTTTTAACTGTAATGTTTGGTGTATTTGTTTCGGGGGGGTGCTGAGAGGTGGTCTCGCCCGGGGCGTAAAACACTATAGAACCGCCACTGACTGGGACACTTAAGCATAAAGGCAGAGTAACAGTCACCAAAGATTTAAGGGAGTGGAAAAGACCGTTTCAGCCAAATGAGGATGAGGCTCCAAGATGTCTTGCAATGGGGAAGACACAGAGTACTCGGGCCACAAGATGACACCTGGAACCCCTCTCAGTGTTTACCATCTATAGACCATTGTGTGGCAAGCTGCCACCTACCACTGCAAATTTGTGCTTTTTTTTGTTGTTCCTCAACGCGATTTTAAAATGGGCAACTATTGTTCTGTTTATTCAACTCTGCTCAACTCTCTCTCTCTTCCTCTCATTTTCATTAACACAAACACACACACAATCGCACTCAGTGTGTCTTCCACTCACGCACACACAGACAGTGAAAGATGGTGCATCTGTGTGCCACTCCGAAACGCCTATAAAGTAGTTACAAAATGACAAAAATGACACCTACTACTGACTGTTACTGTGAGTTCAAAACTATGAGAAACATCTAATTCGTTGTTCTGTATTTACCAAAAAGCTGTTTTCATGTAAAACCGCTGGTATCAGGGCAGCTTGATAACCAGGAGAGTTTCCCTGAATGGATATTTGACAAGCTTTGGGTTACCAGAGGTTTAAGCAGACTGGCAGGAACATGGATGTCAGTAGAGAGAAGGCTCTGGTGAACTAGGCCGTATCTTTTGTATGGACTTGTACTAATGATGTGCTCAAATGTGCAAAGAATATTAGTTCTGAAATTAAAACGATTTTAAACAGACAAATGTGTCCTGTCAAACGGTAATCATATTATCAGGTGTGAGTGAAGCTACTGTTAGTTAGCTTTACTGAGTGGTAGTTACATTGAATTTGCTAATAGCTTACCTGTTCTAGCAACTTGCTTTTGACAACTAACTTGAGATTTGGCTACAAAACTCAAAAACACAGATACAGTCATTTCCATTTGTCATGGTGATTTGACAGCACACATTACACACAGTTAATTTGCATGTCTGCATTTAACCCATCACACGTGAGCAGGGGCAGCCCAGGGAACAGTGTGTACGCACAGCACCATGCTCAGAGTACCTCAGTGGCACTTTTGACAGTTGTTGGATTTGATCCTGTGACCCTCTGGACACAGGTTTATCACCTTAACCGCCAGATCCAGGGTTAGAATAAAGTTGCCAGGAAAGTTACAGTTGAAACCTTATTTTTAGAATCCGATGCTAAAAGGAATATGCCACCCCCAGGTGAAATTGAGTCTCTCTCCGCAATCCCAGGAGTTGGATGAGTGAGCAGAAGTGTTTTCTAGCAGACCCAGCCATTGTCCTAATCTGGCAGCACTGACCTAAATTTAGCTTAGCATAGTTGCTGTAATCTGGTTTTGCTAACCAGTGATGCGCAGGTCCATGTTTGAACGACCCGCACCTGACCGACGTTTTCAACTAACCGATGTTTTCAACTAACCTGCCCACAACTCGGGCCGCAAAAAATAATTGTGAAAATATCGACTTGACCTGCTTCCTGACCCACATTTTTTAATGGATTTGGTTAACTTCGTATGGTCATAGTGCTGCATAAAACTGATATTACTGAGTTATATTCATTTAAAAGCAGCATATTAAAATGGTACAATGACACTGCTCTGTTGAACGTGTGGGGAAAACCGGGCTTTTCGCCCCGTGTCAGCATTTGTTCCAAAGTTAACTAGATGTACCGCATAGCGGTACATGGTATGACCGCCGCAGTGTATTGAAGTGTGGGAATCATAGGTATGGTGAGTTTGTGGTAGGTCAGTGTTGTGAGGTGAGAGTTTGTGTGGAAACGATTTGTTGGAAGTGGGCATGGATGTGGGTTTTGAAGGAATGACATTCTGTGTGTTTATGTATATTTTGTGTAGTTCCCACCTCCTTGGTCCAAGATATTGGCAATGCAAAATGTCTATTTTTGTATTTAACTATATCACTAGGTGGCGCTGTTTCTTCAAGTGAGTGTTTATAGGATGGGTTGATACGGCTCTTTAACACTGGCTTACTAACGCAAAATCATTGTCTTGGGCAAAATTTTTGATAAGTTATTTAACAAAAACTGTTTTTGTACACCTAGCTTTGACCGGAAACATTGCACCATGTGATGAAATGTCACAAAATTTGGTGCACATAAAAAGAAAGCCGTTCAGAGTTGTCATGTCAACTTTGACCAAATCTGAGCAATTGGAAGCCGAGATATGGACTTTTGGAGAATTTTAAGCTATGTTTTGAATTTTGATTTACATGTAACTTTGTCCATCTCAAGATAAATCCTTTGATAACTTTTTGTCAGCATTGTCTGTAGATGACATGTACCAAATTTGGTGAGATTCACATGAACGGCCTATGACGAGTTCGTTTGGTTTCGCTTTCACAATGTTAAAATTTCACGGATTTTTTTTTTGGTGGAAGTGGGCGTCGACAAGTGTTTTCAATGTGGGAGGGTCAATAGATTTCACGACAAAAAAGAACTGCTTGTAAACATTGCTGTTCTCTAGATAATAGGCAAAATGATATTTTGTACAATTACAGCGCCCCCTATGGGCCAAATTGTATGGCATGTGCTGTGCTTTTAGAGGTCCTTGTGCTGATTGTGCATGACATTTTGTGCAGTTCCCACCTTCCCAGTCCAAGACATTGGCAATACAAAATCCCAATTTTTGCATTTACCCCCATCACTAGGTGGCGCCATGCTTCAAGGGCTACATGCCTACAAGGATTCATCTCCCCCAGAGTTACAGTGTCCTGGCAATTGTTGACGAAAAATCGGTGAAAAAAAAAGGGAAAAAAGTCTCGGCAACACTATAATGACCGCTTTCACTAGCGGCGGTCATAATAATGCTCAACATTCAAAATAAACAAGGATTTCCCAGTACAAATTGGATTACAATAGTCTGTTTTGTCATGTGGATGCCTAACTGAATCTCTCACAAGCACAAAATGCAGGCATAGTGTCAGGCACAGACTAGACATGGAATAGTCTTTACACAGTTTATTTCACACAAGCAGACACAATTCAAGGATAACAAACAGACACGGCAGAGTACCAAACCACAAAGCTCAGAAGATCACAGTTAACTAAAAGACACAGGAACAAAGCCAGGCAAAGCTGGGAGTTGATACAAAACTAACACAAAACACAACCAGGCAAAACAAGGCACAATACCGGAGCAGGAGAGTCAATAAACAAGGGGAATTCAGGCAGAAGCTGAGGAGCAGAACAAACCGCGACTGACACGGAGCAGACCTAGGGGAAGTGTGACGAGGCCAGATACCAGGTGAACAGGGAGTGCTGTTTAAATAGAGTGGAGACCAGGTGAAACCAATTAGTATTCAGGGGAACGTGAGCCTGAACCGGGAGATGGTTGTGAATGAGGTAATGAGTCAATTAAGGAGCTGTGCGTTTGTGAAGCAGAGTGAGGGGGCGTGGCCGTGACCAGATCTGGTGCAGACCTGACACATAGAATGTTTATAACTCTTCATTAACGTCTACAGGTGGCCAAAGAAGAGGCTACAATTGTGCATACACGTAAAATGCGTAAAAATATTCAAATACCCAACTATATAGTCTACAGTAAAAAGCTAAAAGGTGCCACTTGTTGGTTAAATAAATTTTAAAAAGTGCCACACTTGTGTCGGGCAGTAGTGGTCGTGCCAGTTTTGTGGCCATCAAATGTAGAAATAGCATCGCAGAAAGTACACATGACAAAACCAGCACCCATTTTATAAACCAAAATGTATTCTAAACTTTTGTCTTATCAAAGTAGCCGCCTTTGGCAGATATAACAACTGAGCATATTCGTGGCATTCTTTCTGTAAGAAAAATCAAATATTCTTCAGAAAGTTCTTCCAAAGTTTGTTGCAGAAGTTCCCATAAATGTGTGGCACTTGTATGTTGCTTGACTTTCACTCTTCTGTCCAGTTCATCCCAAACCAGCATGATGGGGTTTAAGTCTGGAGATTGTGCTGGCCACTTCATGTTTTCAAGCTTACCATCTTGTTCTTTTTTCCTGAGGTAGTTTTGCCATCGTTTGGACTAGTGTTTTGGGTCATTTTCTTGCTGTAGGATGAACCTCTGACCAACTAGGCGCATACCAGAGGGTATTGCATGGCACTGCAGAATGCTGTGGTAGCCATGTTGGTTCAGGATGCCACTCACTGTACATGTCACCAAGCCTGGATCCAGTAAAACAGCCCCAGACCATCACACTTCCTCCTCCATGTTTAAAAGTTGGTGTCATACACTGTGGAACCATCCTCTCGCCTACTCAATGGTGTCCAGAGGTCCTGCGTGATGAACCAAAGATTTGAAATTTTGATTCATCAGTCCATAATACCTTCTCCCAGGCTTCAGTAGTCTAATGGCTGTGTTTCATGGCCCATTAGAGCCTCTTTGCCTTATTCTGATGTCTTAGCAATGGCTTTCTTGCTGCAACTCGTCCTCTCAAACCTGCAGCTCGAAGTCTTGTCTTCACAGTTGGAACTGAGACTTGCTTACTACGACCACTATTAAGCTGTGCTTGAAGTTGTTGTCCTGTGAGCTGCCTATCACACCAGTTGATAGCTCTTAGAGACGTGTTCTCTGATTCAGTTGTAGCTTTGGGTCTGCCAGACCACTTCCTGTCACTTTCCCCCAGTTTTTGAGTACCTTTTGATGGTGAAGAAAACTGTACTCACTGACACCTTGACTTTCTTTTGCAATTTTCCTGTAGGAAAGACTAACACTTTTAAGTGTTATGGTGGTCTGTCTCTCTCCCAATGTTAATTGCCTTTTTCAAAACAAATTAAGCTGAGAAACGAACTGTTAGCTATTTCAATGGATGTAAAAAAACTGATTTCATGGACTTAACATGAGAAAAACAAGAATGTGATGCAGGTGATCGTATAGATTCAGGGGAAAACTTGCATACTGGAGAGAAAGTCTTTTAAAGGCTAATTTTACACCTTTTCCCCAGTTAAGTCAGTTTTTAAAAGACAACAGCATCGATAAGTGTTCTACAATGGAGATGTGCGGTCTTGAAGTCTTGAAGAGCACTTTGCCACGTATTTCCCAGATGTGGATATGTCAAAGTTTGACTGGGTGAGAAATCCATTACAATGTGATGCATGCGCAGTGGACCTTTCTGCCACCGCAATTGAACAGCTAATTGACCTGTCACATGACAAAATGCTGCAGCAATTACATTCGCAGGTGGCCGTGGAGGAATTCTGGTTTGGAGTCAGAGATGAGTAACCAGAGATCTCACTCTGTGCTCTAAAACGACTGGTTCCTTTTGGAAGCACATACCTATGTGAAGCTGAACTTGTGTGCCCTTGTGTGTATGAAGTCGAAGCACCGTTCCCGACTGGATGTTACGTCAGAGATGATCTACCACAGCACCTTACTTTGAAAGGCTGCAGCGAGGTCTGCAGGCTCAGCCATCACATTAAATGTGGCGAGTTAAGACAATAATATGTTGTCTTTTTTGATTATTCTGTTTTTTGTGAAATTGTTCCATATTCATTTTCAGCCTTGTAAAGACAAGCTCCACCTAACTATAGGCTACATATATGTGATGAAAATAAAATGTGACTTAATGTGTGAGTAATCTGGTCACTCTGTATTTTCAACACATATAATAACGTATAATAAACATGATCAAAAACTAGTATTAAAAAATGTCTATGGGGTCACCAGAAATTTGTGATGTCAAAATGGGGTCACAGGCCAAAAAGGTTGGGAACCACTGCCTTAATTGCTACTAAAGCAACTATTCAAATGGTGTTAGCTTGTTTCCTATTTCACTTCGGACAAACAAAATGCAGTGTATGGTCAGTCTTCTGTTATTAAATGCCATTTGTCCTTTAAAGAATATCATATTGGTCATCCCTGTGATCGACTGATAGAAATGTCTTATGTGTGTGATATTTTGCAGAGATACTCAAGGAAGCTTCTGACTACAGAGGAACCATGTGGCAATGTTCAGCCATTGGAATTCAGATCTTTAGATGAGCAGAAGGATGCCTTGGACCTTTTGCAGCAGCTGCTGGTAAGCGTGCAAAATAATATGAAGGCTGCTTATCATGTACCTAAGGTTTTAGTTGTGGTGTTATACTCCCACAGTAGCGGGCTAAATAGGGTGTAACACAATTTTGCCATGTTCAAACATACCTTTAAATTCCTCCAATGAAGAAGTTGCAGTCTCAATGAAAACGATAAATGATTTATGCAGTAGTTGAAATGCAAAATGCTCCGTTAAGCATTTTGTCCATGGTAGAGGCACCATAACACTCATTATACCTTAAGGAGGAAACATGATGGTCAGAATCTTTTTCATGATTTTGCTAACATAATAGCAGCTAGCCTTATAATGGATATTTCAAGGGTTTAGGCAGGCGCGGCTGTTTCATGTGGGCAGGTGGGGCAGAGCCCTCCCAAAGATTCCTCCACTAAGAAAACTAAATCCATTTATTAATAGTAAATAAAATGTTGTTTTATAAATGCAGTGCGAATGAGAATCTTGTTATGTTTTGTTAAACATTGTTAAGAATTTGTAAGAGAAAAGTTTGACGATTTTCTTGCTTGTCTCGATTACCGCGACACTGTAGCTGCTATTACGTTGAATTCTATTGCTGGAGGGGCAGAGGATCTCTCTGTCCCTGCTCCCTATTGTCATTCTATGTAAATCTGTGCGCAGACGCAAAGAACACTGCAGAAAAAGCCATAGGAAAAAGCGTGGGTTTGTAGACGTCCACGGGGCAGATTTAATTCTGCCCTACTGTACACGTCAGCGCGTAGTGTCACGTCAGCCTATTAGTCTCTATGATATTAGTGCGCACAAACAGTGAGTCACTCAGTCAGTAGTACAGTTTAAACGATGGCGACCGAACATGCTTGCAATAGCGTGGAGTTCCTCTTGGAGAACTCTTTCGAGCGACTCGATATAGGAACTAAATTGCCAATATGAAGTCTTGGACCCTATAAGCCAGACATACATATCGTTTAGCAAATGAAGGACAAGGGTAGGTCATTTAATCAGACGTTTTCACGTTCGTGGTATGATAGAAAGCCTTGGCTCTATGGTTGTCCTGAATGAAATAAAATGTTCTGTTTTTCATGCCTGTTCTTTCGTTCTTCTGTCATGGGTGGACAAGGGGATATCTGGAGCAGTGTATGTGTGTGTGACATGAAGCATTTTTTCAGAAAAGGCGAAAAACACGAGTCTAGCAAGTCACATCTGAGTTGTGCTATAAAACTAGCCATGCTAGAGAATGCTAACATCGCAGCACAGCTCCAGTGCTTAGGGCTACACTGTGTGTGTTCGAAACCACAATAAAGACGCTGATAACAACAGGCACATTCTTTCAAAACTAATTGATTGCAGTCTGCTTGTCTCACATTAGTTTCTCTTTAGGAATTACAAGTTACTCTACTCTACTGCTAAGGTTCTTTGCCCATGTAACAATAAATGTCACATCATGCACGAATGTGATACAGTACATTATTAACAAAAGGCAGGGTTTTAGTTTTGTTACTTTGAGATTTCCTTTGGCTTTATTAATATGAATTATAAGACATTTTGCCAAAAGCATGCCTGTACTTGCCAACAAGTAACCACGATTCACTTAAAAACCAAGTTTTACTTAATCACACACATATATTTCAGGCAAATAGCGTCTTCACGCATGATATACAATGCTTTTGATTATTTACTTTCCACCAGTAAACCAATTTTGCCCCCTGTACGCGTTTCTTCTGAGGTGACAGTTTTGAGCGTAGGCATGGGTGAGGTGCGTGTAGGTGCGCGCATTTTCCCCATCAAGGTTGCTTTTTAAAGATAGTGGCATACACGCTCTTTAGTGCTCTTTAGTGTTATGAATTAATTATAATAAACTCGGTCATCATCAGCCTATCTGCCCTACCTTTTTTTCTACCCACGAGCCGCTACTAGGTTTAGGGGATGTGCCAGAAAGCAATGATACCAATATGATACTAAAAAGTTAGTTTTTGGACACAACAGCCTTTATTGGACAGGACATTGAGGAGGGAATGGATGGGACAGATGGAGTGTCGGAAATGACTGAGGTTGGACTCAAACATGGGTTTCTAAGGGCACTTTCACTCGGATTAACCCATATATTATTAATTCTGTAAACATCATCCTTAAAGTGGTATATATTGGTACTGTAATAAGGTCAGGCAGTTACCTCAAATATAAAACAGTGACCATGCACCTCCAAGAGTACATTTGGGAGCTTTTTGGTATGCATATCATCTCTTTTCTAGTCAGTTGTTTTAGGGAAAAAGGCTATTTTATTATTTCAAACTTATTTCAAAATTGTTATCCCAGAGGTGCATATTGTAAGAATCATGTTTTGTCATTTTTTTTCTAGATGGATACTGCTGCAGTGGACAAAGGCAACGAGGCCATTTGAGAAAAAAAATGTATCTCAAGATTTGTATATTGGAAAGGCCATCCAATAAAATAAGCAGGATTAAAATAAATGCATAATATGTTTGTGAAATATGCACATATGTTGAGGGTATGTCTCCTCATACCCTCCCATTTCTCCCTTTCCGCATGTTAACTAGTTAGGAGGCTAAAGATTGATTAATTGGAATCCCAAAGAGTGACTTTGTTGCGGTTCAACTTCAAGTGTAAAGTATTTGGTTGCTTGCAAAGCGATGCTTTCAATGTAGCTTCCCTATCACTGCCCATAGAACATGTGGCTAATTCAACATGTTTTCATCTTTAATTACATGTTATTGTAACCTGAGTTTTCATACAATGTTAAATTGTTAAACTGCAGTAAAAATTAGTGAAAACTACAGTTTTTTGATGAAATTCATTTAAAAACAAATAAGATAGGGCTCAAAAGTAGGTCATTTGTGCAAATTATAAAGATGTTCATTTCCCCATCTGCATACTGCAGACATTTATCCCTAGTCGTCTTCTCGCCTGAGCCCGAGACCCTCACTGACCCATGCAGCTAACAAGTGTTGGCCAGTCGCAGGCAGAGTAGGGATGCACAAATGTGTGAGGTTTTACGAAGGGAGGACCCAAATGCACTGACACTTTTCTTTTCATTTTTTATCGTCCAAAACGAAACACGGGGAACTTGAGAATTTACAAAGGGCAAAATCCACAAAAAAAAAACACAAGGCAAAAAAGCAAGACAGGCAAACAACGTGAGCAAACCCAGGAAACACAAAAACTTCCAAAAGAAACACAAAAACCAAAAAACCTAAAAACGGTAAGAGAACTAAGAACAAAACAAGGCAGACATCCAAAAAACGAAATACAAAAAAACACAACGAGAACTTACAACTTGATGAGGGCAAAAAGGACGGCGGATACCACGTAGAGAACCAGACAAAAAACAAGGGAAACACAGGGGTTTAAATACACAAGGGAATTAACTCAGAAACAAGGGAATTTACACGAGACAAGGAACAGGTAAACGTGATCGGGAACAATGACAGTCATCAAAGACTACGGCAGGAACACAGGACAAAAACAAAAGCACATTGTAATCAAAAACAGACACATGGCACGAAGAACATAAACACGACCAGCAGGGGGAGACAAATAAACAAAAAAACAAAAAAACGAAAAACATGAAACAGACGGAATCCTGACAAAATGTGGGTGCGTTTTGAACATGAGGAGTAGTCTCTGAGGAATCTGGTGAGGTAAGACACTCTTGTTTACTTATTTTTTAATTTACTACTTTCTAGTCTATTGACTCAACAAACCTGTTCCAAATGATAATGACAATAGGGTTGGGTACTAAAACAGTTTGGGTATGGAACCGGGGCGAACATGAACGGTAGTAACCACTCTGAAATACAATGTGAATTTCAGTGCCTTAAAATATGCAGCTGTTAAATTGCGTCCTCTGGTGTTCACTGTTAACAGTGGCAACACACACAAGCAGCAGGTAGACCAGGGGTACGTTTCCCAAAACCGTTGTTGCTAACTTCCTTAGCAACTTCGTAGGTTTGAACGATGGGCTAACGACACTGCTGTTTCCCAGCAGCATCGTTCGAACGACACAACTAACGGATGTTTACAACAACATTAGTCCGATGGATCGTTCAACGACGCAGGTGTTTCCCAACAGCAAAGTCTGGACGATCCATCGGAAGTTCCATTGTTAAACTGTGTCGTTCGAACGATTAGCTTGGACCTGTCGTTAGACCATTGTTTATGTCGGTTTCTGTACACGTGACATCTTGCTCGTCATCTTTGGCCTTCTTGGGTCGGATTAGACACCATTCAATGCTTTACCGCCACCCACTGTATGAATGATTTTACTTTAAGTCACTTCATTTTCGCCATGGCACTTGCCAGATCATGTAAAAGGAAGATAGAAAATTCACCCCACAAGACACCAAAAGTTGTTGCAAAATGTTGTTGGATTATTAAAGTTATTTGCTGATCTTACAGATCGTTTTTAATACTGTGATGTAGAGTATGATCACGGATCACGGATCCACAATCAAAGTCATTCCATTATCTCACAGACCATTCCACATGTTTCAAATTGATTAGCGTTTAGCTGGATTCGAACCCGCATCTCTCCGAAAAAGTGAGAAGGTTTGCATAATGGGTTGACAAGCTAACCCCTCAACTATTGCACGACATGAACATTCAGTGGCCTTAGTTCTATTTATATGTAGATCTATGTAAGGTAGCATAAATGAAATACACGATCATATCATTACAAACGTATTCAGTCACTGCTTTTTAATGAGTAAGGGACATGATTGTGTTGGGAAACATCTTCCTAAGTTGCTGAAGTTATCATAGGCTACATACCGGCTTAATTTAAAAAAGGCTACGTGTTTGTTGCCTTACTGTCGTGGTGTCATTTCTGTCGTCTCCCGCAACGAATGCATCCGAATACTCTCCGAGCACATCCGACACATCTGGATACTTTGCAGTTTCAACGACGGAAGTCCAAACTAACATAGTTCAGACTTACATTGTACGTAGGTAGTTGGAGAGTTTCGAGAAACAGTCGGAATCTGACTGTTGTGTCGTTTGAACCTACTACGGACAACGGTGGTTAAATGCTAACATCCGTCGTTGTTTGGGAAACGCTCCCCAGTGTGCAGTCAAGGTTGTCACGACTCTCAGTCTGGGGTTTTTCCGTTGATGCTGTTATCACTCTTTCCACCGCTTTTTCCGTCACTTATTATGACCGCCGCTAGCGAAGCTAGCGAAAGCGGTCATTATAGTGTTGCCGAGACTTTTTTCCCTTTTTTTTCCCCGATTTTTCGTCAACGATTGCCAGGACACTGAAACTCTGGGTGACATGAATTTTTGTAGGCATATATCCCTAGAAGTTTTTGAGCGAATAGAAGCTTTTGGCCCCCTAGGGCCACCCCCCCACTGTGCCAGTGTCCATCAAAGAGGGGGAGACGCCGAAAAGTTTTTGCTGAATAACTCAATGAACGTTTTACCGAACAACATGACATTTTTGTGATATGTCAGTGTTACAGAGGCATATCGACCCAGGCCATAAACACTCACTTAAAGTATAGCGCCACCTAGTGATATGGGTAAGTGCAAAAATTGGGATTTTATATTGGCAATATCTTGGACTGAGAAGGTGGGAAGTGCACAACATAGGTCACGCACGATCAGCACAAAGATCTCTAAAAGCACAGCACATGCCATCAAATTTGGCCCATAGGGGGCGCTGTAATTGTACAAAATGTCGTTTTGTCTATTATCTAGAGAAGAGTAATGTTTACAAGCAGTTTTTTTTTGTCGTGACATCTGTTGACCCTCCTGCATTGAAAACACTGGTCGACGCCCACTTCCAACAAAAAGAATTTCCGTGAAATTTTAACATTGTGAAAGTGAAACCAAACGAACTCTTCAGAGGCCGTTCATGTGAATCTCATCTACAGACAATGCTGACAAAAAGTTATCAAAGGATTTATCTTGAGATGGACTGTTTCAAAGTTACATGTAAATCAAAATTGAAAACATAGCTTAAAATTCTCCAAAAGTCCATATCTCGGCTTCTAATTGCTCAGATTTGGTCAAAGTTGACATGACAACTCTGAACGGCTTTCTTTTCATGTTCACCAAATTTTGTGACATTTCATCACATGGTGCAATGTTTCCGGTCAAAGCTAGGTGTACAAAAACAGTTTTTGTTAAATAACTTATCAAAAATTTTGCCCAAGACAATGATTTTGTGTTAGTAAACCAGTGTTAAAGAGCGGTATCAACCCATCCTATAAACACTCACTTGAAGAAATAGCGCCACCTAGTGATATAGTTAAATGCAAAAATAGGAATTTTGCATTGCCAATATCTTGGACCAAAGAGGTGGGAACTACACAAAATATACACAAACACACAGAATGTCATTCATTCAAAACCCACATCCATGCCCACTTCCAGCAAATCATTTCCACACAAACTCTCACCTCACAACACTGACCTACCACAAACTCACCATACCTATGATTCCCACACTTCAATACACTGCTGCGGTCATACCATGTACTGCTATGCGGTGTATCTAGTTTCATTATTAGATTCAATCACTCACTTTTCTCCCCGTTTCCCTGCACTCCCGTGATTATTACCTTCACCTGTGTATCCCTTGTCTGTGTCTGAGTGCTACGCACAACACCTGCACTTCCTCGTTTAGCCCTCACCCAATTATCACGTTCACCTGCACCACACTCCTATTTAAACTCCCCTGTTCAGTTCCTCTTTGTCAGTTCGTCTACTTAGCAAAGTGTTTTCTCTGCGGATAGTTTTGACCTTTGACTCTCTCTCTGTTACCCAGTTTCGTGTCGTGTTTTGTTCCCCGGTTTCTGTCATGCCTGTGTCTTGTCTCTTGTCCTGTCTTGTCAGTCCTCCCTCCAGTGTTTCTCCGTATCTCCTCGGAACGATCTCTGGCTCTGGATCTCTGACTGTCCAGCCCTCGGCTCCTGACCCGGCTTGTTCCTGACTACGCCCGACTCTCTAGCCCTCGGCTCCAGACCCGGGTCGTTTCCTGACTGTGCACGACTCTCCTGTCCCTGGCCTTCCACCCGGACCGTCCCTGACCACGACTCTGTCCCCGCTCCGGGGCTTTGGACTTATCTCCCTTTTTCCCCTAACCCCTAATAAAGACTGTTCTTGGGAACGTTACACCATTTGGGTTTGATCTCTTGTTTATCTGTATACCGTGACAAAGGTGAGTGAAGCAAAACGGTCAAAAGTGTGGTCACACTTAACAAAAAAGGATGCAGAAACGTTCACCTGCGAGAAATGTTTGAGGACGTTTTCGTGCAAAGGTGGGAACGTTAAATGTAAGGAAACATTTCACGACATATGGAAAAAGCTTGCAGTGTGCCTGGCTGGTCAACATAATCATCCAGCTAGCTAACCTACATCTAATGGCATCTAACCTACATCTAATGGCATCTAATTGCACATAATTGTTTTAGAATTGCAAAATACATTATATGCAGTGTCTACATTATCTAACTGCTATGGTTGTGTTGGGCCTGTATAATTTAAGTGTTATAATATCGTTCTACAAATGCAAGAAGTGTGCTTGTGACAGTATACGTTACATAGCTTGCTAGTAGTTAGCTAGTTGTTAACTAACTCAGCAAGCTCAAAACTTCAAGTGATTAAATGGTAATCTTGAGTGGTCTGTTTGTCTTAACCCCTTCGATGGGCCCCCTCTAGTGGGCCCAAAAAAACGAGCTTACTATAAACTAATAGAAGTATCAATATACAACCAAAACAACCAACTACCCATTGTTAGTAGTATTTCAACTATGTACATTGCTTATATGGACAACTCTAATGCAGTTGTTAGCTACAACTAGCTTTATTTACCTGGCCTAGCATGTTGCTAATATTTACACCGGAAGTGGCGTCCTTTTAAAACTGAGCTGTAAATACTTCTAAATGTACATTGACCTCAAATAAACATACAAATGTAATCAATAACCTTCAAAGTGTCCGAATAACTGATTCCATCCGCATGGATATGTTCAATAACGTTGTTTATTTGCTTGCTGACATTTACACACAATACATGCAACATAATCTTCTCTAACTTTTCCCCACCAACCACTTCAAGTTTTCCCATAATGTTGCACATGAATGAAAAGCTCAAGATGTCCTCTCCAATATTCCAGAGTTATGGCTATGGTTATGGTGTGGACTAACTCATTTTCATAAACAACGGTCTGTTTCACCCACGAACAAGCATGACGTTGTGTTTACATTCACTCGGACCTTTAAATCCTGGTCTAGGTTATTTAAAACGGATTGACATCTGTCCCATCGAATAGTATGTAGGTATGATGACAAACAGCCCCAAGCTTAAAATGGATCACATATCTAGACACAGCTGAAATGGGCTTTAAACACGACACCTGGATTGTGAAAATTGGTTGAGAATTGAGAAAGTTATGATATTTATAATATCGTATCGTCTTTTCGTTGCCATGGCGCTGCATTGTTTGGCTGCCTCCTTGGCCGCTCCGCTTAACGTGTGCAAATATTTACTTTTTTATCTCGCAATTATGTCTTATTTTTTTCAAATCAGTAATGCTGTATTTACTTATGACAGTAGTACTCTACGGGATATCGGATATCATTATATTCAATCATTTCAAAGAGTTTTAACACCCGATCCTTCCTGGCCTACGGAGATACTTCGCAGCGCACCAGGTTTCCATGGAGATGAGGACGCACCTCCGACGCGCAAACAGAGGAAACGCAGGAAAAGAGGCAAAAAGGCTGCCGCACGGAGAAGACTGAGAGGCAGGGCACACAGGCCCCCTCTGCCCAGCATCCTTTTCGCAAATGTTCAATCTCTCGAAAATAAGATGGACGAGCTCAGAGCGAGGATATGCTTCCAGAGAGATGTACGTGACTGTAACATCCTATGCTTCACAGAAACTTGGCTCACCCCAGTCGTTCCGGACTGCTCCATCACTCCAGCAGATTTTTTCTCTGTCTTGCGGTCTGACAGAACAGAGGACTCTGGCAAATCCAAAGGAGGAGGTGTCTGCATCATGACCAACAACAAGTGGTGTGACCCAAGAAATGTTACCATTCTGTCCCATGGCTGCTCGCCGCACCTGGAACACCTCACAGTCAAATGCAGGCCATTCTACTTGCCCCGTGAGTTTCCAGTCATCATCTTTACATCAGTATACATCCCTCCACATGCCAACCCAGACAGCGCAGTGCTTGAGCTCCAGGACGTCTTAAATAGAAAACAACAACAATACCCTGAGGCTGCCCAGATAATAGCCGGAGACTTTAACAGGGCAAAATTAAACCGCGTAATGCCCGAGTTTTCCCAGCATGTTCCCTACCCGCGGTAACAGTACGCTTGATCACTGTTATACCCAGTTCAAGGACAGTTACAAAGCAACACCACTACCAGCCTTTGGGAAGTCCGACCATGCTGCTGTGTTTCTCGTCCCTAAATACCTACAGAGGAGCAAAAGAGATCCCCCAGTGACACGCGAGGTAAAACGCTGGTCAGACCATTCTGTGGCCACGTTGCAGGACGCACTTAGCGACGCCGACTGGGAGATGTTTCGCTCGTCAACGGACAACATCAACGAATTCACTGAAGTTGTAATCAGCTACATCAACCTTCTGACGGACAACATCATTCCGACGGTGACAATTAAGGTCTTCCCCAACCAAAAACCATGGGTGGATCGTGAAGTGCGTAACACGCTGTCATTGCGCATACATGCCTTCAATGAAGGGACCGCCTCAGGGGATATGACAAGCTACAAAACCGCCGCATACAATCTTAGGAAAACCATCAAGAGTGCAAAAAGACGCTACAGGGACAAACTGGAATCTGACTTCATTGAGAGAGACCCAGCTCGTGTGTGGAGTGGCCTGAGAAGTATCACAGGGATTTCAAGCAAGCCCCCCTCCATTACCAGCGTGAGTGACAATTTCGCAGATGAGCTGAACGCCTTCTATGCGCGTTTTGACACCAAAGACTCTTTACCATCACAAACAGACTCATTTGAAGGTAATACTTTATTTGTGTCTGAAGAAGATGTCATAAACGTTTTTAAAAGAGCTAAATGCAGGAAAGCTGCAGGACCTGATGGCATATCTGGCAGACTTTTAAAATCTTGTGCCTATCAGTTAGGCCCTGTGTTTACACAAATATTCAATGCCTCTTTAGCCACAGGAGTAGTTCCATCTTGCTTTAAGCAATCCATAATTGTGCCAGTTCCAAAAGGCAAAAGTCCAACATGCCTCAATGACTACCGTCCAGTGGCTCTGACATCAATGGTGATAAAGTGTTTTGAGAAGCTAGTGAAGTCCTTCATATGTACATCCCTGCCTAGCTCATTTGACCCTCTCCAGTTTGCCTATAGAGAGAACAGGTCAAGGGACGATGCCATCTCAAATTTGTTGCATACCACAATATCACATCTAGACAGAGGAAAGGGTAATTATGTGAGAATGCTGTTCATTGATTATAGTTCAGCATTCAACACCATAATTCCCCTCACTCTTGTCAGGAAGATGAAGTCACTGGGGCTAGACTTATCTCTATGCAACTGGGTGTTAAACTTTCTTACAAGCCGCACGCAGGTTGTTAGAGTGGGTGGCACAACATCTAACACCCTCACTATCAGCACTGGCTCACCTCAAGGTTGTGTGTTAAGCTCCCTACTCTACAACATCTACACCCATGACTGCAGAGCCAGCAGTAGTCAGAATTCCATCATCAAGTTTGCTGATGACACTGTAGTGGTGGGACTGATCAATAATAACGATGAACAGGCATACATAAATGAAGTTTCTAACATCTCACAATGGTGTCAGCACAACAACTTGGCACTAAACGTAAGCAAGACTAAGGAAATGGTGGTGGACTTTCGGAAAAAGAGGGAAAACTACACTCCACTTTCCATCTGTAAACAACCTGTTGAGAGGGTAGAGTGCCTTAAATACCTTGGTGTTCACATCACAAATGACTTAACATGGACAAACAACACACACAATATCATTAAGAAATCCAGGCAGAGACTGTACTTTCTGCGCCTGTTGAAAAACTTCAAAGTGTCCACACCTATCCTAAAAGCCTTTTACTCCTCAGCAGTGGAGAGCATCTTAACAGGGTCCATCATCACCTGGTACGGTAACGCCACAGTGCGTGAACAGAAAGAACTACAAAGGATAGTGCGCTCTGCTGAGCGCTGTATTCGTCAACCTCTGCCTGCCGTGAAAGACATATACACAAAGAGAGTGCTATCAAGGGCCCATAACATTCTCAAAGACCAGTCACACCCAGGATATGGACTATTTAAAAAACTGAGATCTGGAAGGCGACTGTGCTGTCACAGAGCTAGAACTGAGAGACTGAGAAAGAGCTTTTTTCCTCATGCCATTTGCTTACTGAATTCCTCCCAATTACTTTGATTGAACACACACACACACACACACACACACACACACACACACACACACACACACACACACACACACCTTTTATTTTTGTTTTTATTTTATTTCTTCTTCACCCTTCTTCTGCACACTTGTTTTGCACCGGCCATGCATTTCATTACAAAGTGACACGAAAGTGTCTCTATGTACATGACAAATAAATATCCTTGTATCCTTGTATCCTTGTGTATCAAATTGAAATATAATATATTAATAGGCGCATTCAATTACAATGCAATGCAATACAATTACGTTTGAAGTGTAGAAATACATGACAACGATAACAAAAGACCAGTAATTTGGTAAAATCTTACCTCACAGAGACCTCATGTAATCTGGGCTGGTCAGAGAAAAGAGTCGAGACTTCACTGGTCTTTCTCGACGACTCCTATTCACTCACTCCTCAGCGCGTTCTCCAGTTGCCATATGTGCGCATGCGTGAATCGGGTTTATTGAATAGATGTCATTTGATCGAATGTACAATTGTCTTTCGTATTGGATCAAACTAAGAAATGACATTGCAGGACTCCCACAATTAAAAAAATATAGTTTCACTTGACAATGCAATAATTGTAGGTTTCTGAGATTTAAAAAATCACATCAAATGAAAAACGCCAATGTTTTACTTTTTACAGTGTAGATTTGGAAGACTGTATGGATTTCTAACATGACATTTAACTTTCACGCTTTTATCCATTTCTTTGTTTAGATTTATGAAGCTAAGCCTATCAGCCGAGAATATAATTTTATGCAGAACCTGACTTTGACAAGAATTTGATTTTAATTACAGATTTCGGATTGTGTTCGGATTGTGTCAGATTTCATTTGTGTCACTACTAAATCTGTCCTAAATCATCCTTGACTATATTTGTGCAAAAGGTTTACTTTTCCATAACTTCTTTGTGTTCTTTTAGAACAGATGAGCTTGTTTTAATCCCTCTGAAGCAGATAAAAGTCAGGAGACTTGAAAGCCACTCAAGAAAGAGTCCTGCTAAATCTGTTTTTATGCTAATCGATTGCCATTTGGTCACCTAGAGAAGGTGTTGGCGTGAGTATTTTGAAGTCTGAAACTTCTCTGCAGAGAGCATAAAGTACATTTTAATGCTTTTAAGTTATGTTGTTGATTTTGCCTGATATACTCAATGCAGTGATTCATTTAATTATTTTATTTGCAGTTATCCCATTCTTTGTTTTAATCCACTGATGGGACTTATTGGTTGTCCTGCCTTTAGCATTGTCATCTCTATGTTTATATGGTCACATTGATATAAGAAACTAGAAGAGGTTATGACAGGACACTTAAATTTAATGGCTAAAGTGCAGTCGGGTCTCAACCTCCACAACCATCCTCTAGTTGTGTATTATTTCAATTCTGTCTGTGTTATCTAAACAGTTTTAAGTTTTTCAGGAAACAAACAGTTGTGTGCCATGGGCAAAGCAAAGAATTTTGTTTTTAAACAGAATATTACTTTTGTTTGTGGGTGTGGACAGTGGATTTCATTGATTCTGCGAACTTAGTCACAAGCGAGTTCATGTTTTCCGAACAACTTAACTATGTTCTGTTTGCTTGTGGGTGCAGCTATTGATGGAAGCAGGGTTTTTGGTTTCCAAGCAACAGAGTATTGTTTTGTGTTCGTGGGTGTAGACAAAGTTCTTCCATAAACGGTCTTACCCCATGCTATATCACTGACACACTATCTGTTTATATTCCTGCACGAGCCCTCTGACCTGCCGAAGCTGGCCTCCTGAAGGTCCCAGAAGCTCCACCCAGAAGCATCGGTGAAGCAGCCTTCTCATACTACACCCCAAGGACAGTGGCGGTTCTACAGTGTTTTACTCCCCAGGCAAGACCACCTCTCACCACCCACTCTGTCGCCCCTATGGACACAAGCAGGAACTGTGAGCAACACCCGAATGAGCAAATGCTGCCTGTGTGTTTTCCTGCCAAACTGTTGAAGCACTTTGAGCTACATCTTGCATGAATTCTGCTACACAAATACAGTTTAATATTATTGTTACAGTTTATTAGTCTTCCTTGTCCCCTTGTGAAGCGGATGACTTTTGGCTTTTATCAGGCTGATATGCTAATGATTAATTTTCATTAAACCAGTTAAGGAAAATATTATTTGGGTTGTGGTAGGGTATATCTAAATATTAAAACATTCTGACAGACAGTCGCTGGCTGCTTATGAAGTGGTATACTACTACTGCTACACTATATAGCCAACAACATGGGATGAACCATTGCTAGATAATTTCGTTCTTGCATTGGATTAAATACTTGCTTCTTTAACTAACCCGAGTGTGCATAATTTATTTAACCAAGCACACATCTTCTTGATTCCAAATGAGAGATGTGTTTTCAGTTGTGTTGTTGTCTGTTCTCTAGTTAACCCTCTGGAGTCTAAGGCCTTTCAGAGACTTTTTCAAGTATTTCACCTAACTGTAAACATCTATGCAAAAGTGGCATATATGGTTGTATTCTGAGTAAAGTGAATGTAATACAAACACGTTTTATTTAAATTGAGTGTAAACACAGCTGTACAAAAAACAGGTTTCAGAGGTCTTCAAACAGTGCAAGAAAACACACAATAAATATATCTAAACAAAAGTGTTGGCTGCATAAAAGTAAAAAGGGCATTTAGAAATGTTTTGTTGTTTCCATACAAAATGCAAAAAGGTAATTTTATGTCAATCCAGTGTCTCTGTTAGTCGAATACTAATTAGATGGGTGTGAAACACCTCTGATGGCCCCTACCCCCTTGGCATTCATACCAATTGCCGTGTCACAGAAAGAATGGCAGTACTCCTGACATACAATGCATAAGGGAATGGTCAAACGTTTGAATGGGGCGTGCTCTCGCCTCTGAATAGCCACTAAGGTTAAGGTTAAGGCCTCAGAGATACAAAAAGAAATTATTTAAAAAAAAGAAAAGTAAAAAAGGAGTGGTGTAGGAGCAGGTGGAGGCAAGACATGGAAGTATGCACACATCATAAGTTTTATAGAGCCCTTAATGGCAGTCCATTTCACCAAAAGCAATATGTTGCAATCAAGTCAGGCCATGAGCAGTGAGAGTGAGATCGACAGTGAAAGCGAGAGTGACAGTGAAGTGCCAGCACAGACCAAAGACCAGGCGGTAGGGAATAGAGACCAGGTAGCAGGAAGTACAGTACAGGGGACAGACCACACAGAATGGAATCCAGCACAGGTATCAGGACAGAGCAGCAAGAGTGGTGAGCAGGGGACCCCAAAGACAAGACAAGCAACTTAAAGGTGGAAAAACTCCTCTCAGCATTAGAGGCTATCAGGATTCGGCCTGTGCCAACTGTCAGTCCGAACAAGACAGGACCTTAAGTTTCAAATGTACCGCATGGTCAATGAGGCCAAGTTTTATGAGGTTGACTTGTGGGGTGAGGGGGACGGGGTGCAGCTGACAACACTATGAGGGGTGTTAGTAAACGTATTACCTTGGCAGTGCTGGCAACTGCCCCTGGTTCTGTCTCTTTTTATTGAAGTGTTATTTAATGCATTTTTAACTATGGAAGTCATGCTTTTTATTGCTGTACATCTTTACATTTACATTTTACATTACTTTCCACTGCTTTTGGTGGCTCTTAAAAGAGCCGTTTAAGATGGATGCTTAAACATCAGGTTGCCAGCCAGTGTTTAGCATACTAGTACGCCATCACAGTTTAGCCTATTCAATTAGTAAAAATATTAAGTATTCTAGGTAGAGTACTAGAGATACTTTATTTATTCTTAAGGAAATGAAGGTGAGCTAATTGTGTTATGTAATGCATTATTTAACTTGAAAGTAATGCTTTTTAATTGTATCTGGTGGCTCTTAAAAGAGCCGTTGAAGATTTGTTGCTCAAACAGGTTCCCAGGCAACTCCCTCATTGCAGAAGTAGGAGACGTACGCCTTCCTGGCATGGATGGCCTCCCGGGTTTAGTTGTTGTTGCTTGCTCGGGTAACAGGCAGTAGGCCAGCAGCTTCTACCTCTGCAGATGGTCCAGGTCATGGTGTTGGTAGCCTGCTGGACCTCTTGGTGGTTGCCCTGATAAAGTTGTGCAGAACGCAGGTTGCTTCTACACAGGCATCTAAATTTGCAGGGCTGATCCCAATGACTTCTCTGTACATACACCATTGGGATGTGAGAATACCAAAGCTGAAGTTGAAAGTCCTGCGGCTGCCATACAGGTGGGAAGGCCTCATCTGCAACAAAAACAAATGGTTGCGGTCCCAAATGCTCAGCACCTGGTAGCACAGCATTGGTCATCACTAGTCCTCCCGTAGCTGCTCACATCCACTACCCGAAAGCGGTACTATGCATCTACCACTGCCAGGACCACAATTGTAGTTGTAGGACAGGGACCTAGAGTTGTCTGGGGCCCTGATCACCACATGCTTCCCATCGGTGGATCCAAGGCAGTTTGGGAAGGCCCACTGCTTGTGAAAGCCCTCTGCGATGTCCCTGAGTGGTGGGCACTGGCATGTGGTCCTGTACCAAGGCATCCTGTATGACCCTGGTGACCTGGTTCACTATGGATGCCACAGTGCTCACGCCCACATGGTAGACTCTGTGGCCAGTGTAGGTACAATCACACAAGAACTACACTTCCCATGATTTTTCTTCCTTAGCCACACCTCAGGTGATAAACCCTTTTCACATTTCACACCCTTTAAAACCACTGGTGCGCTATTGCTCAGCCTCTCTGTCCTGTTGGCCACCGGATCACATGGACCTAAAGAGAGACACACTATCTGTCTCATGGGTCATCGGATCTCACAGACCTAAAGGGAGACACACTCTCTGCCCTGCAGGCCAAAGAGCCAAGCAGGCAACCAAGGAACTTTTGTCAGCATGCGCAGCTAAGTAGACAAAGAATGGCCTTTGCACAAGGTCAGAAAGTACTTTAACTCGAGTACATTAAGTTTACTGGAAAGGCGACCGGCTTCCCTTTCTTAGTTATATAGCCACGAACAGGGGGAGCACATTCCCCTAGGCTACCTGTTGCACAAATTTTGTGAAATCGAATAGTGAACATGGATAAACCTATAAATGTTGTTTTCTAAATACAGTTCGAGAGGAGCCCATAGGATGATTCACAGCCACCAACTTACCTGTGTCCTGCCTTCTAGAAAATGTAGTCCCGTCTGCTCATCCGCCGGTCATGTGCACCTGTATCGCAAATTATCCCTCGTCCTCCTCTTACTTCTCCATTTCACTAGTGGCTATACTATCTATCCTTTACACCACTAGGGGGTGCAAGCGGAGAGCAGTCTGTATGATCTCTATTTTAATCATTCCAGGACCAATGCCAGCTACCAATCCAAACGCGAACTTCAGTGTACACCAAGCACTCATACAGGCAAACTAGTGAAACTCCTTAATGTAACAACCGTGAAACATGCCATCAATAAATTGCTCAGTTCTCTCATCAAACTTGTGGTGATAATAGGGAAGTGGATAGCTGCTGTGTCTTGCATGCAGGCAATACAGGTTCAAGCCCTATGTTATCTTTAATACCCACTCACTGTTGGCCCTTTCTGTTCCGGTCACATCAAGAATTCCGAGCACGGAATTAACATAGGCCTATATAATGGGCCACAAAGCCCAATCCCATCCTAGACAAACATGGCAAAAAAAACATTGCAGTTCAGGATTCCCAGAGTTGCACTTAAGATTTCCACTGAAATTGCTGAAAGGACTGCAACTGGTCTGTATGCCAAACATTTATTGACAGGACCTTTTGTGTGAAACACACAAGGTAACAAAGTTTTCCTTTGCACAATGTTCTGTTCTGCTTAAATCTTATAAATCATTATATTATAGCACTATTTTAGATAGATCACACATCCATAAAGTTATACTTCCAGGAAACAATACTGAACTCTTTATTTAAGAACAATGGGCCTCATTCACAAATCTCTTCAGAATTTTGTGCTAATTCATTCTTTGGGCTCTATTTTCACGATGATATGCGCATTGTCTAAAGTCTGTCGTGCAAGTTGCTTTGGGTGCGTTCCCGACACAATTTGGTATTTTGACAGCAGGAAAAGTGAACATTGCGCCAGGCGCATTGTTCAAAAGGGTTGGTCTTAAATACTTCATTAGTCATGGGTGCGTTTTGGCCATAACATACAATTAACCAATGAGAATTTATACTCTCATTCTCAGTTAAGCTGGCCCCTGGGTTCAAAGCGTTTGTGCACCCCTAAAATAGCTTTTCAGCAATGCGCAACTGACAATTGACGACAGACTAGGTTTTTATTGATCAACGGCACATTTTTGTGCGTCCTTATAATCGCATCTGGTGCGCTTTGCGCCAGACCACACCTTTTCTTTTCGCTGACACACTTGTGAGGGCACAATGCCAACTGCTATCTAGACAAGGTGATTTTTTGCCTGAAAAAACGAATGATGCGCTGGCACAGAAAAGTAATGACAGCATGCGCATGTCGCGAATGCACAGTGCGCCACGGCATGATAGGGCCCTTTGGGTCAATTGAAAAATATTACAAATCTGTAATATTGCAGAATTGTAGAATTGCAGAACTGACCATGCCACAATCAACTATTTTGCCCACACAGGCCACTCACATGTTTGATTGCTCTCAAGTGTGGGTACAATTTGTTTTATACTAATGACCACATACAGTACCAGTTCACAAAATAGTGGCAAATACAAAATCTTGTGAACAGATTTCTTTATATGAACGTTTGGAGGTGAGTAACAAGCCCTACATGTGCTGAAATGGAACAAGTTGGAAAACCAAATCTGTGCCCCTGGGCCAAATCCAAAGCAACCAGCAGCCCACTCTGCAGGTCCCAGATCTGCAGGTCATGAAGTTAGAATTGTAGTTGGAATTCTTGAAGTAATAATTACATTCCACAGGAGGGTGGTCTAGAATCGATACAACCAGAGCCGTATATATACAGAGAGTTTGACCACCTTGGTTTTAATGGTTCTGCCCTCTGATTGGCCCAGAGGTCAATGTTTCATGGGCGCTATGTTTTAACCCATCGTCCATCAAAATTCCCAATCACTTCTATTGACATTGACAGATGATGATCAAATTTTATTCATTTTTACAACATATTTAAATGAATATGGGGAAAAGGAAAATGAATAACTAAGTACAGGCAAGTACTATTATTATTACAAACAATGAACGATATGTCCACCCTGCCCATCGGAGAAAAAAAAATGGTTGTTGTGATGTAACTGCAGCAGATGACCTTTTTGTGAAAGGACAGATTTCTCAATACAACAGGTGGGACAACTGTTTAAGGGACATGTCAAATCATTTTTAATAATTTAATAATAATTTTTATTACCAAATAATATGTATACTTAAATAATAATAAAAAAATAGAATTAAGAAAAAAAAACTTTATTTACAATTTTTTTTTTAAATCTACCGAGTAGTGTCAGGGACCGAGTCCGTGCCCCCCCCCCCCCCCCCACCCCCCCCCCCCACCCCCCCACAGCTAAATGTTACCTACTTTACAGTACACTTTTTAGCCATGCTAGCTAGCGTAATGTTTTAAGCTGAGATTTGTTATTGTTCTGACATGAAAATCAGCTTATAGCTTTACTGGAATAAATTATAATAGGGGTTTTAGACACAATTTACACGTACATTATGTCACATAAATTTATAAAAAAAATTCAATTATTTAATTTCAGCAATTTGGACATTCACTTTTGTTGCCAGTGGTTTAGACATTAATGGTTGTGTGTTGAGTTATTCTGAGGGAACAGCAAATTTGCACTGTTATATAAGCTGTACACTGCCTACTTTACGTTGTAGAAAAGTATTATATCTTTAGACTTCTCCCATAGAAAGATATAATAAAAAAGTACAAAAATAGGGGGTTAGGGGTGTACTCTGTATAGCATATATATTTTTGGAAAGCTGTCACTCAGGAGTTCTCTGGACACCACACTGGAAGCGAAATAAAAACACGTTTAAAATGAATGTGTAGGGAAAACTTTTTTTTTTTTTTTACAAAAACACAGCCAAGAACATTTCACCTGGGGGTGGCGTATTCCTTTAAACAAAATGCAGCTGCTGTCTACACGTAAAATAATGGGTCTCGCTCAAGTGCACCGCAAATAACCATTTTTTACTCAGTGTATGAGAAAACAAACTTCTACACACTGTAACAGTCTCACTGCCTACCTTACTGCCTACCAGTAACAACTCCACGCTTGTTTGTTGACGGAAGTCGGGGGATGGGGGTTTCCAGGTGCTGCATAGTGTCTTTGCCTGTGGTGGTGGTGTATTCCTTTAAATGTTGTTCTGTTAAGTGCTTGTAGCAAAGTGCGTTTTAAATCTGCTATACAGAATATCATAAAATATGAACATAAACAGTTGATGCAACTTACGTTTTGACGTGGTTACCTCCAGGCTTCAACAGGTAGCAGACTGACCGCAAAGATCGGATCTGAACCGGATTTAAATGTTGCTCAGATTGTGCTATTTCTTCAATGAGATGGCATTCATAGCACTCGATTCCTGTTCCACTATATATTATTAAAAATAGTGGCTCAATCTGGTGGGTGTTATCCTGAAAAATTTCCCTGAGTGAGAAATACAAGGTGTGGCGTGTGAGAGTGTGAAAGGGTTGAAATGCGCCCAATGTGTGACACTTGAGAGCCTGTGTCCTAATAGACTGGAACTGTGTTTTAATGTCTTATATAGAGGTGACTTGCATGCCACTGTTAATCATTACACCTTGTAGTGCAAACAACAACAAATGAATGTCTGCAAGCGCTATATTGCATGTTCAGATTTCTTTTATAAGTGCAATAATGCAGGAGGTCATGTCATACATGCTTTTCTCATTCTAGCAGGTGATTTCAACCACGCAGACCCAAAGTCTGTGCTTCCCAAATTACAGAATCACATCAACTTTCCTACAAAGAAAAACATCTTGGACAATCTCTGACCACATCACTGCTATGCTATTGCCAGCATACAGGCCACTTGTGAAAGTCAACAAACTGGTTCGAAAGCAGGTACGTGTGTAGCCAGAAGGGTCTTCAGAGACACTGCAAGACTGCTTCTCCACTACAGACTGGGAGATATTCGAACACCACAGATCTACAGAAATACACAGACTGTCACTGCCTGCATCTCAAAATGTATTGATGATGTCACAGGCAC
Source organism: Setipinna tenuifilis (assembly GCA_030347295.1). Classification (NCBI taxonomy): domain Eukaryota; kingdom Metazoa; phylum Chordata; class Actinopteri; order Clupeiformes; family Engraulidae; genus Setipinna; species Setipinna tenuifilis. The sequence continues at coordinate 1,548,669 of CM059276.1, read as the reverse complement.
CATCACTGTTCGGGCCAACCAGAAGCCATGGCTCACAGAGGTCTACAGGCTGCTGAGGTTAGGGAATGCTGGGAGTTCTTCGCTCGCTTTGAGGCACACAACAGCAACCTGGCACAGAAGACTTCACCCCCTCTCAGTGAGCAGGTGCTGACACTATCCCTGGACAGCGTGAGAAGATCCTTCAGCAGGATCAATGCACACAAAGCTCCAGGACCTGACAACATCCCCAATCGTGTACTGAGAGGCTGCGCTGCAGAACTCACCGATGTTTTCACAGCCATCTTCAACACATCTTTGAGCCAGGCTGTTGTCCCCAGGTGCCTCAAAACCTCTACCATCATCGCCGTGCCGAAGAAGTCATCCCGATCCTGCCTGAAACACTATCGGCTGGTTGCGCTCACCCCCATCTTCATGAAGTGCTTTGAACGGCTAGTCATGCAACACATCAAGACCTTTCTCCCCTCCACCATGGACCCATTTCAATTTGCATACCGGTCTAACTGCTTGCATGTAATCTTAACAGCCCTCCACACATACAGTGTCTAGACAAAATAATTGGAACAGTGTAAATTTCACTCTTAATATTTCAATGACCTATTGTGTCAAGAATATTGATTCAAATTTCATTATGGGAGTTTATATCCACTGTAGATAGGTTTATTTATCTACTTAACTGTATATTTTTAATTCTTTTTCAGATTGTAGTAAAGAACAGTTAAGTTAAAATGCCTAACGACCTAATGACCTAACTGAGTTTGAAAAAGGGCAAATTGTTGGAGCTCGTATGGCAGGAGCCTCAATGACCAAGACAGCTGAACTGCTTGGTTTCTCAAGAACTACCATATCAAGGACCGTGACGGAATTCAAGAAGCAGGGAAAAACCTCCAGCAATCGGCGTAATTCTGGCCGGACTTCCAAGTGTACAGACAGAGAAAGACGTGCATTAAAACTTTCTTTGAATTTAACAAGTGTTCAGATGGAGCTCACGGTGAACAGTTCTGGTTGAAACTGGACTACTCAGATGTTGATTGAACTCAGCAGTCACTTTAGCGGCAGTAATCCTATGATTTCTTCCCACAATGCGTTTTAATGCACGTCTGTCTTAAATTATCTGTATTATATACAAGTCTTATTGTTATGTTTTGTCACCATGTTTTCATTTTCATGTTTATAAGATGTTAAGTGTTCACTGTGGGGCTAGGAAGCGCTGCAATTTCAAATCCTGTGTGTGCAACATGTACATATGGCTTTTGACAATAAAGCTGGCTTTGACTTTGACAAAGGGTTTATGTCAACAGTGCATGTGTAGGCTCCACTTAAAAACCTACACCTATTGCTATTATAATGTTGGATGTAATCATTTCATTTTGTGCACATAGGAATGTTTAGGTCATGCCATGTAGCCTATATATATTTGTGCAAGACTGGCTTTCCATAAGCTACTTTTTTGTTTGCTGAATGTAATTTTTAATGTGTAGAAATTAATTCCAGGCAGTTTCAACTCCACTCACTCCACTCACTCCATTTACACTGTGGGGGTACCAACTGTAATGGAAAATAAATGGTAGGCTACCTGCAAGTAAAGTAGGGCAAATGGGAGTAGTGCTGATACTATGCAGTCAAAAAGCTCCAATACACAAGGTGCCCTATATGACCTATCATATGCAATTCTATTTGATTGAGGGGCCCCTTTGACATATGAGGGATGAATTACATAGCTTGTGGCATACAATCCCTGACAAAAGTCTTGTCGCTTATCCATTTTGTAGAAACAAAATCTTATAATCTGACTTTTAATTAATCCATTGGTTTTAGAAATGTCTCATATGAAAGCTAAAACCCTCCTAAATTACTTTGTCATATGATGCACCCAATCCTAGATTACAGGGACTGTATGATAGAGGGGCCCTATACATAATTATATATTACATAATATAACCAGTGTTATATGACTTCAGGGCCCCATTAAGATATTGGGATGTACAATGTTGTAGAAACAGTGAAATGGTAACATGGAGGCTTGGGCTTCAGGCCCCCCCTGGCCTGGGCCCAGTAGGCCTGTGCAATATCTCATATTTGAGTAGTGTGAAGGACATGCCAAAATAACATCCATCCTATTACACAAAACTAAAAAACATCTTAAAAATTAATGTAAAGAGCCAAGATATTGTCTTTATGAATGCTAGATATGAAGGTCAATATAATACAATCTTTATTAGTTAATGTAATATTAGGTGACAAATAACTTGCCCAGGACAGCAATTGCCACCGCACCGTTCTCTCTCTCTCTCTTTTACACACGTACACTAATCTATCATTCAACGGGTAGTGAACATAGACTGTATGGTAGTGAATCTAGAGTAGTGTAGCAGGCAGGAGAGGTAACTCGGTCGTTTATTGGCTCAGGGAAAATTAACCACGTTTCGGCCTTTCTTGCACTTGGCTTAGACCATAGACTGTACAGCAGAGGAAAGGAGGAGGGGCAATTACGAGACGGCAATCACTTCGGAAGCATGGCTGCTTCGCTAAACCAGGAATATCTTGCCATGGAGCACTCCGTGCGCTCTCGTGTGCTGCCCATACTAACTGATTTATATCAGTTTACCATGGCTTACTCCTACTGGCGCTGCGGTCGACACAACGAGCATGCTGTTTTCGAGCTGTTCTTCCGAGACAATCCATTCAGCGGAGGTTTCTCACTCTTTGCGGGACTGACCGACTGTCTGTTGTTCTTGCGTAACTTTCGCTTCTCAGAACAAGGTAGGGTATCTGCACGTGGAAAACATAAAGTAAACCTAAGAAAACATCATCATACATACACTGTGGCCCAGCTAGTAGCACACTACTATTCCAAAGGAACTGTAGTTGTATGTCGAATTTAAGCGTCCGCAAAAATGTTAATTGAGCTCCTCCCCTTTAAAGACCTGTGTGTCTAAATGACTGCTGCCGTCCACGTGGATTTGAAATTGCTCTAAGAATATAAGAGTACAGTGCATGTCTTTGTGGCTTACCAGAGCTTTCAGATGGCATTTATCTTGAAGACTTGATGATAAAAATTACATAGTGAAATTTTGAATGTTCAATATAAAAAATGTGATATTTGTGATCATTGGGTTTGATATGTCCAATTATAACCCCAAACTATAACCGGTGGAAAATCTGTCTTCAAAGAGTAAAAGTTTGTTTAAACCCTTTACATACACCAGACCTGCCACACATCTCATGCAGATAATTTGAGAAGGTAAAAGTAGTTTACGTTTTTTGCCAGTACTCAGGTGCAGGGTAAGATGTACTCTCTAACGATATCCCCTTTTCTCAGAAATGTTACGTGTGCATGTCGTTTATATTAGTGTATGCACCTCACACAGGAGATCAGCCTTAAAGACAGAGGAGTAGACAAGTCTATGTTAAAGCTATAGCATTTTGAACTGACAAAAAAATGAGTTGATGTTTTTATTAGTTCCTTTATGGGAAAATGTACAGTGTTGCAGCAGGATAAAAAAGTAAGTATAAAGACTGGTTATACAAAGAAATGAAAAACCTCAATATATATATACATGGTGGGCTAAAAGTAGGTTAACATATAGTAGGTATGCCTACTTTTGCTCCTTGCACATTGTCAATCCTAAGTCTTGCCTATCGGTTGTTACATATTACTACCTTGGACAAGTTTGACAAAGTCAGGCCTGAGGGGACGCAGGTTAAATATGAGGACACCAGTACCTTTCTGCCAGGTTTCCACTGATAAAAATAATTATGATAATCATATACATATGATAAATTAATAAATGGCAATGAAAGACTTACTGGTAAATTCTTTTAAGTTTTGGCTGCCAGAATAATGAGAGCCATTAGCGTCATCTAAATCCCCCCACTGATTAACTCTGATCGCCACATGGAAAAAAAAACCTTGCTCGGCCTGTACCAATTTATTATGCTACAAAACAATAAGGTTCACTAATTTTTTCGTCAAGTGTGCCAACGAACTTTAAGTCCATCATGGCATCAAAGAAAAAAGGAGCCTACGTTTTAAAATATAGCCCTAAGCTTTCCCTTGTGCAGAATAGCAGCCTTGCTTTTTTTCTCTTCCATTTGTATTATGGGTAGGCTTACGATATGTATGTGACCACGTCGTGAACGATAAAGCTTAATTTGATAGCCCAGTGCATTTTTAATAACCAGCTGTTAAGTTTTGAATGAAAATTCAACGCCCGTCTCATACAGACGCCTGCCCCGAATAGCTCGGTCTGTTAGTCATTTTGGAAAATAAATGCCAGGGCTATTATTTGCAGCTGTATGGTATACAAGACGTTTGAATTTGATCAGTGAGACAAAACAAACAACACAGCAAAGTCATTAAGGTCACAGCGTAAAAATGAGACCCTGCTTCATTTGTGTTGAGTTACACTGGCAGTAACTGACAACCCAGTCCTTTATTACCTGACCGTAAACTCAAAGATTACCATGACCAAACATTAAAAACAAAGACAGATAGGGATGTACAGTGAGAGTAATAAGTATTTGATCCCTTGCTGATTTTGTTGGTTTTCCCACTAATAAAGACATGGTCATTCTATACTTTTAATGGTAGATGTATTCTAATATGGAGAGACAGAATATCAAAACGAAAATCCAGAAAATAACTTTTAAGAATATATTTTAATTCATTTGTATGTCATTGAGGGAAATAAGTATTTGATCCCGCTGGCCAAAAGCAGTTAATACTTGGTGACAAAGCCTTTGTTTGCAAGCACAGCAGTCAGATGTTTGTGGTAGTTAACCACAAGGTTAGCACACATATCAGGGGGAATTTTGGCCCACTCTTCTTTGCAGATCCTCTCTAAATCATTCAGGTTGGTGGGCTGTCACTTGGCAACTCAGACCTTCAGCTCCCTCCATAGATTTTCAATAGGATTGAGGTCCAGAGACTGGTTGGGCCACCCCATGACCTTAATATGCTTCTTCTTCAGCCACTCCTTTGTTGCCTTTGCTGTATTCTTTGGATCGTTGTCATGTTGGAAGACCCAACCACGGCCCATTTTCAGCTTCCTGGCAGAGGGGAGGAGGTTGTCCCCCAAGACACCACGGTACATGGCTCCATCCATCTTCCCACTGATGCGGTGTAGTAGCCCTGTGCCCTTGGCAGAGAAACACCCCCAAAACACAATGCTTCCACCTCCATGTTTGATGGTGGGCACAGTGTTCTTTGGGTTATAGGCTGCATATTTCTTCCTCCACACACAACGTGTAGAGTTTAGGCCAATATTCAATTTCAAACCACAGAACCTTCTCCCAATCACTTTGAGCATCTTTGAGGTGATCATTGGCATACTTTAGACTGGCCTCCACATGTGCCTTCGTAAGCAGGGGTACCTTTCGTGCACTGCAGGATTTTAATCCATTGCGTCTCAAAGTGTTGCCAACTGTTTTCCTGGTGACTGTGGTCCCAGCTGCCTTGAGGTCATTCACCAACTCCCGCTGTGTGGTTTCAGGATTATTGTTCATAGTTCTAATGATCATTGCCACCCCACGAGGTGAAATCTTCTGTGGAACATTTTCTGGATTTCCCTTTTGATATTCTATTTCTCCATGTTCAAATACATCTACCATTAAAAGCATAGAATGCTCATATCTTTATTAGTGGGCTAACTAACAAAATCAGCAAGGGATCAAATACTTATTACTCTCACTGTAATTGTGTTAGTTGAATTATCAAATGTATATATATTTTGTCAACATTGCATATTAAATCTGTCAGTCGAGTCACACTGTTTGAGTTAGTCATAATTGCTAACATGATGTAAGCTTTGCAAAAGCAGTCAAACTCAGTCTTAGTTTCCTTTTATTAAGATCACGTTTGCCCAGTGGTGGCACTAGAGAGTTAGAAGTATGGTTCTGCATGGTCAGAAAAGGGTCCTTAGACCATATACCAAGACCACCAAACAATTCCATGCATCACTAGCGCTGGGGCCTCCTAACTTTGTATAGAAATGTCTTCTTTGACATTTTTCTCTTGGATTTTTACAAATCAGATGAGAAATAAACAACGTAGTATCTAAATATATTGAGACATTGATTGGTGTCTAGATCGGACTGAACGCTGAAATGGTGTCTCTATCTTGAAAGCCCTAGGTGGACAAAAAAACTGGGTGAACAGAATAAAGAAAATAATAATAAACACCACTTAAGAAGAACAGTAAGTGTGCTTTTGCAAGCCCACTTAATAATAGGTGTGCTTTTGCAAGCATACCTAATAATAAACACCACTTTGCAAGCACACTTAATAAACACCACTTATGAAGAACAATAAGTGTGCTCACAGAGCAACCACACTTAATGAGAAATGAATGACTCATCTGTGCAGCTCACGAAATCCTGAAATTGTAAAACCATATCCAATTCAATGCATTGTTGGGCAGAATTTGCACATATTCAAAGGGTCCATATTATGAAAAAAATCTTTTTAGTTCCTGTGATGTTTATTTTTAGTTACTGCTGTCTACCACTAAGTCATTGTTTTGTGGTTTCGTTCTGGTGTTTCTTTATAGTAGTACATATCAACCCCACCATCTTTTTGTGGTACACTGTACTAAGCCATGCTTTCACTCCTGGTAATAAAGAAAATCAACAATCTTATGTGCTCAGGTGATCATACGTGACAGCACTTTTACCTTACCCTAAGTAGTTGTGTCTGTTACCTCTGATTATACCATAAAATTCGTCACAAATTACACAAAACAATGCTCACAAAAGTATTGTGTGCATGATGGGTGCCATTTCTGAGTGTATGTAACCAGTACCCTGCCTGTGCTGAATTACTGAAGCTAATCATTTGTGGGCTTGGTTAGTACTTAGTGGATGGGAGACCTTGGAGCAAAACGGAACATTTGCTGCTGGAAGTGTTTTATGGCCAGTCGGTGGCACTATTTTCTCTTGCTAAAAATTAAGCTCCAGTTTTGAGCAACCATTTTTCCAAACTGTGTATATGTAGGCTATTGGTGGAATAACGCCTGTTAATTAATATATGATTTAATTTTTAATTAGTATGTGTCTCTATGTAATAAAACTTTATTTGAATTTGTTTTGGAAAAGTTTTGGAAAAGCAATAATCGACTGGAGTCCATGAGTTGCAGCTTTGCGTCATCCCTAACAACACCCCTTAACTGTTGTAAATCCAGCACAACCCACAGCTTCCTGTGGCTTACTGCTTAAATGACACATCTCCTGTGAAGGGTTAAAGTATGTAAAGGCTTGAAGTAATTTGAAAAAAAAATTTTGACTGTTAAGGATATCCAAAAGTGTAAATTAGAGTAAGCATGTGGTAAATATGTGTTAAGATGATGAGGTGTAGGTTGGAGCAACATGAACCTGTACATGCAGCTACACAAGCACAGGTTTACTCCCACTTTACATGAGGTACAGTGTATGCTTAAGCCATTGTGGTGATTGAGATGTATAGTATGACGAAGTCTGTTTGACATTAATATTGATGTGTGTGTGTGTATAGATGTAGAGTATCTGCAGACAGTACTTCCTCCACACACCGATCCTGCTTTTTTCTCTTTCCTGGAAACACTGGACTGCTCTGGTGTCTCCATAACCTCTGTTCCTGAGGGGACCACTGTTTTTGCAAGGGTAAGTTTATGTGTAGTTTTTCTTAAGAATTCCTGTGGCCAAGTCCCAGTTACTCACTATCCACTAGATCACAATCTACAACTACATATGTGTTTAGAAATTACAGATTAGGCTCTAAATATGTATAAATAATGAACAAAAATATACCTTCATTATGACCGCCGCTAGCGAAGCTAGCGAAAGCGGTGATTATAGTGTTGCCGAGACTTTTTCCCCCTTTTTTTATTTCATTTATTTTTTTTCACCGATTTTTCGTCAACAATTGCCAGGACACTGGAACTCTGGGGGAGATGAATCTTTGTAGGCATGTAGCCCTAGAAGTTTTTGAGCGAATAGGAGCTTTTGGCCCCCAAGGCCCACCCCCCGCTGTGCCAGTGTCCATTAAAGAGGGGGAGACGGCGAAAAGTTTTTGCTGAATAACTCAGTGAATGTTTCACCGAACAACATGAATATTTTGTGATATGTCGGTGTTACAAGGGCGTATCGACCCAGCCCATAAACACTCACTTAAAGTGTAGCGCCACCTAGTGATATGGGTAAATGCGAAAAATGGGATTTTATATTGGCAATATCTTGGACAGAGAAGGTGGGAACTGCACAAAATATGTCATGCACGATCAGCACAAAGACCTCTAAAAGCACAGCACATGCCATACAATTTGGCCCATAGGGGGCACTGTAATTGTATAAAATGTCATTTTGCCTATTATCTACACAACGCTAATGTTTACAACCAATTTTTTTTTGTTGTGAAATCTGTTGACCCTCCCACATTGACTATACTGGTTAATGGCCACTTCCAATGAAATAATTTCTGGGAAATTTTTAAATTGCGAAAGTGAAAGTAAATGAACTCGTCATAGGCCGTTCATGTGAATCTCACCAAAGTTGGTTCATGTCATCTACAGACAATGCTGACAAAAAGTTACATGTCAATCAAAATTCAAAACATAGCTTAAAATTCTTCAAAAGTCCATATCTCGGCTTCTAATTGCTCATATTTGGTCAAAGTTTCATGTGCACCAAATTTTGTATCGACCCATCCCATAAACACTCACTTGAAGCATAGCACCACCTAGTGATATAGTTAAATGCAAAAATTGTGATTTTGCATTGCCAATATCTTGGACCGAGAAGGTGGGAACTACACAAAATATACACAAACACACCGAATGTCATTGATTTAAAACCCACATCCATGCCCACTTCCAGTAAATCATTTCCACACGAACTCTCACCTCACAACACTGACCTACCACAAACTCATCATACCTGCGGTTCCCACACTTCAATACACTGCAGCGGTCATACCATGTACCGCTATGCGGTACATCTAGTTTAAGGATACATTTGTGCGCCCTGTCTGTACCCCAAGCACAGGGATCATAACCTATATCTGTCACAATAAAATGTGGGGGACAGTCTTTTAAACCAAAAGGTTGGGTGGGTCTGAATAGAATGTTATTCTTTAATATTTCTTCAACGTAATAATGAGGCCTGTGTTGTTATTGATCTCTCTTCTACTGGAGGGGCTGCACTCTGTTTTGAAAGCATGTTGGCTGTGTGAGAGCATTATAACCACAAAAAAAACGAAATACTCAAAGTAGCCTTTAACATAGGCCCAAGTATATACATCTTCAAGTATATGCAAAGAATATGCAAAGAAAATTTGACAAGATTCAGCCATGCTGTGTGCAGATGCAAGGTGTGTGAAAACAAATTTTATTGATGCTATTAATAAAATGACAAATATACAGGCTATGAAAGGAAGATTGTGTCAACTACCACAGGTTTCAGTGAACAGTCAGCTATTTCACCTGGATTTGGATAGTGTCAGACCCTACATGTACAGTATGAAGTGAAGGACGAGGGGCTGGTTTACTAGGCTAACCTGGAATATCCCTAGCCTGGTAAACCAGCCCCTTGTACTACACTTCATTTTGTATCGAGTTTCTGGCTGTGCTTCCATTGACACAGTTTCAGGCAGCATCAGCGAGTTGTGGAGTCTGCTGAAGTTTAAAATGATCTGGATCTGCCTTTACCCAGTCGCTTACACTCCCTGTGTTCGTCGGGTCAAGCAAGATTCTGCCTGAGACAACCATGTCAATGAAACCACAGCCAGACCCTTTGTACAAAATCTAGTGTACAGTATTACGAGGGGTTGGTTTACCAGGCTAGATTATCTCATAGCTTAGCCTACTATCCAACTAGCTCACTTCGTGTCTGCTTGTCAGTTTTGTAGGAGCAGCCACAGTACTCACCAAAATCATTACAAACTAGAAAAGCACTCTTGAGACCTCCACCAAGGCAGGAAGTTTCCACCAATGCTGTTCAAAAGTTAAGTTATTTTTCACTAATGGCAGATTTCTTCTGGATACAGATCCCTAACTATTAAAGATACAGTGTGTCCGTTAATACTGAATCTACAATCTCTCAGCTACAATTTGGTGTTGGTTACATGTCTCTAGCATGATTTGTTACTTGACAGTGGCCTATTTTCTGCAAGGCCCTTCAATTCTTAACATTCTGGATCACCAGATCTGGAATACTCTAATGATCCGCATCATACTCTGGGGTTTGTTTGACCTTATGATGGCCCTATGCTGTAATGTTTTTACCAGACATTCTGGGCATTATTTGTGGAGTTATAAGCAAAAATGTCCAAATTGCACCTATCTATCAATGGTAAAGAATCCTTTAAAAAAGTCCTGGATCCAGACAGTAATCAATCAGATCAAATCAGTTCTAAGTTAGCCGACTTCTGCCCTTTCCTGAAAATTTCATCAAAATCCGTTCATAACTTTTTGAGTTATGCAAATAACAGACAGACAAACAGACAAACAAACAAACGTACGCCAGCGAAAACATAACCTCCTTGGCAGAGGTAATAAATGCACGTTGCACATCTGTCATAATGAGTGACAGATTTTCCTCAAGTTATTACTTTTCTAAATATTTATTTTCACTGATGCCATATAAAATAAAATGCATTCATCTCCAGTACTGACTTTCACTAGCACCTTGCATATGCTGAGAAATTTAAAGTTACACACACGTAATTACATCTAGTCCTAGAGCAATGGAGCAATGTTTATGTTTTAATTATAATGCCTAGGGTTAACAATGTATTACATTTATGTCAATGCCTCATTTTAAATTGGCCTTTTTATGTCTTAGTTATGAATGTCTTTTTTAATTCAATGGTGATATCGCATCAGTAGCAGGTATTGACAGATATCGGTATTGGAGTCAAAAAAGCTGGATCGGTGTAGCTGAATAGATACAGTTTCTCTTCTATTACAATTATTTAAAACCACACTCAGGAACTGCGGGGTGGGGGACATATGAGGTGCCTCTTACTTTCTGCAGTGTGTGTATATTCTGACTTGTCTGTGGTCATATGATTATTGTTCATCTGTGAAATAGCTTGTAATATTTGCAGGTTCCTCTTCTGGAAGTATCAGGTCCTCTAGCTGTTGTTCAGCTCCTGGAGACAAGCCTTCTGTGCTTGGTCAACTATGCCAGGTAATTAAATAAAATACCCATGACATCTGACGATCTTAAGACAAATGCTAGCTACAGGCATATATGTACTATAAAGCAAGTTCAACAATCCTGTGGTATTTTTTCATTTCATTTTAGCTGGTTTAAAAAAAAACCCTTACAACCACAGTAATGTGGTTACTGACATTTTTGTGAGATTTTTGAAGACTTTGAATGTATTGCTGAAGCTACAGCCAAGAGCCCGGGATGAGACGAGGCAATACTCCAAAAAAGCTCATTTTAATACAGGACATCAGGGCATTTCAAAATTTTGGATTGTGCCAAGTTTGACATTGTTAGAGCTCGTAAAAAGTGTTGCATACAACCAACTTAAAAAATTACATCAAAGTGCTTCATGGATCATTTTATATTCATCTCCGGATACTAAACATATACACAGGGTTCCTACCGGTCTAAAAAAAACCCAAAGACTAGCATAGGCCTAGCCTGGTAAATCAGCCCCTTGTACTAAACTTTATTCCGTACACAGCTGTGCTGTATTGAGAAAAAAAATTTTTCTGGAGATGTAGACTCTGCTGAAGTTTAGGCTATAAGCCTGCCTATGCACTACAATTCAAATGTAGCACACAAACTCACTCTGCTCGCTGATTGGTTAGGTAAGATTCTGCCTATTCTGCCTGGACAATGTATATGGAACCTTAGCCAGACCCTGAAATGTAGTATGAGGGGCTGATTTACCAGGCTAGCATAGACCAGGATATTTTTTTAAAATCCCTTTAAGGCATAAGTATTTTTCAGTCTATAATTTAGTATCCTCTACCAACCCTGAAGGTATCGTGAAATTTCACCTTCTTTTTAAAAAATCGAAATTGTGCCTATCCTGTCAGAAACAGACTAGAAATGTCCTGACATCACACCCATTTTCCCTCGCGAACACCAATACATGACATTTGGACAGTTTAGTCCTTTATAAGCTTACTAAAAGAAAATTAGAAACAATTCAAATTTAGTGGAAAAATGAAGAATGATGGTAAGAATCAAATATTTATCAGACATGCATGTCATATGGAAGCCACTGTCTTAACTTTGAAGTGTGAATCGAAATGTAATTTCAATAAAATTTGACTCCCATTGACATCAGTTGGCTTTGCCCCCAGCGGTAGGAACATTGCCAGCAGGGGACTATGAGATTAGTTTTCTCCCTATAATAAATCAAACGTAGCTGAATGTTTATACATGGTGCTTGCAAACGGAGGTAATGCAGATGACAGGTATGACAGGTAGTCAGGTAGTCATTCATACAACATAAAAAAAAATCCAGTGGTCTAAGTGAGAGGTGGGGAGCAGGGCTGAACTTAGAGTGCTTGTCAAAGTGTAGTGCCCAGCTGATGTGTTATACACCGTCATTTTCTAAATATTTGTTAAGCTACTCATGCTTTAATGCTTAACAATATTTACAGATATTCACTGCATGCACATGTACAAGCTTAATCCGACTGTAAACGGATTGGAACCGTATCGAATTCATGTGCACAGACTAAAGATCATATAGGGACTGAATTCGCGAATCATACAGACTTCCATACTGACAGTGGCAGAGACACTGATCCATGCTTTCATCACCTCACGCCTGGACTACTGCAATGGTGTCCTTTATGGACTGCCCTCCAAAGCCCTGGACCGACTACAGCGTGTTCAAAACTCTGCTGCCAGGGCTCTCACACACACAAAGCGGTGGCAACATATTACCCCCACACTCAAGCAGCTTCACTGGCTCCCAGTGAAGTCCCGCATTTCATACAAAATCCTACTGCTCACATACAAATCACTCCATAAACTTGCCCCCCAGTACCTCTCAGATCTTCTCCAGCGCTACTCTCAATCTAGGTCCCTGAGGTCCTCTGAGGTCCAGCTTGTCATCCCCCGGTCCAAGTTACGGACTTTTGGTGATAGAGCCTTCTGTATTGCTGCCCCCACTCTCTGGAACAGTCTACCTCTCCACATCCGCCAAGCCCCCACTCTGGCTACGTTCAAAAAGCACCTCAAGTCCCACCTTTTCACTGAGGCCTATGGTCCTTAACCCCTCCCTCCTCCCCTCTTCCCTTTCCTTAGCCCCATCTAGTTCTGTAAAGCGACCTTGGGTTTCATGAAAGGCGCTATATAAATCCAAGTTATTATTATTATTATTATTATTATTATTATTCCAAACACAGCAGAATGCAACATATGTAAGCAAATGCTGCTCTGTCAAATTCTCAAACACCATCTTTGTTTGTATGCCGCCAGATAGTTTGTTTATTTTCTTTATTTAGTAGCCATCAACCGGAAGTAGTTCCAACACCACTTGTTGAAAGGACTACAGCACCACCTAGCGTAGCGGAGTCGGCTAGGTCTCTGACCTTTATCTGAATACACAAACTCCATGTGGATCCACTTGGATTTTAGGACAGAACACCCGCTGGATAGCAACAAGTCTTCTTGAAGTTCCTCAACACTGCACCAATCAATGCATTTAAATAGCCCTTCCAACCAGATAATGCAGACATTTTAATTATTAATCAAGAGAACCTATGATGCCCAAACACCTTCTAACATTGAACTAGCAGCTAAGCTTAGCAGCTTTATCTCAATACTTGAAGCAGCCAAAATCCCATCTTACTCTGCAGTGCACTCAATTATAAATTTGTAAACTCAACCTTAACTAGGTGGCAATAGTCAAATAACTGTGTGGCAGTCATAGGCCTGTGTTCTTAAAAATGTAGAGTTAAAAATGCATTCCCATGTAACCCCCCCCATGTTTTAACCTCATAGCATACATTTTTTTACAAAATCTATAGCATGTATACATTTTGGCGTATAATCTGGAAATTACAGTACATTACACTTGTGCGTTTAGTAAAGCTGCTATTATATGGTTAGCTTGCAGCAAGCTGTAGGAATGCAACCAAACATCAAACTAGCTGCTATGTAAACTACAGCAGAGGCTGTTCTTTTTAAATTTGTATGTTCATTAAACTATGCTACATATATTACGACTAGCCTATGACCAAGCACTTGGTAATAAACTACTGCCCGTACCTCTTGTCCACTGAATGTTTTCCATGTAGCACAGTAAAACCACAGTCCTGGAGGAAAACCGAGGCTCCACTACCTCTACCACTACACTGTTTAATCTAACAAAAATAACTTCTGTGACAAAAAGCAGATCAAGTTTTTATTCTTTTATGTATATTAACCCATGCCAATTAGTATGACCTCTACTGTCCATTTATGTGAACATAATCTAATGATGGAACCATTAGTCAGTGGATCGCTGTCATAGAATAAAACAACTTGTTTCAGTATCAGGTACACTGCCCTCCAAAAGTTTGGAAACGCCTGAACAAAATAGGGTTTTGGGGCAATATCAGCATAAATCCTTTTTAGTTAGTGACAATTTTGCATTGATAATGAGGGACAACGCAAACTATGAAAACACATTTTATTACATAAAATGTTTATGACCTCATAACATAGAAAAATACTCAAATTTTGGATTCATCAAAGAAACCCCCCGTTATGTTTGGCATTGCCATGGCAATGCCGTATTCTCATGTTTATTGTATGACGTTAGTTGAGTGAGAAAATAAATGGAGGAGCTCTCTGTGTCCAAGCCGTTAATTCCCTAACATTTAACGACAAGGATGGCTGACTGCTCTCTGCCTCCTTCTCCTTTCCTGGCTCTGCCCGGAGAACCGCCCTTGCCGTGGTTGCGTTGGTTTGCTGCATTCGAAACTTATCTCCTAGCTGCTGGCTTGGAACGGGGGCCTGCGCATCTGTGTAGACCTTAGGTCTGTAAACAAAGCCATAATTCTTTCCAAACTGGATCACCGCCAGGGCTACCTTCAGGTGCCTTTACACCTGGATAGCCGCAACCTGACTGCATTCATTACTCATAAAGGGGTCTTCCGCTACAACCGCATGGCTTTCAGCTCCTAGCTGTTTTCAGAAAATCATGGCCTCCATCCTGGCAGGCATTCCAGGCGTGGCCGTGTTCTTAGTATGTTCTTACTATGTCGATAGTAGTCCATGGCGCCACCACCACAGTGTATGATGAACGGCTCCACAGAGTGTTCATGTAAAAAAAAATGCAATTTACTTTGTTTACTGACCCTTGAGGCACACACACACACAACACTGAGGGCAGTTTTGACCATATACAAATACAAATTGAAATAAAATCACAACCATTCACAATGTACAGGCTGTAATAATTTGGATCTGATAAATTGTAGCGGTGCAAGTAGTACGCCCAGGTTATACACAGCACACTTGAGGTTTTTAAGCTCGCTACACCCACTGACTATTAAAAAAGTGGCACATGTCTATCACACTACAAGAATAATGATATCCCACTGCACACAATACAAACTCGAGGGGCGTATGGCACTGGCACGCGCTACTTGCTCTGTGCAGAGAGGAAGGTTCCAAATCTAAAGGCCCGCACCGTCAATGAGGAGGCGTACGGTAATATCAACCACAGCAACCATAAATATCAACCCGACACAGCAAATAGTTTAAAGTGAGTAAAGTTTGTAATCACAGCACGCGGTGTGTAAGGCACACTCGTCGATTGTTGGTCAAACCAAACGCACAGAGCATTACAAGCAAACGATTACCTAGTAATAAGGCCCTCAACAAATGCAAACAAACAAGAATGACACAATTAAAATAAATGGTAAACGCAATAAAAAGTCACTTAAGTCCAGACACCACTCACGACCGGGCTGCACGACTGTCCAAAACGAAACCCAGGGCAGACTGTCCGCCACGTCTGCTACAGTACAAGGTAGTTGGAGCTGACGTCCTCGGCTCGTGCGCACGGGCCCAGTGATGCGACCAGTCCGGTGAAGGCACTTGTTTCCATGGGATAGAATTGCCAGCCAGCTCCCGGGTGTGTCGGCTGCGGCGTGGCCCCGGTAGAGCTGTCGAGGAGAGGGCAGGGGTGAGTAGCCTGTCTGTGCTAGAAACTCTCAAGGCAAACCATTTTCTCGAGGGAGAATGAGAACGCTACTTAACTTTTTTGATTTCTTGGAGTGCGAAGTCTGTGGCGTTGCTCTCGACCGTCCGCGTTATTGTCAAGACACCTGGCCCCCTCTGTCTAGCGTGGCATGCCGCGTGTGCTTGCAGTCCTGTCCTCTCGCGTCTGCTGGGCCACTATCATTTCCTCGCTCCCGCCGGTCTGTAATTAGAGGCTCATCCACCGCACCTGGCTCATCAGCTGTACCTGCGTGTCAGACAATCACTGCAGACATACACATCACCGTGCCCACATTACAAACCCCTTGTCCAGCCCCTCCCACTCCCATTCAGTCAATGTCATTAAACATATTCAGTCCATTAAAAGTTCGGTTTCACAGTTCAAATATTCGGGTCCAGTTACATTCACAGCATTATCTACACACCACCTCACACTTAATAGAGACAAGTGTGTCTTTGGGGCCTCAGCCATCGAGTATGTGGGGTTACGCCTTTCTGCTGAGGGCATAAGCCCACCCCTCTCTAACACAGAGGCCATCCAGCGAGTCCCAGAGCCCACGTCACCAGCTCAGGTTTCCTCTTTCCTAGGAATGACGGCGTATTATCTCAGGTTTGTGCCACAGTACTCCGAGATGACTGCGCTGCTGCGCAGACTACTGATAAACAACGAGCCCTGGCTCTGGACACCGTCCTGTTCCGATGCTGTGCAACACCTGAAGATGCAGCTCACAACACCACTGATCCTGGCACCCTTCGACCCAGCCAGCCCGACTCTGGTTACATGTGATGCCTCAGCCATAGCCATTTTGCCTCCCGATCCCTCACCCCTACGGACCAACGCTACTCTGTGGGAGAACGAGAAGCGCTGGTGTAGGTACAACCACACATAAACTACGTTTCCCATGATCCTCCTTAGCTTCCTCTTTCCATGATTCTCCTTCCTTAGCCACACCTCAGGTGATAAGGTTTCACACCTAGGTTTAAAACCACAGGCGCGCTGTTGCTCAGTCTCTCTGTTCTGTGGGTCGTCAGACCTCATGGATGTAAAGAGACATCCTCTCTCTGTTCTCCTGACCAACGGGTCACAAAGGACACCAAGCTCTGCCTTGCAGGCCAAGGAGCCAGGCAGGCAACGGACTTCGTCAGCATGCGCAAGTAAATAGACAAAGAATGGCCTTTGCACAAGGTCACAACGTACTTTGACTCAAGTACGCAAGTTTACTGGAAAGGCCACCGGCTTCCCTTTCTCAGTCATATAGCCACGAACAGGGTGAGCGGACTCCCCTAGGCTACCCGTTGCACGAGCAACATTTTGAGTTTGAATGGAACGGACTACTTCTAATCCACAGGATTTCCAGCTAAGACGCTGAGGAAGTACAGTTTCTGAATGTCTATGCGCGACGAACCACCGCAGGAAACCTCTTAATCGCGACGGCGATCCCCGGCTACAAGCCGAGAGAGCTTTCCTAAAATAAGGACTCTTCCTCCATCGGATCATCACAGATCGTCCAGGAGGCTGAGTCACCGGACTCCTGCAACGGAATCAAAGATTTCCCCGGCAAAGAAGTCAAGCAACTCCATCAGGAAACAAAGGCAACCTTCACGTGAGCACTTGGGCATAGATAGAATACTCTCTAGCACAGCAAGAAAGTGTTGAACTGTCTGATGTAAACATACACACTGTTTTCATGTAGACTTTGAGTGACCATTTGTTATGTTCTTTTTATTTGCTACTTTGATAGACAGATCCTGCATGCTCTCTCTGTCTCCCTCCCTCTTTCCCTCTTACTAACCCTTATCTCACCTGGTCAAAAGGGATGCTAACGATAGCCTAGCAGAACTAGCCTATTGTTTTAAAGTGAGTTACTCATGTGCCCTTCCCCCGCTCTCGCGCTCCTCTGGCACAAAGATAAACCTCTCACATATTCCCCCATTCGGCCCTCCAACTGGAGACCCCCCCACATTTATTATTGGCGCCTCCTTGTAACGAGACTGAATGTACCTACACTGGTGTGCCTTCGGGCCTGCGAGCGCTGGCACATGTATTTGTATGGCCGCAAATTCACCTTGAGGACTGATCATCAAGCACTCACCTCCCTCCTGGCCACATCAGGCACTGGCCACAGGGCATTGCAGCTGCACCGTTGGGCTGACCACTTACTGCAGTACAATTACCGCCTGCAGTTTACACCCGAACACGACAATGTGGTGGCAGACCTGCTGTCATGTTCGATCCCCACCCCGCCCACGCCTCTGGTCTGTTTCTGGTTGTGAGCAGGCAGACCATGACATCATACAGCTACTCCATACGCCACTTCAAGGGACTGTGTCACTACAGGAGCTGCAGGATGCCTCAGCAAATGACCCTGTCCTTTCCTCGGTGTCCACATACATCAGGCAGGGCTGGCCGAAAAGGGTAACGGACAAGCACCCTACTTTAGGATCCAGGAGCAGCTTGCTATGGCGCACCAGGACCACTTGGGCATAGTCAAGCTCAAACAACAATTTCGGGACACGGTGTGGTGGCCAGGGATTGACAGAGACATTGAGACCCTGGTCAGGGACTGTACTGCCTGTCTCCTCAATGGAAATACCAGGGCCCCAGCCCCGCCGCCACCCATGCAGCCTTTGGACTGTCTATCCCGACCCTGGGAGCATTTACAACTTGACATCTGTGGCGAGCTACATGGCGTGCCAGACCACCAGTGTTTTCTGGTTGTGATCTATGACCTTCATTCCAAGTGGGCAGAGGTGACACCGGCCGGCTCAGTCACGGCCAAAGTGTTAATTGACATTCTGGACTCCTTATTTGCCCATTGGGGTTTGCCCAAGAAAATCACCACTGATAACGAGCCCCAAATGGTTTCATGTGAACTGACCTCCTACCTGAAAGAGAAAGGGATTCACCATATCCGCACAGCTTTCTATAACCCATCTGCCAACATGGGGGGCGGGGTGTGGAACGGCTGAATCAGTCTCTGAATAATGGAACCAGGGCACACCTTGCTCAAGGGTGCACATTCATTGCTAGCCTACTGCAGACATTGTTACACTATCATGCCACCCCACATGTCACGACTGGAGTTTCTCCTGCTTCTCTCATGCCGGGACGGCAGCTCCAGTTGCCTGACAGACTTCGCCCTGCTCTGGCCCAGACTCCGGCTTACCCAATTCAAGCAAAGGCACATCAGAACCAGATTGTGAAAAAGTCCCCCTGCAACTAAGACTTTTTCCCAAACTCTCCCAACGTCCTCCCTACACACGCTGACATACACACACACACCTGCCCGCATCCCCTGGAATGTTCACTGCCCGCGATACCGGTTAGCGCGTTTTGGACATAGTATCATATTTCACTCACATAGCGTCATACATTTTCAGTACTCACCCGGTTTTGATTAACATCTCCGCGAACAGCGAGGTACCCGCTGTTTCTGGTCCACCAAACACTTCCACCACACGCACCAAACATTTCCACCACACGCACCTACACTCCCCACGCCATGACAGTAACACAGCCACACACTTCCTCGTTCTGTGCCCCGCTCTCTCTCTTCCCCCAGGAAAGCCGCACTGTCGGGGTAACAAACTTTTTATACTTTTTTTTCTGTGAACAATCATGTCCTCACTCAGGAGCGTTGTTAACCTCTTTTAAAACATTGTTTGGAATATTTCAGAGACGGTAAATGATTTGTTATATTATTTTGATTATGTCCGTGATTTTGCAATATTGATTTATGTGTGTAATAGGCCTACGTTAATTACATTGTTAGTAATTTTCCCGCCATGTAAAACTGACGTCACCAATAGGTAGCCCCATAAAAAGGGAGGCTTGACCATTGTTGAGTGTGGGATGATGGAGAGAGCAGCTTGCTGTGAGGCTGAGTACTGGTTTGAGAAATTTGTAAGATTTATTGAAGCTTTGAATCCTTTTGTGTTGAATTTATCTCTTTATTTCGAAAACTTTAGCTGTGTAAATATTGAACAACCCTCATGTTGATTTTTGTTTAGAGTTTTTCAAGTCTTTTTGTTTGTCACTTTTGTGCACTGTATAATAAACCAGCACCATTTTTGACAATTTTTTGCACCTGTTTGTGGTTTGTCACGTCACCTTCACCTCAGTGAGCCAGACACGCTCATCCCTTTTTTGTGGAAGTGGACCGCGGGGTGCATTTTTCACACAGATGAAGACTTGGTTTGACAGAAGACGATGTGCAGGCTTCAAGTGCAGGCTTCTGTCGGGCTTGGTAAACGTATGACTGCTATAACAGCCACATCAGTTCCACAAGATGACCCCTGTACAGATCACACCACACACCCTGATGGCCCCATACCTCCTGCCCAGCCAGGAGCCTTAGCCCCTGATCCCACGACCCCTGAGCCCCTAAGACATTTCAATAATTTTGTGACTGTTTTTCATGCTTAGCTTGTCGTGAGAGGGGGTGAGAAATGTTATGTTTGGCATTGCCATGGCAATGCCGTGTTCTCATGTTCTCACGTTGCACGCAACGTTGGTTAGTTGTGTGAGGAAATAAATGGAGGAGACTCCGATTTGAGCTCTCTGTGTCCAAGCCGTTAATTCCCTAACACCCCCATAAGCAGCTATTACAGCTTTGCATACTCTAGGCATCCGATCCAAAACAGCCCCAGACCATCACACTGCCACCTCCATGTTTCACAGTGGGTGGGATACAGGCAACATCTTCTCAACAACTCTGCGTCTCATGTAAAATCACATCTTCGAGCCAAAAACTTCAAACTTGGATTCATCTGTCCAAAGCACCTTCATCCAATCATCTGCAGTACAGTTTTTGTACTTCTTTGCCCACTGTAGTCTCTTTCTTTTATTGTTTAACTTTAACAGTGGTTTCTTAGGATTTTGCCTTCCGTTCCAAACAGTAGTTGACACCGCATCAAATAGCCTTCATCCCATAGAACTATTACAGACTGACGTGTTTCTAGAGAAAGCTGCTTTGACCTGGCCATCTTCTCAAGAAAGACATGAACACTTTCTATAAAACAAGCCAAACAAGTCATTTGACTGGCTACAGCTGTTTGTAAACCATTTAATCTAAATTGTGTTTTTAATTCTGTTCTATTGTGTACAGGACTTAACTGGCAATCAATCATAGAGCTGTTAAGGTGTGCTGACCCAAAAACCTTTAAAAACATTCGCCAAGTTTAAACCGATAATCATAGCTACCCATGGGGCAGGTCTGACTTTGATGTGTATATCTATTGCCATTATTATGTAATAAAAAAAACAATTATTGTTATTATCTTTAGTGATAACGACAAGTTACTTTATTGCATTTACACCAAGAAATGGTAAAGTTTAATGCTGATATTGTCCAAAACCTCATTTATGTCAAGGACAGTCCTGTCTTGTGTGTCTCCTTCATTGCAGTCTGGTTTGCAGCAATGCTGCACGCTTTCGGCTGGCTGCAGGGTCCAAACTTAAGCTGATGGAGCTGGGCCTCAGAAGAGCTCAGGGGCCAGACGGAGGTCTCTCTGCCTCACGATACTCTTACATCGGAGGTCACATTTATGTTCACTTTTTGACAAATTCTCACTGCTTATTGTTACTGTTATGGATACAATGATACAAGGATGTTTTATTGTCACTTGCATAGACATACTGGGTAGAGTAGGACATGCAGTGAAATTAGTGATTGTCTAAAACTGTGCATGGGGAGGGAGGAGTAAAGCGCATAGGATATAGTGTTTCGGATGGCTACCTGATAAAGGGAGGTAGAATGGGTGCGTGGGGGGGCTTAAAGTGCTTTAAGTGCAGTTGGGGTTGGGAGGGAGGTTGGAGTGTATTGCAAGTTTATTAGCTTCACTGTCTCACCTGTATTTGGTGTTGCTCTTGTTAGGTTTTGACACAACCTCAAATGTTATGGCTGGTCGTCTCTTCGGTGTGCCGGTGTCTGGAACTATGGCCCATTCTTATGTCACTTCCTTCTCTTCTTTAGAAGAGGTGTGGCCGCGGGTAAGCTATTAAATGCAAAGTGAAATGTCAAAAAAGAAGTTTAGTTTCATTAAGGTGGATATCAGGGTCCACATTTGATTTTATGCCGTGAACTGTCAGAGGCATGCTGTAATTACAACAATGTTTATACACAATGCTTTTCAAATGGGAACTGTAGAAAAATGGTCTAATGATGAGCGATGGCTTATATTGACTATTACCCTAGTTGGTTTTCACTGATCTACAATCTGTACATATTTGCTTTTTAATAACCAATACAGATATCATGCTAAAACTCATTGTAGAATTTAATTACCAACTAGTATTGCATTTTACCAAGTAGTTACTGACTAAAACACTCACTCCAAAATTCAGTTAACAAAGCAAAACTGTAATCTAATGCACATTGTTTATCCTGGCAAAAACTTTATTGTGTTAGAGAGTGTTTTCCTTTTCTCAGGCAGTGCAGGAGAAGTGACAAAATCAATACACTAGCTGGATAGAATATCCTATATTGTTAAATGTGCTTTAAACATTATTTGGTTGGAATGAGGATGAATTACTTCAAAGCATTTAATCGGTTCTGTCATGTCTTGTATGTCCTGCTGTGTGTCCCCTATGACTACACTTAAAAATGACCCTTTTGGTGATTTTTTTTTTTTTTTCATTTTAAATTGAATTAAATCTGGTCACAAGGTTACAAAGTTGAGGTAACAAGAGTAGATGTGTTTCACTTAGTTTTCCCATGCAGTTGCCTGTTAAGATGCAGACTGTGTGTGTGCTTCTTTTTAACTTCTTTTATCTGTGCACAAGTTTGTTCCAACACTTGGGACCACTGAAGTGTTGCTGTGACCGTGGTCACTCTCTTTGACTGCTGTTCAATGATTTTTTTCATGGTGTCATTTATTCCTATTTATTTTATGATGTACTAATTTGAGTGGCTCTACAATGACAAGGTATTCTATTTTATTTTATTCTATTCTGTGACCGAGAAGTTGTCCAAGTCTGTCTCACTCCTGTCTGAAATGCTTATCTATTTGATCTTATTTATTTGTATACCATAAGGCTGCAAATAATAGCCTTGTCATGAATATTTGAGGCCAGCATTTATTGTCCAAATGTGTTGCTGCATCTAAAGACCCGGTCTGATTTTCTCCTTGTCTCTGAATATTGCAATACGATAGCTCAGGGCAATACGAAAGTCTCACCGGACAGCTACTGTCTTTGGCGGAACAAAAACTTAACTCAAGTGCTCCAACCACACATTGATCTTCGGACAATATCTGCCATCTTCGTTGCCAATGTTATGTTTGCATTAATGTTAACTCAGTGTACGCTTTACTTAACTTGTCTTTGAAACACACAGTTAGAGTATTGGAACATTCAATGGTCATGAGAAGCTATATGTCTGCATTTTGTTGTGAATTGAGTTTTGCAACGTGCGTGAAGTTGGCACCCCATATGTTGAAAATATGTATAAAAGTATTTTCATTAGTTTGTGCTTTGTTTGTGCACGAACAGTCTTAATGATATTTAATATGTACTTATTTGACCTTGGGACACCCAGCACCCCATCAAGATCGAAATAACTCGAAAATGGTCGGAATCATTTGTGCAGACAACATTGGTGCGCAAACCGTCTTTATGATATTTAACGTGTAATTATTTGACCTGGGCTCACCCAACACATCATCAACATCCAAATGACTCAAAAAAGATTGGAATCGTTTGTGCAGACAAAATTAACATTTGTGCACAAACCGTCTTCCGGATATTCAACATTAAACAGGTTGGTGACCTGGGGTCACCCAGCACCCCATCAACATCCAAATGACTTCAAAATGATCGGAATCGTTTGTGCTTCATTTGTGCAGGCAAAATTTGCATTTGTGCACAAACCATCTTTATAATATTCAGCATTTAATTGTTTGACCTGTGGTCACCCAGCACCCCATCAACTGGATCATGCTTTGCACTGTACATTTACTGTTTAACATTCAGCACTTCTTTCATAGTGCAAATAAACTATAAACTACATGCATGTTGCATTGTATTTGTGTTGTGCAGTAGGCTATTAGTTTGTAGGCAAGGGAATTGAACGTACTTGTATAGGCATATCACCCTAAAGGCTACCCCTTCAGGTAGCCTACAACTAAAAGCAAGGTAGATGCATTTCATTTTTAAAAGATTAGAACCTGTTTACCTGTCATGGATGGACTTTTTCTTTCTGAACATCAGATAAAGTTGGGCTAATATTACAATACCAATATTGGTCAGTAGTTAGTTGTAGTGGTCCAGACACAGGTAAACATTTCGTCAAAACACAAGAAAGGTAAGAGGACAAAAGGCAAGTTTATTTTGCTTGCATAAACGAAGCACAGATGATTTTGACCATTTTGGAGTCATTTGGATGTGACACTAGGGGTCCGTTTCCCAAATCTGCCGTTGCTAACTTCCTTAGCAACTTTGTTGGTTTGAACGATGGACTAATGACACTGCTGTTTCCCAACAGCATCGTTCATACTATGCAACTAACGATATTTGGATTGGATTAGGCACCATTCAATGCTTTACCCAGTGGCGGTTCTACAGTGTTTTACTCCCGGGCAAGACCACCTCTCAGCGCCCCCCACGAAATGGCGCACCGGGCGGCTGCCCTGTTCGGCCGTGCCTAAAAGCGCTACTGGCTTTACCACCACCTACTGCATGAATGATTTTACTTTAATTCTCTTCATTTTCGTCCTGACACTTGCCAGATCATGTGAAAAGAAGATAGAAAACTCCCACAACACACAAAAAGTTGTTGCAAAATGTTGTTGGGTCATTAAAGTTATTTGCTGATCTTACAAAACGTTTTTAATATGATGTGATGTAGAGTATGATCACGGATCGCGGATCCACAATCAAGGTCATTTCATTATCTGACAGTTCATTAATCCTCTTTCAATCCCACAGATCATTCCACGTGTTTCAAATTGTCTCTCCGAAAAAGAGAGAAGGTCTGCATAGTGGGCTGATGAGCTAACCACTCAAGCATTGTACCACATCAGCTTTTGGTGGCCTTAGTTATATTTATATGTAGATCCATGTAGGGTAGTATAAATGAAACACACGATCATATCATACAAACTTATTCAGTCACTGCTTTTTAATGAGTAAGGGACATGATTGTGTTGGAGAACATTTCCCTAAGTTTCTGAAGCTGTCATACATAGCGACTTAACTGAAATAAGGCTACATTTCTCTTGCTTACTGTTGTGGTGTTGTTTCTGTCGTTTATCCGCAACGAATGCATCCGAATACTCTCCAAACGCTTCCGAAACATATACTTTGCAGTTTCAACGACAGAAGTCCAAACTAACATATTTCAGACTTCCATTGTACGTAGGTGGTTGGACATTTTCAGGAAAAAGTTGGAATCGGGCTGTTGTGTAGTTTGAACCTCCGTCGGACAACAGTGGTTTAATGCTAACATCCGTCGTTGTTGGGAAACGCACCCCAGGTCACCAACCTGTTTAATGTGGAATATTATAAAGACGGTTTGTGTACAAACATTAATTTTGTCTGCACAAACGTGCACAAACATGCACCAACGATACCGACCATTTTCGAGTCATTTGGATGTTGAAGGGGTGCTGAGTGACCTCAGGTCACCAACCTGTTAAAAGTTAAATATCATAAAGACAGTTTGTGCACAAATGTTAATTTTGCTTGCACAATCGTGCACAAACAATGCACAAACGAATCAAAATACTTTTATTCATTCTTTCAACATATGGGGTGGCAACTTCACGCAGGTAATTTTGCATAAAGACGCCTGTCCCAAAAAAACGCAGGGTCTGTTGAGTCATTTGGGAAAATAAACACCTGGGCTATTATTTGCAGTTTTAGGGTATGTGCATGATCTTGTTTTGTTCTTGTCTGTCTTTCTGTAGGTGTTGATGCCCCTAGGAGATGGTGAAAAAGTTGACTTTGTCACCTTAACAATAGGTTGGCTGAGGCGTGTATGTGACCTACTAGGAGTAAAGGCAGAGAATGTACATGAGGGCGAGCTTGCTGCCTTTCTTTCTTTTGGCGTTGCTTATCCTCAGAACTTCCTCCCTGTGATTGACACATACAGTGTTAAAAGGTATTCCCTTATTCTGAAAAGCTTTGTTCACCTTTCTGTAAAATTAATGAAATCCAGTTCTATTGAAATGAAGATATACAGTTGTGGTAAGAAGTTTCCATACACTTGTCATGGTCATAAATGTCATATTAATTTTGAGCTTTTAATGATTTATTTAAACTGTTGTGTCTGACATTGAACTGGAGGTGAATTACCATTGTGTTTGAACACATTCTTTTTCCAGGGTGGAATGATGACATATAACTTTTTTATATGTCTTATATAAAATGTTATATATGTATATGACGTATAACTTACTTTTATATTTATTTAGGATTTTGTCTAATTCACACAGGGCCAATTCATACATACAGACACAATAAATATTTCAATATTTTGAGCTAATATTGAGCTGCAAGTTCTAGAATGTCTTTTTACTTGACCAGGCCTATTAACCTTTTGCTAGCTAGTATGGTTGATTGCCAGCATAAAAAAGATGTGTGTTGGTAGCGCTCATTGGATTGAACGACACTCAGACACTGGAAAAGTCTAGGAAGATCTAAAAAGCAGTTGTAGATTTGTATAAGTTAGAAAAGTCTTTTGGCGCAATTTCTAAACTGCAGTTTCAAGATAATCAGTTCCCACAATTATATGCAAGTACAATGTATTTGGGTGTGTCACCAGTTGGCCAAGTTCAAGACTCAGAGCATCACCCTCATATAAAACAAAATTGGTCAGGATGTTCAAGAATAATCCAAAACCCATCAACGGTCAAGGCTGCCATGAAGTGGAAGCTGCTAGAATATCAGAGTCAATGTACACCCTACACCGTGATACAGGGCAGGTTTGTATCAACATGGACTGAGAGGGTGCCGACGAAGAAAGAAGCCCCTGTTTCAAAATCAGCACATTCAAGTGACCCCAAAGATGCACTGAAACTGGCTTTGGAATAGATAAAGCAGGATAACTGTAAACTTCTGGAATAATGTTCCCAGAGCCCTGACCTAAACTCTTATTCTCTTAAAATTATGCTTAAAAGCAAGGTCCATGCCAAACAAATTTGAATGTACTGTACCAATTCTGCCAAGAATGTCAAATGTGAAAAAAAACCACAACTGCATATTTGTGAAAACAATTCAAAGAACACAGGCTGTAAGGACTATTTAATATATTTTATTATATCAACGATTGCCGGGACACTGGAACTCTGGGGGACATGAATCTCTAGAACTTTTTGAGCAACTATAAGCATTTGGCCAAACCAAAATGTTGGTTGTAAACTCTGTAAAAATGTAAAAATTGGTTGTAAACTCTGTAAAATGTCATTTTGCCTATTGTTTACAACCAAAATCTATTGACCCTTACGCATTGAAAACACTGGTCGACTTCCAATGAAAACAATTTCTGTGAAATTATCCATATCTTGGCTTCTAATCGCTCACATTTGGTGAAAGTTGACATGGCAACTCTAAACAGCTTTCTTTTCATGTGCATCACATTTTGTGACATTTCGTGAAGGGGGACGATGTTTCTCATCGAAGCTAGGTGACCAAAGACAGTTTCTGTTAAATAACACATCAACAATTTTGGCAAGACAATGATTTTGTGTTAGTATGCTGGTGTTACAGAGTTGTATCGACCCACCCCATAAACACTAACTTGAAGCATAGCACCACCTAGTGATATGGTTAAATGCAAAAATTGGGATTTTGCATTTTGGAATTTGGCCAAGATCTTTGATATTGCCAAGATCTTGGACCAAGAAGGAAGAAACTACACAAAATATGTCATGCACGATCAGCATAAAGACCTCTAAAAGCACAGCACCTGCCATACAATTTGGCCCATAGGGGGCGCTGTAATTGCGAAAAATGTCATTTTGCCTATTTACGCTAATGTTTACAACCATTTTTTTGTCGTAAAATCTATTGACCCTCATGCATTGACAACACTGGTCAACCCCCACTTCCAATAAAAAAAAAATGTGAAATTTAAAAATTGTGAAAATGAAAGTAGATGAACGGCTGATGGCTCAAATTTCGTCAATTTTGACATGCTAACTCTAAACAGCTTTGTTTTTATGTGCACCAAACTGTGTGACATTTTGTCACAGGGTGCAATATTTCTCATCGAAATAAAACGTCTAAAAACAGGTTTGTTAAATGACTAAAAAGTTTGCCCAAGACAGCGCGTTTTTTCTTAGTATGCCAGCCATTCATTCAAAGCCCATATTCATGCGCACTTCCAGGAAATCATTTCCACACAAATTCTCACCTCACAACACTGCTCTACCACACACTCATGATACCAACAGTTCCCACGTCAATACACTGCAGTGGTCATACCATGTACCTCTTTGCGGTACATCTAGTTTCGTGAGAATGACCGCCTTCACTGAACATTATCCCTTGCATTCTCTTTGTAGCAGTGGTCTGCCATGTTTTTGTGCTGTAGCACTGGCTCTGTGCGAGCTGGACTATCAGCCAGTGGGGGTGCGGCTGGATAGCGGAGACCTTCGTCAGCTGTCAGTGGAAGTGAGATCTGTCTTTGCTGAGTGCAGTAATCAGTAAGTACTTAATTATTAATTACAATTATCTGTCTATTCTGCCTGTATTATGTCCAGTGTAGCATCTGGTTTGGCATACATTTCATTTTGTGACAGAGCAAACAGGTTATCTGAACATATTTTGGTGTAATGGGACGTCAGTAGGCTATATGCTGCAAGGAGATTACTATGGACGTATTTATATACAGGTCCTTCTCAAAAGATTAGCATATTGTGATAAAGCTCATTATTTTCCATAATGTAATGATAAAAAAAAAACTTTCACATATTTTAGATTCATTGCACACCAACTGAAATATTTCATGTCTTTTATTGTTTTAATACTGATGATTTTGGCAAACAGTTCATGAAAACCCAAAATTCCCATCTCAAAAAATTAGCATATCATGAGAAGGTACTCTAAACGAGCTATTAACCTAATCATCTGAATCAATGAATTAACTCTTAACACCTGCAAAAGATTACTGAGGCTCTTAAAAACTCCCAGCCTGGTTCATTACTCAAAACCGCAATCATGGGAAAGACGACCTGACTGCTGTCCAGAAGGCCATCACTGACACCCTCAAGCAAGAGGGTAAGACACAGACAGAAATCTCTGAGCAAATAAGCTGTTCCCAGAGTGCTGTATCAAGGCACCTCAGTAGGACGTCTGTGGGAAAGAAAAACTGTGGCAGAAAACGCCGCACAACCAGAAGAGACGACCGGACCCTGAGGAAGATTGTGGAGAAGGACCGCTTCCAGACCTTGGGGGACCTGAGGAAGCAATGGACTGAGTTTGGAGTAGAAACATCCAGAGCCACAGTGCACAGGCGTGTGCAGGAAATGGTCTACAGGTGCCACATTCCCCAGGTCAAGCCACTTTTGAACCAGAAACAGCAGCAGAAGCGTCTGACCTGGGCTACAGAGAAGCAGCACTGGACTGTTGCTCAGTGGTCCAAAGTACCTTTTCCGGATGAAAGCAAATTTTGCATGTCATTCGGAAATCAGGGTGCCAGAGTCTGGAGGAAGACTGGGGAGAAGGAAATGCCTGAAGTCCAGTGTCAAGTATCCACAGTCAGCGATGTTCTGGGATGCCATGTCAGCTGCTGGTGTTGGTCCACTGTGTTTTATCAAGGGCAGGGTCAATGCCGCTAGCTATCAGGAGATTTTGGAGCACTTCATGCTTCCATCTGCTGAAAAGCTTTATGGAGATGAATATTTCATTTTTCTGCACAACCTGGCACCTGCTTACAATGCCAAAACCACTGGTAATGGTTTACTGACCATGGTATCTGTAAAAAAGCCAGCGAGGCTCCTTCACAAGGGATGACGACCCGATTGGAAGCAGGGGTGAAGTGTGCAGAAACCTCCAATGCCCACAAACGTAATAGAAAAAATATACTCTTTATTTTACAAACAGACAAAACAAAACCGTGCAGCTCTCGCACATAAACACAAATAACGAAAATTAACACGCCACTTAAACCGAAAATAAACTCTACAAAAACAAAGAAAACTCACGCTAACACAATTCAAAGTTCTGTTCTCTCTGTTCGTATTTCTCTTTCGTTTGTTCGACTCTCTCTCGTTCGTCTCTCTTAGCTCGTCGTTCTCCCAGAAATGAGGCTCTCTTAAATAGCCAGTTCAATTTGAGCTCATCACAAGTTAATTGGACGCAGCCCCCACCCAATGCCGCAATCGTCGTGCTGCAGGTCAGGTGGGGGAAAGCGTAGCAAACCGAGAGTTCAGTTTTTTTGACAATAAAAACGGTGAGAGGGTGAGAGAGAAGTTCACCCTCTCACATTTCCCTCCCCCTCTCCAGTCTCACCACTCGGGTGGTGAGAAAAGACGGCCAGTGTTTTTCCAGGCCTGGCACTACACTGTCACGCAGGTCCACAGTGCCAAGCCCTACCGAGCAGTTGTCCCATACGTTACCAGGAGTCCCAAATAGTCCGACCATTCCACGCCGGGTAAGTCGTCTTCCCCTTGTTCGACAGACCAGGAGAGGGGACTAGGAGCCTAAAACTATCAGCGTCAATCGGGAAACACAGTGGCTGCACATCCAGCCACCACCAGGTCCAGAGCAGCCGCTGCCCCTATCAGGACCAACCCCCTTGCCTCTCGCAAGAGAGTCCAACCAGGTCCAGGGCAGCGACTGCCCTTATGAGGACCCCACACCGTGCCCTCCATCAGGGCACCAGGTCCAGGGCAACCATTGCCCTTATCAGGACCACCTCTTGCCTCTCGCAAGAGAAGTGCTGTTGCCTTCTCACAACACACATCCCGATTCCGTAGCTGATGAGCTCCTATAACCCTTCCTCCACTGGTCTCCTTTACTCGAACCTCCACCGCTCCTGGATCGCCTTCTCTAGGTCAGCTCGGTCCCACCGTCCAGACGTCATCTCTCGTCGGAGTACCGCCTCACCCCATAGCCTCCAGTATCTCCTTCGGCGTCGATCCCACTTCTGACACCAAATGTAAAAAAGCCAGCGAGGCTCCTTCACAAGGGATGACGACCCGATTGGAAGCAGGGGTGAAGTGTGCAGAAACCTCCAATGCCCACGAACGTAATGGAAAAAATATACTCTTTATTTTACAAACAGACAAAACAAAACCGTGCAGCTCTCGCACATAAACACAAATAACGAAAATTAACACGCCACTTAAACCGAAAATAAACTCTACAAAAACAAAGAAAACTCACGCTAACACAATTCAAAGTTCTGTTCTCTCTGTTCGTATTTCTCTTTCGTTTGTTCGACTCTCTCTCGTTCGTCTCTCTTAGCTCGTCGTTCTCCCAGAAATGAGGCTCTCTTAAATAGCCAGTTCAATTTGAGCTCATCACAAGTTAATTGGACGCAGCCCCCACCCAATGCCGCAATCGTCGTGCTGCAGGTCAGGTGGGGGAAAGCGTAGCAAACCGAGAGTTCAGTTTTTTTGACAATAAAAACGGTGAGAGGGTAAGAGAGAAGTTCACCCTCTCACAGTATCACTGTGCTCAATTGGCCTGCTAACTCTCCTGACCTGAACCCCATCGAGAATTTGTGGGATATTGTGAAGAGGACGTTGAGAGACACCAGACCCAACACTGTGGGTGAGCTTAAGGCCGCTATCGAAGCATCCTGGGCCTCCATAACACCTCAGCAGTGCCACAGGCTGATTGCCTCCATGCCACGCCGCATTGAAGCAGTCATTTCTGCAAAAGGATTCCCGACCAAGTATTGAGTGCATAACTGAACATAATTATTTGAAGGTTGACTTTGTATTAAAAACACTTTTTTTATTGGTTGGATGAAATATGCTAATTTTTTGAGATGGGGATTTTAGGTTGTTCGTTACTCTTTTAACAAACTCATCAATATTAAAACAATAAAAGGCTTGAACTACTTCAGTTGTGTGCAATGAATGTAAAATATATGAAAGTCTAATGTTTATCAGTACATTACAGAAAATAGTTAACTTTATCACGATATGCTAATTTTTTGAGAAGGACCTGTACATGCATATATCTGACTCGAGAAAAAAACGACATACTAAAACTACAAGACTCTTTGCAAAGTAGCTGTGTTTAAATATCCTGATGTTACTAACTGGGTAGCATAGCATTAAGAAACGTCAAACCTTGAAAAGACAGTTTCAAAAATGGCTTGTGGGATATATCTTAGAAACTGAATAAAAGACATCTTCTTGCTTGTACTACAGCATTGTAAACCATTGTTTTAATATTGTTTTCTACATCATTAATCCATATGGTAGGTATGTAATTACAAAAATGAGTGTCATACTTTCATTGCGCTTACTGTGCATGTTTTAGTTTCAGAGTTGAAAAGTTCCTGTCCTTAATCATCATTGGTTCCAATGGTGTGTCTGAGCAAAGTCTTTGTGATTTAAACGCAAAGGTCAGTCATGTCAATATTAAAAGTACAAATCACATTTTCCTTTGCTTTCCTCTACATGAATTCTGAATGGATTCTGTGTATGGGACTGAAATCATTTTTCTTGGAAATCTGTGGAAACCCATCAAAGTATTTTTCTTTCCACTCACTGTAGCTGTGAAGTCATAAGGTTACTGGACTTTTTTTTTGCTTAACGAGAACAAAGGCCCAGTTGTGGTAGCCACATGTTTTTAGCACTTGTTTCATGTGTACGTACTATTTTTCCCGTCCCTGTGTATAGCGGGGACACTTTCAATCTCGTGCTACAAGGCTATTATGACATCAGGTTTGTGTTCAAGGGGGCAGTGGGAGTCAAAGATTAGGTGCTGGTTTATGATTATGGGTTTTATCAACAGGTTACAGGTCCACACCCCCATAGTGTTACCCCACTACAGCTTAAAGACCTGGGACTCGACTGTTTCACTGTTTAGAACTGGAAGTGCTTTTCGAATAAGAGATTAAACAAGTCTGACAAGCCAGCCTACATCAAATTAGATTGTTAAAATCTAGATGTAGCCTATTAGGAAATGAATTAGGCTAAGTTGAAATGTCTCCAAGCTTAAAAAAAGTCCAGTTTACTAATGACTCAATACCTATGACTTAACACCTATAAATATCATGTTCTGCATAAATGAGAAACTACATAGGCTAATGCCTGTTTTTCCCAGTGTATTGTCTGTGTTTTAATTAGCAGAGTGAAATTGACATGATAGGCGTTGGGACTCATCTGGTAACCTGCACCCATCAACCTTCCCTCGGATGTGTGTACAAGGTTTGTGTCTGATTGTACGTTGATGTGTGTACATTTGCTATAGAGTCTGAGCTTGAAAAAGGATGTACAGTAGCTGGAAAGAATGGACCACTAATCATTTTCTTTTCCTTCTTAGCTAGTAGAGGTCCATGGGCAGCCCAAGATGAAGTTTAGTGAGGACTCTGAAAAAACTACTCTTCCTGGCAGCAAAAGCGTGTACAGACTATTGGATTCTGAGGGTAAGTCTCTCTCTCTCTGTCTAGTCAAAGTAAATGTTGTCACACAGTCCTTGGCATCCTAGTAAATTTTGTCATCTGTGATGTAGTAGAATCACACAATCACAAAACTAGATTTAGTTGGGGCAATTCTATGTCAGTTGAAATAGGTCCGACACCATGGTCTTCCTTTTCTTTTCTTTTTTTATTAAGGACTGCAATTCCAATGTGATGTTAGACAACTACTATCCCAATGTTCTCATCTGTCTTATATTACATTTTTAGCCCTGTTTGACTTGATACACTTGAGCATTTAAGCCCCTGAAATTAGTCACCTTTTTCATTTTTGACATGTTTTGGACATGTTCAAAAGGACCAATAATGAAGAAACGGTGGATATAACAGCACTCTAATCTCTCAAACAGAAAAAAATAGTTTACACCCCGTATTGTCTTTTGAACAGGTTCATAAATATGAACACCTCCTTCAGCCAAGAGTGTTTTTCATCTCTTTCTAACTTCAGACATGATCTGATGGGATATTAAAAGAGACAAGTTGGCATACTATTTCAAGAATTAAGAAAAATTGTGAGTGCTCCGCATTTATGATCATATGAGAACAAAAGTTTGTTTTTCATTGATTTAAAAAAAGGATTTGTTTTGAGCAATAGTGGGAAGGACTGCAATTCCAAGGTGACATTAGACAACTACACAGGGTACTGTCCCAGTGTTCAAATCTTCAGTAAAGAATGTGGTTGCATTAGGACAGGAGAGGGGTATAAAAAGTGTTCTAGTGAAATATTGGGAGTTTTCAGAATTTTTTTAGGACATGTCTATCCATATTTGAAGAACCATATCTCAGAAACTAAACAAGATATCAAGCTGAAATTGATGGGAAGACATGGAATGTTCGGACAAAAAATCTAAAAAAAATTGAGGACCATATTGTTGGACGCTATTAAGTTTTATATTATCTCTTTTCTATTTTGTGTTATCTAATTAGTG
Organism: Setipinna tenuifilis; assembly: GCA_030347295.1. NCBI lineage: Eukaryota > Metazoa > Chordata > Actinopteri > Clupeiformes > Engraulidae > Setipinna > Setipinna tenuifilis. The sequence continues at coordinate 1,513,982 of CM059276.1, read as the reverse complement.
AGGGGGATGTCAAAGGTTTGGGCCAGTTCAGGGTTTGGCTACTAGAGGGAAAGATTAGATTGACAACAGCACAACAGTTCAAAGGTAAATAAGAAATAATGTCAATTTATTACTAAATAAATAAATCAATGCAATAGATTTAAATACTATGAATAAAAACCCAACATAAAATAGAGCTCTTAAAAAATTTAAGTATCAAATAAATATTAAAAATCTGAAATGTCCATAAAAATAAACTAGATGTACCGCATAGCGGTACATGGTATGACTGCCGCAGTGTATTGAAGTGTGGGAATCATAGGTATGGTGAGTTTGTGGTAGGTCAGTGTTGTGAGGTGAGAGTTTGTGTGGAAATGATTTGCTGGAAGTGGGCATGGATGTGGGTTTTGAATGAATGACATTCTGTGTGGTTCCCACCTCCTTGGTCCAAGATATTGGCAATGCAAAATCCCTATTTTTGCATTTAACTATATCACTAGGTGGCGCTATTTCTTCAAGTGAGTGTTTATAAGATGGGTTGATACGCCTCTTTAACACTGGCTTACTAACACAAAATCATTGTCTTGGGCAAAATTTGTGATGTTATTTAACAAAAATTGTTTTTGTACACCTAGCTTTGACCGGAAACATTGCACCCTGTGATGAAATGTCACAAAATTTGGTGCACATGAAAAAAAAGCCGTTCAGAATTGTCATGTCAACTTTGACCAAATATGAGCAATTAGAAGCTGAGATATGGACTTTTGGAGAATTTTAAGCTATGTTTTGAATTTTGATTGACATGTAACTTTGAAACAGTCCATCTCAAGATAAATCCTTTGATAACTTTTTGTCAGCATTGTCTGTAGATGACATGTACCAAATTTGGTAAGATTCACATGAACGGCCTATGACGAGTTTGTTTGGTTTCGCTTTCACAATGTTAAAATTTCACGGAAATTCTTTTAGTTTGAAGTGGGTGTCGACCATTGTTTTCAATGCGGGAGGTTCAATAGATTTCACGACAAAAAAGAACTGCTTGTAAACATTACTGTTCTCTAGATAATAGGCAAAATGACATTTTGTACAAGTACAGCGCCTCCTATGGGCCAAATTGTATGGCATGTGCTGTGCTTTTAGAGGTCTTTGTGCTGATTGTGCATAACATATTTTGTGCAGTTCCCCCTTCCCAGTCCAAGACATTGGCAATACAAAATCCCAATTTTTGCATTTACCCCTATCACTAGGTGGCATCATGCTTCAAGTGACAGTTTATGGGCTGGGTCAATGCGTCTTTGCAACCCCGACATACTACAACAAAATCACTGTCTTGGGAAAAAATGTTGATGAGTTTTTTAAAAAAAAAACCTGTTTTTTGACCCCTAGCTTCGACAAAAAACATTGTCCCTTTGACAAAATATCACAAAATTTGATGCACATGAACAGAAAGCTGTTTAGAGGTAGCATGTCAATTTTCACAACATTGGAGAAATTAGAAGCCAAGATATAGGCTTTTGAAGAATTTTAAGCTATGTTTCAAATTTTCATTGACATATAACTTTTAAACGGTTTATCTCAAGACAAATCCTTTGCTAACTTTTTGTCATCATTGTCTGTAGATGACATGTACCAAATTTGGTGAGATTCACATGAACGGCCTCTGACAAGAGTTCGTTTGGTTTCACTTTCACAATGTTAAAATTTCCCGGAAATTCTTTTTGTTGGAAGTGGGCGTCGACCAGTGTTTTCAATGCAGGAGGGTCAACAGATGTCACCACAAAAAAGAACTGCTTGTAAACATTACTCTTCTCTAGATAATAGACAAAACGACGTTTTGTACAATTTTTGTACAATTACAGCGCCCCTTATGGGCCAAATTTGATGCCATGTGCTGTGCTTTTAGAGGTCTTTGTGCTGATCGTGCATGACATATTTTGTGCAGTTCCCACCTTCTCGGTCCAAGATATTGCCAATATAAAATCCCCATTTTTCGCATTTACTCATATCACTAGGTGGTGCTACACTTTAAGTGAGTGTTTATGGGCTGGGTCGATACGCCCCTGTAACACCGACATATCACAAAAAATTTATGTTGTTCGGTGAAACATTCACTGAGTTATTCAGCAAAAACGTTTCGGCATCTCCCCCTCTTTGATGGACACTGGCACAGCGGGGGGGTGGCCCTTGGGGGCCAAAAGCTCCTATTCGCTCAAAAACGTCTAGGGCTACATGCCTACAAAGATTCATCTCCTCCAGAGTTACAGTGTCCTGGCAATCGTTGATGAAAAATCGGTGAAAAAAAAAAAAAAATTTTAAAAAGGGAAAAAAGTCTCAGCAACACTATAATGACCGCTTTGCTAGCTTCGCTAGCGGCGGTCATAATAAAAATAAAAAAATTAAAAAAAAGGGAAAAAGTCTCGGCAACACTACAATGACATAATAAGTAGTTTTTTACCTTCATGGCTGCAATCCCATTTACTTGAGTAGAAGGCTAATACTGTACATGGGTATTCTACTAACCTTTGTTCCAGGTAGTCTTGCAAGCTACCATGTCACCACTAGCTAGTTAGCATGTCCTTCCCGAACTATAGTTTGTAGCTTAGCATAGCCATCTTTCTTTGGCCTTCACTTGCATTGAACAGTAAAATCCACAAAGATAACGATTACTCTTACAAACAAAATACCAATTATAATGCTTATTTTGTGGGAAATACAGCTGGAAATGTTTCCCTGACCTGAACAGAAAAGTAAACAAGCATGATTATGGGTACGACTTCTTATTCAAACAGTATGGTAAATTTCCTCCTGTGTGACACAAACTCACTAGCTGTTGCATGATTTGAGACGTTATTTTTAGCACAATTTCAGTAGTAAGTAAAAGTTTATTACAAGGCAATGACATGACAGATTTCCGATCAAGGCAAATGTGTTTTGCAGTGGTTTGTCCAGTGTCCAAGAATGCCAACATTAAGGTATGGCATGCTTGTCTTTCACTCTTCTATCCAGTTCATCCCAAACCAGCTCGATGGGGTTTAAGTCTGGAGATGGTCCTGGCCATTCCATGTTTTCAATCTTACCATCTTGTTCTTTTTCCTGAGGTAGTTTTGGTGTAGTTTGGACTAGTGTTTTGGGTCATTATCTTGCTATAGGTTAAGCCTCTGACCAACTAGGTGCATACCAGAGGGTATTGCATGACACTGCAGAATGCTGTAGTAGCCATGTTGTTTCAGGATGGCACTCACTCTGTACAAGTCACCGACCCTGGATACATCAAAACAGCCCCAGACCATCACACTTCCTCCTCCAGGTTTGATAGTTGTTTTATACACTGTGGAACCATCTTCTTGCCTATTTGACGGCGTACAGAGGTCCTGCGTGATGAACCAAAAATGTGACATTTTGATTCAATAGTTCATAATACCTTCCATGAGAGCCTTCTCTTCACAGTTGAAACTGAAACTTGCTTACTACGACCATTATTAAGCTGTGCTTGAAGTTGTTGTTCTGTGAGCTGCCTATCACGCAAGCTGTTAACTCTTAGAAACATGTTCTCTGATTAAGTTGTGACTTGGCGTCTGCCAGACCACTTCCTAACAGAGTTTCCCCCAGTTTCTGAGTGACATTTGATGGTGAAGAAAGATGTACTTACTGACTGATATTGTGATAAAGCTAATTATTTTCCATAATGTAATGATAAAAAATAAACTTTCACATATTTTAGATTCATTGCACACCAACTGAAATATTTCAGGTCTTTTATTGTTGTAATACTGATGATTTTCGCAAACAGTTCATGAAAACCCAAAATTCCCATCTCAAAAAATTAGCATATCATGAGAAGGTACTCTAAATGAGCTATTAACCTAATCATCTGAATCAACGAATTAACTCTAAACACAAAAGAAAAAACTGCAAAAGATTCCTGAGGCTCTTAAAAACTCCCAGCCTGGTTCATTACTCAAAACCACAATCATGGGAAAGTCTGCCGACCTGACTGCTGTCCAGAAGGCCACCATTGACACCCTCAAGCAAGAGGGTAGGACACAGAGAGAAATCTCTGAGCAAATAGGCTGTTCCCAGAGTGCTGTATCAAGGCACCTCAGTAGGAGGTCTGTGGGAAGGAAAAACTGTGGCAGAAAACGCTGCACAACCAGAAGAGACGACCGGATCCTGAGGAAGATTGTGGAGAAGGACCAATTCCAGACCTTGGGAGACCTGAGGAAGCAATGGACTGAGTCTGGAGTAGAAACATCCAGAGTCACAGTGCACAGGCGTGTGCAGGAAATGGGCTACAGGTGCCACATTCCCCAGGTCAAGCCACTTTTGAACCAGAAACAGCAGCAGAAGCGCCTGACCTGGGCTACAGAGAAGCAGCACTGGACTGTTGCTCAGTGGTCCAAAGTACTTTTTTCAGGTGAAAGCAAATTTTGCATGTCATTCAGAAATCAGGGTGCCAGAGTCTGGAGAAAGACTGAGGAGAAGGAAATGCCAAAATGCCTGAAGTCCAGTGTCAAGTATCCACAGTCAGCGATGGTCTGGGGTGCCATGTCAGCTGCTGGTGTTGGTCCACTGTGTTTTATCAAGGGCAGGGTCAATGCCGCTAGCTATCAGGAGATTTTGGAGCACTTCATGCTTCCATCTGCTGAAAAGCTTTATGGAGATGAATGTTTCATTTTTCAGCACGACCTGGCACCTGCTCACAATGCCAAAACCACTGGTAAATGGTTTACTGACCATGGTATCACTGCTCAATTGGCCTGCCAATTCTCCTGACCTGAACTCCATCGAGAATTTGTGGGATATTGTGAAGAGGAAGTTGAGAGACACCAGACCCAACACTGTGGGTGAGCTTAAGGCCGCTATCGAAGCATCCTGGGCCTCCATAACACCTCAGCAGTGCCACAGGCTGATTGCCTCCATGCCACGCCGCATTGAAGCAGTCATTTCTGCAAAAGGATTCCCGACCAAGTACTGAGTGCATAACTGAACATAATTATTTGAAGGTTGACTTTGTTTGTATTAAAAACACTTTTTTTATTGGTTGGATGAAATATGCAATTTTTTTGAGATTGGGATTTTTGGTTGTTCTTTACTCTTTTAACAAACTCATCAATATTAAAACAATAAAAGGCTTCAACTACTTAAGTTGTGTGTAATGAATGTAAAATATATGAAAGTCTAATGTTTATCAGTACATTACAGAAAATAGTTAACTTTATCACGATATGCTAATTTGTTGAGAAGGACCTGTATATACAAAAAAAAACAATCTGCACATGGCAGAAAACTAATTCATATTCTATTTTTGTACTCCTAGTTTTATATAAATTTCAATATTCAGTTACAGCCAATTCACATCCAGTACATTCTGAAACATAGCAGAGGCATAGCGCACTGCTATGTTAACAAGGATGGCAATAAAGAAAAACGGTTCCTTCTTTTCCCTTACTTAAGCTAGAAAGAAACAGTGATGTAAGAGACAATCTTCAATTTGTTTTTTTTTTTCAGACGTAGCCCACTAGCTTAGTAGCTAATGTTCATTTCATTTATACAATTATGCTAAGCAGTTGTTAACAGTTTCAACAAACTCACCGGAAATAAAAACTCATTCGTCAGGTTTTAGGTGAAAAGCAGGAAAATATTATAGAAAATGTTATCAAGGATGAAGCTTAAGAAAGGTTCATTTCATGGGGTATTTTTTCAGGAAGAATCAAAAAGCAGGGTTTATCAGAAGAAAGCAGTAATCAAGTGAGAGCAAGGGGGCAGGAATAGATGCGGACATTGAATCCTCATGGGCGAAAGGGCCCACCCGGACAGGGCCCAGTAGCTTTTAGCATGCCATAGACTTCCATTCATTTTAGCGTCACTTTGACATTCACTTTGACCGTACTGTTTGAATAACAAGCCATACCCATAATCATGCTCGTTTAGTTTTCTGTTCATGTAAGGGAAATATTTCCAGCTGTATTTCCAGCAAAATAAGCACCAGAATTGGTATTTGTTTGGAAGAGGAATTGTAATCTTTGTGGATTTTACTGTTTTACTGTTTACTGATGCAAATAAAGCCCAAAGAAAGATGGCTAAGCTAAGCTACACGCTACAGGTCAGTATGGACATGCTAACTAGCTAGTGCCCTTGACATGGTAACTTGCAAGACTGCCTGGAACGAAAGTTAGTAGAATACCCAAGTACAGTATTAGCCTAGCCTGGCTAACGCAACTTATCAATGCTCTGCGAACATTGGTCTGGCTAAGCTGTGTTGTAAACCCATTTCTCAGAGGGCGGGCTTAACCCACGTGTGTGAAATGCCTGTGTTTGCTACTGGACGAAGCTTCGACCAATCACACCCCTCTGTCCTCTGACGTATACGCAGCAACGGAAACTGCTTGATACAAAAAACAAGAAGAAGTAGTAGTAGTAACCTAGCCTGGCTAACGCGACTTATCAATGCTCTGCGAACATTGGTCTGGCCAAGCTGTGTTGTAAACCCATTTCTCAGAGGGCGGGCTTAACCCTCGTGTGTGAAATGCCTGTGTTTGCTACTGGACGAAGCTTCGACCAATCACATTATTGTCCATGTATAAGACAGAGAATAGTAACGTGCATATGAGTAAACAAAAACGTAACTGCACAAAAGCTCGAAATTCCATATGCTATCGCTGACAATGTAACGTGCAGCTATTTTGTCAATGAAATAGCTCCACAACTTTGCAAGATATTACTGTGGTGTTCTGCTATTTACATAGGCCTACTGTAAACTGGGTTGACTTGGCAACACTTACCATTTATAAGTCAGATGAACCTAGTCGACAACAATGCCAAAGAGATTTTCTTTGTAGACTTCGTTGGCTAACATGTTCACCCATCTTCCAAAACAGCAGCTACAGCTGCATTGAAATCTTGCCAGTGGCTGAGGTAGATTTCCGGTCGCTAAACTACCGCGTCATTGCCTTTTTGAAATGCTAGATTTTCATTGGTCCCAGTTTCTCTGCTAATGTAGAAACGGTGTAGAATGGGAGCTTGGCCAGACTGACTTTGCAAGCGAAATTCAAATGCAGCGGCACAGGAAGTATGGGCGTGCCCAGGCTAGTAGTAACCCGTAGGTAGACAGAAATGGAGTGAAGTGATTTTTGTCGGACTTGTGAGGTCAACATGAGAGTGGCTGGTGTTTATTTTCATTCAACATTGATATTTGAAAAACACGCATATATGGATATTTCTTCCAAAACAGCAGCTACAGCTGCATTGAAATCTTGCCGTTGCTCCATGTTTGCCATGTTGACAGTAGGGCTGCACGGTATACCGGTACTGGTTTAGTACCGCGGTACTGAGGCATTTGAAATGGTACTATACTGCATTTGGATAGGTACCGGTACCTTGCACGTGACGTCGTAACGTTATAAGAAGCTAGAGCTTGTAGAGAAAAAAAGACGTTGAAGACGGAGACATAGTGGAGCACGGAGGGGAGAATGGCTGCTGCCACTATGCTGCAACTTGTGCACAAACCACAGGTGCTAAGTGCCATATGGCAGTACTTCGGCTTAAAAACAAATGAGCAAGATGAGGCAATTGACGCTGATGCACCATTGTGTAAACGGTGTTTTAAAGCATGCACGGCTAAAGGCGGAAACACCTCTAACTTATCCACCCAGACCTGCACACTGAGTTCAGGGAACCACAGGTAATTTACTCATGACATGTACCCTTTTCAAATGTAATAGTTCAATAGTTTTAAGTGCAACACATGATAAGAGTTCTTATCAAACAGAAAAAACACGCAGCGACCACCACATTTCACGTTTTGCAATATATTGTACACCCCAAAAGTTTGTTTCAGTTCATAGCAGTCTTGCAATACACCAACAAAACCCAACACCCTAGCAGGCAAAGGTTTAAAGACGAGTTATTAGTCATTAAAAAATATTCAGTGTCAGTCAGCGTCAGCGTCAGTGGTTACATGTCACTATTCAGACATGTCATTAGTCAGACATTAGCGTCCAATTGTCGGAGTAGCGACATTATCATTTTTTTAAAAACATATCATTATTCCGACAATTTTTTTTTCCATTGTTGGAGTAGGGGCATGTTGCTATTTTTGAAACATTCCGCTTTTCCGACATGAATAGTTTTATTGTGACGCTGAAAACCAAGGCCTACCCTGGAGGCAAAACCGACTGTAGTCAAAGTCCCTGTTAACTAGTTTTTCGGATTTAAGTTAGGGAAAGGAAAACTGGTCCGTGTGACAGCAGGCAAGGGATTTTTTTCCTCTTTTCTTTTTTTTTTAATATCAATACAACGTAGAGATAAGCAGCAGCGACAGACACGTACAGCAGCAGGAGTAAACGGGATAGGTGCGCTCAATTAACAAGGAGTTATGCACTGTACGCGCAATAAAACTCAAATTAAAGAATCGTTTCCCCTCGTAGGGCCTATGTCTGTCACATCAGCATAGCGTTGTCTGCAGTAGTCGTTTCATCCAGCTGTATGCTGAATGGATACTGACGCAGACATTTACACAACTGTTCCTCAGTATCCGATGCCATCTCGTTGATCCTCCGTGCCACATTGCTGAGTGGCATGGCCCTCAACACCGATGCTGGATCTTGCTCTGCAGCACTGGACCTCTTCATTGACAGGAAGAACAAGTCTTTCTCCAAAAATGAACGGTGATCCCGATTTCGCAATTAAAAGAGAAATGCGTGATAACACCAACTCGCTCTGTGTTTGACTTCCCTTCCGACAAAACAAGGTAACAATGTTGCGCTTTGAATAGGCTAATGCTCCTTTAGGGCTTAGGGGAAAAAAACGTGGGCTACCCTCTGATGCCTTGCAGTGTTTATCTTGGTCAGGTGCTCGTTTCGTGTTTCATTGCCTCATTCGAAAACACGTTCACAAAGAAGGCACATCGGGAGGTGACCATTTGTGAGTGAGTTGATGCTCGTTATGTCGTAGGACTTTTCGGTGCCATGTTTAAAAATAATATATGCATATATATTGATAAATAGTGTGCTTATTAAACAAAACTCAATGTAGGATTTAAGTAGGCCTACTTTCTGAACCAGCTGAACCCAATTAATCAAGCAGCCCCATGCGCTGCTTCATTGGGGACCATACACAAAAACGAGAAAACAAAATATCGAGTCGTTATTCTGTTTTTTCCGTTTACCAGTTTAAAGTGAATACTAGTGTAGCATAATTTAGTTCGCTAGGTGAACACCCCCTAGTCTTATTTTGTTTGTTTGTTTGTTTTTTTTGAAAGGTGAGAGGTTTCCTTCAGATCTCTAAACATGTCTTATGCTATCACCATGGATCTCCCTGGTTTTTGGAGGCATTACGCATTGCTATTTATGAACAAGTGGATGTGGATGTCTGTCTTTTCATTAAGACATTGACACCATGCTCACCTTGCATGCGCATGTTGCTGCTCTGCCAACTAAACAAAAATGAGGCCAACTCTGCCTAGAGTCTCACAAACACCGTCTACCCGCCAATCAGCGCCGTAATTAAAAGCGCTGCCGGCTCCGCTCCGCTTCGTGAGAGCAGCTGTCAATCATTAACTGAAAAAAAAAAAAACTGTCGGAATAGCGGTACTAAAAAGTGTCTGAATAGCGGGATGTCTGAGTAGTGGGATGTCTGAATAGTGGGATGTCTGACTAATGACATGTCGGAATAGGGGGTGAATGCCAGAGTCAGAGAGCCTACAAAATCCATAATCCAGTCCGAGTTTTTTAGCAGCGAGCAGCAAACTTTCTCCGGCGTAATCCGTGTCAAAAATTAGACAGCAGAATTATCCGTATGAGTTTGTTGATGTATTGCACATAATGCATTCAGCACAAAACGACGACGGTAGTGTCAACTCGTGATAGAAAACAACACTCCAGCTCTCCAGAGACATTCAACTGGATACTTGACTCTGTCATGTTACTAGCATGTAGCATCCACGTTCGGATATAAACAAAAAAGGAGAGGCCAATTCATGAATTAGCGCCATACTGCCAAATGGCCACACTAGGTATTACACCTAATAATAAGGTAATACAGAGAGGGCTTTGACTGGGAAGTTTTTAGACAGAAAGTCCAAAAAACGAACTCTAATGAACTGACATATTCAAAGGGCAGAGGTTGTTACAATACATGCATGGTCTTTATAAAGTAACACACTTTTACATACACATTTAGGCATTTAATATGTTAGAAATACTGGTAACATACCATTTAAAGACACTGTTTCTACTTAAGACAAGCTGTATGTGATGAAAATATTTTTTAGGTTATGTATCTCAATGTAAATAAGGCCTTAGCTTGCATGACAAATGTATCAGCTTATTTATTTGAAAAAAAAAAACACCTTTATTTTAAAAAGTATCGAAAAGTACCAAAAATTACGAAATGCACTTGGTACCGGTACCAAAATGTTGGTATCGTGACAACACTAGTCTAGCTCGGTGCTCCATGGTGAAATGACGCTTGAATCTACAACAGACTGAAAAACAATGCCAGACACATATTGTTGTACATATTGTTTACGCATACCTGCAAAGATTTCCCTATTATAGGTAAACGCACCCTATATATACACATTTATATGCTTGCCTTGTATATTGTAAGCTCAGTGTTGTGTTGTGTTGTGCCAAGAACGAACATTTGAATCTCAATCTAATGTAAGCGACAGTTAAATGTTAATTACCACTCAAAAATTATTTACCTATTACCTATTCATATACCGAAATTGTGGAAGAAGAAAGAGACGAGAATGCCCACCTGTAGTCGTAGTTAAAACCAAACGGTGTGTTAGTAATCTATTCATCTGTGCTTGAGTTTTAACACCTCTATCTGAACTCAAATCGATGTGCTCACAAAAGAAAAACTGTTAGTAACTGAGTGTTTGCTGAAAAACTGCAAGCTTCACAAATCCAGATGAACAACACATCAAGCGTCCTCACGAGTCTGTCTCATTTATGACCAACAGCTACAGTAAAAACAACCCGAGCCAACATCCCTAAAGCCTCGCATCACCGTACGTTTTTCTCAATTGCTTTACGCAGCACCAGCTTAAACTGTACTGTCCTTTTCTGTCTCTTAATGTGTGGCCGGCACTAAAATTCATGTCGTGTTTATAGTCAACTCATCTGGATCTTGGTAAAATGCAAAGATAACGTGGCACCGACGGCTAGACACTGATTAGTTAGATATCGCTTGCTAACTATGCCCCACGATAATGTTTTCTACGATCAAACTTCTGTGTTTTCGAGTCCTCTTCAAATAAAATGTCTCACTGGCTGTATTATTAGTGTCTCCACGGTTTAATATCTAACATATTATGACAATTATTGCGCAGTGATATTGAAAAGGCTTAAGTAGATGATACATTCGAGGTGAACTAAGATAACGGTTAGCTAACGTTAGCTATCTTATATGAACGGTTTACTTAGGGCGCTAATCCACTGGCAGCGGCACGGCAAGCTTCTCGCCGTGCCGCATCCCCTTGTGTTGCCGGATCGTTACTAGGGGTGGGCGTTCTCGGAAGTGTATATAGTCTTGTCGGGGAAGGTAAACGACTTGTCAAAAAAACGTAACTTTCATCCATTGTGGCTGCTTTATTGTACATTACATCCTACACTTCATTCATGAAGCTATCAAGGGGCAAACGACATGCCTAACTAGCCATTACAAGTGCTTGTATCGTTTCCAAACTGTTCACGTAATTTGTACATTCGCACAGCTCACACAGATTAAACCCACCAAGGACACCGACAATTTCGGCCACTTTCCTCCACGCCTCATTTTTCATGTTTGTGGCTCTGTAAGAAGTATAGACAGTAGACAAAGGTAGGAAGACGATGACATGTTTAAAATGCGAAACCCAACAGAACAGATTTCGTCATGACAGACCTCCCCTGTGATCTATTTTTATTGGATAACGCAGGCGTGTTGGCCGGACTAATTTGCATAAAGTTGAGCAGAGCCCAACTTCTTGCTGTGCCGCAGCTGTCCGAGCCCACGCACCGGAATCCCAATAGGCTTTGCGCGGACGGCAATAACGGCTTGACGGACTCCATTGAAAATGAATTGAATCCGTCCAAAACGGCAAATTTGCCGCGGTAGTGAATCAGCGGGGTTACGGGCAAAACTGCAAAGGATCTTCCAACTGAAGGTCTTCTGGTAGTACAACCAACTGCACAACAACATATGATTGTTCCTATAAGTTGCCTGACAAACTCCACTGCAGCTGTCAAGGTCAGGCTAATGATGACAGCTAACGTGATAGGTAGTCACCGCTGGCGGTGCAGCCTCTTTCTAGCAGCTGTCAATCATAGGTGTCAATCAAACCCACCCACGTTGGCCATTGGATGCGGAAAACATTGGAATAACATTCTAAAAATGAGGTTCTGGGGGAAAAAAATCCTTGTGTTATGTGAAGGACTCAAAAATCGATTTTTTGAACATTATGGGTTAGACTCAAGGACAGTTTTATAGGGAGAAAAGTGACACAGAAAATTTGCAATTTTCCCATAGAGATACATGGGAATGGCGGGATTAAGAGTTGTACTGCAGCCGGCCACCAGGGGGCGAGTAAACTTCCGGTTGCTTCATTTTTGACATTAAAATGTTGCCACCTGGTCATAACATCATTCTCATTTAAGGCGAGACACGGCAGGCTAAAAAGGCATTTTTTCACGTCCTGGTCAATTTTGAGATTTTGGGCTAGTTTGCATCCTTAACATGTGGCCTGTCACGTAAACATCAAAAAAGTGTGAAAACGAAGTATATATGTGGTTATTTTGTGACATTTTGTGGACTTGTGCGTGTGAAATTTACCAAAGAGTCACCAAAAGTTAGCATTCTAACGCACCGTTTCATACCGTGGCTGGTCTCTGTCATCTGGCATCCGTGGTATCGTTGTGAAGCTCTCAGTCTGCTGCACAGCGCTGTCTAATCCAAATATGGATTGTTCCGCTGTGTCAACCACCAATCGTGAATGTTTAGAGGGGTCTTTAAACCTAAACGCGGAATATGATTGGCCGGACTCGTTTTGCTGCGAGACGATTCGTCGAAAGTGCATCACGTGGTAGATTCTGACGCTTCCTTGATAGCTTGGTTTTTCCGTGGCGGGATATCCAAAAATCTTAAGACACCTACAACAATGTCTACACCGCGAAGACACAAGGCTTCAAGAAAGCGAGTCCAGCAATTGGCAAAGGCGAGAAAACTTAACATGAATGAAAACAAAAAAGCGGATGAAATACCAAAAAGTGCGTCGTACCGAAAACTGTCTTTGGCGACCTCGGACAGCAGCAGTGACCTTCGTGCCAGTCAGCAGTGGCTTTTACTTCATGTCTCGCGTTTGAATGAGCTCCTGGATGGATTGGTTTGTCCCAATTGCGCTGGTTCGGGGTTGCAGTTAACAATCGACCCTCAAAATCGTGGCTTTTGCAGTGCTTTGTTGCTTGAGTGTCGTCTGTGTGAGAGTGACAACAAGTACCGCAAGAGTGTTTTCACGTCAACACGTCTTCAGGAGGAGAGCAGATCAGACGTCGCCTTTGATGTCAATGTCCGGATGGTAGTGTTGGCGCACGAATTAGGACTGGGTCACGCAGGGCTCAAAAAAATCAGTAAGGTTTTGGGCATCCCTGGCTTGCATCTCAAAACGTACCAGAGACATGATAAGAAAGTGACAGGTGGGTTATGATAGGTCTCTGTATTAGATTAGATTTGTCATTTCAAATATAAGGATGCACAGTAACGAAATGCAGCTGAACCTAATCAGAAGTGCATATACAGAATGTGCAGTCTGCACAGGTTAATATTTACAGAATAAAAGCAGTTATGTGCAAGTAGGGAATATGTGCACACTGGAGAGTATGTAAACATAAATAATGTTGCAATAGTTTTGTAGATTATGTACAAGGATAAGATTAAAGTTATTGGAGGAAATGTACAAGTATGTGAGAAAAGAATGGATATAATAGTATGATTAACAGATATAACATCTGGAACTATTATATTCATTCTTTTCTCACATACTTCCACATTTCCTCCAATGACAAGAAACTATCAGAATAAGGATATATTATTATTATAGGTCTAGAGAAGAGGTAAGTATACAGTTGTTGTATGGACAATTGCACAGCAATTATACAGAATATACAGAGAAGTTATCAGAAGAGCAACTGCTATTTGTATGTGTACAGAGAGTCAATAAAGTGGCATTTAATTCATTTCTTGTGTTGGTCGGTTTTACTTTTACCACATATTTTCTTTGAGGTGTCAGATTTTGAATAATATGAAAAATAGGTCTATGCAGCATGATGGGCATAGGGGATTTCATAGTAAGGTTACAATAAAACATCTGAACCATACAAACCACACTGGTACATGCTCATCACAGACAACAAAGTAGGTTTTGTGTCCATCTAGACTAAAAGTCATAACCATGTACTAGGTATATTCAAATGTTCAAGGCATGTTGCTTTGAATAAATATGTAACTAAAAGCACCAGCTACATAAATAAACATAAAAATAAGTCACTAAAATAAGGGATACTTAATGACTGGGTGCTCTCCTCTTAAAATCTAATTGGAAATTTCTGCCTCTATAATGAAGATATGCAGGGTAACAGTAAAATCAGACAAATGAAAATAACCAGAAATATTACTGATACAGTTTTATTGATTCATTTTAGTGGCAGAAATTGAGAGAGGTCTAGAGTCACTTCAGAAAACCAGGGACCAGATCAGGCAGGCATACAGGGATATTGATCCTGACGTGGCTGAGTTGATGAGGGAGGATGACAATGCCATCATAAACATCAGTGTGTCTTTTGATGGCACGTGGCAGAAGAGGGGCTTCACATCCCACATACGGCATTGGGGTATGCATTGACATCCTCACTGGCTTGGTAGTGGATTTTGAAGTTCTTTCCTCCTACTGCCATGCATGTACACTGAAAGAGTGTGCTAGGCAGGGAGGTAAACTCACTCAGGAGGAGTTTGACACCTGGAGGGAGAGCCACATAGACTGTGCCAAAAACTTTTCAGGGTCCAGTAAAGCCATGGAGCAGGAGGCAGCCAAAAGGATGTGGGCCAGGTCTGTCTCACAACATCAACTGCGCTACACAGAGATGCTGTCTGATGGGGACAGTTCAGCATTTAGAGAGGTGGTGTCACTCAAGCCATACCCTGGGCATGAAATAGAAAAATTAGAGTGCATTAACCATGCCCACAAACGCATGGGCACAGCACTCAGAAAGTTAAGTGCTGAGCGTAAGTTGGGTGGAAAGGGTAAGGGGAAGCTCACTGCAAGAAAATGCAAAGCTTTGCAGAACTTTTACAGGGGAGCTATTCTGAATAATCAAGGGTCACTTGACCATATGAAAGCCCAAATATGGGCAGGTCTCCTCCACTGCATGTCAAGTGATGAAAATCCTATGCACACTAGATGCAGTCCATCCTGGTGCTGGTATAGGAGAGCGGAAGAGGAGGGAGACAAGCCTGACAGCCATGAGCATCATAGTGGCAACTTTTTAGCAAGGGAGGTAGGCCAAAAGCTCATTCCAGTGTACCACCGCATGTCCAGTGACAGCTTGCTGAAGCGCATGCAACATGGTGGTACTCAGAATGCCAATGAGTGCCTCAACTCGGTCATCTGGGCCCGATGCCCAAAAACGGTGTTTGTTGGGAAAAGTAGGGTTGAAGCTGCAGCCAGTATGGCTATTTGTACTTTTAATGAGGGTGCCTCTGCTATGCTGGGTGTGATGGAGAAATTGTGGCTTCAGAGCACAATTGTAACAGTGAATGCGATGAGAAATGATGACGTTCTCAGGGTTACAAAAGCCAATGCTGTCCAGTCCATCAGTGCTAAGCGTAAGCGTGTGAGTGCAAGCATAGCCAAAAAGGTGAAAAGACACCAACAGGAGCTAAAGGAGGGCACTACATATGGTGCTGGTACTGAGATTTAAACTAGGTTTGTTTATATATATTGTTTGAATGTTCTAATGCTGTGTAATGTTTGAAGTTTATGTAAGTGTGCTTGTTTTTGCCATTAAAATCTTTGAAGGCCGTTTTCTCAAAATGACTTTTTTCTCACGCTCTGAGCGAAAAATCTCAACTTCTGTATGACGTACCTTCACCAAACTTTACAGTCTTATTCCTAACTATATTGTGAAGGTTTTTACAGAGGGGTTTGTTGATATCTCATTTAGGACCTGATTTATATGACATTATGTGCTATAAAATAGGGCAAAAATCGATTTTTTGAGGCTATTGGCAGTATTTTCTGATTTACTGGATAACAAAAGAAGATAATTACAATCCCCTCTGTAAATATTTTAGTATTTAACTTGTTAACAAAATAAAAAAAGAATTTTGAATCTGGCTGTTTCAGGCGGTCAGATTTTTCGCTTTGAAAAATATGCAAATTCGCGCATATTTAATGAGGTATAACCTAATTAGCATATTAAAACATGAAAATACAGAAAACTTCCAATACATTTTTTTCTCCTATTAATGTGGTTAATCAACTGGTGAAGTTTCATTGTGATATCTGCAAGTCATTTTTTTTACCCTATTCACCTGTAGTGTCTTGCCTTAAATAAACGTATCTTCCTGGCAAAAAATATGAAGATTTAGATTTACAATAAAATCCTTATTGTAACTGGAACTCAGTGCTGCACTTTAAATGTTGATTTTGTTTACTGTAAAAAGGAATGTATTTTTTATTTCAAACATTGGTTAATTTGAGGATATTTCATTTAACTTATTGGTACCAAGCAGCACTTTGAATTTTTTTTACTGTTTCCATTTCTATATTGACATTTTGGTTAAATAAACAACACCATGCTGAGGAAGAAAATGGTTTCGCATTTTGTTTCCATACTGTACCGTAAATGAACCGAACCGTGACCTCAAAACCGAGGTACGTACTGAACTGTGATTTTTGTATACCGTTACACCCCTACTGTTTGGTCAGCTTCTGTTGGATAAAATGTGCTATATGAATAAATTGAACTTGAACTTGAGTCCACCTCTTGGATTGCACCTGATCTATCATAAACAGTTTTATGTGTCGTTATTCATAGGGGGGAGTTTGTCTTTGGCCTATATGTATTTGGGGGCAGCTGTGGCCTAGTGGTTAGAGAGTTGGTCTTGGGATCAGAGGGTCGCAGATTCGAATCCCATTCAAGTAGAAAGAATGGGGGTGGGGGAGTAAATAACTAGTGTTCCGCTGCACCCTCATCCATGGATGAAGTGCCCTTAGGCAAGGCATCTAACCCCATATTGCTCCAGGCTGTAACTGAAACCTAGTACCTAAATAACTGTAAGTTAATCTGGATAAGAGTGTCAGCTAAGTGTAATGTAATGTACAAAACAGTATGGTTTAAAACAAAAAAAACTTCATTACACATTCCTTTAGAGGCCTTGCATTAAACCTATAAGGCCATGCCTATGTTTGCCCTCCACATTTTGTCCAGTTTCTTCAAAAGTGAAAACAAAATGAACAAGTTCAACAATGTTCATCTAAATGTCTTGAAATGTAGTGTATGTCATTTGCAGATGATCTTGCTATGAAAAAGCTATAAAAAGGTTTGTTTCAAATTTGGTGTGTCTGTTATGATGGTCAAAAGGTGTTTCAGATTCAGCATTTTTGTACAGAAGTTATGGAAGATAAGGTGTAGAAATAATGTTACCTCAGTTGCTAATGTCCTGGCTTGACAACTTATACTATTTTTGTTCTTTTTTCTCTCCATATTCTGCCTTCCAACCTTTGCTTTTTGTCCTTTTTTTAGGCCATCCATTTCTTGATCTGCTGTGCCTACCAGATGAGCCTCCCCCTGCTGTTGGCGTGTCATTACAGTGCTATTTGTTAAAGCACGGGAACGTGTCATGTTGTGTTACACCTCATCAAGTGTCATTACTGCGGCAGAATGTTCTCTCCAGTGGCCGGGTATGAGCAATGGCCCTTATGTCATGCTTGATTTGCTTGATTTGTTTCTTTTTTAAGAAAATTTAACTAATTCAATTTAAAAGTGCAATCAATATAGCTACGCATTTCACTGTTTTTGTTGCTGTCATTTTTTCTTAATGCCTTAAAAGCATTTATCCTGAAATGTACTTTAACTTTCCCGAACCCTAAATGTATCTTTTTATGGAAAGAGTTAACAAAGGAATTAATCATAAATAATGATAATTTTAAAGACATTAGGACTTTAAAGTGTTTTGCAATTTTACTTGCGTTGAACTTGTGCATTCAGTGATGTAAATAGACCGTTGGTTCCTCTTGTTTCACTGTTTTTCTGTAGATCACCCTTCCTCTTAGTTCTGTGGCAGAAAGCAGAGCCAGAGCACAAAACTCCATTCACTCTCTACACCCAAGACATAAATGCCTCAAACAGCCAGATACATATGTGGTGAGCCTAAAGCAAAAAAAAGCATACATATTTAGCACACCTACATAGAGTGTATTTCTATCAAAGAAAGTGTTTTGCAAATAATGTGTACAAGTTGTCTTGTATTTTTCTTGAAGGTTGCAATGTCTAAGAAGCTCTACCTCCTCCTCTGTGATGTCAAAGCCAAAAACACCACTTCTAGCAAGTTCCTGTCCAAGCAAGAAAAGTTGTGAACGTGAATCACACACAACAAAATGGCTACCAATGCCTCATGCCTTTGCACGCAAGAACAATGCAACAATGTTTGAGCTGATGTGCACCATTTTGAAACATGCAGTTGTGTGCACATGCAATGTAAACCCTATAGGGCTATTAGATTGTCAGTTAGCATTAAAATAACTGTTTAGATCCATTCTATTTCAACAGTGAAAGTAAAAGTGTAGTGTAATAAAGTGTGCCAAGTCAGCTATACCACTGTTGGTTTATCAGGTTTGCTCAACCCAGTCAGAATGTACAATGCAACTCATTATTTACAATGTCTTTATATCTTATATATATATATATATATATATATATATATATATATATACAGTATGTCACAAAAGTGAGTACACCCCTCACATTTTTGTACATTTTTCATAATATCTTTCCATGTGAGAAGTCTGAAGATGCCTGTATAACACTTTGATACAATGTAAAGTAGGTGTAAGCTGTGTATATATATATATATATATATTAACAAATTAACAATTAACTAATAACAAAATATTACCTGACCTATGTTATTTGAATGCGTCTTAGCATTTTTTAAAATATTTTCTCAATAAAGATCTGCTCTTCTGATATTATTAGTTTTTAATTATATCAACTAAGCAACCACATCTCAGTTCCATCAATATTTGAAACAATATATATAAAATAATAACATGTTTAGAAAGTCAACCTATTAATCAGTAATTTAGTGAGTCATGATTTGGATGGTTAGTTTTAGCCAATTAGCTAGGCAATTTCCCACAGCCATCTTTTAAAAATGGTGTTTTTGTCACCTTTTTACCCCAAGCTGATTGGTGGGTGCTCCCAGTGGCGGTTCTACAGTGTTTTACTCCCCGGGCGAGACCACCTCTGAGCACCTCTTAAATGTAATTTACAGGATCCAGAGGTTAGTACACTGTGACTCAGACTACACTGGTAAAGGCTGTGTCTGTGGGGGACATATTAATAGTGTCCTCAAAGGGCCATCTGTCAATGCGGGCCCTTAGAATTGTCAGAATTTTTTGCCTGACTGCCATATTTAGTTGAACTGAACATGTACTAAATGGACATTGCCTAAACAAATAAACTCTGATATTGGAAAAAAAAGAAATACCTGAATATATGTTATTTAAACATAATATAAATGATTTCTGTTTTGTTGCAACGTTTGCTCTAGGCTGCACATGTTTCAGAATAGCTAAAGGTGGTGATGTAAATTGCTAGGACAAATAGAAAGCACCCTTTACCAGCCATAGCATAATAAACTATGTTCACTTGGTACAGTTTAGGTTAAGATGTTGCTTAAATAAAACTAGAAATTAGTGTCACATTTAAAACAAAAGATAGCCCCTGACTTGTCTTGCGTATTTTGCCTATAGATGTACAAAAATGCTAGGGTGGTGACATTTATACCATAACTTGTATAAAGTTAGTTTGTGAAAAATGGTTAAAAAAAAAGTTGTGAGAAATTCAAAATTGATGTGACCGTCAGGAGTACCTGAAATTCCTTGGATATAGGGTGTCTGTGTGTCTGTATGTGTTTGTGTGTGTTATCAGTCATCCAGGTCATGGTAATCATAAGTGCTAAGTTGAAAGGCAGTTGGACTTCTAGGAGATTAAAGTTCAGTTGTGTTACAACATAGCAGGTGTGACTTGGACTTAACAAAAGTCTGTTTTTTATGCTTACCATACTTTTATGGGCAGCTTATACCAGACATACAACTGAATTGTTCCCGGCGCATAGTGCACACAGTAACAATGAGCTTAAACTGTCATTAGTATCAATGTGAGTAGTATCTCTGTAACCTAAAACACATGATGTTACAAGGCCTCTCAGCTTTCTGGTCTGAGTTCATACCTTGTAAAAGCCGCTGCCTCTGCCTTGCTTTTGAGAGTGCTGAAATGGAAGCATTTCCCCTTTTTTCAGACTTCAGTAAGATTGTGATGATAATGAATGTATTTCAGTTCTTAAAATTTCACATTTGTCAAGAGATGTTTTGTGAGTCAATTAAGTCACTAACTGTTAATCATAGTTCACCAACAATCCCCAACAAAAGTCATTGTGTATATGTGTGGAAAACAGAATAAACAGAACAGTTGTGTAGTATTGCAGGTGATATGAAAACATACATGATGTACAAACAGATGGGCAAATGGGTCGAAAAAGAACAGTGTCACAGCTAGGCTAGAAACCGGGAAACAAGGAAACAGAACATGAGAACAGACCCAATTGCGTTAGCGTAGCCCCAAAGGCCTTTATTCAGGGATTCAGGGGTAACAAGGACAGAGTCAGGGAAACAAGGACAACCCTAGGCCACAAAACACGACAAGATTCTGGCACACACTGGGACTAGACTAGAAACAGAGAACAGGCAGGAGCACAGAAAACAAGACTGACAAGAACAAGACAGAGTCCGGAGTCAGAATGCTAGTGTGGGGAAAACACACCGTGGGTAGCAAACGAACTGACCACGAGGGAGTGGAAAGTGAGGGTTTAAATAGTGCTGACACTAAGGAGCTAAACGAGCGTGAACGAGGAAGTGCAGGTGTGACCGATTAACAAGGGAACAAGGAGACAAGGCAGGCAGGTGGGGCAGATTAACATGGAACAAGGAGACAAGACGCGCAGGTGAGGGAGATTACCGTGGCAGTGCAGGGTGTAGAGAGAATAATTGAAACTAACGTGATCAGGAGAAAACAAAGGAAAAACACAGCACTGCCAGAAAAGCCCCAAAGGAACACGGTGACAAACAGACTAAAGATTACATGACATTACTGTGTTTGTGAACTATGATACGATCAGAGGTGGGAAAAGTACTGAAAACTTGTAATTAAGTAAAAGTATCTTTACTTTGCTTAATTCCTACTCAAGTAAAAGTAACCATCTGAAAATGTACTGGAGTAAAAGTAAAAATTACTTCATTTCAAATGTACTTTAAAGTTACTTAGTTATTTGATGTAAAAAAGGATGATACATAAACCAAATCCAGCACTAGTTTTAATCAACCTTTAGCCGTATAAAGTGCATATCCAAACTCGCAGCTCATAACTGAGCTCAGTAACATGGTGCTCTTATCTCTGTGTTCCACAACACACACTAGGACAGCCACAATCTGTTGAGAGGTATACTATAATGTGAACTCTATGTTCAGTCATATGGTCCAACTCGCAGCACTACAATAAAAGTAAAGAACGCCTTGATCCAGATTGTGTGAAACAATGGAATTTCCTTTCAGTTCCGGCAGATTTTTTTTCCCCCTGCATTTTATTTTTTTCCCCTATCGATATTATTTTACTCAGTAATGTGGGTGGCTTCCAATGTAGTGAAGTAAAATACTTGGCTTAAAATGTACTCGAGTAAAAGTAAAATTACCTATTTCAAAAACTACTTAGAAAATTACAAAGCACTCATGAAAAATACTCAATTACTGTAACTTGAGTAAATGTAATTTGTTACTTTCCACCCCTGAACATGATTGGGCGGAAATCACTCAACCCAATCTGGCAACACTAAACGCAACCACATTCTTTTCTAAAAATTGTATCACGGGGGTAGGACACCCTGTGTAGTTGTCTAGTATCACATTGGAATTTACAGTCTATCCCACCAAGACTTATTCATCGAAAACAAAACCATATTTTTTTAAGCGATGAAAAAAACATCCATTTATATATCTCATCTTTTACGTCATAGACGGGAATATCTTGCAAGAGCTAGCATAGGAATTGCTGAAGAAATCTTTAGGTCCACATGCATTGGTCTTTGCAACCGATAATATAACACTATAACTGTCTACATCGGCTCCCACCCGATGGAAAGAAGAGCAGCATGTTTGATTGCATTGGAAGACTAAGTACAAGAGGATATTTGTAAATGTCTGTTGGTGTGCTCTAATCACATCAAGGATGACTGTTTCGTCAACTGTGGGCAGTAGAAATTGGGAATTTCACTTACCAAGCTGCAGATAAAGAATTCCTTTACTGATGTACTAAGGACATTGTTTCCAACTTTGTTTCAAACTGTTATGCTCCCTGGCCCGAAGGCAGAACAGCATAAAAGGAAACCACATGCAGATGTAAAAATCATTTAAAGTATTTATTAAAGAATTAATAGTGTTTTAAAACGCGCTCAACTCAACCCAAAACAAAGAGCAACTGGGTGCTCATTTCATAAGAAATAATCAAAAAATGTTGTTCCCCCCAGAGACATTCACATTGGGAACTAGCCATGAGTCATACTCCACTACTCTTGAACATTTACAAAGAAAAGAAATGAGGAACTTATTACATGGCACGGTTCTGTCTCAGTACTGGCGCAACCAGAGGATCCCCCGTGGTCTACGGATCCAAAAAGAGCCAACTCTAGGAAGGGATGACCCAGAATTCTGCAAGATATGGTGTTCTATCCTGAACAGATGCTCATTGGATTTGATGTTATTGGTAATTGATCATGTGAATGAGAAATTGTCAAAAACACGCAAAGAGATGGAGACTCTCAAACGCGAGATGACCGAGAAACTCCCTCAGGAGAAAATGAACGAAATCATAGCAGACTGCAACAACAAAATTGAACAATACAAAAAGGAACTAGAGTACAGATAGAAGTACAGATGAGACGTGTTGGATTACAGAGATGACCGAGTGTATCCATGGCTGACAAACAGGGCCACGAGAAAACCCAAACGCCTACCCCGAGCCAGCTCTACGAGTGCGTCATCGGATGGCCAGAGTTCGGAAAAAGAAATTAACCCAAGACCAGCGTTTTTTACGCCCACGTACGCCCATTCCAACTCCACTGCAACTACCGCCTCCACTGCCACCACCATCTCGAAGAGGAAGAGGAAGAGGTGGCGGACGCGGAGGGGGGAAAAGCGCTCTGGTCCACACGCCATCACAGACCCCTCCAATGTGATCAACATATCCAACCAACAGCTAAGTGATGCACACATTGGAATTTTATCGAAGGGTCTCTCATTTGTCCCCACCAAAAGAGCCGATGCTTTCTCCACTAGGGTGGAATTGTTCAAATTCTTTAGAGGAATTAAACTCAAGGCATTTTACAAAAAAACTAGAGACATTGGTAGCACGCCAGTATCTTACACTCTGTCTGATAGGACAAGTCAGCCGAAAAAGGTGTTTAAGCCTAAGAGTACCTTCACCCCGGTGGTGCAAAATGCATCAGTAGAAACATTTTGTTGTCTCGTAGAAAAAGAGGTGATGGACTTATGTGCACAGAACAATGAAACATTCTTGCCCTCCAATTTGCTTGAGTCTGAGAGAAATGCTTTAATGGAATTAAGAACTATGGAAGATATCCGCCAGGCGGATAAGGGAGGTGCAATCGTGGTCCAGGATAAATCAGCATACATCCTTGAACTGGAGAGACAATTAAGTGACTGTGCAGTCTACCGCCCTCTTCATTCTGACCCCACCTTGTCGTTTAAGGCTGACATCAAGTCAGTTCTGAAAAAAGCTTTAGAGCAAGGGGAAATCGATGATAAGGAGTACAAATACTTGTTAGTTGAGAATCCCACTGATATACACGCTCCCCAAAATCCATAAGGATGCAAAAAAAACGCCAGGGAGGCCTATTGTACCGGGTATAGGCTCGCTGACGGAGACTCTTTCTCAGTATGTGGATGCGCACATCAAGGATCTAGTGTATGACTTACCGTCACATCTCAAAGACACCACAGACTTTTTAATAAAGTTGAATGACTGTCAGTTGAATGAATCCGACATTCTATGTACCATGGACGTTTCCAGTTTGTATCCCTCTATTCTCCACCAGGAGGGGCTCGAGGCGTTGCGCTATTATTTAGACACTCGAACTGATCTTGTTCCTTCCACTGAGTTCCTTTTTACACTCACGGAGACAGTGCTCACAAAGAACTATTTCAAATTTCAAGATCAATACTTTCTACAATTAAGAGGTTCAGCAATGGGCTCCCCAGTGGCACCCAATTACACAAACTTATTTATGGGGAAATTTGAAATGGACTTTCTCTATGCCAATAACCCATTTCGTGATTGTATCAAATATTATTAGAGGTTCATAGATGACTGTTTCTTTGTGTGGAGTGGTACTGAAGATGCACTTAAGGAATTCTATAATTACATGAACACCAGACTCCCCACCATTAAGTTTACTTTAGAGTTTAATCACAATGAAATTGCTTTTTTGGATGTTCTGGTGAAGAGGGATTGTGACACTAATGCTGCACATACTGAATTGTATAGAAAAGAAACCGATAGGAACACTTTCTTACAATCTAATAGTTATCATACTATACTCAACTATACATCAGTACCAAGCCAACTGCACACCTCCCTCCTCTATCACTCGTCCACTGCTTGGATGACATAAAGACCTGGATGGCCACTAATTTTCTCAAGCTCAACAACAATAAAACAGAGCTCATGGTAGTGTCCCCCCCATCACTGTCCAAGGAAGTTGGTGATATCCTGTTGAATGTGGATGGCTGTACCATCAGGCCCTCCAAAGAAGTGCGCAACCTGGGTGTCACTCTGGACTGTACACTTTCACTCCAGGCCCACATCAACAACACCACCAAATCCGCCTACTTCCACCTCAAAAACATCTGCAGACTCCGTCCCTCATTGTCACTGACAGTGGCAGAGACACTGATCCATGCTTTCATCACCTCACGCCTGGACTACTGCAATGGTGTCCTTTATGGACTGCCCTCCAAAGCCCTGGACCGACTACAGCGTGTTCAAAACTCTGCTGCCAGGGCTCTCACACACACAAAGCGGTGGCAACATATTACCCCCACACTCAAGCAGCTTCACTGGCTCCCAGTGAAGTCCCGCATTTCATACAAAATCCTACTGCTCACATACAAATCACTCCATAACCTTGCCCCCCAGTACCTCTCAGATCTTCTCCAGCCCTACTCTCAATCTAGGTCCCTGAGGTCCTCTGGCAAAAATCAGCTTGTCATCCCCCGGTCCAAAAGTCACGGACTTTTGGTGATGGAGCCTTCTGTATTGCTGCCCCCACTCTCTGGAACAGTCTACCTCTCCACATCCGCCAAGCCCCCACTCTGGCTACGTTCAAAAAGCACCTCAAGTCCCACCTTTTCACTGAGGCCTATGGTCCTTAACCCCTCCCTCCTCCCCTCTCCCCTTTCCTTAGCCCCATCTAGCTCTGTAAAGCGACCTTGGGTTTCATGAAAGGCGCTATATAAATCCAAGTCATTATTATTATTATTATTATTATTATTATCATTTGCCTGCACTAAAAAGATCTCTTCCATACAGCCAATTGTTGCGTGTCAAGCGCATTTGCAGTTCAAACGAAGCCTTTGAATTGCACGCGCAGGCGTTATGTGACAGGTTTAAAGACCGAGGCTATAATAGTAGTTGCGTGGCACAACAATTGGACAAAGTTCACAAAGTGTCTAGAACAAAATTATTAAGCCCAGGCACTAGAGTTAAATCAGAGGGAGTGGCCTTGGTCTCATATCACGGTCTGTTAAACAGGTAATTGAAAAACATTGGCACATCCTTGAGAGCGATCCGCTACTCTCATCGGAGTTTCAGACACGCCCGTAATACTTCTACAAGAGATCATCTAATCTCAGAGATTCATTAGTCAAAACTGATTTTTCTAAAAGAAGTACAACACACTTTCTGTCGGTTATGCCGAGCGGCAATGTCCCTTGTCACAACTGTGTACAGTGTCATAGTATTCTCAAATTGAAGTCTATCATCCATCCTAAGACAGGACGAATGTTTACTGTTAGGGGCAGAATCACTTGTCAGGCCCGTAGCCAGCATTGTGGTGGGGGGGGATCTTTTTCCCGCGAAAGTGGGCTTCACCTGGCCCCTACTCCAATGCCCCCTAAATACACGTGCACACTCCAAATCTTTTAATTTAGACGTTGTTTTATTCGTTAATAGGTTGTTGTAAGTCTGTTGTTGTTGTCCTTAATTGTCCATCTGTTGCTCCCCCATGTTAACATAAATGAACATGAATTGCTTCAATTGACCCATCTCTATGGTCATTAAAACTTTAAAAAGAATGAATTATTTGATATAAATGGAAGTGTGTTACTCAAACTATATGATATCTTTAACTGAAATTGCTGCTCTGAACAAGCAGTCATTTATGAAGGAAAATCTGGAAACTATTAAATAAACTACTAAATATATTACATAGTCTACCTTTACATAATCATTGCACACTTTCTATAAACCCTATGAACTTCGTTTCACTTCTCATATATGAATGAGTTAGTCTGCTGCTATATGCCTAAAACGCCTGAAAAAAAAGAAAAAAAGACAAAAGCCTGCTAAATGCCTGAGCCATTTTTGGGTGTTCAACGCCGAGTGCATTCACTATGGGGCTTTAGCTGTTTATTCCAGCATGGGCAGGGGAGACGCTGACCACCTCGTCTAGAAATTTTCAGATATGGCTGCTATCACTCTGACTTAGGGGGGAAATATACCATTATAATGCACTTAATCCGTCACGGTAAAGTTACCTTTGGTGGAGTTTATTCAGGGAAATTCCCTATGCATATTGCCACTCACTGGCTAGGTACACTAGTAAAAAAAAAAACGGGGCTAATCCCGTTTGTTCAAGTCGAACTGCCTCAAGTCAAGTCTTCAACCAAAAGAAATAGAAGTCCTGCACTCAGCAGCTTACCTGTTTTTGTCCTTTTTTAAAACATGTCACCAATGCTTTGGGACAATATTACTGCCGATTTCTTTCTTTTTCGGTCTTTGTCTTATTTTTTCCCCATTTTCTAGCTATCTCCTGGTTCTTTTTCGCTCTAATGTAGTTGGTGACTACGCTGGCTACCAACAGAAATGGGGGTATTACCGCCACCGACTGGATTGGTGTAGTAAACAGTGTAACAAACATTAACCACTTCTCTTACTCGTTCTCGGGTTAGTCTATTTTTCCTTTTTTTTGTTAGTCTGGATGTGATATTTAGATATGAATGTATCACCGGGCATGAATACATCTTGAGGGGCGTGAGTGTGTGTATGTGCGCGCGCGGAGGTCGTCGAGTGGGGGGGTGGCTGGCACGGGGTGGAGGGGGGTCGAACGAACCCTCCGATCCCCCCTGGCTACGGGCCTGCTTGTAGAACTCAATTTGTTGTGTATGTTTTGAGGTGTCCTTGTAACCTTATGTATGTGGGTAAAACTAAAAGGGAACTTAAAACCAGAATATGTGAACATAAATGCGCAATTAGAAACGGAGATGGGAAATCATCCGTTGCGCGTCACTTCAAAGACCTTAACCATGACATCAGTGACCTGAAATTCTGTGGGGTGGAAACAGTAGCGATAACTAGAAGGGGCGGAGATAGGGACAGGTTACTTCTCCAGAGAGAATGTTTTTGGATTCATCAACTAAACACTATGATGCCTAATGGTTTAAATGAAGAGTTTGTCTTGAATTGTTTTTTGTAAAAAAAAATGTCATGCGTTTTCTCACAAAATGTGACCATCTCAATTAATTTACATGTCAATGTCTATTGGTTTAAATAATGGGGGTGGATACTGTGGCCTTGATTGTATATAGTGAACACACCTGGGTGAAATGTTTGCCCGACACTGAAAAAGGTTGAGACCGAAACGTCTGACGGGCAATAAAGAAAGTAACTTAAAGAATTAATAAAAATGTGTATGTGAAGTCAGTAATGTAAAAGGTAAAGCAAAAGTGCTGCAAAGTATGCCTATGGGGTGTCCAAAACAGCACAAAACCCAGAAACACCAAAGGAAGAAGGGAGGCCACACCAAGCAGGCCTCTTTGTACCCCTGGCAATTAAGGTTGCTGTACCACACCTGCACCTGAACACCTACTTAAAACAGAGAGACAAGAACACAGGGCAGGGCCATCACACCCTCCCCCTTAAGACAGAGGCCCACTAATGGGACTCTGTAACAAGGATTCAAAAGCAGAAAACCTGGAGCTTGCACTCAGTAAAAGTTGAAAAAAGAGAGAGATATCCATCCAAAAGTGGGTTTAATGGTCTTCACAAGATGCCGTGCTATTTACAAAGGTGCAAACGTTTCGAGTGACCCCATCCTCAGTGCAAAACCAGAACAAACATTCACAGTAGTTTAAGAAGGATATGACATCAGAAACTAGGTGGCAATCTATTTAGAATAGCCAATCAGGACACTGTTTCAATAATGAGTGATTCACATAGATGACTGTCTTCTTGTGTGGCAGGGCTGTGAACACCTTCTTGACTGTTTTCTGCTATACATGAACTGCCTGTACAACACAATCCAATTCAACATGGAATGTGACCCACACAAAGTCAGCTTTTTGGACACTTGGGTTATTTTTGATAACAATTCCATACACACCTCCCTTTATGTTAAACCCACCGATAAGAACAGCATATTGCATGCTTCTAGTTTTCACCCCTTCTCCTTGAAACAGGGACTGCCATACAGCCAATTTCTGAGGGTTAGGAGAATATGCAGTGATGACCATGATTTCCAGATTCAGTCTGATAAAATGTATACACAATTCTTGGACAGGGGCTACAGCAGAAAAACATTAGACCAGGCACTGGCTAAAGTAAATCAGGCACATATGGGGACTCTGACCAAGAAGAAAAACAAAGAACATTCAGTGATATGCTGCACCACTTACACACCTCTGAGCAGTCAAATCAAACAGATCATCGAAAAACATTGGAACGTTCTCAATACAGATCCCATCTGTTCAACCCTGTTCAAAGATCCTTCATTATTCACCCATTCCAGGTCTAGAAACATCAGGGACATTTTAGTGCATGCTGACACCTTTGACCAGTCAAAAAAACCAAAAGACCGACTGGATGATGCTGTGGGGTTTTTTCCTTGCCGCAACTGTGTGTCTTGCACCATTTCAGGCAGCAAGAAAAATGGCAAGTTTAGGAGCAATGTGTCTGGCAAAGAATACAAGATTAACAAGTTTATCACGTGTAGTTCCTCATGTGTTGTTTATTTACTATCATGCCCTTGTGGACTACAGTACATTGGCAAGACCAACCGTCAATTGAGAGTCCGGATAAATGAACACAGGAGCGCCATCTCCAGGAATGACGTCAAGTCACCTATTGCTAGACACTTCTCCACAGCATCACACACCATGTCACAATTACAGTTCATGGGGATTGATCGTTTGGTTCCCAGCCGCAGAAACCGTGACGTGGAAACCAAACTACTTCAATGTGAAGCCAAATGGATTTTTTACATGCAAACATTGTCCCCAAAGGGCTTGAATGAGGATTTGGACTTACAAGGATACAAGGATACAAGGATACAAGGATATTTATTTGTCATGTACATAGACTTGATGTGTTTCTTATGATTTCTGTTACTTGCAATGATTAACTTGTGTATATATGTGCAGATTGTGATTTGTGACATGCAGTGAGGTTTCATAGAAGTGAAAATGTAATGTATAATCTTGCAGGGCTTCTGTGTGACATGGCCACTCCAACCGGCTGTGAATCACTCATTATTGAAACAGTGTCCTGATTGGCTATTCTAAATAGATTGCCACCTAGTTTCTGATGTCATATCCTTCTTAAACTACTGTGAATGTTTGTTCTGGTTTTGCACTGAGGATGGGGTCACTCGAAACGTTTGCACCTTTGTAAATAGCACGGCATCTTGTGAAGACCATTAAACCCACTTTTGGATGGATATCTCTCTCTTTTTTCAACTTTTACTGAGTGCGAGCTCCAGGTTTTCTGCTTTTGAATCATTCTTACTCTAAAGCCAACGCACCACTGCAATACTAAAGCCACTTTTTAAAGGCGCAGGCCCACCCTTTGAACACTCTGTAACAAGTAAACACAAACACAACTCAATCGAATTTGGGCTCTACAACAGTGGTCCCCAGTACCGGGCCGTGGAGCAATTGGTACCGGGCCGCACAACAAATAATCAATATGGAACGTTTCGTCATGAAACAAAAAAAGCAGACGCTACAACTCAACCCGCTAAACAAAAGCTGTACTATATCAATTAGTGGAAAACTATTCCAAAATGACGATGATGGCCCATCACGCATCCACCGGCAAATAGTGATCACTCGACCATTAGCAGGCTATCACCCACAGACGGAGCTGCTGCCATGACCGGACGGCTGTCTGGTTTAACTGCGAACATTAAGGAAGTTGCGCCTGAATGTGAATCTACACATTGCATCATTCACAGGGAAATGCTGGCAAGCCAGAAAATGCCACCAGAATTGAACAGTGTATTGAATGATGTTGTTAAAGTTATTAACCATGTCAAAGCACAAGCCCTTAACTCGCGCCTGTTTGAGCAGCTTTGTGAGGAGATGGATGCGGAGCACAGACGTCTTCTCCTATACACAGAAATAACATGGCTGTCCCGAGGGAAATCGCTGGTCAGAGTGTTTAAATTACGAGAGCCACTGCAAAGATTTCTCTCAGAAAAGAAGTCAGCGCTGACAGCGCATTTCAGCGACGAGGATTGGGTCGCAAAACTGGCTTACCTGTGCGACATATTCAACCTGCTCAATGAACTCAATTTGTCACTTGAGAAATGACAACTGTGTTCAAGTTGGCAGATAAAGTAGTAGATTTGTGGGGACGGCGCGTGAACAGAGGCATATTTGACATGTTTTAAATATTAGCAGGGATTTTGGGTGAAACTGAGCCTGAGCCTTCATTCACCCAACTGGTGCACGATCACCTGTCTTTGCTGTTAAAGGAGTTCGAGCGCTACTTTCCAACCACAAAAGACCCACGAACTGGCAAGGAATGGATCCGCGACCCATTCGTCAACAAACCAGGTGAACTCAGCATGTCTGTGCAAGAAGAAGATAAACTGCTGGAGATTGCAAATGACGGCGGCCTTAAAAGTCTGTTTGAGACAGCAACTCTGCCGGTGTTCTGGATTAAAGTCATGGCAGAATAGGCTACCCTGAGATCGTCACCACAGCAGTGAAAACCCTGTTGCCATTTCCAACATCCTATCTATGTGAAGCGGGGTTTTCTGCCGTGACAGTAGACTAGCAACACACTTCAGATGTCAATGTCTTCCATCACTTCGTGATGGGACCGTCTCATTGCAGAGAAACAAGCTCAGGGCTCCCATTGATTTGACGTTATGTTTTGACTGTTCTTTATTCGTATTTGGTTATCTTATTTTGAAGGAATGTTGAAATATTGTTGAATGTTGAAGGAATGAAAATATTTTTTTATTTTTAAATGTATCTGTGGCGCATCTGTATCTTATTTTGACGGTATATTTAAAGTAAACGTTAAGATAGCGACCAGTCACGAGTCAGAGCGCTCTGAGGCCACGCCCCCCCGGGCCGCAGTAAAATTGTCAAGCATTCACCGGTCCGCGGTGATAAAAAGGTTGGGGACCACTGCTCTACAATACTTCCACCATTTCACCAATTCAACTACAGCCACACATCAGAAAGACAAGATGAAGTATCATCTAAATAAACAGCACATCCATTTACACCTGAAATGACTCGATTCATGAGCCTCTGGAAAGTAGATGGTGCATTTCTAAGTCCAAAACCCATGACAGTGTAACAATACAGGCCAGAGGATGGAGGATCAGAGGATCTCCTGAGCACTAGGTGTTAAGGGAACCTGGTAATACCCCTTCAGGAGGTCTAGTTTACTGACATAGCAAGCTGACCCAGGAAGATCACTTCATCTACAGTATCCTGGGGAGTGGGAGGAGTCAGGCTTGGTCACCATGTTAAGCTTGCGGTAATCGCCACAGAACCCCTAGGTACCGTCTTGTTTCCCTACAAGCAAACACGGGGATGCCCAGCTAGAATGGATGGTTTAGCTAACCCATTATCCAATAAATACTGGACCTCAGCATCCAGGACTTTCTGTTTTGCTGGTGAAACATGATAAAAACGCTGCCTAATGGGATGTCATGATGTTTCCAGCCTGGGCATGTAGGAGTGTCAGAAAACAAAGAGGGAAAAGTCAAAATCACAGATTTTAATTTTTCTTGCTGTTCAAACGACATACTGTATGAGTCAACAGAGCATCCAAATCTTTTAACATCTCAGAGTTCTTAAGCCTAGATAACAACATAGTCATTGGGAGCAAATTTGTCATCCCCAGCTGCCACCTAAGGAGATGCACAATGCACCGCCTCTGCTGTCAACGCAGCCAACACATCAGACACATCCAACTTAGAACACTGAGTGTAGTTAGGTTTTATCATGTGAACATGACAAAGCTGCGAGGATTTTTTCTGATCTGGTGTTGCCACAAGATAATCCTGCTCTGTGACGTGCCAGGCAATGGAATACAGGCTAGAGAATCTTCCTCTAAAGGGCGAACCCTGTATTCGCCCTTTAAAGCACAAGGCAAAATGAAAAGACTCTTCGATCGTGGAGCAGTGAAAAGAGTGCTCTAGACAAGCTCATTTGTTAGTTCACATGACAGAAACCGTTTGTCAGAAACCCTGAATGTAATCAAGCAGATTAACTGGAGGCTCAGCTTCAATAACACAATCTTTAAAAACAGAAAGCAAACCACAAACTTTATGCCCAAAAACTACATCGATAGGACTAAATCCTGTACTCTTGTGAGTGACTTCCTGAGCTGCCAACAACAGCCAGGGAAGGCCCTCCTCCCAGTTCTGCATAATAGGCATGCAACTAGGACTTAAAAGTGAAATGGAACCACTCAAGGCCTTGGCTTTGGTGGTGGTATGCTGCTTAAACTATGTTTGATATGAAGTTTGTTTAACACTTGTGCAAACATGGTCAATGTACAGTTACTCCCTCTGTCACTTTGGATGACTTTGGGGATCCCAAAGATGGAAATAAATTGAGACAATGCTTTTACAATGGACCTGGTGGTGATAGATCTTAATGGGTAAGCTGCCGAGTATCGAGTAGTCTGGCACATCACCGTCAGCAGACAAGCAGAGCCAGTTTTCGATAAAGGCAATGGGACAACACAGTCAATCAGCAAATATTCAAAAGGCCGACCCACTGCTGGAATCGGATACAGAGGTGCAGGCTTAATGCACTGATTTGACTTATCAGCTATTTGTCAGACGTGATACGTCTTAATAAAGGCTGCGACTATGTCCGTACATTGCCAATAAAAATGCTGCAATACACGGTTATAGGTCTTACGAACCCCAAAATGACCAGCTACCTCCCCATGAGCAGTTTTTAACACTTAGAGAAGGGCAGGTATTACAATTTGCACAATGTCCACATCCAACTCATCACGCTGCACCCATTTACACACCAGTATGCCCAGGCCGTATTAAGCCAATGTGGTGCCTCTGGCCACTATACCTCACAGGTGCCCCCCACCCACACCTTACCCCTGTCTTCCTGTCAAAATAGCACACATAAACAAGGCCATTTCTCATATGAAATTTACTAACTACATCAGCCCAATAAATAGGCTAAGCAGAGGCTAAGTTTCAAAATGTGCATCATAATATATTCAAATGTCTCAATTCAAAATTCTCAATAACTTAACAGCATCCAACTATGTACAGTACATGCAAGTTTATTATTAAATGTCTCAATTGAAAATGTGTATCAATTCAAAAAGCATCCAACTATATACAGTACATGTAGGCATATTCAGATGTCTCAATTTTAAATGTGTATTAATTCAAATAGCCCAAATCAATACGTTTTAGTGTACACATCAGCTCAACAGACAAGCCAAAAACTTAAGTTCCGTTTGAAGGAATCTGAATAATAATAAGGAAATTGCACATAACATTTTTAATGTTACATTTTAATGATTATTAAAATATTCCTGTTATTTTGTAACTCTCACAATCCAAACCAGAGCTTTGTAAGCAATGGCCATATCTGTGTCTGCCTCCAGAGTTGAGGTGTTGTGTGTATTGTCACCTTGATTGTCTGTCCCATTCATTTGACTGTCTCAAGATGTGCCACATCCATGTTCCACATCTGGAAGGGGCTCCTCATTCCCGCCAAGTCAAACAAAGAGCTCATTCCCACCAAGTCAAACAAAGAACCTTGCCACACACAGTTGTCTAATGCATATTAATTTAGGGTGGGTCTAAGGGGTTGACCAAAGAGTATTTACTGGCTGTAGTGGTTGTGTTAATTTAGAGATACGGCTGATCAACACCTAAACTGCTGTCTCTCCATTGATGCATCAATGCAAGAATAAACCTTGTCCAGATTTTCTCCTCCATGCTGACTGAGCCTTCATAATCATATACGGCATAACAAAATTACTAGTAAAAATAATTACTATCAGAATGGAGGTTCCACCGAAAGATAAAAACTTAGATCATAACTGGATTTGGAGTCCTGAGTTTGTGGTAAGACTTTTCATTCATTTTTTGATTGACAGAACATTTTTAGGTAAGTAGCCTATAATTTTATAGTGCTTGTATGTTGTTAGAATACAGGTAAAGTGTTTAAACAAAGCCTGAGGTTGAAACCTTGACGGAGGTTTGGCATAATCCAATTGTTAATGCAATTGAGGTAGGGCAGAGTTTTTTGGTTCCAAACATTGATTGTGTTTGTGGGTACAGGTAGCAGGATTAGATTCTGCTACAGCTGTTGACTCTGTTCCTAGTTGGGCGTCAGTAAGACAACAGAGTCTTCTATCTTTCCTACTCTATAAATTTCTCTCTGTTCCTTTGACTCTGTCTGGTCTAAACACGCATTATCCCCGACGGGGGACGCAGACAAATGTCCTGGTTGCGGACCGAAATCTATAAATTTCAGGACTGCGGTGTGGGCAGTGGTAATAAGGCCATTGTAGCCATGAAATTTTGGACTGCTGAAATATATATGGAGTGGGCCCGCTTCAGGGAGGGCTTAATTGTTTAAGTACATTATCTGTCTGATTTTACTACTATCTGTCAATTAAAGAGGTGTGAGAGGTCAAACTTCAGCTCCTAAATTCTGTGCAAACTGATTGGATTTGATTACAAACATAATTTTAATGTATTAATTTTGAAGACTTGGTTAGTATGGTGGCAAATCATGTCATGTTTGCATGTTTGCCTTTGTTATATGTCTATGTGTATCATTCCCTCAAACTGCATGTCTTTTGTGCTCTGTTGTGAGTCATAACAATTCACCCATGTCTTAGATTTGATGAACGTGTCTGTGGCAGCTGCACATGATCAAAATGCATTACCTATGGCCATATAGGAAAGAGGCAGGGATGCCTATTTCAACAATATCCATGCTGATTGATCATTGAGCAGTCGATGTCCCAGACTGGAATAGACTATAACTTCTGAGAAGTAAACTTGTTTTCCTATTGAGGCCTCACAACTAACCGGAGCATGTTGTCCCCTTTGTTCCCTGAGCGAGTGAATGAGTGTGTGAAAGCTGGCCAGCCAAAGTAAATGTTTTTGTGTTGGCTCTTTGTGTGAAACCCCAGAAAATCCTAAATGAGAAAACTTCCACTTTCACAAAGACCATATTTACCACTTTCATTTGTTCACAGGATTCCCAGATTAGATTTGGAAAGCTGTATGGATTTCTAACATGACATTTAACATTCATGCTTTTATCCATTTCTTTGTTTAGGTTTATGAAGCTAAGCCTATCAGGCGAAAATATGATTGTATGCAGAACCTGACTTTGACAAGAATTTGATTTTGATTACAGATTTTGGATTGTGTTCGGATTGCATCAGATTTCATTTGTGTCTGATGAATTATCCTTGAGTATATTTGTGCAAAATGTTTGCCTTTCCATAACCTCTTTGTGTTCTTTCAGAACAGATGAGCTTGTTTTAATCCCTCTGAAGCAGAGACTTGAAAGCCACTCAAGAGTCCTGCTGAACCTGTTATGCTAATCAATTGCCATTTGGTCACCTAGAGAAGGTGTTGGCGTAAGTGATTTGAAGTCTGAAACTTCTCTGCAGAGAGCATAGAAGCACATACATTTTAATGCCTTTAAGTTATACTGTTCATTTTGCCTCATATACTCAATGCAGTGATTCATTTATTTATTTTGTTTGCAGTTATTCCATTGTTTGTTTGTTTTAATCCACTGATGAGACTTATTGGTTGTCCTGTCTTTAGCATTGTCATCTCTATGTCTATAAGGTCACATTGATATAAGAAACTAGAAGAGGTTATGTCAATCTGTAGTACATATTATGTTTACAATGCAAGCCCAGGACACTTAAATTTAATGGCTAAAGTGCAGTTGGGTCTCAACCTCCACAACCATCCTCTAGTTGTGCATTATTTTAATTCTGCCTGTGTTATCTAAACAGTTTTAAGTTTTTCAGAAAACAATTGTGTGCCACGGCCAAAGCAAAGCAAAACACTGAAGGAAGACACAATTGAGAGGCGTTGACTGCTACACACACCCTCCCCCATCAGATCTAAGCTGTTCTTTGTCCATTGTTGGGTATTGGTGAGTGGAAAACTCACAGATCACTGTAGGCCCAACAAGTCCTGTTCTCTAAACTGATATGTGTGTGAAGCTAACGAAATGTGGTGGGGACTGTTTGGGTTGGTTAAAGTGATAAATGTTGGGACTTAGTAAGCTGAGATTTTGAGTAGAGGAAAAGGGGCAAGGTGGTAGAGTCAAATCATGTGTTAAGCTTTGGTACACTGTTGGTAGTATGTCATATCTCCTTTGCTATTTTAGACTGAAACTCCCCGTCTGAGTTATTTAAACTTACGGCGTAAGTTAATAGTGGACACTAAATGGTTTTTCCCCGTCAAGGTTAGACATTAAGGATAAAAGAAGGTAAAACTTTTTTCTGTGTTTGTTTCAAAGGACACTGGTCTGCTTAAACTGTTAACAGCTATCTCAGACCAGTAAGGGGGAAATTGGTTTGTAGACTATAGGCTATTAAATTTCAATGGGAGATGGGGGGTGAAGCCCAACTATAGACCATGTAATCATGAATGGTTTTTCGGTATTAACAATGAAGTGGCTAATTGAATAATGAGATTATGTTTGGGGTGGGACAAGGGGGTAGCTAGATGGCTGATGGGTCTAGGATCACCTCCTGATGGGTCTAGAATCACTTCCTGATGGGTCTAGGATCACCACCTTTTTGCAGACATGTTAAGTCAACACCCATCGTCACCTAACAAAGCTGGTCAGTCTGAGCTACTCTGAGCTACAATCTCTTTGGGTGTCAGTATTGAATACACAAGTACTGTTGGATTAGGGTGTCTGTGTGTCTTTATTTTAGGTCAGATCTAAGAAAATAACTGACTCCGACAGCCTAATCAGACTTATGAATCAAATCAGTTTCAATGGAGGATGGGGGTGAGGGGGGGGTTGTGATTCTGACTGTACTCATGCCTGCACTGTTGATACTACAAGTTATAGGTTTATCTTAAATGGACACTGGAAAGCTAACTGAAACATCTTGCTTCCTCTCTATAGGAGATGAAGAAAACCGACGGACTCATTGATCACAAGTTTAACCATTTTCATAACTAACTACATTTAAGGTTTGTTTGAAATCTGCAGGAACCCGACGCCTTGCCTTTCACCACCGAAGGACAAGAATCCTGCATAACTAACTACACTTAAGATTTGTTTGAGATTTGCAGGTAACCAACGCCTTGACTTTCACCATTGAAGGATAAGGACTTTGCTGATTCTGCTGCATTCAAAAGGGAGTTAAAAAGACCCCTGTGCCAAGTCACATTTTATTGGAGGAAGACCTTCTCGCTACTGAGAAAGTTGTGGGTGAATTGGAGCAGCCACCCAACAAAGAAACTACACACACACACACACACACACACACACACACACACACACACACACTTTTAGCATAGTGGACCTACTGTGGGCAGAATAATCCCAAGCAGTTAGGATCCAAAGGGCACAGGCAGTCTACCCTGGCCTTTAGTCTAGGCGCATCAAGATTTAAGAAGACGAAGAGGAGCACTCTGTTTGCATGTGTTTACACACACAGGCACACTGCACACCACATGAAGAGGAGTCAAACATCATATGCGTCATCCCTACACCTTTTGTTTCTATTACAGGAATTCTACAGCTACCAAGATGATGGTGTTCACCATACTTTTCATATGTCTGTTTAGCATGGTCTGTTGTTGTTGCTTTTCATATGTCTGTTTAGCATGGTCTGTTGTTGTTGCTTTCCATATGTCTGTTTAGCATGGTCTATTGTTGTTGCTACTTTTACATTACATTACATTGCATTTGGCAGACGCTTTTATCCAAAGCGACTTACAACAAGGAGGACATAAGCAATAGAGGAGGACACAGAGTAGAGACACAACAGACATATGTACTTCTGCATAGGGATAGAGAGAGAGAGAGCGTTGGATTAGTGTTTGTTAGTTATATTAGTTTTGTTAGGAAGGGAAGCAATCTTGGAAGAGAAGGGTTTTTACAAGCTTTTTAAAGATAGGGAGGGATGTTGCTGTTCTTGTCGCAACTGGTAGGTCATTCCACCATTTGGGGACAACCACGGAGAAGAGTTTAGAGTGACCTCTCTTTGTGAGAGGCGAGGGTACCGATAGACGATTTGTGTGAGCGGAACGCAGCGCCCTGGACGGGACGTGAGCCTGTAATAAGACATTGAGGTAGGCGGGGGCGGAACCTGAAATTACTTTGTAGGCTAGTGACAGAGCCTTGTGTTTAATTCTGGCAGCTACTAGCAACCAGTGAAGATCTCTGAAGAGTGGGGTAACATATGTCCTTTTGGGTTGGTTGAAGACCAGTCGCGCTGCCGCATTCTGGACCATTTGCAATGGTTTGATCGCACAGGCAGGTAGACCGTATAGGAGAGAGTTACAGTAATCGAGCCGCGAGGTGATTGACGCCTGTATTAGCAATTGAGCGGCATATTGGGTCAGGTACGGTCTGATTTGACATGATCTCGCTACGGAAGAAATGTGATCGGAGACAGATAGACGGTCGTCTAATATGACACCTAGGTTCCTAGCCACGTTGTTCGGGGCAACAGTGACATCGCCAATATTCAAGGTGAGGTCGTGGCAGATTGACTCATGGGCAGGGATGACCAGGAGTTCGGTTTTAGACAGATTAAGCTGGAGATGATGATCTCTCATCCAGGAGGATAGGTCAGAGAGACAGGCGGAGATGCGTGTGGAGACCGTGGTGTCGTCTGGTTGGAACGACAGGTACAGCTGTGTGTTGTCGGCATAGCAGTGGTAAAAGAAGCCATGTGAGCGGATAACATGAGACAGCGAGGTGGTGTAGATAGCAAACAGAAGGGGGCCTAGAACTGACCCCTGGGGAACCCCTGTGGAGAGGGTATGAGTCGATGACAGACGTCCTTGCCAGGCCACATTAAAGGAGCGCCCAATGAGGTAAGATTTGAGCCAGGAGAGGGCAGTGCCTGCAATGCCCATGTTGGCGAGTGTGGATAGCAGAATGTCGTGATTAACTGTATCAAAGGCAGCCGATAGGTCCAGGAGGATGAGCACTGATGACTGACCACGTGATCTGGCTGTTTTGAGGGCTTCCGTGACAGATAATAGAGCCGTCTCAGTGGAGTGACCGCTCCTGAAGCCAGATTGTTTTGGGTCGAGTAGGTGGTTATGGGTGAGGAAGCTAGTGAGTTGTTTAGCAACCGCCCTCTCAATGGTTTTTGAGAGGAAGGGAAGCATTGAGACCGGTTGGTAATTTTCGACCTGGGCAGGGTTGAGCGTGGACTTCTTCAGCAGTGGCGTAACTCTGGCCTGTTTGAAGGCAGCAGGAAATACGCCGGAGGATAATGAGGTATTGATCACCGATGTGATTTGTGGGACTACCGTGGGGGCAATAGCTTGCAGCAGTTTAGAAGGGACTGGGTCCAGCGGGCATGTAGTGGGGCGATTGTTCGTAATAAGTTTAGATACCTCATCTTCTGAGAGAGGGGAGAACGAGGAGAGTAACGCGCTGTTGTCCTGTGGGGGTAATGGGTTGTGAGTGGGGGGGTCACAGAATTGTTTGCTGATAGCCTTAACCTTGTCTGTGAAGAAGGAGGCGAAGCTGTCAGCAGTGAGGTTGGTGGCAGGTGGGGGTGGGGGAGGGTTGAGTAGCGACTTGAAGGTGGAGAAGAGTTTGCACGAGTCAGTGATGCTGCTAATTTTGTTATTATAATAGTCCTTTGTTGCTGTCGTGACCGAGGTGGAGAAAGACGCTAGGAGCGATTGGAAAGTCTCTAGGTCAGCGGGGTTGTTGGATTTGTGCCATTTGCGTTCTGCAGCTCTGAGTGCAGCGCGTGATGAGCGGATGACATCAGTTAGCCATGGGCGGGGCTGGGTGGAGCGTGCGGGTTTGGTGGAGAGAGGACACAGGGTATCTAAACAGTCTGTTTAGCATGGTCTATTAGCATATCTAAAATGTCTGTTTAGCATGGTCTATTGTTGTTGCTACTTCTTTCCAACGTTCTACAGTATTCTGTCACAGCCAAAATATTGGAGTATTAGAGTTTCAACATGTCACAAAATAGGAGAACTAAAGATGATACAATTGTTTAGGCGTTCTAATGCATGTTTTGTCTGCTCCCGGCTGACCAACCCTGGATGGCCATTTTTGAGATGGCATCGGAGAGGAATTTGGTCTCAAACCTCCCATTGGTTTCCACATAATTGGCAATGATAGTGGTTTTACTTTGGGTAACATGGGTTTCGCCTCTCCCCGCGAGCGTGACTAAAGAGAAGAGAGAACGGCAGCTCTCTTATTCATGGAAACTGTGAATGTATTTGTTTAGTTCTTCCTGGATGCACTAATGATAGTTGTAATAGTCAAGTCAGTTAGACCTATAGTCACAATATCATGCTGTTTACGGTATTTATTTTGCTCATGGAACCATCTTTTTTATCTGTACAGACTCTCTACTGTCAATTTCCATTTTAAGTTCAGAATGTTTATGCACATGTTAAGGCTGTTTTAATTTATTTTATGATTTAGTGTCAAGTCAGTCAGACTTGAAAAGGGGGACTGAAGGAATCTGAATAATAATAAGGACATTGCACATAACATTTTTAATGTTACATTTTCATGATTATTATTTTAACTCTCACAATCCAAACCAGAGCTTTGTAAAACACCTACGTAATGGCCATATCTGTGTCTGCCTCCAGAGTTGAGATGTTGTGTGTATTGTCACCTTGATTGTCTGTCCCATTCATTTGACTGTCTCAAGATGTGCCACATCCATGTTCCACACCTGGAAGGGGCTCCTCATTCCCGCCAAGCCAAAAAAGAGCTCATTCCCGCCAAGTCAAACAAAGAACCTTGCCACACACAGTTGTCTAATGCATATTAATTTAGGGTGGGTCTAAGGGGTTACACCCCTGTTGACCAAAGAGTATTTACTGGCTGTAGTGGTTGTGTTAATTCAGAGATACGGCTGATCAACACCTAAACTTCTGTCTCTCCATTGATGCATCAATGCAAGAATAAACCTTGTCCAGATTTTCTCCTCCATGCCGACTGAGCCTTCATAATCATATATGGCATAACAAAATTACTAGTAAAAATAATTACTATCAAGTTAGATCTCCCCATAGTGTAGGGTCAGTTGAAATGGTAAACTTATGTACTGGCTTCCGGTCCACGTCTAGATTGACATCCATAACAATGTCTTCTACCGAATCTTCTGTTTGCTCTTCACCATTTCCTTGAAGTACACTCTCCTGTACCTGGCTGGTGCCTTCGAACATATCCCCAATGACAACCTCTTCTGAGTCCTCTTCCTCACTCCCATCCATGCTCCCATCTCCCTCAAGAAGTACCGGTATATCCTTGTTTACCTGGTAATCATTGCCAACTCATTGGCTAACATTAGCTACCGCTAGCAACACCATCTCCCCCACTAGCATTACCGTTATTACTAGCTTCGGCTTTACCACTGCTAGTAACCGCAGTTCCTGGTGTTCTTACAAAAAATGACCTATTTCTGGAACATTTTAAATTGTGGCTAGACATCGGGAGTCTTTCTCTTTTTTATTTTTCTTATTGCACAACCACTAAGTTGATGCCTCTTCATTTTTCATTTCTGTCTTTTTTTTTAATGATACATTTGCGTACCTCTGGACTGACCCAACTGACAGATTGGGGAAAGGGGGGATAAATGGTCATGTCATCTCGATTTGTTCAATATTTTTACTATTAATGTTGTAATTATGAAATTAGTGTTCATGACAAGTTATATATAACCATTTAACAATTTCAAGTAAATAACATACAATTTACGAAAAATATTTTTAAAGTTTGTGTCATGTGGTGCCCCCCCAAATGGTTGTAAATGGTTGGTGCCCCTGGGCACCGTGCCACTGGCCCATATGGATAATCCGGCCTTGAGTATGCCATCTAGTACAAAGTACTCATGCTCTGCGTTCTTCATACGGTCAGTTGGCAAAGCATTAGCAATTAACTCTTGACTTTATTCGGAGCTGGAATCATCCTGGTTTTAGCAATGTGGCAAGGTAGGCAACCTTCTAACTGCAGTATGTTAACATATCCACCCCCTGTGTGCGACTTTTCGCTCGTTACTACACACTAGGGATGGGAATCTTCATCATCAAAGCGATACGATACGCATCTCGATACAATGCCAACGATTCGATACATTAACGATTAATGCAATTGCCAGTGGTAAGATGCGATACGATTCTCTCATATGCTGCGATACAGTGCGATACAGTACGATTTAATTTTAATACAATGTGGTTCAGTGCGATACGGTGCGATTCGATACGATGCAATGCAGAAGAAAAGTGCAGAGTAGTTCAAGTTATGGCAATTGAAGCATTAAAGCTGTGCCTTTTATTTTGAAACACAGGAAGTACAAAATAGAGTGCTTACAGGTCTCTCTGGAACTGTTGTATAAGTGCAGCAGTGGCGGATGCTGGTATTCCAAAGAGGGGAAGCTCACTGCCAACTTAATCATAAAATTTGTCCATTTACTTTAATACGTTAATTCTACCCTTCGTTCCTTCTCTAGAAAATGGTCTGCCATACTAGTGCTCTGCTAGCGGGCTAGTGCAGGTACGCTAGCGGGCTAGTTCAGGAGAGCTAGTGGGCTAGTTAAGTAGCACTAGCGCCAACCTACCTAACAGTATGATTCTAACGAAACGAAATAAAAAACGAACAACAAAATTGTAATAAACCAAAACGGAAATAAGTCTGAGTGTGATTTATATACAATGTAAGAAATGAACAAGTATTTTCGCTAAGGAAATGCTAACAAATTGGTCACTGTTTATCTTACGACTTCGCATGCAACATCCGCGATGGGACT
This sequence comes from Setipinna tenuifilis, assembly GCA_030347295.1. Classification (NCBI taxonomy): domain Eukaryota; kingdom Metazoa; phylum Chordata; class Actinopteri; order Clupeiformes; family Engraulidae; genus Setipinna; species Setipinna tenuifilis. The sequence continues at coordinate 1,470,132 of CM059276.1, read as the reverse complement.
GAGCTCCAGCAGCCAAGTGACAGTCTATGTATCAAAAACGCCAGCCAATCAAAACTGGATTCAGAGGTTCACCAATCAACACGGGGACTGCTTGAAGTCCAGACCAACAAAACTCCGCCCACCATTCCATTCACCCCCAGAGACGCTCTGCGTCCGGGGGCGGGAGAAAAAAAAGGCATTTCTCCAATGACCATCCAGTTTCCATGCATAGAAAATTAGGGGTCCGTGCTGGCCCATTGAAGTGCATTGACGCTGGACGTCTATGAGGAAATGCGTTGGCCAAGTGGAATGCTAAGTTAACAACACCAACTCAGTTGATTTGTGATAATGGGCCTATTATTAACAAACTGGTGTTTGAAATGGGCATATGTTAAGGCATTTTGTAAACATTTGACCATTACATTTTTTTTTTACATTTTAGGGGAAGCAGAGCTTCCCTTGCAGTCTTAGAGAAATCTCCTCTGAAGTGCAGCCAAATTCGTTGTGCTGCCTGTGTATTTCGTTGTGCTGACTGTGAAGGGACTTTTTATGTCATTCAACGACCTTGTTCAGAAGTACCAATTTTTGGAAAGCGGTGATTTCTGGAAATATTTACAAATTAGACACTGTGTAATAAAAAGATTTCAGTCACAGAATCTAACCAACCCAATTGTTGACTATCTAGAAAACCCTCTAAATCGCAAGGCATCGTCATTCTATCAAAATTCAATGTCTTTAACTAGTGGCAAATGTGATCATTTAAGAATAATTTGGCAGAGGGACCTTAACCCTTGTGTGGTGTTCGGGTCATTTTGACCCATTTTTAATTTTTAATTAAATTAAAATAACACAAAAGTAATGTATTTCCTCCTGATACTCTATGGCCTTGGGTTATTTTGTCTGAAAAACATGGTAATACAAAAAAAAAAAAATAGTGACCATGCTATCATACCCCTAGACATTTACATCCTTCAGAAGGTGTGCGGGTCAAATTGACCCGCATATTCATTGAGACACAGAAAACCACAGATATTGCAGTGGGAAAATGTTCAAAACTCTTTGCAAAAAACTGACATCTCTCTTTCAGCACACATTCATGCAACACACACACACACGCAGACACGCACGCACGCACACACGCATGCACGCATACACACGCACGCACGCACACACACACAGTCTGCATGTATATACAGGTTTACACACACACTGACTCAGACACACTTGCAACAATGTTGCAGTTGAAGTGTGAGAAACTCTTACTTTCTCGCAGTTTTACCTCCTGTAGAGGGGGAGCCTGTAGAACTTTATTCCAAAGCATTTAGACACTCTCAAATATTTGAATATATAAAGCTTTACTGAGTGGTGTGTTGATCACTTCAACTGTTACTCCGTACTAGTCACCATGAGCAAAAAGAGTGAGGAAAGATTTAAGAAGAAATATTCTGCACATAAAGCAGTTGAACTTATAATGGGAGAGGATGATGTATTTAGTGACATGGAAGAGGATTTTTCAGAAATGGAGGATAATTTAGAAAGTCATTGTGACAGTGACAGTGAAAGTGAATTTGAGGACGACCACACACCACAAGGAGCAACCTCATGTGGACCTCCACAAACACCCACTACACCAAAAGCTGGAAGACGTGTTCCACAACGAACCTCACCACAGGTCAATTGTGGAACCCCACCACCACCCAGTAGAGGAACCCTACAGCGAGCCAGACACAGAGCCTCAACACAGGTCAGTACAGAAATCCCTCAGGAAATAATAGAAGGAACTTCACTACAAACAAGTAGAGGAACTCCAGAAAGACCCACTGGAGCTGCGGAAGGATCTCCACAGAGAGTCACTGAAGAAACCCCACAGCACACATACTTGTCCAAGAATGGCCAGATTGAATGGTCTTCATCACCAATGATGCAGTGCCCCCGCTCAGCTGTGAACATAATAAGGATGACACCAGGGCCCACACGAATGGCAGTGACACATGTTCATGACATCAAATCAGCCTTTGAACTGCTCATTCCTAACTCAATCCAGAAAATAATACTGTATGTGACCAACCTTGAGGGTAGACGTGTTTTCGGGGACAAGTGGAATGAGATGGATGAAACACATTTGTATGCGTACTTTGGCATCCTCATTCTGGCAGGGGTCTACAGGTCAAGAGGAGAGTCAACTGAAAGTCTCTGGGATGCTGAAACCGGGAGAGCCATTTTTGGAGCCACAATGTCATTGGAAACCTTTCATGTGATCTCACGAACCATCAGGTTTGATGACCGTGAATCAAGACATGCCAGACGACAAAAGGATAAGTTGGCAGCCATTCGCACAGTGTGGGATATGTGGGTGGAATTAAAATGAGATCTGGCGACAGTTCTTCAATCAAAGTTAACAGCTCCCTCCTGCTAAATCTGAATCTCTGTATGAGCTCCTCGTCATTATAAATGTCAAGGGGGTTAGTTCTATCCCGTATCACACTCTTTCTCCGGAAAGCTCTTTCGTGGTACAGCCTGTGTACAAGACGTGCCATTTTTGTTGCTCCCGTTCTCGTAACTATAGAAATTGGGCCACATCTTACATTTACGCCTACCCCTGACCAGGTGTAAAATTTACGCCCGGTCTTAGCGAGAAAAAGGCTTAAGTCCCGCTGGTGCAATGGGCGTAACAATCTAGTTGGACTTAGAACGTTGAGTTAGGACCGACTTTTGTTAAGACTGGTCTTAAGCCCTGTTGGTGCAACCGGCCCCTGGTCAAAGAACACTGCATCACTGGCCAGTAAAGCCCAACAGCGACTCTACTTCCTCTGCAAGCTGAGGAGAGCCAGAGCCCCATCTCCCATCATGAACACCTTCTATAGAGGCACCATAGAGAGCATCCTCACCAGCTGCATCACTGTGTGGTATGGCACCTGCACCGTGTCCTGCTGAAAAAAGCTACACCGAGTAGTGAGAGCAGCTGAGAGGATCGTGGGCGTCCCTCTCCCCTCCCTGCAGGACATATACCACACCCACTTCACCCGCAAAGCCCTCTGCATTGAGGCTGATCCCACTCACCCATCCAATAGCCTCTTCAGTCTGCTGCATTCAGGAAGGAGACTGAGGAGCCTCCGGGCCAGGACCAGCAGACTGAAAGACAGCTTTATCCACCAAGCTGTCAGAATGCTGAATTCTCTCCGTGCCCTGCCCTCCCTCCCACATCTGACCCCCACACACACCACTTCCCTCTCCTGGTGTTCTTAGTGTAAGTGTCCCAGACTGGTGAAACTTACCTAAGGCACATATCTCTCCTCCACATCAAAGACACATCTCTCTTGTATCCCACTGCTCCACAGAAATTTCAATGCACATTTTTCTTTTGCACTACAACTATTGACACTGCTGCTTAAATGGCACCATTTGAGCGTTTATAAGATGTTTAATATTTACTGTGGGCCTAGGGAGCATTGCAATGACTTTGATAATGCTCAATGTTAAGTCTATGGACAAGTAGATAGTCAATTTGTTCAAAAAGTATAATTGTTAAAAAAAAGGTTATGTGATTGTCCAGTAGATCTACGCAACACAGTTTGAACGAAGTTTTGACATTAAGCGTTTTAAGCATTAATTTTGGAAAAAATGGTTAGAAGAATAAGCAGAAGAACAAAAGGAAGACTTAAAAGAACAGTACAGTGCACTTTCATGCACTGTAATTATTAAATGGACTAAACATGCAATATGGATGTCTTACAGTTTTTTCTGATCGCTTAAGCACATTTTTTGTACCTAAAAACTTTACACACAAATAACAAAACCTTTCACCAAATTAGCAAAACATTGTAGATACCTTGCAAAAGCTAACACAACTTGCTTAACTCTGCAAACCTTTGTAAAAATGGTGTTTTTGTACCAAACAGTTCCAGAGGGCAATTTGACACTTCTCCAAAAACACATCTGTAACTCTGTGAGTTTTTGTCATTCAAAAATATAAGTGGCACCATTACAAACCTTGAAACTTCCAGTTTTCAAATATATATATATATATATATATATATATATATATATATATATATATATATCTATCTTTTTTTTTTTTTAAAGAGAGTGAAAAGAAATCTTTGGATTTTCTGTACTACTACTGTACTACTGTCACCCGAGGCCACACCTATCGCTATTCACAGGTAAAGTACCCGGTGCTTGAGTGGCTATTCAGAGGTGAGAGCACGCCCCATTCAAACTTTTGACCATTCCCTTATGCAAAAATAATGCATTGTGTGTCAGGAGTACTGCCATTCTTTCTGTGGCACAGCAATTGGTATGAATGCCAAGGGGGTGGGGGCCATCAGAGGTGTTTCACACCCATCTAATTAGTATTGGACTAACAGAGACACTGGCTTGACATAAAATTACCTTTTTGCATTTTGTATGGAAACAACAAAACATTTCTAAATGCCCTTTTTACTTTTATGCAGCCAACACTTTTGTTTACAAGGTTCAAACTTCAAAAGTCTTGGCTAGATATATTTATTGTGTGTTTTCTTGCACTGTTTGAAGACCTCTAAAACCTGTTTTTTGTACAGTTGTGTTTACACTCAATTTAAATAAAACGTGTTTGTATTACATTCACTTTACTTTCATATTATTTCTTGTTAGGCTTTTCAGAATACAACCATATATGCCACTTTGCGTAGATGTTTACAGTTAGTTAAAATACTTGAAAATTTCAGGGTGTTGCAAACAGCCTCAAAGTCTCTGAAAGGCCTTAGACTCCAGAGGGTTAACACAAACCATCATATTAATTAGCACACAATGCGGCAACTACACACTAATGGTATCAATGAAAAACACATCTGGCTGTTGGTTTCTCTGTGCACAAGATATTTTCAGTTTGAAGTCATACACAGGGGTTCAACTCAACACACAGGGATTCAAAGTTCAAGTATGGATGTTCATTTACACACATCAATACAAACATTTTTTTTCCGAGGGAAAACACAAGAAAACGCACAGTAATTTCACTGAGAGAAAAAAAACAAGAAGTCTACATCTTGTCGTCTCTCTGGGTCCAGCCACAACATTTTGTCAACATTAGCTGTAATATCTTCTAGTCAAAGGCACTGACAAAAAATATGCCTGGAGTGCAGTATCAAGGCCTGACATGAGGCTTAGTCAATGTCTGTGATGGCGTGCCATCACTAGGGTTGTGTGTAGGCTCTGACTACCATACCAACAAACCTGGCTCTGTGGTGTTGTTGTCAAAGTGCATGTTTGATACCCTGGAGACCTGGGTTCAAAGCCAGGTGGGGTGACCTTTTTTCCACTTTACTACAATATCCCTGTATGCCTCCTCCATTGCCTGTAGAGGGGCCATGCATTGCTTCATCCACAAGAATCAGCTCATGACCTATGGCATCTGCCTTTAGCTCCATCACTCTCTGGAAAACACAAAACAAATGCAGCACAGCAGGCCCATGCACAGCCCTAGAGTATGCACTTCCAGATTCAGTACCAATGATACTATAGCCTTATACCCTATGATGCTTGCTACACTGTAGTGGCTCAGGTTAGGCTGAACCCATTGGTCAGCTTCCCTCAGGGTCATTCCACTGTCCACTAAAGACTGACTAGATGTACTGCATAGCGGTACATGGTATGACCGCAGTGTATTGACATGTGGGAACTGTTGGTATCATGAGTGTGTGGTAGAGCAGTGTTGTGACTTGAGAATTTGTGTGGAAATGATTTCTTGGAAGTGAGCATGGATGTGGGTTTTGAATGAATGGCATTCTGTGTGTTTGTGTAGTGTGTAGGAGTGATTTGTGAAAAGGATAGATGTTGTCATAGTATGTATGCAGGCTACATGTGTTTCATTTTGTACCATCATACAGCATCCCCTATGGGACAAATTTTATGGCATGTACTGTGCTTTTAGAGGTCTTTGTGCTGATCGTGCATGACATTTTGTGCAGTTCCCACCTACTTGGTGCAAGATATTGGCAATTGAAAATCCAAGTTTTTTCATTTACCCATATCACTAGGAGGCACTATGTCTCACATGAGTGTTTATGGGCTGGGTTGACACATGGCATACTAAGAAAAAAGTATGGCATACTAAGAAAAAAGTGTTGTCTTGGGCAAATGATTATTTAACAAAATCTGTTTCTGGGCATGTAGTTTCAATGATAACTATCACACCCTGCAAAGAAATGTCACACAATTTGGTGCACATTAAAACAAAACTGTTTAGAGTTGGCATTTCAAGTTTGACCAAATTTAAGCCATTAGAAGCCAAAATATGGACTTTTGAAGAATTTTAAGCTACGTTTTCAATTTTCATTGACATGTCACCTTTAACTGGTTCATTTCCAAGATAAATCCTTTAATAACTTTTTGTTAGCATTGTCTGTAGATGACACGTACCAAATTTGGTAAGAGTGAACGACCTATGATGAGTTCGTTTGGTTTCGCTTTCGCGATATTAATATTTCACGGAAATTGTTTTCATTGAAAGTGGGCGTCGAACAGTGTTTTTAATGCATGAGGGTCGATAGATTTCAAGACAAAAATAATTGGTTGTAAACATTAGCGTTCTCTAGGTAATAAGCAAAATAACATTTTGTACAATTACAACGCCCCCTTTTGGCCAAATTGTATGGCATGTGCTGTGCTTTTAGATGTGTTTGTGCTGATCATGCATGACATATTTTGTGAGGTTCCCACTTTCTCGGTCCAAGATATTAGCAATACAAAATGCCAATTTTTGCATTTACCGATATCTCTTGGTGGTGCTGTGCTTCAAGTGAGTGTATATGCGCTGGGTCAATATGCCTCTGTAGCACTGATATATCACAAAAATGTCATGTTGCTGGGTGAAACATTCATTGAGTTATTCAGCAAAAAGTTTTGGCTGTCTTCCCCTCTTTGACCGACACTGGCACAGCAAGGGGGTGGGCCTTGGGGGCCAAAAGCTTCTAGTCACTCAAAAATGTTTAGGTCTACATGCCTACAAAGATTCATGTCCCCCAGAGTTTCAGTGTCCTGGCAGTCTTTGCAGAAAAATCGGTGAAAAAAAAGTCATTAAGAAAACTATCATACACTGTCTGATTTGTGATTGAGTGAGCATCTGCTAGTCAATGTATCGTTTTTGGGTTCGTTGGCTGACATCACCAGACTGGCTCCCAAGCTTGCACAGTAGACCACGGTGGACATGTGACCAAGCTGAAAATTGAATATTTGGCTTCATCCGGTCAAAGTGAAAATGTCGTTTTGTGACATAATAATTTGTACATATGTGTTTCTAGAAGACCTCTTTAAACAAAATCACGTGTTAATTTAGTTATAAATCCAACCTGCATATTGCACTTTAAAGCAACACTATCCTGTTCCGTTGAGAAGTTGGATAGTATCTCTTTAACTTTATCTCCATTGATACTTCACACCAATAGGTGGCAGCAATACCCCATATCGGATTGTAAACAGCGAGGCTCAGAAGAAGAAGAAGAGGCGGAAGCATAGACATCATATTACTAGACTGGGCGTTGAATGCTGGGACGCCGGAAATAAAGGGCGCCATATTGGAGTGGTGAACGATTGCCAAGCCAACGGTCTTTGCCTTTGTTTTAGTGTGTGTTGTGAACCTGTTTAATGTGTGTTGTGAACCCGCTTGTGTTGATTTTTATTATTATTATTTTATTATGTTTCACAATAAATACATAACTATGTAATCTGGTTGTAACAGTCCTAAATTTCAAATGCAATTATTACACATTATCTCCATAGTGTATTTGTTTCCAGAATAACATATACGTGTTAATAATTGTCATTCTCACTGAGAAATCAAGAGTGATGTGTAATTTCAGGATATGCATGATGGATATGCATGCATGCAGCCTGTATTATAACGTTTGGTCAAGTATGAACAATATCCCTTGAACCATGTTTTTTTTTAGAATTGCTTCACGGATGACATGAAAAACTGTTATTTTAGCGAGATATTATTTATTAAATGCGGTGATAATTCATTGCTCCTGTCAAACCGGTTATATTGAGTGGAGCGAATCACCACTTCAAGATGGCGGCCCCGTGTGCCGTTCGCTCCAGTGGAAGGTAGGTTCGTTGCTCAGTCTATGTATATGATGTCTATGAACTGAAGTACCGTGTAGCCAGCGACAGTAAGCCACAGTACGCGACAATAAGGATCAAGATGGCGGCGAAAAACTATCAAAATAAAAGAGTGCATAAAGGTTCGGTTATGAAGTTTGCTTTTGCCAATATTTCTATGTTTTTACGACGTGGATGGGTTGTAACTACCCCACCTGTATGTAGCCTACAGTGCGGCTTAGGCTAATTTTGCAATTTCAGTAGACTCGTCTTGCAAGTTAAGCTAACATTTTATCTCAAGACCTGCACCTACATGTATATGGCTTCACAGTCAGACATCACTTGTCTCCTAGCAGGTCAGGGAGTACAGAGCGACTGCCAGTAAACACCATCTAGGGCAAGTAGCGCAAATTTCTTAACCGACTGGGAAAACCAGAAAACAAATGATGAATCAATAGTGACAATGCATTGGCATTGCATGAGGCCTGGTACCTACACGGACGTATTCTACATAAAGGCCTCTTAATAATGTTAAATTACATCATATTAGGATTACATTTCACCCCCCTTTTATATATGCACAACTTGTTATTTTCTCAGCCAAACAATTTTTAGGTCATGTGTGCATTATAATGGTAGGCCCAATAGGTACCATTCGGCTGGTATTTTCTATGGCCTGGTACCTACACGGACGTATTCTACATAAAGGCCTCTTAATAATGGCACTGAAAAACTGGGGATTTTATAGACATACTAAGGCAACAGGTGACATGAAACAGCCAATGATGGCCACAGAGAGTTAACAAGGTATTCAGTGCCTCTCTCTCAGATCGTCTGCAACCAAGACTCTCCTGCTTGCTGGCTTACCGCTTCATCTGACTCTTGGATCTGAACCTGAATTCTGCCTTGTTCTACGACTTGTCTACTGTCCCGGTAACCTGACCCGCCTTCTGTATCTGACTCTCGAATCTGCCTGCCATTGTCTGTACCGTTGCTTGTGCCCCTGCCTTCCCTACTCCTCTGCCCTTCTGTGTGTGCTCCTCAGTGTGAGACGTCTGCCAGCCAGAACACCAACGCCACCCGGGCCGCTGCCACCAGAACACCATCTCCCTGTACCAGACGTGGGCCGGAACCTGTAATCTCTTGACCCCAACACTGACACGAACACTCACTCCCTCTTCCCCCTTAACCCTTCAATAAACTCTTTGAACGTGACGCATCTGGGTCTCTCGTCTGTCTGTGCATGACATAAGTCACATTTCCAAGAGGGCCATCAGCATCATCAAAGACACCACACATCCAGCACACAAACTGTTCTCTGCTACCAGCTGGGAAGCGATACCACAGCATGCAGTGCCGCGCAACAAGACTGGGCATCAGCTTCTTCCCACAAGCAATCAGGCTCATCAACACATTGAAGGAAAATTCCATGAACATTTCAAAAATGCGACCGGCACTTTACTGTCTTGCGCATTACTTAATGCTCCTACACCTTAACTCCACTTAAACCTTACTTGCGCCTACGCTATACATGCACCTTAAACACTGCACAGTATCACTGCACATTACAGTACACTAAACTACTATATAATACACACACTGCAAAATTCTATTACACATTTCCACTTATATATCTACCTCAATCAGTCACCTACCTACCTAACAATTCTCTTCTGTTGGAAGTCTGTTGTCTGCATATAGAAGGAAGTTGACAATAAAAGTTGTCTTGACTTGAGAAAGGGATATTCAGTCCAGTCAAAACTTTTTTTTCCAATTGCTGACTCAGAGGCAATGCAGGAAAACAGTATTTGGTGTACTCGCTCACAAATCATATTGCAAAATGTGTTTTATATATATATATATATATATATATATACAGTATGCAACATAAGTGAGTACACCCCTTACATTTTTGTACATTTTTATTATATCTTTCAATGGGAGAAGTGTAAACATAAAACCTTTTTCTACAACGTAAAGTAGGCAGTGTACAACTTGTACAATAGTGCAAATTTGCTGTTCCCTCAAAATAACTCAACACACAACCATTAGTGTCTAAACCCCTGCAACAAAAGTGAGTACACCCCTTAGTGAAAATGTCCAAATTGTGCCCAAAGTCTCAATATTTTGTGTGGCCACCATTATTGTCCAGCACTGCCTTAACTCTCTTGGGCATGGAGTTTACTAGAGCTTGACAGGTGGTCACTGGAATCCTTTTCCACTCCTCCATGACGACATCACGGAGCTGGTGGATATTAGAAACCTTGCGTTCCTTCACCCTCTGTTTGAGGATACCCCACAGATGCTCGATAGGGTTCAGGTCTGGGGACATGTAGGCCAGTCCATCACCTTCACCCTCAGTTTATTTAGCAAGGCAGTGGTCATCCTGGAGGTGTGCTTGGGGTCGTTATCATGCTGAAAGACCGCCCTGCGGCCCAGTTTCCGAAGGGAGGGGATCATGCTCTGCTTCAATATGTCACAATACATAGTGGAATTCATGGTTCCCTCATGGTTCATTCATGGTGTAACTCCCCGGTGCCTGCAGCACTCATACAACCCCAAACCAGGACGCTTCCTCCACCATGCTTGACCGTAGGCAGGATGCAGTTGTCTTTGTAGTCCTCCCCTTTTTGCCGCCACACACACTGGACACCATCTGAGCCAAAAAAGTTTATTTTGGTCTCATCAGACCACAGGACATGGTTCCAGTAATCCATGCCCTTAGTCTGCTTGCCTTTAGCAAACTCTTTGCGGGCTGTCTTGTGGGCCATCTTCAGAAGAGGCTTCCTTCTGGGACGATAGCCATGCAGACCAGTATGATGCAGCATGCGCCGTATGGTCTGCGCACTGACAGGCAACCTCTGCAGCAATGTTGGCCCTACCCCTGCAACCTCTGCAGCAATGTTGGCAGCACTCTTACGTCTATTCTGAAGACACAGCCTCTGGATATGACGCTGAGCACGCACACTCAACTTCTTCGGTCGACCATGGCGAGGCTTGTTCTTAGTGGAGCCCGTCTTCTTAAGTCAAGTCAAGTCAAGTCAAATTTATTTGTATAGCGCATTTCATACACAAAGGCAGTTCAATGTGCTTAACAAAAATAAAAGCAAAGGACAATATAAAAGCATAAAAGATAAAAGATAAAATAAGATTAAAATATTTGTAAGATAAAAGACAGAGTAAATCAGAAAGCAACAGTTAAACATAAATAATAAAAAATAAGTTAATTAAAAGGTGAATCACCAGCAAAAAGCATCTGAAAACAGTTTGGTCTTAAGTCTAGATTTGAAACTTCCAACAGTAGGAGCATTTTTGATGTCTTCTGGAAGCTGGTTCCAAAGCTGAACTGCATAGCAGCTAAACGCTGCTTCACCACATTTTGTTGTGACAGCAGGTTTTACCAACAGTTGTTTCTGCTGTGATCTTAAAGACCTAGTTGGTTCATATAGCAAGAACATATCCAACAAATATTTTGGTCCCAGCCCATTTAGTGTTTTAAACACAAGAAGCAATGCCTTAAAGTCAATTCTATAACTGACTGGGAGCCAGTGCAGGGACCTTAAAATTGGAGTAATGTGTTCAGTTCTTCTTGCTTTTGTAAGAACCCTTGCTGCTGCATTTTGGACCAGTTGAAGCTGTTTGATGGTCTTTTTAGGAAGGCCTGTGAAAAGGACATTGCAGTAATCTACCCTGCTGGAAATAAATGCATGTACAAGTTTTTCTAGATCTTGTTTTGACATAAGACCTCTAAGTTTGGCAATGGTTTTTAGGTGATAAAATGCAGATTTAGTGATTGCTTTCATATGACTGTTGAAAGTTAGTTCACTGTCAATAAAGACGCCAAGGTTTTTAACAGTATCTTTTGCTTTAAGCCCTTTAGTCTCAAGAGCAGTGGCAATCCTAAGTCTTTCTTTCTTTTTCCCAAATATAATTACTTCAGTTTTGTCTGCGTTCAGCTGAAGAAAATTGTTGGACATCCAGTTGTTTATTTGGTCAATACACCTGTAGAGAGACTCAAGCGGGGCATGGTCATCAGGTGATAGAGCTAAGTAGATTTGAGTGTCATCCGCATAGCTATGATAATTAATTGAGTTGTTCTTGATGATTTGTCCAAGTGGGAGCATATAAAGATTGAATAGTAATGGACCAAGGATTGACCCCTGAGGGACACCACAGGTCAAGGGCACAGGTGCTGATGTATAGTTTCCGATAGCAACAAAGAAACTCCTTTGTTGCAAGTATGATTTCAACCAATTTAAAACTTTACCAGTGAATCCTACCCAATGTTCGAGTCGATGTAGTAGTATGGAGTGATCAACAGTGTCAAAAGCAGCACTAAGATCCAGTAAAACCAAGACTGATGTTTTGCCAGCATCAGAGTTAAGACGTATGTCATTTATAACTTTAATCAGAGCTGTTTCAGTGCTGTGATTGGCACGGAAACCTGACTGAAACTTATCGAAGCAATTATTTGATGTCAGAAAGGCAGTTAATTGATTAAAGACTATTTTTTCAATTATTTTCCCGATAAATGGTAAATTGGATATGGGCCTGTAGTTGTTAAGCACTGAAACATCAAGGTTATTCTTTTTGAGTAAAGGTTTTACAACTGCTTTTTTCAAAGAGGAAGGAAAAATGCCAGTCTGTAGTGATGTATTTATAATCTTAAGTACATCTGTTGATACTAGGTGAAGAACAGATTTGAAAAAGATTGTCGGCAAAATGTCTAATTCAGATGTGGATGAACTGAGATTTTGTACAGTTTTTTCAAGAATATCATAATTAACTAAGCTAAATGTTGGCAATGAGCTAAGACCCCCTCTCACTGGAGCCAATGGTTCCAGATTTTGGGCTATTTGCAATTGAGAAGCTATATTTAGTCGTATTTTATCAATTTTGCCTTTGAAAAAAGATGCAAAGTCGTTGCATTTATTAACTGAGAGAAACTCAGGAGGCAACTGTGATGATGGGTTTGTTAACGTCTCAACAGTAGAAAATAGCACACGGGCATTGTTGACATTGCTGTTTATGATATTAGAGAAGTAAGACTGTCTTGCTTTAGTAATTTCCGAATTATATTTACGGAGCATCTCTTTATGGATTTGATAGTTGATCTGAAGATTAGATTTACGCCATTTTCTTTCGGTCTTTCTACACTCTCTCTTTAGCAGTTTAACCATTGAATTCAGTTTCCAGGGTTTTTTTTGCTTGTTAGTGACTCTCTTGAGTTTTAAAGGAGCAATACTATCCATAATGTGTGTCATTTTTGAAGTAAAATTTGTCATTAGTTCATCTGCACAGTTTGATGGTTGACTTAGGGGCTGTGGGAGTGCCTGCTCAAAAAGAAGACATGTGTCATTGTTTATAACTCTCCTTCTTACAGTCATAGACTGCTTCTGAATGTGAGGGGACATGGAAGCATCAAAGAAAACACAGAAATGATCAGATAAGGCCAAGTCTATGACAGTTGTAGAGACATTAAGACCCTTTGTGATGACAAGGTCAAGGGTATGGCCAAGAGAGTGTGTTGGTCCCTGTACATGCTGTGTTAGGTTGAATGTATCGATCAGTGTGAGTAACTCATTGGCAGAGGTGTTTTCTACATTATCTGCATGCAAGTTAAAATCCCCTGATATAATAAGGCTGTCAAATTCCAAACAAATGTTCGATAGCAGTTCTGCAAACTCCTCCAGAAAAAGTGTTGCTGACAGTCTTGGTGGTCTGTAGATAGTCAGTAGTAACATACTAGGAGAACACTTAATGAGTGCACTTAAGTACTCAAAGGATGTAAAGTTGCCAAATGTTGTCTGTTTACACTGAAAAGATGCTTTGAATATGTTTGCTATTCCTCCTCCCCGTCTATTATCTCTTGTGACACTCATGAAATCTAAATTTGGGGGAGCCGATTCGATAAGGGTAGTAAAGCTGTTTGCTTGTTCCAGCCAGGTTTCAGTAAGAAGTAAAAAATCAAGTTTGTATGAGCAAATAAAATCATTAATTAAAAATGACTTGTTAGCGAGTGATCTGATATTTAAAAGAGCTAGTTTTACAGTGAGCTTAGGGGTCATATCCACTGATGCGTTCTGAGGTTGTTTTGGAACAGGCAGGAGATTAGACTGGTTTACCCCATTCACAGGATGCACACGAATTTTTCTTCTTCTTGTAAGCACAGGAATAGAGAATGGCCTTGGCATCCTGGGTCCCAGCTTGTTTTCAAAACTACCCTTAATGCAGGGACCCGCAGCATATCAGACAGTACACTCATCAAGGTCGTCCCTACTGCCACTGTTAGTGCACTGAATCTGTCCACATTCCAAGCCGTTAGCTTGATCAGGGGATCTTTCTGCTGGCAGAGGGGGTGGTGGTGCCCTGCGCTTTTTGGGTGCTGTAACGTATGGGTATGCAGTTGATGGTTGTGGGCTCATGAAAGCCTGTCCATAGGGGTTTTCTGCTTGTTTTGAGTGTCTCGGGCTGGAGAAACTCAGTCTAGCTATTGGCAGCAGTCTCCGCATACTTGCAGGGAACTGCAGGCGGGGTGGTGATGGAGATGGTATGAAATCAGGGGTTTCTGGTGAAACAGTGGTAGTTTGCGTTTTGTCAGTCATGCTGGGTGGTGAAGATGTTCCTGTGTTATCTGGTGCTGTGTGCTCATGGTCTCCACTTGATGGCTGAGGTCTGGGGCAGCCTGACGCAGATAGTTGGTAGTGAGTCGCTCCAGTAGTGTCCTTGTCATCATGCACCCGCAGTGGCAAGGAGCTGGATGGTGGTGCGTCAGAGGTCGGATGATTTCCTGGAACTGTATCAGATGCAGTTGCGACTGCCAGAGGCATATCCAAGGTCTCAGCAGAGGAGATGATTGGACCTTTCTCTTTTTTCGCTTGTGAGGGCCATTGTTTTGGCTCACCAGAATGTTTGTTGATGTACATGACCGTTTCAGTTTGTACCCCAACAGAGTCTTTATCAGCCATGATTGGTTCTGTCTGCACTGCTACAGAGCGCTTATCAGCAGGTTGACCCAAGGTCGGTGAAGAAACGATTGCATGGTAGAGAGAGAGGCGATAGTGGTCAGCCAGGACTTTGGCCCCAGTCCAGCTGAGTTCTGTGCTATTTGGTCTGAAGAATGCTCTGCGATTCCAAAACAGGTTAAAATTGTCTATAAAATTCATCCCAAGTGAAGAGCATGTCTTTGCTAGCCAAGTGTTTAGACTAAATAGTCGAGAGAATGCATAGCTTCCCTGTGCTGGAAGTGGGCCACTGATAAACGTTTGCATTCCAAGCTCATTTAGGGCACAGAAAAGTCTTCTTTGACACTGAGCTGTTCTCTAAAAATGTAATTTGCTCCAACATGCACAATGATACGTTCAATAGCTTTATGATTTGACACTATCTTTGAGATACTGTTTTTAGTGTCAGAAATGGATGCATTAGGAAGGCAGCAAACGGTCATCCATTCTCCTTTTAAATTTCTTACCGAGTCGCCTATAACAAGGGTTGTTGGAGAAGCAGGTGTTGATGGCTGTTTTTCCTTTTTTCCCACTGCTCTTTTCTCACGGTTCAGTCTCTGTCTATGGTGAATTGTTTCTCTAGGAGCTTCTGGTTCCAGATGTCTGAGGCACTCAAATCTGTTTTGAAGTACTATGGGATGGTGGATTTGCATAGGCCCAGAAATGTTGTAGTTTTCAGCACTAGCTCTGTGTCTGGACTGATGCCCATAGTGTATGGGTGTAGTGACAGCAGAACGCACTGGTGTTGAGGTAAATACTCTTTTCTTTTTGGGTCTAGCACCTTGTTTATGCCAGCGGTCTGTACTCACATTTTGCCTTGTGAAGTTGATGGTATCAGCCGGCTGTGGTGCATTCTCTGCGTTCCCAAATGTGGAATCAGTTGCCGGACTCCTTTCATTAGATGTCCTGCGTATTTCGTCTGCCTTTGATGAACAGGCATCAATTTTTGATTCCAGGATGGAAATCCTCTGTTCAAGCTCAAAGCATTTTCCACAGAAGTTTCTGGGGCTTCGCATTTTGTTATAATCCCAGTCAAGTCGAGTCAAGGCGAACTCCTGTGCTAGCTGTGTTGTCTAACTTTTAAACCTAAACTGTAAACTTACACTAACAACTGAAACTTTCTGTCCCTTGTTATACTGGCTAAATTTGTGAAAATTGTGAAGAGAAATAAAATAAAAACAGTGAGAATAGTGAAAAAAGAGAAGGTCAAGCAGGAGCAAGCGAAAAAAGCGTCCTACTCGCTTGAGTAGGAGGACTTAAAGCGCTGTATGGTCTTGGCCACTGTGCTGCAGCTCAGTTTTAGGGTTTTAGCAATTTTCTTATAGCCTAGACCGTCCTCATATAAAGCAATAATTCTCGTTTTTATATCCCCAGAGAGTTCTTTTCCATGAGGTGCCATGTTGAACTTGTAATGACCAGTATGAAAGAGTGTGAGAGTGATAACACCAAATTTAATACACCTGCTCCCCATTTACACCTGAGACCTTGTAACACTAACGGATCACATGACACCAGGGAGGGAAAACTGCCAATTGGGCACAAATTGGACACAAATTGGACATTTTCATTTAGGGGTGTACTCACTTTTGTTGCCAGTGGTTTAGACATAAATGGTTGTGTGTTGAGTTATTTTGAAGGAACAGCAAATTTGCACTATTATATAAGTTGTACACTGCCCACTTTACGTTGTAGAAAAGTGTTATATCTTCAGACCTCTCCCTTGGAAAGATATAATAAAAAATGTACAAAAATGTGAGGGGTGTACTCACTTATGTTGCATACTGTATATATATATAGCCTACATATATATATTGTGTGTGTATGTGAAGCACTCTCAGCTGCCTCTGTATAAAATGCGCTATAAATGAACTTGCCTGCCTTTAATACGTCATATCCATACAACAGTATGTGTATGAAGTGTGAAGTTTAATGCCTTAGTTTATTCTGTTTTTCTGCAATACAAGATAGCAATGAGGTTTGGTCCACATTTTCATTGGTAGGACGTTGGAGTGTTTGATAATTTCTGATGGCAACAGATTGCCAATTCACACCAGCGGTTAACACGGCTTAAGAGGATGTTCTATTTTTGATAAGAAGAAAAAATACCCAGTGTCGTGCAAAACATTTTCGGTCCTTCAGACCATCAGTGCCACTGACGATGTCAATGGTGAACGACCAAAAACGTTTTGCACGACACTGCGCCGTGACGGGCGGGTCAGCAAAAAGAAGAGGTGTGGTCTGGCGCAAAGCGCACCAGATGAGGACGCATAAACCCTTTGCGCTTTTGATTAATAAAAAGGTCCTTTTTCGTCACTGGCGCATTGTTGAAAAGCTATTTTAGAAGCGCACAACGCTTTGAACCCCGATGTACCTGCTGCTGCGCCAGAGAGGCGAGCTGAACTGGCAGAAAAGTTGCAACATGTAGCCTATAGCCTGTATAGCCATGTATTTTTATGTTTTAGTAAGCAAAGAGGCACAAATAATAAGAGGATAGCAATGTTCTGCAGTTTCTTTTGTCGCTTTAAATAAACAGCGATTGCAATGTTCTGCAGTTTATTTAATAAACAGTGTGGCAAGTTGTAAGAAATGAAATGGAGTAATCATCAAAAAGAAAACTAGTGGACTAATGGTAAACCATGGTAAACTAATGGTTTGATGGACCTCCACCTTTTATTTTTGATGGTTTTTTTTTGATGAAGCTCTAATACGCAGGCTACGTAGGTTTAAAATGGCGGCTGGGGTATTCAAACATAGCCTGTAATTATAACTTTTCAATGTCTAAAGACTAATAACTTAGTTGTTTTTTTGAAGATGTTTTTTTGGTCATTGTTTGTATGGTTTAGTTTTAAAATCGTATTCCCAAGAAAAACATACGGCTGTTTATTGATCAGGATTAAACAAAGCCACGACGATAAAAAGGACCCTGTCGTGCCCCACGTGCGATTTTGGACCAATCATATATAACTTAAATTCGTCTAACGTCATTTCCGTCAGTCTTCCGTTCAACCGATCCGGCAGTTCAATCTATGCGGTACCGACAGCAGCTAATGCCTTACTGTAAACTGTAAATGTTTATAATTGAGGTTATAATTTGCAGTTAATCGTCGCATTTATAAGACACATCTGGACATGGACACAGACAATACGGAGTACAGATCACCTGGCATGCCGTTTGGGGGGTATTATAATAAACTATGCTCACTGACGCCGTCGGACCCAAGCTTTAAAACAGAGCTCAACCTCTTGCTGGATGAACTTATTTCCGAAAACTACAGCAACAGTGCTACAAGAGACAGCATACAACTAGAGGTACTGAATCAAATATAAACATTTGTAATCAAAATGTGGAGGTTTCCAATTTCATGTGTTTACTAGAGAGTATATTCAAGTCCCGTGTGAGAGCCACGTTGAGCTTGGTCATTAACCACACATACGAGTTTCTTAATGTGTGCGATACATACGGAAAACAGAGACCAATCACTGACCTAAAGACCCTGAACTGGGTAGCAGTGAGGTGGTGCCACCCTTGCTCGTGAATTAAAAGGCCTACATTCGAGCAGTTGCTGGATGTAGTAGGTCTAGAGATTTTTTACTAGGGTTGGCAAAAGAATGGCATGGGGTTCAGCAGGGTGGCAGTGAGAAGTTTAACTTCCTAACTTTGACTTATTTATTTCAGGTGATGTCTGGGCATAAGAATTAAACACATAAATATTCAGTTTTGATAGTTAATGTTTTCGTAACCTAAGCTCAAGAAAATAGAATCGAAAATGCTGCTGTATTATGTTCTTTTCGTTCCTGTTTTGATTTGAGTATCTGTTATCTGTACCCTCATGCACAGATGTGTACATGAGGGTACAGATTTTTGTGTACACTGTGTACATGTGGTTCCCCTACAAACAAGTTTTTAAAGTAGCATTTGAACAAATATGCGCATTAAGTACAGTACTAATGCATTTTTTTTTGCATAGGCCTCATTTTTCACCTCCCCATCTACCCTAAGATGACCACTGTTTAGAAATCCATCAAATTAAAGCTGTTGTTGTACAGGAATCATACATTTAATAGCAATAACAAAGAATAAAAAATTAATACCCCCCCCCCCTTCTTTATAGATAAAAGCAGGAAATGTCTATATAACAATTTAGACGCCTCTCAATTTAGTTTGACATTTTGTAACACAATTTCCACCACTTGCCTTTTCTCCTCATTTTAGATTAATTGCTCACAGATTAGATGTCTTATCAATGTTTATGTTTATACAATAGGAGGCGTGGTTTATTATTTTGGCCACATTTGACCCCAAAATGGCTTTTAGGTTGCTGTTTTAAAGGGTGAGCTATTTTTTGTATTCTTTCTTATGGACTTCTCCACAACAAGACCTTTATTTGATACAAAACATGATATGTTTTTAAGCATAAAAGTACATTTAGCTGATTTTCTACTGAGTACCCCCTACAGTACAGGCACAATTCATATTTTTGCACAATTATTACTGCATAAACAAACTGAACAAATATGTGGTGGTACGTATCGTAGAGTCTGTTGCATTGTGGTGGGGGTAGTTTAAATGTAAGAACTTTTCCCCTTGATGCCTGTACCTGAATGATAACCTTATGCTTCTGAGAGCCAAGAACCCCTTCACAGATTTATTTTTTACCCCCTTGAAGTGTTCCAAGTACCCCCAGGGGTACCTGTACCCCTGTTTGACAACCACTGCCCTAAACATGCATTAGCACAGTTATCTTGAGGTTCTACTGGACTATGAGGTCCAGTTGGAGGCCTGATGGTGCTGATGGACTGTCCAACTTCATTGGCATACTATGGCCTTGTTCGCTCTTCCTAAATTCCCTACCTGCTCTTCTGTAGTGTGCTGCTCCTGTTTTCCCTGCTGCTCTTCAGTTTTGTGTAATGCCACCATTTTCCTCCTTTGCTCCTTATGCTTTGTAGCTTTTACATTAGACATTGAATTTAAATGTACTTTATTTTATTTCACAGACAGTAAATTGACTAAAAAAAGAGAGACTTGTTTATCCCCCAACTGATCTTTCTTTTATACCTTCTTCAATGTTAAATGTACATCTGGCAAAATGTCTAGGGTAGAGTTGCATGGTAAACCAGTACTGATTTGGTACTGAGGCATTTAAAACGGTACTATACTGCATTTGGATAGGACCGGTACTTGCATGTGATGTTGTAACTACAGCTGAGAGGACAAGAAGCAAGCCGGAGCTTGTAGAGAAAAAAGACTTTGGAGATGGCTTAAAAACAAATGAGCAAGGCGAGGCAATTGACACTGATGCACCATTGTGTAAACGGTGGTTTAACCCCTTAAGTCACACAAGTTTATTTGCGAAAATGGTATGCCAAAGTTGTAAGTAGCACAGCTCCTACATAGTTTTAGACTCAGACATGTTCTTGGTATCACTGGAAAGGTAACAATCTCAAGTTTATTTATAAAGTATCTGGGTGATTCTGTGATGCACTGACACAGAGGTACAGAGATTAGAATGAAGGTTTTTCTTTCCGTCCAACATGTGAGCCTGTAAAGTGACTGAGACCTATAATTTCAGTAAGTGCTGGCCAAACAAAGGTCTAATGAGGCCACAGACACAGGTCTTACCTTGACACAGTAAAAAATTGGAGGCAAAGGATCAAAACCTGATTTTTTTGTAGATTTTTATCAATGGGTATGTCCATGCGTTTTTCTTGTGTGCTTTTTGGAGACTCCAAAAGGACCTTTGGTTACCAAAGCTGTATAACCAGAATCAACTTGAGAACCCCTTTGCCTAAAAACAAGATCTTGGTCTCTACTGAAAGCCAAGACCTTAAGGTGTCTTGCATGGATTTGGATTGGATGTCAGTCATTCTGGAATAGACTGACAGAAGCATAAAGACAGTAAACATCATTTTTTCTTATTCCGCCTATGGGATATTGATAAAGAAAGGGCAAAATGTGAATTGCCAAACTTTTTTTTATAGAAATATAAGAAAATACAAACACTACAGTGTACAAAACAAAACCCTGTGCAACACAAAACAATTGTGCAAAACAAATCCCAATAAACAAACAAACAAACAAATAAATCAATAAAATCAATAAACATGATTTACAAATATTATAAAAATAGACATTTAACAACAGGCAACACACAATACACAACACAACACTGTTTAAAAATTATGCAGTGTGTGCCAGTCATTGTAGCAGTCTCTGGACACAACAAAGCACAGGGCTACATTGCATGAGGAACACTCAGTGGTGGTCTTCATGGAGCAATGCACACACCTTTGCCTTCGGGCGGTCGGATTCCTCTTCACTGGACTGCAAAATCCACTCGGCTGCCTCCTGTGCAGTCAATTTAGCTTTTGTTGGCAAGCTACGTGCCTTCTTGCTCGTCCTTTTGCTTTCCATTGCTCAACAATCTTCCAAAAACGCATTCTTCTTGGTGCGCACAGAAGCTCCCCCTTCTCCAACTACTTTACGCACAATCGTTAAGCGCGGCACTAACTTTCCACAACCAAACTTGATAGTGTGGTGTCATATATCGTTCGAAAGCTCTGAATATTAGAAGGGTCTTGTCACTGGAAATTTCCATAGGCTCGAAGTGCTGCCAGTCAAACCACAGTAGGTCCAACTCACGTAGTCGGTGCTCATTGGCTTTCAAGCTGGCTATCTCCGCACCCCATGCATCGTTTGGGTTGTGGATGGTCTTGATCGACGCAGAACAGCTTGTAGAACATCACCAATGCGTTGTATGCGTACTTACACCCTCGTGTAAAACGTGATTTGAAGTTTTATTTAGGTTTTCGTGTTGCGCTAGTTACCCCGAAGTCATGAGATTTTACCATTATAACACAAATACATTGTTTTCGAGAAAAGGGCTTAGATATTTTAAATCTATGGACACTTCATGACTTTGCATAAAAATACTAGCATCCACGTTCGGATATATACAAAAAGGAGTGCCCAATTAATGAATTGGCACCATACTGCGAAGTGGCCCTGCTAGGTATTACACCTCTAATAATCAGGTAAGACAGACAGAGAGGGCTTTGACTGGAAAGTTTTTAGACAGAAAATACAAAAAACGAGCTCTAACAAACTCAAATTATCATATTCAAAGGGCAGAGGTTGTTACAAATTTTGTGTTCTCTTTTTATTTGAAAAAGTATGGAAATACATGTTGGTACCGGTACCAAAATGTTGGTATCGTGACCACACTAGTCTAGAGCAGGGATGGGCAACTTCTATTAAAAGAGGACCACAATTTTTCATAACCACCATTAGAGGGCCACATGGATCACGCACTTCAACTAATTGGATATGAGAGAAGCTACAAAATTATTCTAAATGAGAACATTTTTTTGAATATACTTACGTATGTTTATTGAACCAACATACAAGTATTCCCCACACAGAAATGCATTTTAACATGATGTACTTGATAAACAACAAAGACAAAACATTTGTTTTAAAAGAAACTCGCATTCAATGATGGCACGAAACAAAACAAAACGTGGCCCAACATGAAATGCAGCTTAATAAGATAGCTGTGGTTTTGCTTGCTGGCTCACAATAAATTGGATATCAACGTCAATGGTTGTGCACCCAGTGCACATCTAATGAAAAAGAGTGTTTTTCAGCTTTATCTCGACATGATCATTGGTGTCAAAAATCCTTTGTGTCACCGTGCATTAGGATAGAGACACCGTTTCAAAGTTTCTAGCCATGTTATTGTAACCAAAAGCTTTGGCCATTTCTATGCTGCAGACCTTGACAAATTACCTCCATCTGACAATGGCTTTTTTGCTTTGGCAAGTTCAAGTGAGACAGCATAAGAAGTGTTGAGTGCTGATTCCTTTGTGGTTGTGGCTCTGGTAAAAAGTTTCTGTTATTGGCGTACCTTTTATTTGACTTGAGGTCGGCTACGACAGCGACCCTATCAGTTTCAGTGTACTTTTCATATTTAACCTTGTGCATGCTGTTGTAGTGCCCACCTAAGTTGTAGTCTTTTATGGCTGTTATTGTTTCTAGGCAAACCAGACACATGGGTTTGCCTTTAAGTTCTGTGAAAAGGTACTCTGCTTCCCATCTTGCCTGAAAGGTACGATTTTCTTGATCTTTCTTGATTTTCTCTTTTTTACACTCTTTGTGGTCATGACGTTGCTCCTCTTCCTCACTGATGGGGAAGGCTCAGGCCCCGATATTGTTTGCGTTGGTCAACAGTATAATTACAACGGATTGATTTAGTTGCAGTTAAAACAAATCTGGCTGTTTTTTATTATTATTATGTTTAAGAAATTATCTATGGGCCGCAATGAGTGAGGAAGCTGGCTGCATGTGGCCGCCAGTTGCCTATCCCTGGTCTAGTGTGTAGTGCCAAGTAAAACTGTTGTGGAACTCGAAGCTGTGAGTGCCAAGTGTCCCTGCTGTTAATAAGGGAGCTAAACACACATACACTCACTCAAAGAGTGTTGGTAAATTCACTAAGCATTCCATATGCTTCTGAATTAACAAATGGTTCTGTTTACATAAGTAGACCTAACTCAAGTGGCTCTGAAGGCAAGTTAGCTTTTCTGGTAAATTCAGATGTTGCTCCTCTTACATAACAGCTTGTTGACTGTGATGGGCATAATGTAAATTAAAATACAAAAATTATATCTATTAGCTTATACTGTTTAGAGATTGGTACAATTAAAGGGGAACTTCCATCGTTATTTTTATTTATATTTCTGTCGCCACTATGGTTGAATGCATTGTGCGTCATTTCTGTGAAAAATTATGTCCTAGATCTCTTGTTTGACGCTGTTTTCTGTAAGCTATAACAGGTCTAGTGGTTGAACGACTGGCTTTTCCGTTGTGCCTCGTGAATATCCATGACGTGTCAATAAGGCACTTCTGATTGGGCAAATTCGCTGTCTTTTGCTCACCTAATGTCTATTTCAGTTTCTATCGCTACGGTACATATTAAAACCTGTCATGGTGGTTGAGTAGCCTTTTATATTCAAGATCACATTCCCTTAAAAGTAAGAGAAGACCTGGAACCAACTGATATTGAAATAATGTGGTTGCAAATCCACTTACCACATCAAAAAGATATATTGGTGGGCTGCTGCTACAGACCTCCCAGTGCAAATATTGGTTATATAGATAAAATTAACAGTATGCTCGATCAGGTATATGATTTAAACATGGAGGTCATCCTAACAGGTGATCTAAATGTAGATTGGCTATTACCACACTGTCCCTTAAAACAGAAGCTCATGAACATGGCCAATTCATGTAGTTTAAAGCAGATGGTGATGCAGCCAACTAGAATAAGCATCAACAAGAGAGGGATCACAACATTGTCCTGCATTGACCATATTTATGTTAATAGAAAAGAATTATATTCGAAAGCTATTTCAGCCAAGAGTCATTTTGACAAGGTCTTTTAAAAGGTTTTCTGAGGAGGCTTTCTTGAATGACATTTGTAAGATAAATTGGTCGAGTGTTTTCAAGGAGGAGGAACCAGATGCAGCATTAAAAGCATTTATGTCCAAGTTTGTGCCGGTGATAGACTATCATGCTCCGGTCAGAAAGATGACCGTTAGAACTTCTGGTGCACCTTGGGTGGACGAAGAACTGAAACAACAGATGACATTGAGGAATGAGGCAAAGGCAATAGCTAAGACTGGGAGTGTAACTGATAGTTTCTTAGTTTACAATATTTTCTTCTATGTCACTAAACTCAATCTGAAGAAAAAGAGAGCACACTTGACTTCACAGTTAAGTAAATTTAGCAGTGATGGGGAAAAAACTATGGAAAACGTTGAATAATATGTTGGGAAATAAAACATCGTCGCAAACAACTTTTATTGAGAATGATGGGACATTCATTACAAATCCAACAAAAATTGCCAATCACCTAAATAATTATTTCTATAACAAAATGGCTAAACTAAGGAAGGAGCAATTGTCAGGGGGGAGTAATGGCTCCAACCTTACAATAAAGCAACTAATTAAGGAGCAGTCCTGTAGTTTTCAATTTACCAAAGTGCAGGAAGATACAGTAAGCAAGTTAATTAATTCATGTTGCAAGGACCAACAAGCAGGTACTGACAACATAGATGGAAAGTTTCTGAAAATTGCAGTGAATTACATCTCTCACCCCATA
This sequence comes from Setipinna tenuifilis, assembly GCA_030347295.1. NCBI lineage: Eukaryota > Metazoa > Chordata > Actinopteri > Clupeiformes > Engraulidae > Setipinna > Setipinna tenuifilis. Next base: position 1,444,910 of record CM059276.1, on the reverse strand, counting down.
TGCCACATATTCAATGCCAGTTTAAATCGGTGTATCTTTCCCCAAGCCTGGAAGGAGGCAAAAATTATACCACTACCTAAAGATAAAAAGAGAAATTTTACACCATCAAATAGCAGACCAATAAGTTTACTACCTGCACTTAGTAAAATATTTGAGAAGATTGTTTTTAATCAAATACAAGATTATTTTACTGAGAATAATCTGCTAACAGAATCTCAACACGCCTACAGAAAAGGACATTCAACATGTACAGCTTTAACTCAAATGACTGATGACTGGTTGTGAGAAATTAATGATAAAAAAAATCTGTGGTGTTGTCCTGTTAAGATTTCACCGCAGCATTTGATGTCATCGATCATGGACTGTTACTTCAAAAGTTGGAGAGGTATGGTTTTAAACCATCAGCTATAAATTGGTTAAACAGCTATCTGACAAATAGATCCCAAAAAGTGTATTTTAATGGTAGTTTCTCAAACAGTGTGAATGTAGACTGTGAGGTGCCACAGGGCAGCTCTTTGGGACCTCTGATGTACTCCATTTTTACAAATGACTTACCCTCAGCTATACAAAACGCAAAAATTGTAATGTATGCAGATGATACTTCCGTTTATGCATCTGCAAAGACAACAGCTGAACTGACACAGGTTTTAAACAAGGTGCTAGTAATAATAGAAGGATGGGTAAAACAAAATAAACTCATTCTCAATATATCAAAAACTAAAAGTATTGTGTTTGGCTCTAGTCAGTCATTGAGTCATGACTCAACACTTAATCTGTGTATTAATAAACAACAAATTGAACAGGTAAAGGAAGTAAAGCTGCTTGGAGTTATCCTAGATTGCAGACTGTTCTGGTCTAAACAGATCGATCACATGGTTAAGAAAATGAGTAGTGGCCTGGCACTACTCAGACGTTGTGTCCAGTTTCTTACCCAAGAACTGAGAAAGAGGATTGTATGCTCTCTGGTTTTAGCGCAAATGGAGTACTGTAATATTGTGTGGTGAAATGCCACCAAAGATCACCTTGCTAAACTTCAGCGAGTCCAAAACAAGGCAGCACGTCTCGTTCTTAAATGTTCTCACACAACAAATATCAACCACATGCACTCAGTTCTACAGTGGCTAAGAGTGGAAGAAAGGCTGAATGCCTCTTTATTAACATCAACCTGGGCAGTTTTACACAACAAAACTCCATTAAACCAATATAATTTCCTCTGTAAAAGTTGTGATATACATACATATAATACAAGGCTTGCAGCAGCAGGGCGATTGAGTGTCCCAAAGACAAATACTAATGGGTCAGGCTTTTGAGTGGTCCATTTTTAAAATACTGAAAATAATTATATATTTGGCAATTTTCTTAACATTTGGAATGTAATGTACACATGCATGTATGTGGCCACTTCAAACAAAGACATTTTAGTGTTTTTAAACTCAAATGAATAGGGCATCGACCTAAAAAAAGTCATGTGGGGCAACCGTAATTTATCTTAAAAATAATAGCTTTCCTTAACATAACTTATATTTTAATAAGTATTAGTAATTAAATTAACTGTTTAAGAAAGATAAACTCATATATCCTTTTATGTATTGTAAACCATTTCTCATAAAATCCATAAAACTGATTTAAAATGTGTACAGATAGTATCTACTTATACATGCTATACCAATGATTAACATTTGAACCAAAACAGACAGACATTAATTTCTGAATTTACTACAGAATTGACAATCGTTGGTTACCCCACATGACATGTAGTCGCCCCACATGATGAAAAACAGCAGGCAGTTAAGACTATTCACTGATTTTCGGAGTTAATACAAATTTAATGAAAGTTTATGAAAAATCAGCATATCCATTTCATTTGACACATGAACATCATAAGATAAACGGTTTCTTCACCATTTCATTTGGCACATAAACATAACGTTAACTTTTTTTGACTATTTAATTTGACAGACATTGTCTTAATATTTTCAATACTGTCATTTGGCACATGAACATCATAACATGAATAGTTTAATCACCATTTCATTACATACAGTATGTCACAGAAGTGAGTACACCCCTGACATTTTTTTCCTTTTTTTATTATATCTTTCCATGGGAGAAGTCTAAAGATATAATATTTTTCTACAATGTAAAGTAGGCAGTGTACAGCTTATATAACAGTGCAAATTTGCTGTTCCCTCAAAATAACTCAACACACAACCATTAATGTCTAAACCACTGGCAACAAAAGTGAGTACACCCCTAAGTGAAAATGTCCAAATTGTGCCCAAAGTGTCAATATTTTGTGTGGCCACCATTATTTTGCAGCACTGCCTTAACTCTCTTGGGCATGGAGTTCACTAGAGAGTCACAAGTTGTCACTGGAATCCTCTTCCACTCCTACATGATGACATCACGGAGCTGACCTTGAGCTTGAGACCTTGAGCTCCTCCACCTTCCATTTGAGGATGCCCAACAGATGCTGAATTGGGTTTAGGTCTGGGGACATGTTAGGCCAGTCCATCACCTTCATCCTCACCCAAGGCGTGGTCATCTTGGAGGTGTGCTTACCATGTTGAAATGTTGAAATACCGCCCTCCGGCCCAGTTTCAAAGGGGGGGCATCATGCTCTGCTTTAGTATGTCACAGTACATATTGGCATTCATGGTTCCCTTAATGAAGTGTAGGTCCCCAGTGCCGGCAGCACTCATACAGCCCCAAACCATGACACTTCCTCCACCATTCTTGACTGTGAACAGGCCACAGTTGTCTTTGTAGATAATCAGCTTTTTTGCTATAGGATCTGCATTGATCCGCTGCCTGTAGCGAGCAGTCTTCTCTTTGCTTGTCAGTGGGGCCATCTAGGAAAAGGTGTAAGAGTTAAACAGAGCTAGAAAAGGCACTGTAGAGTAGACTGAATGCTCAATATTCACACATTTCTCTGATAAAAACACAATAATCAAAAAGTAGTAGTCCTGGAAGTAGTAGATGGAAATGATTGAAATTTAGATAAAATAGATAGAAAGATAGAAAAATATATAGAGAAAGTTATAACGAATAACTAAATGCATATAATGAATGAAAACATTTGCATATGGAAACTACAAGTACAGAATATGTTTTTTTTATCATTTAAGCAGTCAGCGTTGGTCGCCCCACATGATGCTCGGTCACCCCACATGATGTTTTCAAGTTAAATCAAATATAACAGGCTAATGCTTAGCTATAGAATCCAAGCTAGCTACTTCTCACCACATGTCACTGACAAATATATCTTTAAAATATAGATTTGCGAATAAAACGCATTATTCACAGTTTTATGGCGGTCGCCCCACATGATAACAAAATGTGACGTATACACTGCTGCACTTATGAAGAGGATTCATTTGTAAATATGAGAATGACTCCTCACCTGCAAGTTGTCTCTCTGGGACCCTCACAATAAATAGTAAAATGGTCTTTAAAAAACATGTGAAAAAATATCTGGGCCTATCATATACAAAATAAGGACAGTATAGAACAGAGGTAGAGAATATTTTACAAGGTTAAAGACTATTATAAATGTAACATAATTAAATTAAATTTTTTATTTTTTTCTTCAATTGCTTCTGCCCACCAATCCTTTGGGATGTGGGCTTGCCATACATGGCTCTGGGCGGGGCTTACGACCTAGTGACGTAGATAGGTTTAGCATGCTCTGATCCGCTCGTTTTGGTTAGCTCGACCCTTCAATGACCAGTAAAACCATGAGGGTCGAATTTCACGTCTTGGAATGCTGCGTGCATATACTGCTTGTTGTGACCCACCACATTGTAAATAGAGCTACTAAAAGTGTTTTTTTGACGGAAGGACCCCTTTAAACTTTTAGTATGTGCTCATCATCATACAGCTGGATGAGCTAGTGTCACAGCCAGGATGCAACCAGTTAGAGCAGCGTTTCTCAAAATGTAACCTTGCAGGTGGGGCGCAAGGAGTCGTAAGAAATTAGCATTTTTATGCTTGTCTTTATTAATGCATTTCTGTTTTGACAAATATTACTCATACATATCTCTGTCATTAATCTGTGTAAGTTAAAAAAGAATTCACTGCTTTATGCAACAATCCACTTCTTTTTGTACTGTTATGGTTAGTGGTCTCATTTCTTTTCAACATTCTATTTGGTAATGTTGAGATGGTGGGTTTGCGTGCACTGGCTGCAAAGAGACTAGTTTTATGTAGTCTGTAGTCTCACATAGTCACGATGGAGAAAAAAGCAATGAATAAACTTTCTGGGGAGCACTGACAGTGTTAAAAAGCAAGAGGAAAAGACAAAGTTAGGTGCAGAATGAGGAAGAAGTTGTGCTCTTGAATGAAAAACTGCAGTTAGGATGCGTGATGTCTCTGATAACTTGAGGAGGGTGGTGTTGGTTAGCTAATGTTGCTTCTACAAAAGGTTACACTGACTTGCTAAGCTAGTTTGCGTTGTGTTTAAGTTTGCTGACTAACATGGCTGAAGTATTTTTGTAGATATTGTTGCTAGTGGGTGTTGTTTAAACGTTTGATGTCTTTCACATTGTCTCTTTATGCAATCAAGAACAGCCATGTTGTTTACTCTATAGGCCTAGTCCTAGTTCTCTAGGCGCTGGAGTGGACAGGAGGACTTAATGATCTAGTTTTTATAATTTCTCTTCTTAAGTGGGGAATGATAACGTTTAAGAGCCACTGAGAGTGACACAACTCTGCGGCTCTCTTTGGCTCAAGTGTCTGAAGTACACTGTAAATGCTCTCGGAGTGTGACTCTCAGAATAAACGGACAACAGCTCCAGCAGTATTTGGAATTTCCGGATGGCAGAGTGTGCTCTGAGTGGTGTCGATACCATGGATTGAAAAGAGCACTTAGAAAAGAGTAATACTGATCAGTTGGTTGTCATATACAACCTCTGCTGGATTGGAACGTACACAGGGCAACTTTAATATAACCATAAATTATTCATTTATGTTATAAGCTGTTTTTAGAAAGTGTCTTTGGTTGAATTGGTTTATTGTGCAAGCCTTACCAGGAAATTTAAAAACAACAAAATCATTCAATAATGTACATTGAGATAATCAGTTTAATACATTTTGATGCTGATTTAAGGTCATAATCATCCAGCTCTACTGTGTCTCCAAAAGTGAATCAGTAGCCTAAGCAGATTTCAAAGAGAACCCCTGAGCTCCATTTAGAAGAGTGCAGTCCTAGAAACAGCTAGATAATGTGCAGAAGTCCTTAATCTGCCAGCCCTCTGGTAGATGACCCCAACTTGGAAAATGAATGACCATCCACAGAAGATGAGAGAGAGGTTGTGTGTGTTTATTCATAAAATACCTTTATGCATTTAGATTTTTGTATTTATTTTGTTACAGGATTTCTGCAGACTGCTGCTGAAAGCAAGTCAGTTGATCCCATTCAGCCAGGAGCACCTTGTTCTTAAACTTAGCCAACTAGTTATTCAGCTACTTAATCAATTACAGGTACACACATTTCAATACTAAAAGTAATGCATAATGAATTTGCGTCATTGTTGTGTGAGTATTGTTCATGACTGAAGTGCTGTGTTTAAATTTTACTTTCTGTAGGTCAATATGGATGCACAGACCCACAACTGTATAGTGTCTTATTACGTCCAGGCCCTGCAAACCTGTAGCTCGTGGACACATGCAGACATCCTTTTGGCACTCTCATATCTAGTCTGTGGTAATGGATCCAGTTTCCAGCAGGTGGGACTTCTTATAGGTTTGGCAGTAAAGATGAGGAAACTATTTTGTTCTTGATCTGGTTATTGTTTTCCTTTGCTAAATGTATATGTAAAATGTCATATCAGTCAGTCAATGCACAGTGAAAGTGATAATTTGCTCATAGCAAATGCTCTTTAGTCATTTACTTTTAGCAGATTACCAGGGCTGAAACATACATTAGGTTGTTCAAGCACAGTTTCCACCAAGTTGCCTACCAAATGTCTTTGTGAAATTTTAAAAAAACAAAGCCCTATTTTTCATGAAGATTGTCTCAATTCTGTGGTCTGTTTAAATGATCTGAGATGATCTTCAGACCAAGCCTAAGCAAAGGTATCAGGGAATTGGTAATAATGAAAATATATTCAATTTGTATAGAGCCTTTCTCAAAGTCAAGGTTGTTACAATGGACAGCAGACAAACAAAACAAAACAAACAACAAAACAGTGAGATGCAGGCAATCAAATTAGGGGAACTATATGCAGTGGAGGATGAGGCTAGGTGTTTATTCTTGAGTCTGTTGAAGTCTTGAGATGTGATTTAAAGGACAGAGAAGAAGAACAGATCAGCCATGTAGAGGTGAGGGAGGGAATTACAAAGGGGCTTGTGGGCCTGACTAAAGGTTCTGCCACCTCAGTCAGAAAATTTGAAGCAGAGAAAAGCAAGGAGATTGAAATTAGACAATCTTAATAGAGCAGGAAGAAATGTAAAGTGGCCAGGTCATTGTCAGCTGTGTTGTTCCTTAGGAAGACAACTGAATTTGAGTGGCTAGTAGCAGAACATCTGTGGCAGCATGAATGGCCCTTAGCACTTTTAACAAGTTTCCTTTTGCAAATGTTTTTTTGTGCATTGTCTTTTTTTCTGATCCATATAACAGATGATGGTTTAATTTAAAGATGAAATAATGTCCATACAAAAGTTGGGGGCTTACTTCTGCCACCATGGTCTGCACATAATGCAGATTTTGAGTTTGATCAATTTTTAACGGTTCTTACTGAAATTTTTGTCATAAAAATGTAGCTTTGGTTCTTGTAAATACTTATTTCTATGCAGTCCCAAAATTGAACTCTTGCATCATCTCTTGCAGCATCTTCCAAATCTCTTCGGACAGAAGGGAATTCTAATGATGTACAGTGCACCAAGTCAGCCAGACATGGAATTGCGTTGTGCTGCTATCCATTGCATGGCCAACCTATGCCTTGGGTGAGTCATGTTATAATAAAATGTGATTGTGTTTGGCAAAAAATATTTTTTTTTAGGTAGATGGTTAGTGGATGAAAAATCAAAGACTACCAGACATTAGTTACAGTAGAACATGTGACAATGTTCAGTTATGTATTTACTGGCTCCCTTTCAGTTAATTCACTCGTTTCATGACTGATAGTATGGCACAGGTTGACAACGCCCGGCCCCTGGGCCATTTCTGGCCTGTGAATGATTTTCATTGGTCCGCCAGATGATTCCAGTCGTTTGTCTATCTATCTATCTATCTATCGCTTCCTGTGATTTCTGCCAAGCCTACCAGGCACCTGATGTCAAGCAAAACAAAGACAATACCAGAGTCAGGATTTGCATTTTTAATCTATGCTGTCTTTATTATGACCGCCGCTAGCGAAGCTAGCGAAAGCAGTCATTATAGTGTTGCCAAGACTTTTTTTTGTTTTCACCGATTGTTCGTCAACGATTGCCAGGACACTGGAACTCTGGGGGACATGAATCTTTGTAGGCATGTAGCCCTAGAAGTTTTTGAGCGAATAGAAGCTTTTGGCCGCCAAGGGCAAATGCAAAAAATGGGATTTTATATTGGCAATATCTTGGACCGAGAAGGTGGGAACTGCACAAAATATGGCATGCACAATCAGCACAAAGACTTCTAAAAGCACAGCACATGCCATAAAATTTGGCCCATAAGGGGCGTTGTAATTATACAAAATGTCATTTTGCCTATTACCAAGAGAACGGTAAGGTTTACAACCAAATTTTTTTGGTCGTGAAATCTATTGACCCTCACGCATTGAAAACACTGGTTGACGCCCATTTCTAACAAAAAGAATTTCCGTGAAATTTTAACATCGCGAAAGCGAAACCAAACGAACTCATCATAGGCCGTTCATGTGAATCTCACTAAATTTGGTACAGATCATCTGCAGACAATGATGACAAAAAGTTATCAAAGGATTTATCTTGAGATTAACCGTTTCAATGTTACATGTCAATGAATATTTTAAACATAGCTTAAAATTCAGCAAAATACCATATCTTGGCTTCTAATTGCTCAAATTTGGCCAACGTTGATATGCCAACTCTACACAGACTTCTTTTCATGTGCACCAAATTTTGTGACATTTCATCACAGGGGGCGATGTTTCTTGTCAAAGCTAGGTGTCCAAAAATGTTTTTTGTTAAATAACTTGTCAACATTTTTTTCCCAAAACAATGATTTTGTGTTAGTATGCTGGTGTTACAGAGGTGTATCAACCCAGCCCATAAACATTCACTTGAAGCATAGCGCCACCTAATTATATGGTTAAATGCAAAAATGGGGATTTTGCATTGCCAATATCTTGGACTGAGAAGGTGGGAACTACACAAAATATACACAAACACACAGAATGTTATTCATTCAAAACCCACATCCATGCCCACTTCCAGCAAATCATTTCCATACAAACTCTCACCTCACAACACTGACCTACCACAAACTCATCATACCTGCAGTTCCCACACTTCAATACACTGCGGCGGTCATACCATGTACCGCTATGTGGTACATCTAGTTTTTGTTGGAAGTGGGCGTGGAAGTTTTCAGTGCATGAGGTTCAATAGCATTTGAGTAAAGAAATGTTTTTAAACCATGACCTTTATCCAAATAATAGCCAAAATGTAATTTCGTAAAAATACATCTACCCCCATGGGCCAAATTTCATGGTACTTGCGTGTTTTCAGAGGTTGTCTTTTTGATTGTATATGACAAATTTTGTGCAGTTACTGCCTTCTTGGTTCAAGATATTGGCAATTCAAGTTTTACATTTACTCCTTTCACTGAGTGAAAACTGCGCCCCCCTGTGGTGAAAAGTCACAAAATTTGGTGCACATTCAAAGAAATTTGTCAGGTTTGCATGTCAGGTTTGACCAAATTTGGGCAATTATAAGCCAAGATATAGACTTTCAAAAACATCAATCTACGTCTTCAATTTTACACAGATACAAGGATGGTTTATTGTCACATGCATGGACATGTAACTTTGATTAACTCTGAAAACCTGAATCTCAAGATTAATCCTTTGATAACTTTTTGTCAGCATTGTCTGCAGATGTTGTATACCAAATTTGGTGAGATTCTCATGAATGCCCTATGATGAGTTTGTTTACTTTCATCCATTCGTTTCCATCCTTATCCTGCTAGATCTTAGTGCAGAATTCGATACAGTTGATCATGATATCCTAATCAATAGTCTCGACAAGCTCAACAGTTTCTCTGATTGTGCCTGTTTCACAATCTAACAGAGGAAGTTCTGTGTTAGACTAGGAGGCCATATGTCTGCAAAATACGACAACCCCTTTGGGGTTGCACAAGGGAGCTACATGCTACCACTGGGCAGTATTTTTAGAGAACATAATGTGGACTTCCATAGCTATACAGATGATACACAGTTGTAAGTGTCCGCAGAACCAAATGATGCTACAGCTGCAAACTCCATGACGTGCTGCTTATTGACAATAAATGAACAATAATAATAATAACTAGACTGCATTCCCGCAGAAAATGCAAAAAGTGTGCTTGCATTTTAGCATAGTTAGCATTGCTAGCAATGTTAGCATAACTCCTAATAGCTTCATCTAATATAGCTACACAACACTGTAAGCACAGTTAATTACTTCACATTTTTAACATAGTTAGCATAATTAGCATTGTTATCATAATTAGCATTGTTCGCATAACTGCTACCAAATACTAGCTTAGTTAACTAACACTGTTAACCCAGTTAATCACTTTGCATTTTAGCATAGTTAGCATTGCTAGCATTGTTAGCATAATAACTAAATAGCCTCAGCTAATATAGGTACACAACACTGTTGGCACAGTTAATTACTTCACATTTTAGCATAGTTAGCATAATTAACATTGTTAGCAGATAACTACTATAGGCTGCAATACACTCCCATGGCAGAACATTATGCAGGCCATGGCATGGGGATTATGACATCACTCAAGAATTGTATTCCTGAACATTCCACATTTAAAAAATGGCAGTTGGTCCAGGTGCAACTGCCACAGTATTGTCTGCCTCTCTTTCACCATTTTTAAACTGTCCTGTTTCAAACAGTTTAAGTAGTTGCCGCATCAAAATTTCACAGCTCACAGTCAGATCCCAGAACTCTCTTACAAAGTTTAAATCAAGTTTATAGGTTAAAAGGTTGAGTTTTGATCATTTAAAACTTCAGACATGCACCCTGACCTGTTTACAGTAAGATGATGAAATGTATGGCAAAATCCCATAGACTGTCTGACACAATTTTTAAACTGTCCTGCCTCAAACAGTTTAAGTAGTTGCCACATGAAATTTACACAGGTCACAGTCAGATTCCAGACCTCTCTTACAAAGTTTACAACAAGTTTATAGGTTAAGCGGTTGAGTTTTAATCATTAAAAAACCGTGTGGAGGTTAGAGTGAGGGCAGAGCTCACTCTAGCTGCTAGAGTAGAGCAGTGTACTGTGACATCATCAGCCTGAACATTCCGCCATTCATTTCAATGGCGACAAAAAGTTGCAGAATAACGACAATAGAGGACGACCGACAAGAGGTACGGTATACCGAAATGTAGGCTAACATGTCCAAACCGTGCCGGTCGTTTTAGAGTTGGAACGGTGTCTCTATCTCGAAAGCCTAAAGGCCAGTTCAGACCAAAGCGACGCGACGGGACTGTGTGCAACGTTCTGAAAACTGGCAACACTTTGCAACTTGCCGTTCTAAAAGCTGCTCATTCACACCGCTGCAACACCTTGCAACGGTCTGAAGGCGGAATTTTTGAAAATTGGGCTGATGAACATGCAATTGTAACAGTTTAGGAATAAAAGGAAAGGCCAACTCCATGACTCAAGGGCCATGCACAGTAGTTCGATGTTTGCATTGAAGATAGGATAGCTTGTGAACGTCTTTTCTGCCAAAGTGCACCACATAGCAGCCAAAATGTGATATTGAAATAGCCTATAGCTTATTAAACACCTTCATACTACACATAGACAAAGATTACCGACGCTGAATTTGCGACAAAAAAATCTACATCTGCTCATATAGCCTAGGTCAGATTTACTTGCGGTTCTGTGTGACCGACCCCCCCCCAAAAAAAAAAAACGGGCGGGCTATGCTAGTTTTAGTTTTTAGTTTTGCTATGAAGTGTCAATCTATATTTACAACACAACGACTAACTTAAACTTGAAGATGAATAATATGAACATATGTGATACGTGAACTACACATGAACAATAAACACTAGCGAACAACTTGAACAACACTGTCACACGCCCGCACACACAGGGGTACACCATACTTAAAATGTCAGCTACATACATGGCGAACAACAAAGTAAATTCATGGACGCCTACGGAATTAAGTTGTAAATTAACAGCAATCAAAAAGACTACAACCCCCCTGCCATATTCAACAGATTATTACTAGCTAAATAGGTTTACGCGTGCGGTCAAAAGTTTAAGGTGGCGCTAGCTGTCAGACAGTGACTAGCCTGTCATGCTATGTATTTGACGCTAGTAGAAGTCACAATACATAGATGATAAATCCTACGTCAAATTACTTTAGATGCAATGAAAATAACATTACTTGTGACTGTCTTGATAACTAGTGCCACGGCAGGCATGCCATGAAGGAAACCCCCTGTCCTACCTTAAGTTGATGCAGCTATGATCCAATTGTGTTCTTGCTAACCCATCCTGACATCTTGCTTAGTTTAATTTCACGATTGCAAGTGCACTTTTTTAACATCAACAGTTCTTTTACTGTAGGCCAAGCATGTTGGTATATTCTGTATGTGAGCAACCCTCACTATTTGACCAACCAGAACTCGGGATTCACCCAGTTGTGCATGTCTAGTAGTAGCCTAAGTAGCTGACTGTAGCCTGCGATGTAATTCTTGACTGATGCATCATTTTTTCGTGAGAGTGGGGTAGGGGTAGCCAAGTGTTTGTATAAACTCTGTGCATTAAATCGCGTTCAGTTCTCTTACACAGACGTCTCTCTCTGTCTCTCTCAAATTCAATTCAAATTAAAATGTGCTTTATTCTCACGACATCATATGCTGCATTGCCAAAGCATCCATAGCCAAAAAACTCTCTCCCCAAGATGCCTTGTGCGTACAGCCGCCACTGATCCGGGGCTATTCCCAAAAGATCCGGGGCTATAGCCCCGAATGTCCAGGTCTAATGACGCCCCTGGAGTGGAGAAAGAATTTCAGGATGTCCCGACGGTCAAATCATGCGATATAGGTAAACCAACGGTTTTCACCTTTCATTTTTGCCCTTTCACCGTCTCTGGTTACACCATTCATAGCACTGCACGTCTTGGCCATATCGGGACGTCACAGTAGGTTACATTCTAAAACCTTGCGACTGCGATTTGACATGTTGAATGTTGAAGCGACGGCTTGCAACGGCTTGCAACTGCTTGCAACTTTTGATTCACACCGCTGCAACTCGTCGCTGCGACTGTCGGCAACCGTCTCGTCGCGTCGCTTTGGTGTGAACTGGCCTTAAGGAATAGTAACGTCTTCAAGATCTGGGTGAAAAATTTTGTGTAGAAAAATCGCGGTGAATAATAATAAGAAACGGTGGGATAACAATAAGTGTGCTCTGCAAGCACACTTAATAAACAGGGAGATTACAATAAGTGTGCTTTTTGCAAGCACACTTAACTAGACTGCATTCCCGCAGAAAATGCAAAAAGTGTGCTTGCATTTTAGCATTGTTAGCATAACTGGTAAATAGCTTCGGCTAATATAGCTACACAACAATGTAAGCACAGTTGATTACTTCACATTTTAGCATAGTTAGCATAGTTAACTGAGCCATGCTAATTATGCTAACTAATTAAGTAACACTGTTAACCCAGTTTATTACTTTGCATTTTAGCATAGTTAACATTGTTACCATAACGACTAAATAGCTTCAGCTAATATAGCTACACAACACTGTTAGCACAGTTAATTACTTCACATTTTAGCATAGTTAGCATAATTAGCATTGTTAGCATTGTTAGTGTAACTGCTAACGACTACTAGCTGGGTCAACCAAGTACCACTTTTGACCCAGTTAATTATTTTTTATTTTAGCATAGTTAGCATTGTTAGCATTGTTAGCATAACGGCTAACAAACGTTTGCTAAGTTAGCAGAGTTTCACTAACTACATAGATAACTACTACAGGCTGCAATACACTCCCATGGCAGAACATTATGCAGGCCATGGCATGGGTATTATGACATCACGAGAGTTCTATTCCTGAACATTCCACATTTAAAAAATGGCAGTTGGTCTAGGTGCAACTGCCACAGTATTGTCTGCCTCTCTTTCCCCATTTTTAAACTGTCCTGTTTCAAACAGTTTAAGTAGTTGCCACATGAAAATTTCACAGGTCACAGACAGATCCCAGACCTCTCTTACAAAGTCTAAATCAAGTTTATAGGTTAAACAGTTGAGTTTTGATCATTTAAAACTTCAGACATGCACCCTGACCTGTTCATAGTAAGATGATGAAATGTATGGCAAAATCCCATAGACTGTCTGACACCATTATTAAACTGTCCTATCTCAAACAGTTTAAGTAGTTGCCGCATGAAATGTACACGGGTCACAGTCAGATCCCAGACCTCTCTTACAAAGTTAAAATCAAGTTTATAGGTTAAGTGGTTCAGTTTTAATCATTAAAAAACTAAGTGGAGGTTAGAGTGAGGGCAGAGCTCACTCTAGCTTTTAGAGTAGAGCAGTGTACTGTGACATCATCAGCCTGAACATTCCGCCATTCATTTTCAATGGCGGAAAAGTTGCAGAAAAATGACAATAACGGACGAACGACAAGAGGTACGGTACACTGAAATGTAGGCAGTCATGTCCAAACCGGGCCGGTCGTTTTAGAGTTGGAACGGTGTCTCTATCTCGAAAGCCTGAGGAGTAGTGAGGTATGCAAAATCTGGGTGAAAAATTTTGTGAAAAATCAGCATAATAATAATAAACGGGATAACAATAAGTGTGCTCTGCAAGCACACTTAACTAGACTGCATTCCCGCAGAAAATGCAAAAAGTGTGCTTGCATTTTAGCATTGTTAACAATGTTAGCATAACTGGTAAATAGCTTCGGTAATATAGCTACACAACACTGTAAGCACAGTTAATTACTTCACATTTTACCATAGTTAGCATTATTAGCATTGTTAGCATTATTAGCATTTGCTAACATCACTGTTAACCCAGTTAATTACTGTGCATTTTAGCATAGTTAGCTTTGTTAGCATAAGGGCTAAATAACTTCAGCTAATATAGCTACACAACACTGTTAGCACAGTTAATTACTTCACATTTTATCATAGTTAGCATAGTTAGCATTGTTAGAGTAACTGCTAACGAATACTAGCTAAGTCAACCAAGTAACACTTTTAACCCACTTAATTATTTCCATTTTAGCATTGTTAGCATTATTAGCATTGTTGGCATTACTGCTAACGAATACTAGCTGAGTCAACCAAGTACCACTTTTAACCCAGTTAATTACTTTGCATTATAGCATAGTTAACATTGCTAGCATTGTTAGCATAACGGCTTACAAACGTTTGCTAAGTTCGCAGAGTTGCACTGACTACATAGATAACTACTAGAGATAACTACTATAGGCTGCAATACACTCCCATGGCAGAACATTATGCAGGCCATGGCATGGGGATTATGACATCACTTGAGAGTTGGTCCAGGTGCAACTGCCACAGTATTGTCTGCCTCTCTTTCACCATTTTTGAACTGTCCTGTTTCAAAGTTTAAGTAGTTGCTGCATGAAAATTTCACAGGTCACAGTCAGATCCCAGACCTCTCTTACAAACTTTAAATCAAGTTTATAGGTTAAGCGGTTGAGTTTTAATCATTAAAAAACCGAGTGGAGGTTAGAGTGAGGGCAGAGCTCACTCTAGCTGCTAGAGTAGAGCAGTGTACTGTGACCTCATCAGCCTGAACATTCCGCCATTCATTTTCAATGGCGGAAAAGTTGCAGAAAAATGACAATAACGGACGAACGACAAGAGGTACGGTATACAGAATTGTAGGCGGTCTTGTCCAAACCGGGCCGGTTGTTTTAGAGTTGGAACGGTGTATCGATCTCGAAAGCCTGAGGACTAGTAACGTCTTCAAGATCTGGTCTAGGAGAATAATAATAAACGGTGGGATAACAATAAGTGTGCTCTGCAAGCACACTTAATAACTAGACTGCATTCCCGCAGAAAATGCAAATATGCGTGCCAACATTCCGCCATTCATTTTCAATGGGCCAAAAAGTTGCAGAAAAACAACAATAACGGACGAACGACAAGAGGTACGGTATACAGAAATGTAGGCGGTCATGTCCAAACAGGGCCGGTCGTTTTAGAGATGGAACGGTGTCTCTATCTCAAAAGCCTGAGGACTAGTAACGTCTTCAAGATCTGGTTCAGGAGAATAATAAACGGTGGGATAACAATAAGTGTGCTCTGCAAGCACACTTAATAAACGGGGAGACTGCATTCCCGCAGAAAATGCAAAAAGTGTGCTTGCAAATATGCGTGCCAACATTCCGCCATTCATTTTCAATGGGCCAAAAAGTTGCAGAAAAATGTCAATAACGGACGATCGAGGTACGGTATACCAAAATGTAGGCGGTCATGTCCAAACCGGGCCGGTCGTTTTAGAGTTGGAACGGTGCTCTGCAAGCACACTTAATAAACGGGGAGAGAACAGTAAGGTGTGCTCTGCAAGCACACTTAATAACTAATTGAAATAAAATGAGAATAAAAGTGAAATTTGCAAAGTATCTAACAAAGATGCACATCTGGGCAACATCTGTATTCTTAATGCTCTCGTCTGCCGCTGAGGAGAAATAATTAGCTTGACTGAGGTCACTGAGTGCGTTCACATGGACAAGTCGAAACCACTTGGAAGTGGTTTGGGATCGTACCAGCTTCATGTGAACGGGTATTGGTTTGGTTTGGAATTGGTTTTCGTTATCCAGTTGCGACGCCAAGCCTGGGCTGTTTCGAAACCACTTCGACTGCCATGTGAACGGGGATTGGATTGATTTCGGGTATTACGCATGTATCAACGAAATAAAAAATGCAGTTTGTTCCTTCATACGGACTTTCTAACACAGCAGAATGCACAACACGTACGCGAATGCGTCAAACTCCTGGAACACCATGTTTGTATGCCGCCAGAAAGTTTGTTTATTGTCTTTATTTAGTAGGAACAGTGCAGAGCCCATAGAAGATGTGCCAGAGTATTACGTTTTTGTTTAGACCACCTTATTGTTTAAGTGGGTAATAATATCAGGTGAAAGGAGGAGGCTATGTAAATACATTTGCACTGACTGACTTGTAAGATTTTCTTTAGCCACTGTTTTGCGACGTGGAATAACCGGAATGAGAGGTGAAAAGTTCAGTCTCCTCTACGTGTCGTCTGTATGCACTGCATATGTGTGCAGTGCTGTAGTCTGCTGTTGCGTATACGATAAGATGCATCTTACCTTCGTAGCAGCTTTGTTGTGGGCAAATGTTTACTCGTGTTATGTCCATTATTTTAGTTATGTGTCGTTAGTCGCGTTATGTCCAACATTGTAGCAGCTAGCATTGTAAATCTTATCAGCCTGGGTCGTCATGGCTGGGTCGGACCGGTTTGACCGATATCTTTGGCATTTTTTGCCCAAACAACACGAAACTCGGTACTGCACACACTGGTAACATTATGATGACGCCGTCCAAATTTGAGATCAAGCGGATGAGTGGTTCAAGAGTTATGCGTGGAAGAGACGTTCCTTGTATTAAAAGATAATAATAGGTATTATCTAGAGATAGAAAGATAGAAGTTGACTACAGCGCCCCCACCTAGCGTAGCGGAAAGGGCCGGAACTCTCACCGAATCCGCTTAGACGAACTGCATGTGAACAGGGACTTGGGGGACAGACCACCCGTTGTGAACCAATCCCAAACCAAACCAATCCCACCATGTGAACGCAGTCACTGATAACATGTTGCAGCACAGCCTGTGATAACACCTATATGCAGCGGGTTGCGGACCTTACAAAAAGGGATACCGGTTTTACAGAAGTACTTAGCACACCCATAGAGCTGCCATCAGCTAGCTCCTTTAAGACCGCAATCATGCAATCTTTGAAAAGCTCTGCATCGGCGATACATTTTTTGGGTCGTGCAAGCCACCAAGATGTCTTTACGATACGATATTACGATACGATTTATTGTCAGTTTGCACTGAAATTCAGTTTGCATCCCTGAAACATGACTCGCTTGAGGACAAACGCACTTGTTACTTTCTCTTGTGATGTTGGACCTCGCACTAGGATGCTGCTGCTTTTTATATAACTATCTGATGGCTCTTGAATTTTGTGTTATCGTGCCTCAGACTGAAGTGGATAAGCAACATTGAAAGAGCCATGGTTGATTTTTGGTGCCACTTGCCATTATACTCTTTGCAAACCGCAATAACTTCCTTGCACATGAGAATACGAATTTGTCTCTCCATTCCTTGTTATAGCTTTTGTTTTCATTGTCAACTTTCCTTTTTAGAGCTGTTGACAGGGAGATCTTATTAAGCTAACATTTCTTAACACGCATTTTCCACCAAAATGATAGACATTGTGACATTGTTAGGAGACAGTCAACCTAGTATTTCGAAATAAAAGTAGCCAAAGATTATTTTATTTTTTAATAACTAGTGCAGAGCTCGTTGAAGATATGCCTGGGTACCAAAAAGTTTAACATGACTTTTAGCATGCACTTTAATTTAGCTTATTGTAAACGGTAATGACCAAAAAGTTACAGTATGTAGACAAAGTTATGGCATGCTAAATTATATAGCCTGGCTAACGCGACTTATCAATGCTCTGCGAACATTGGTCTGGCCAAGCTGTGTTGTAAACCCATTTCTCAGAGGGCGGGCTTAACCCGCCTCTTTCAAATGCCTCTGTTTGCTACTGGACGAAGATTCAACCAATCACACTCCTCTGTCCTCTGACGTATGCGAAATGACCACAACGACAGGGTTCTTTTACTGTCTATGGAAAAGCCCCATTGACTTGGCTACCAGCAGGGCTAACTGATAAATCAAACTTTTACCGAAGCCGGTCGGTAACATTGCGAAAACGTCCTTTCCTGCAATAAAAGATTCAAGGGCTAACCTTTGCTCTATTTCCAGAGATAACTTCCCTTTGAATTCTTCCAAAACAGCAGCTACAGCTGCACTAAATCTTGCCGTTGCTCCACGTTCGCCATGTTGACAGTGACTGAGGTAGATTTCCGGTCGCTGAACTACTGCGTCATTACCTTTTTGAAATGCTAGATTTTCATTGGTCCCAGTTTCTCTGTTAATGTAGAAACGGTGTAGACAGGCAGCTTGGCCAGACTGACTTTCAAGGCGAAATTGAAATACAGCGTTAAAGGAAGTATGGGCTTGCCCAGGCTAAAATGATAAGCCACTGAGCCTAAATATTATGGTTAAGCAACATTATGCTTGAGAAAACTGCTGAAGTAAAACAGGCCATGTTTAATGAAATCAGTCCACAGGACAGTATTAAGCAATGTGGGCACACAACTGCAGTGTAACCTGAAGTAGGTTATGATCACATGAACAGAGCAACTTCAGAAGCAATACTACGTAGTTCTGATCTTCAATTGCCCTACAGTTTGGAAGAGGGATTGTGTCTTGTAGCATAATTACAGAGAGACTGTCCACTCCTCCAAACTTACTTAGTGCAGTCATAGCCCATGGAGGGCAGCAAAGTGAATTCAAAAGTGCCTTTTACCTTGTTACAAGTTAATGAATCACTGAAAATATTTTGGAAACATTATTTTACGGTTGCAAAACCTACTTAGTGTTGCTGTAAGTGATTACATTGGGATGGCTATAGCAGTAAGGCAGTTTAATCGTCTTGCAACTGTCATCTACATTGTACTGCACTATGCAAAATAAAAGTATGTCTGTTTTGCAATATGGGATATGCAACGTGTATGAAAAGTTTCATCTGGAGATGCTACGTTTCGTTTCTATGCATGTATGTGTATAGCTACAGTATGTGGATTACATTTTACTCAGGAACCACATGTTGCTTTTGTGGAGCTGTCTTTGCCACGGATGCAGCCGTGTTGTGTACTGCACTATGCAATACATGTGAGGCACACTTGTGTGTCTGACTGAAGACACCTCTATTCATGCGGCATGGTCATGTAGAATGACTCCCCCTGTCTAGTATATAATCGTAATCATCTGTCTAAACCTCATAAATCTGTTACATCTCAGTGCAATTGATAATTTGATATGATGTCCAAACAAGAAATAAAAAGTACAAGATTGGAACTTTAAATTTCAAGCAAAAGTGAGATGTCAATGCTTGAGGCTATGCACAAACAATTAATTTTGCGGTGGTCTCTAGTATTACAGTTTTTCTCCATCGGTTTGGCTCATTTCTTGAAACTGAGATGACATTCTCAAAACAACATGGACAAATCCCTAAACCAACTTGCAGTTTTTCACAACAGAATGGCATTTCTCATTGCTTTCGTCAAATTTCAAATGCTTTGTACATGTCTCAAGTGTCTAGTGCACAAGTGTACAAATGGTTTTGTACACTTACCTGTTATGTTATATGGTTATGTTAACTTACTTACAGTTAGCACAATCAGCCCACATTTAGCACATTTTCCAAATGAATAGATCTTGCCGATCTATTCCAATTAGTTGGTTCTCAGGGTAATAGTTGTTCTCTTCAAAACATGTCAGCACAATTTCATTGTATAAGTCATCATATGCAGAACTCAATTTTCAAAATTAAATGATTAAGGTGAATAGGTGACAGGTGAAATCAGGTGTTGACTAATGAAGGAGAAGTTTCCCACATCACAGATGTCCAATCTAACAGTTCGTCCGTGATGCAGTCTTCCAGGACAATGCCATCTACCAAAACGTCAACTCCATCAGCATAGAATAATAATAATAATAATAATAATAATAATAAAATAAATCTACTGTACAGGGTGTGGGCCCGTGCAACACCCAGAAGCTCCTCCTTTTCTTAGACTGTCTTTATTATATGGATTTAGTCCCCGAAAATAAGAGGGGTCTTGAAGGGCCCCACCTACCACAGTTTGTCATTGTGTGAGACAATGTGAACTTTCACTGTGCCATGGTTCACCACTCATCCAAGGATGCATAATGTGTTACTACCACCATATTCTCCGTTCCTCAATCCCATTGAGGAGTTTTTCTCCAGTTGCAGGTGGAGAGTTTACGAACATAACACTCAAGATCAGAGGTCCCTGCTCAATGCGATGGATGCTGCCTGAGAGGACATTACTGCCGATCAGTGTAGGGGATGGCTCAGACATTCAGTGTGAATAATTCTGAAGCTTTATGAACACATTATAACCCTTCATGAATGTGTTCATAGTCTTACAGTTTTTCTCCATTGCTTTGGCTCATTTCTTGAAACTGAGATGACATTCTCAAAATAACATGGACAAATCCCCAAACTTCCACCGTGCCATGGTTCACCACTTATCCAAGGATGCATAATGTGTTACTACCACCACATTCTCCGCTCCTCAATCCCATAGAGGAGTTTTTCTCCGCTTGCAGGTGGAGAGTTTACGAACATCATGCTCAAGATCACAGGTCCCTGCTCAATGTGATGGGCGCCATGTCTTCCCATGCTGCATCGCAAGGGAAAACATCAGATGTGACGTGGATAAAAATCTGTGGCCAAACAGAGAGCAGCAGATGGATGGCCAGGAGGATAAGGATGGTGACCAGGGGAGGATGGGGCGACCACAACAGTGACTAGTGAAAGTGTTGTTTCATTTGTGAAACTTTATTGCTGATGTTTTGGTGGGTGTTTATATTTTGTATGTACAGAATACTGTATACATTTTCCTTTTAGGTTCTCTAATGCATGAAATTTACTTTGTGTGGCAGAATGAGTGCAGTGTGTGTGGTGTAGCTAGACCTCTGCCATAATGACAAAACGTCTAAGCATTTTGACTTGCAGTGCTTACACAATGCCAAAGGGACAGTGCATTTTGGGGGCACTGACTATTTGTGTGAGAAGGAAATTTAGTTTTGAGGAGAGATATGAGCATTTGCAGGTGATCTGTGTAGTTGTGCTGAACCATCCAGTTAATTTTGGCAAAAGTACTGAATGAGTGAAAATGAGCCAAAGCAATTGAGAAGGATCTTTTTAATTTTCATGGTATTGACTATTTAAATGGGAAATGGATTTTATTTTGAATAATGAATTAACAGTTTTTGGAGACATGACATTTTGCTGGTTATCTGACTGTTCTGGCAGTTACAAATGACCATATACTTATAGGAATGTCATCTCAGTTTCAAGAAATTAGCCAAACCCATGGAGAAAAACTGTAATGAATGACTGTGAGCCGATTTTGGCGGAAAAATGCTTTAGTGCTCCTGTTTCAGGATGTTCTAGTTTGGTGGAGAAGGTGGGGCGGGGAGAACGACAGGATTTCAGCTCTTCGTATGGCCTTTTGTTATTGGCTCATTATTTTGTCAATTTTTTTCATTGACTGATGGGGGTAGAACAATGGGGGTAGTCACGTGCAGCATGCATATGCAACTATCTATTTACATATTGACCTATCGTATTTCAAAAACACCCCTATGGAAAACAATGGTGAAATAGTGGTTAGAGTAGTGATTCTACATGGCAACTTTGATGCAATAATGACCTCCTCTGCTCAAGATACAGATTATACAAGATACAAGATTAGAAGTACAATTTTTACATTTACAATTTTCACTAGGTGGTACAATACAGTAAATGACGATTTATGGACAAAGTTAATATACATTCTGTTGGGCCACACATCATTTTGGGGAGGAACAAATTTGGCGAGTTAACACGCAAAAACTAATTTTAGCTTCACCTTATTTAGCAAATATTGATTGTATGTAACTTTAAATGAAACACGCTAACTTTTGTAAAAGTTTTGATAACTTTTTCGAAGCACTGTCTGCAGGTGACATACACCAAATTTCTTGAAAATCGGAAGAATGTTCTTATATTAGACTAGTTAGTTTACTTTTCCCTGAAATGGGAATGTCATTCAGCTGTGGCTGTACAGGGTGTGTATTGAGGTCCCATACTACCTGCATTGTAGTGAATAAGAAAAAGACTGAATGTAGGGTATGTATGGAATGAATTCCCTGCCAAAACGTTTGTACTCGTAGAAATATCTTGTGCTTGTAAAAAGAATTTGTGTACACGTGGAAATATTTTGTGCTTGTGAAAAGAATTTGTGTACACGTGGAAATATTTTGTGCTTGTAAAAACAATGTGTCCTTGCGTGAAAAACTGTCATGTCTCTGTAACAAAGTTTTGTGCTTGTAAAAAAAAAAGTGTCTCTGCGTGAAAATCTGTTTTGTCTCTGTAACAAAGTTTTGTGCTTGTAATAACAATTTGTGCTTGTAAATTGATTTTTTGTACATGTAAAAATACTTTGTATTTGAGAAAAAAAAAAAAATCTCCCACAGGCACAAAACGTATTCACAAGCACAGATTCTTTTTACGAACACAGATTCTTTTTACGAACACAAAACCCGTCCGTGAAATCTCTGCCAAAACTTCTCAGCCAATCACCAAACGTCTTACTCACCGGCCAATCAAGTTGCCGCCTTTATTTAGAAACGGCGAGGAGGCATATTTTCCGGACATTGATGATCATATCTGCTGTGTTCCATGGGAGACGACGCGGGAGCAATGGTACGTGAATTCTATATGTAGCCATGTACAATAAAGTGGCCAAGTTAACGGCAAACTTGCTGCAGTTGTCTGGTGTTTTTAATCGGAAGTTTTAAGACAAGTTCTAAATTACATTATGAACAGGCGTGCTTGAAGTGGGCCGCGGTGTGGGCCGCGCAATGGGGAAATTATAGACCATACCCTATATCACCCAATGTAACCGGTCGTATGACTCTGCGTTGTTGTGATTGATTATGTATTTACAATGGGGAGGAAAAGAAGGACTGACGCCAACTCAGGTGATCTGATCCACGTTTTACTCAAGCGTTCTGTAACATCACAGACAATACACACGGCGCAATGGGGCTTAGAGTTGTCCTCCTTCACAGTCCTCTTCCCCAGGGTTACAGTAAACAGGGCCATATTATACAATTCAGTACAACTAACACAGTATACATTTTAGATATACAAGAGTTTTAAAAAGATCGCTAGATTAACATTTAACTACACATGGCAACATATGGTTTGCCTCATTACATTCAGTATGACCTGGCTAGCTAGCTTAGCCAAACTCCGCTAGCAAAACACGTAAAATTAGCTAAATTGCCAGGGTACGGTATAGTTAGATCAGCACGTAAGACCATCTAGTTATTCGGACTGAACATCCAGGCCCTTTTCTCAGCGGCTGCACAATCAACGGCAATGTGCAATTCAATGTCTACAAGTAGAGAAGTGGCAAAGAGCTTAGATTCCTTATCTATCTATGCTCTTTGGCAGTGGTGCGCAGTGCACTGTGCGTTGCTCAGCAACAAAGACCCCAACTGGGACTATTTTCTGGAGCGGAAGAAACAATCAAATAAACAATCAACCCAAATAAAGAAAATATATATATTAATCATTTTGTGTCATTATGTTTGTTACCAAAGGAACTATCGTATAAAAGCAATATAACACTCGTGATCGTGAGGTTGTTGTGGAATTCCCTCACGGTGTGATTACCTACGGCACTCAGCATGAGGCTTCGTGCCTGCGGCGAATCACACCCGTGAGGGTATTCCACAACAACCTCACTCCCAGATCAATGGATAAAAAAATCGACCGGATCTAACTATTGTATAATGGCCAGTGAGTAAGACGTTTGGTGATTGGCTGAGAAGTTTTGGCAGAGATTTCACTGACTTTGGTTTTGTGTTCGTAAAAAGAATCTGTGCTCGTAAAAAGAATCTGTGCTTGTGAATACGATTTGTGCCTGTGGGAGATTTGTTTTTTTCTCAAATACAAAGTATTTTTACATGTACAAAAAATCAATTTACAAGCACAAATTTTTATTACAAGCACAAAACTTTGTTACAGAGACAAAACAGATTTTCACGCAGAGACACATTTTTTTTACAAGCACAAAACTTGACAGTTTTTCACGCAAGGACACATTGTTTTTACAAGCACAAAATATTTCCACGTGTACACAAATTCTTTTCACAAGCACAAAATATTTCCATGTGTACACAAATTCTTTTTACAAGCACAAGATATTTCTACGAGTACAGACGTTTTGGCAGGGAATTCATTCCATAGGTATGTGTATAATCACTGTTCCCTGGGGGAGGGGCAATACCAGGGCACAACACTAGGTCCACTCGCCCAGCTGCAGTTGCTTGGATAAGAGTGCTGGGTTGAATGAGGTCATGACGCTGTTGACTACACTGTTGTGCAAGGCTAATAGATAAATAAATTATAAATCATTTTTGAGCAAAACAGTGTTAGTCATTTTATAAATAAGATCTTTGTCGTAACACTGACAACATTTTTCTCAGTTTCACACTGGTGAGTTGAGAGCTTTTGCCTGTCGAGGGCAACACAGGTATGTATTAGGCAGGCGAAGCTTCTCCCTGTCACCATGCATGAAAAGAGGTGTCTTCAGCCAGAACAGTGGTTACATGCAAAACCTTACATTATTACTGAATAAATGAGTAGTAATTTGTGTGTTTAATGTATTTTAAAATGAAAAGTTAATAAACAATAGCAAATGCAGATGCGGAGGCAGCTAGTGAAGGGTCTAAGTTGTAAAAATGCTGTTGCTTCATTTTCATAGATAACTCAAATTTCAAAGTAACACAATTTTCTTTCTTTTTGTCAATGATGATAGGGCTCCTGGACAGCCATATCTAGAGCAGCCTTACCGTCAAGTATGTTTCAGGACATTCTTGCAGACACTACAGTCTCCCAAGCCACCAAGAGCTGAAGAGCTTGTCTTCTGCACTGTGAGTATTTTACTCTTTCTGAAAAAACAAAAATCACAGCATTTCATGATAAAAACATTTTTTTTTTTATATTTTCACGTCATTCCAAATAATAAAATGTAGACAATATTTATATATTATATAATTATATAACATACTAATTTGCGTGAGAATTTGACAATATTTGATATGTACAGTATCTCACAAAAGTGAGTACACCCTTCACATTTCAACAAAAAATGTGGTATATCTTTTCAAGGGACAATGCTACAGAAATGAAACTTGATATGTTTTTGAGTAGTCAGTGTACAGCTTGTGTAGCATTCATTTACTGTCCTCTGAAAACAACTTTACACACAGGCATTTTTGTTTAAATAGCAGGCCACAAAAGTGAGTACACCCTCAATGATAACGGTACATATCATTCAACCCTGAAAAGCCGCTTGTCCAATTCATCATTTTTGCATCTGGGTCTGCTCAACTGGGCCATACAAATATGTGTGTCATGTATTAGAGCTATTCATTTTAATGTTTTGGCTATAATTCTCTCATACTAGCCATTGGATGTCCAACATGGCTCCTCATGGCAAAAAAACATCTAAGGATTTCAGAAATGGGATTATTTGCTTTACACAATGATGGCCTATCTATAAAAGATCAGCAACACCATGAAACTGAGCTACATTATCGTGGCCAGATTCATTAAGTGGTTTTCCAAAACAGGTTCCACTTCGAACAGGCATTAACAGGATCAATCAAAGAACTAAGGTACACACACTTAATGTCAAATGCAGCAGTTGGCTGTAAAAAATAAATGCATGACTGCAGCCAGTATTGCTGCAGAGGTTGCATAAGTGGGCGGTCAGCTTGTCAGAGCTGAAATAAGATGATGCACAGTGCAACAACCCAGTCTGCATGATCATCCTCTGAAAGAAAAAGCTTCTTGTAAAGCTTGATCACAAAAAAGCCTGAAAACTGTTTGCTGAAGACACACAGTCTAAAATCATGAATTCCCGAAACCATGTCCTGTGGTCTTACTAGAATAAGATAAACTTGTTTGGCTTAAATGGTGTCAGGCATGTGTGGCAGCAACCTGTTAAACAGTACCATTATAAGTGTGCCTTGCCTGGAATCAAGCCTAGTGGTGGTAGCATCATGGTTTGGGGGTATTTCAGTGCTGCCAGAACTGAGGAACTGCAGTTGACACCCCCCTTTGGAAAGTGGGACATACATGTACAACCGTTTTTTTTCATTATGATAACAACCCCTAACACATCTCCAAGATGACCACTGCCTAATACCCTAGGTCCAGGGAAAGGGGTGTGAATGAGGCCTAAGTTTTGTGCAAAGAGTCTGGCAACACCCCACAGGCATATATTTGCTTGCTGCTGAGTAGATACTTTCTAGGTAGATACAATTGTGTCTGCCTTCACTCACAAATGCCTGAATGCAGCAAAAACATATCTAAACTTTAGTTTTCATGTCATCCCTTTTAGTCATCCCACTGATTGACAAAGCCCCCCTTCTGTTCGTTGATTAGAAACTCAAAAAAGATCTAACCAAGACATCCTTTGTATGGGAACTTGACGGAGTAGTAAGGCATTAATGATGATCTATTTTTAGATCAAGTTAGCTGTATGCACTGTGCGTACCATTTGGCAACAAGACAAGAGACTACACTTGGGTTTAGTCGGTTTCTTTTTTTTTCCCACCAATTTTGTGTTGAGGATTCCCAGCACACTGAAAGTTCAGAAAACACAGAACTTGTTAGGGAAGTCCCCTGGTGTAAGTCATTTGCAGACAACGTTTTGAGAAAATCCTATCGAACTTTTTTAAAAGTTAAATCGTTATGAAGTTACACACCAATCAATATTCAAAACATAGCTTCAATGTACAATACTATTTATATCTTGCTTTGTAATTGTCCAAATTTCATTAAACCTTCCACACTCAATGGCCACAACGTTACAAGCCTCTATGTGTAAGAAGTTCCCCAATCTACCGGTATTTTCTCCACTACAGCGGTGAGGTGGTATACTGCAAGCAATGGAATGTTATTTTTTAGCCCCCCCCTTTTCTTAGTGCTCATTTCCTTCTATGGTAGCCAAGAGCAGAACATACACGACATGGAGAGATGTAATTGAGATGTCATGTCTGGGTTACAAGGTGCGGCAAGATTCCTCACTCTCTTGTGCCATGTAGCGAAATAATCGACTTAATATAGCCTATGACCTACCAAGTTGTGCATCACATTAGTGTGTGAGTGATATTGTACCTACTCTGTCAAGATCAGTCAAGTGCAGTTATGTCCGCATTAAAAATCTTTTTCCGCCACATGTCAGAAATTGCAAAATAACATGGTTTTATGCATTTATAAATGCTATGTCTCTGAGAGTTACCATCATTAATTTGTTTCTGCCTGTAAACATCTAATACACTACCGTTCAAAAGTTTGGGGTCATTTAGGAATCTCTTTCAGTGAAGATAACTTCAAACTAATCACAAATAGACTCTAACATTGTTAATGTGGTAAATGACTATTCTACCTGTAAATGTATGGTTTTTGGTGCAATATCTACATAGGTCTATAGGGGCCCGCTTCCAGCAACTATCACTCCAGTGTTCTAATGGTACAATGTGTTTGTTCATTGCATCAGGAGGCTAATGGATGATTAGAAAACTCTTGTGCAATCATGTTAGCTCACCTGAAAACAGTTTAGCTGGTTAGATAAGCTATAAAAGTGACCTTCCGTTGAGCAGGTTGAGTATCTGGGGCATCACATTTGTGGGGTCAATTAAACGCTCAAAATGGCCAGAAAAAGAGAACTTTCATGTGAATTCTTGTTCTTAGAAATCTAAACCCCATTGAGCTATTGTGGGAGCAACTTGACCGTATGATACGCAAGAAGTTCCCATCCAGCCAATCCAACTTGTGGGAGGGGCTTCTAGAAGTGTGGGGTGAAATTTCTCCAGATTATCTCAACAAATTAACAGCTAGAATGCCAAAGGTCTGCAATGCTGTAATTGCTGCTAATGGAGGATTCTTTGACGAAAGCAAAGTTTGAAGGAAAAAATTATTATTTCAAATACAAATCATTATTTCTAACCTTGTCAATGTCTTGACTATATTTTCTATTCATTTTACAACACATGGTGATAAATAAAAGTGTGGCTTTTCATGGAATACACAAAATTGTCTGGGTGACCCCAAACTTTTGAACGGTAGTGTAGAATTAGGTACTAGTTGCTAGCTTATCATGAGAATTCTTGAATGGTGGACTTGTTGATATTTTTCAGCGTGTTATAGTCCAGGGGTAATCATTAGGGTCGTAAACGATACCAGCTCTAATAGTACTCTAAACAGTTATTTTATTGGTGAAGAACATTGCAAATTCATCGCATTTTGGCGGGGTGGCTAAGCTACGCATGTCACAGACTGGTGTAGGTTTTAATAGCTTGTCAATTGTGGAGAAAAGTACTCTTTTGTTGCTGTGATTATCCACGATAATTCTTGAGAAGTATGCTCTTCTTTCTATGCGTACAACATTATTGTAGGTGGATATACGTTCTTTGAGGATTAAACGGTTGACCTCTAATTTGGTTTTCCTCCAGTTTCGCGCTGCTGCTCTGCATTGTCTTTCAAGTTCTCTAATTTCGAAACCCGATTTTCCTCAAGGGACCTCCCGAAGTAATAAATAAAGTTTTATTTTATTATACTACCGTAATTTCCTGATTACAAACTGCATTTTTTACATTTCAAAAATATTGATTTGCCAAAATTCTTCTGCTGTGAGGTTAATTCAAGGGGGAGGTTTATACATGAGAATACAGTTTTTCAGAGTCGTAGGGGACAACAGTTATTCAAAATAAAAATGTACTTTTATCCATGTAGTTTACAGCTATGGTTTTATCCATGACCAGCTTATCTTATGTGTGTGTGTGTGTATGTGTATGTGCTTGTGCATGCTGCTGTATGCATGTGTGTGGAAAATGAAGTGCTTGCAGTGCAACACTGAATGCTACAACAACCCAACAGAACACAAGCCCACAACTGCAACACAGTGTCATTACTAGCCTAGCATTTAAGAATGCTCTTAAATATTTATTTGACTATTGCCATTAATAGGTTCAGTTTACAACAAAGGCAGCGTCTGGCATTTTCACGACTTTCTGCTACTTTGTAACATTTTTTTAAATTGATGGTTTGCTTCAGAGTAATATGGAATTTTGTAATGGAATGTTATGAGGGTAGCCTGTGGGGTTAGAGTGGGTTTACAGCGCCATCACAATCAAGAAACCAAACAAGCAGGTTTTAGAAATAGATCTAGATAGAGGAACAATACTGCCTGAGAGGTGGAGGTGACGTGACATGGCAGGTTGATTAAGCAGTGCGAGACGCTGTCCATGAAATTATAATATATGGCTTTTTTGGCCTTACATTTTTGAAACAAAGGCATCATACTGCGGACCAGGCTTATGGTAATAGGTCTCAAGTCTCAAACAAGGGCAGCGTTGTGCCTGTCCTCCTAGCCATGTGGATTTCCTTTTCTTTTCTTTTTCTTTTTCTTTTTCTTTGGGGAAGGGTTTTATTTAATATGGGAGTGGGGGGTATGATGGGGGAGAAAAGGGAAATGGCTGATTGTAAATGCACTACACTATCTGTACTTAGACAAGTATGTGTGGATCACCATTTAATATATTGCAGAGTTGCATTACGGAAGAAGTTAATCTATAACAACAGTAAAAATGCATAGAGCAGAACTTAGATTAGCAAGTTACAACACAAATGGGTTAGCAGAAAAGAAAAAGCGCCAGCAGATATTCGCTTGACTTAGAGAAAAGAATTATCATTTAATTTGCTTACAGGAGTGTCGCTCAGTGCCAGCTGATGAACAGCTGTGGGAAGAAGAATGGGGTGCCTCAGTCATATACTCACATGGTTCTAAAAATAAGTGTGGGGTGATGATATTATTTGAAAGCATTCAATAATTAAAGTACACAAAATCGATACCCACCCACAAGGAAGATGGATAATATTGAAACTGGAAATAGATGACACATATGTCTGTTTAGTTAATATATATGGGCCAAACTCAGACAACCCTAATTTCTTTACAGAATTGCATGATAAACTGAACGAATTCATTGATTGTAATTATTATATCATGGTAGGAGATTTCAATGTGGTTCAAAATGGAGAAATTGATCGTAAAAAAGGTATTAGAACAGAGTATCATCACCAAAGCCTTAAGGAAATTAAAGCAATAATGAACGGGAAGGACATGGTGGAAATTTAGAGATTTAAAAACCCAAAATTAAGAAATTACACATGGAGAAGACAAAACCAAGCAAGTTGAATTTATTATTTTCTTATCTCTTTTTCTTTAGTTTCAAAAGTAAAAAAAGTTTTGATAGAAGATAAGATCAGATCAGACCATCAATTAATTTCTTTACATTTAGACATGGCAGATCATCTGAGAGGTAGATCCTACTGGAAATTCAATCAGAAACTCCTAATGGACCCGGTCTTTATAGATAAAACTAAAGAATTCATAAATAATTTTTTCTTGGATAACGTAGGATCAGCAAACCCACAAATGGTATGAGATGCTGAGAGGGCACACAATAAAAATGGCATCATATAGGCAAAAACAGAATAGATTAAAAGAGCAGAACCTAAAAATAGAGATAGAAACAATGCAAGCACTTGCAGACAAAACGAATGCTACACAAAACGTCTTGGAGAGACTGGAACAGAAACAATTAGAATATGAAGAAAATAGCACATATTATAAAAGTAAAGCAGAATGGATGGAAAAAGGAGAAAAGTGTAATAAATTATTTTTGAATTTACAAAAAAATAACCATGCTAAGAAGAATATCAATCAAATAATAGATGACAAAAACATTATAAAAACTGCATCAGAGGAAATTATGACAGAAATTGAGAGATACTTTGGAGAAATATTCTCAGATCATTCAGGCAATTGTGGTGGCGTTAATTTCTTTCAAAAACAAGTTAAAATTGATGAAGACTCAAAACAATCATGTGAAGGTCCCATTACAGAGGATGAACTTAAAAATACAATTTTTTCATTTAAAAAAGGGAAAACACCAGGCCTAGATGGGATCCCCATTGAGGTCTATCAGACATTCTACGAATTGATAAAAACCCCTTTACGTGACTGTGTTAATTTTTCTTACCAAAAAGGCATGCTTTCTGATTCACAAAAACAATGTGTAATTTCCTTGCTATTAAAACAAGATTCCAACGGAAAATATAAAGATCCCACCCAGCTTAAATACTGGAGACCTCTCACCTTACAGGGGTATGACTCCAAAATATTATCAAAATGTAACGCCACAAGAATGAAAAAAAGTATTGCCGCTAATAATACATGATAACCAAACCGGTTTTATCCAAGGTCGGAATATTTCAAACAGTATTAGGCAAATATTAGAAATAATTGAATACTACGATCAAATTAATAAAGCAGGATTAATATTTATCGCTGACTTCGAGAAGGCCTTTGACAAAATCAGACTGGACTTTATTTACAGATGTTTGGAATACTTTAAGGAAGTTTCTGGCTCTTTCTGTAAAGGCTCTTTCTGTAAAGTTCTAAATAATGGGCACCTGTCCAATTCAATACCACTGAAAAGTGGGGTCAAACAAGGCTGCCCTTTGTCACCATATCTCTTTATTATTGCAATTGAAATTTTGGCCATAAGGATAAGGTCTAATGAAAAGATAAAGGGGTTGGAACTAAATGGAATTAATAATAAAATATGTATGCAGGGGTGATAGCAGTCCGGCGCCGCGCCGGAAATCCGGCGTAGCGTGGCTCTATTAAAAAAAAAAAAAAAAAGCTTTCCCCATCCCATCAAAGAACGCAGATCCACGTTACGAAAAATCCCTTTCCCCGCTCAATTTGCTGTGTGCTGCAGACCATGTAAAGCGCATCGCAACCCTTCAATCCAATCAGAAATAGGACGGGGCGGGCCTTGGTTGTCTTGGCCAATAAGAGACGTTGGTTGCTCGAGTAGTACTCCTGGCATGTAGTAGTTGGGAGGGGGGGGGAAAGCTGTTTGGGTCAGAGACAGTCCTGTTGCAGCTTAAAATTGCCTCACGGCTTTCTAATTGTAATACATTATTAAACATTGTTTATGAGTACCTTAACACATGTCAGCAAGCAGACAAGTTATATGAAGAATGTTGTAAGTGTTAACCGATGTTTAGAAAAACAAAATGAAACTCAGCACGCAATATCACCGCGCGTGATGCACCTTGCTATTGCTTTGGTAGTTTGCAATTGCTAGTTAGCGTGTCAAACCATCGCAAAGTTTTCCAGTATGACGGGGTTTATGAAGCCCGGAGAAGATGTTAAAGGCCTGGATAAAACCATAAAGAACAAATGGCGTTGGGCATGGATTGAGGATGTGGGGAGTGATGGAAAGCCCTTCTCGAGCTGGTGCCAAAAGCTTCGACAAGCAGGTGCGTGTTATTGTACGTTGTGCTCGAAGTAAGAGTGCAAGAAGCTTGCACAAGACCGTGCCGCTCTGTCACACCTGGCAATTTCAAGGCAGCATACGAGCTATCTGCTCACCCACGGCATTGCCTCAGAATTTAAACGCCGGCTGTCTGAGAAACTTAAGAATTGTATGTTTTCCCTTAATGTTGACGAGGCAACAGACAAAAACATGGACAAGATCATGAATGTCCTTGTCCGTTTTTTTGACGAGGATGCTGGGAGCGTGAAGACTCAGCATCTTGCCAGTAGGATAATTAACATCGCAAATGCAGAAGCGTTAACAGCAGAGTTAAATGACGTCCTGCGCACATACGGCCTCGACTGGAGACAAGTGACAAGTATGTTACTTGACAATTGTGCTGTGATGAGGGGGAAAAGGTTAGTTTATTATTTCTGTTCTTGTTATGAAATCATCAGTAACAATAATGATTTATAGTAGGCCTAATAATAACTTAACAAAAATCTCTCATAATAACGTAGGATTATTATTATTGTTGTTGTTATTATTATTATTCGTTTTTTTGTTCTAATTATTTGTATTAGGCCTATTGCATTTGTATATCCTATAATGGCACAATTCACACAAGACTGCTGCTCAACGTGCTTCACAGTTGGATCAAAAACAACAATAGGCCATTAAATATATAGGCATATCTATAATACATATATAAAACATATCTATAATGGTCATACAAAAACTATTAAATGTTTGAATAATTTGTCAAAATTAGACCTATGTTGCGTCATCGCCAGACCCCAACCGACTCCGCCCCCGCCCCTTGCCCCCGAAAAAAGTTCAGGCTCAGGATTTTTTTTCACTATCACCCCTGTGTATGTATGCAGACGATTCTAGTTTCATGCTCAGACCAGATAGAACATCACTACATAATCTTATCACTGACCTGAATGACTTTTCAAAAATATCAGGACTTAAACCCAACTTTGACAAGTGTCATATATTGAGACTTGCCACTCTGAAAAACAGTAATTTCCATCTACCTTGTGATTTCCCAGTGGAGTGGGTAGACGGTGCTGTTACTATACTTGGCATCCACATACCAAAAAAACATTACAGAAATCTCCACAATTAACTACAAAACCAAGTTGAATAGGATAAGCGCCATTTTACAGCCATGGCAAGGAAAGTATCTGACGATATATGGTAAGGTAACATTAATAAATTCTTTAGTTGTGTCTCAATTTACTTATTTGATGTTAGCCCTTCCTTCACCACCTGAAACCTTTTTTAAGGAATATGAAAATGAAATATTTCAATTTTTTTGGAATGGTAAAAAGGATAAAGTTAAACGAGCGCATCTTTACAACGATTATGAGGCAGGTGGCATACAACTGTTAAACTTGAGAGCAATGAATAAATCATTAAAGGCATCCCTCATACAAAAAATTTACTTTAACCCAGATGGGTTCTCAAGTAAGTTGCTGGAAATGATTCATCCAATGTTTGGGAAAAAAATTATACCCTTTTTTGCAAATAAATCCAATACAATGTAAGATTGAAAATATAATAAATAAAGCCTCAACCTTTTTATTGGAAGCACTACAAAGCTGGTTACACTTTCAGTATTATCCCCCAGAAAGAACAGAGGCAATATTACAACAGATGCTATGGTTTAACTCAAATATACTATGTGGAAAACAAATAATATTTTATAAAGATATGTTTAGTAAAAGAATTATTTTTGTTAAAGACATTGTGAATGAAAAATGTGAGATTCTTTCATATGAACAACTAAGACTTAGATATGGGGAAGTGTGTACTTTACAACAGTACAATCAATTAATTACGTCCCTACCCCTAAAATGGTCTTTTTTGAAAAGTGCGCTCAACTCCAAAAAGTTTTTTTATATCAGCGTCTTCGGGTGCGGGCAACTGGAAATAGTATATTTGTAGATAGGAAGCCGCACTCTCGGTTATAGTTCTTGTTCTTGTTTAATGGGTCAGCATGAAGACAGACGTTTCGGCCCAGCGGCCTTCCTCAGTGTCTTACAGAGGATGTAGGCAAGGTGTGCTTTTTTAAAACAAAAGCCAGTCATGACGTCAGCTAATTGCCACGTAAGCATAGAACAAAGTGCAGTATAAACATTAGGTGTGATAATAGTGACAAAAGAAAAAGAACAAAGAAAAAAAAAATATATATTTATATATATAACAATCATGGACGTTAATCAGTACCATATAAAACCCATAGGTGATATATACATAAACATGTCCTTATCACATATAAAGACCTGACTCAAAGGAAACAGTTTAATTCCAGTTCTTCATTAAGACCACTAGGGTGCACCGTCTGGAGCGTGAAGATCCAGAATGCTTCTCTTTGTAATAAAGTGCGTTCCCTGTCGCCCCCCGCCGTCTGTGCTGGTTAACCAGTTCAAGGCCCTGGAATTTCAGGCTGCATATATCATGACCCATGCCATTGAAATGACGTGCAACAGGGGATGTTTCACATTTACGCCTTATGCTGCTCTTGTGTTCAGTTATCCTCAGCCGAAGTTCTCTGTTCGTTTTACCCACGTAGCACAGGCCACAAGGGCATTTTAACATGTATACAACTGAGGGTGTGCGGCATGTAATTCTCCCCGTTACCTTAAACACTTTGCCAGTGCGTGGATGCGAGAAGGTGTCGCCTTTTGTCATGGCATTGCAATTAACACAGTTTCGGCAGGGAAAGTTACCAGGGGGGAGGTCTCGTAGCCAGTTGTGAGGTGGCGTGTATGTGTCCGCTTTGACCAATGAATCGCGCAAATTATTTTGTCTTTTGTAAGCGAATCTTGGAGGGTTAGAGAAAGATGGTCCTACGGTTGGGTCACTTGATAGAATGTGCCAGTGTTTTTTGACTATGTTTTTTATATCGTTGGAGAAGGGGGAAAATGTGTTAACCAGAGCTATACGTGGTTCTTCATTTTTGCGCACCTGCTTTTCCAATAGGGTACTGCGCACCGATTCGCGCGCTTTCATCAGGCAGGAAACACAAGATACAGAGGCAAACCACGGAAATATCCAATGTCTTAAACTTCTCTAAAAGACCATTAGACAACAATGAGATCTCAGTGTTACAAAAAGGACTGTCGTTTGTGCCATCCAAGAATACGGACCCATTCGCTACCAAAATCGAACTGTTCAAGTTTTTCCGATCTGTAAAACTCAAGGCTTTTTTTACAAAAGACAAAATCATTACCACTGATGGCCAACAGATAGCTGAACAACAGCGACGCTTTAAACCGAGAAGCACGTTCATGCCCCCAACTTTTAACCCATCGGTTCAGACATTTTGCCGCTTAGTCGACCAGGAAGTGAGCTGTTTATTCAGCTCCACCAGAGACACCAAATTCTACCCAAACCTATCCACACAAGAGCGCGCGTCATTGCGCACCCTGCAGGCGGACAATTCAATTGTCATAAAACCGGCGGACAAAGGTGGAGCCATTGTTATCCAAGACAATGAAACATATCGTCTGGAAATAAAAAGACAATTGGATAACACGGAATTCTACACTGCCTTGCCAACTGACCCCACAATCAGATTCCAAAGTAGGATAAAACGAACACTGAATGCTGCACTAACGAGTGGTGAGATCAACAAGGATGAGTTTGATTTTCTATATCAAGAACATCCCATTAGAGCATTGTTTTACACGTTACCTAAGGTTCATAAACGATCAGGAGATAACATCCCAGGGCGGCCGATTGTTGCAGGCTGCCAGTCCCATTTCGTAATATGTGGATTACCACATCAAACCACTTGTTTGCGCACTGCCATCATACCTAAAGGACACTACTGACTTCCTTAACAAAATTCAATCAGTAAACATATGTGATTCTGATTTGGTGTGCACTGTTGATGTAACCAGCCTTTATACGAACATCCCTCACGATTTAGGTCTGGATGCTCTGGACTATTACCTCAAGAATAGAGATAACAGCCAACCCCCGACCAAATTGTTGTGGGATCTGGCTCACACCATCCTCACCATGAACACTTTTCTCTTTGAGGACACTTTTTATCATCAGATAAAGGGCACAGCTATGGGCTCTCCATTTGCCCCAAATTATGCCAATCTCTTTATGGGTAAATTTGAAGAAGACTTAATGTATAACAACAACGAGTTCAGTCAATATCTTAAGTGCTTTTTTCGTTATATTGATGATTGCTTTTTTGTGTTTAGTGGGTCTGTTGACACGTTACATGCATTCCATGGGTACCTTAACACCAGGCTTGAATCCATCAAATTCTCATTAGAATTTAACACTGACACAATTCCCTTTCTGGATGTGCAGGTTAACAGAACCGGCCTGAATTTAGAGACTTCAGTCTATCGCAAAGCAACAGGCAGAAATAGCCTTCTAAAGCACAGTAGCCACCATCCACCGGCCATGAAGAGATCTTTGCCTTATAGTCAATTTTTAC
Organism: Setipinna tenuifilis; assembly: GCA_030347295.1. NCBI lineage: Eukaryota > Metazoa > Chordata > Actinopteri > Clupeiformes > Engraulidae > Setipinna > Setipinna tenuifilis. Next base: position 1,407,955 of record CM059276.1, on the reverse strand, counting down.
GCGTGCGGAGAATCTGTAGCACCGACGACGAATTTGAAAATCAGGCAAAAATTGTTTACGAACGCTTCATTAACAAAGGCTACAGTGCTGATAATTTAAATACATGCCTGATGAAAGCGCGCGAATCGGTGCGCAGTACCCTATTGGAAAAGCAGGTGCGCAAAAATGAAGAACCACGTATAGCTCTGGTTAACACATTTTCCCCCTTCTCCAACGATATAAAAAACATAGTCAAAAAACACTGGCACATTCTATCAAGTGACCCAACCGTAGGACCATCTTTCTCTAACCCTCCAAGATTCGCTTACAAAAGACAAAATAATTTGCAAGATTCATTGGTCAAAGCGGACACATACACACCACCTCACAACTGGCTACGAGACCTCCCCCCTGGTAACTTTCCCTGCCGAAACTGTGTTAATTGCAATGCCATGACAAAAGGCGACACCTTCTCACATCCACGCACTGGCAAAGTGTTTAAGGTGAAGGGGAGAATTACATGCCGCACACCCTCAGTTGTATACATGTTAAAATGCCCTTGTGGCCTGTGCTACGTGGGTAAAACGAACAGAGAACTTCGGCTGAGGATAACTGAACACAAGAGCAGCATAAGGCGTAAATGTGAAACATCCCCTGTTGCACGTCATTTCAATGGCATGGGTCATGATATATGCAGCCTGAAATTCCAGGGCCTTGAACTGGTTAACCAGCACAGACGGGGGGGCGACAGGGAACGCACTTTATTACAAAGAGAAGCATTCTGGATCTTCACGCTCCAGACGGTGCACCCTAGTGGTCTTAATGAAGAACTGGAATTAAACTGTTTCCTTTGAGTCAGGTCTTTATATGTGATAAGGACATGTTTATGTATATATCACCTATGGGTTTTATATGGTACTGATTAACGTCCATGATTGTTATATATATAAATATATATATTTTTTTTCTTTGTTCTTTTTCTTTTGTCACTATTATCACACCTAATGTTTATACTGCACTTTGTTCTATGCTTACGTGGCAATTAGCTGACGTCATGACTGGCTTTTGTTTTAAAAAAGCACACCTTGCCTACATCCTCTGTAAGACACTGAGGAAGGCCGCTGGGCCGAAACGTCTGTCTTCATGCTGACCCATTAAACAAGAACAAGAACTATAACCGAGAGTGCGGCTTCCTATCTACAAACCTACCCCTAAAATGGAAACAAAAAATTAAAACCAGCAATAATAACTACTTAGTATGTAGACCAAATATAAAACAGAGTCGATGGTTAAACCAAAAGAAAATTAATAAGGAAATTTATAAGTTTTATTTACAAAATGATAAATTAGTGCAGATACCCTATAAAATCTTTGACAGCAGGGAAAAAATGATATTGTCCACTTCCATGGAAACAGATATTTGATAATCTGTATGAAGCATCATTGGATGTGAAAATACGTTACTTTCAATATAAGTTAATTTTTAAATATTTGAACACAAAAAAATGTTGCATATTTGGGGTATAGAGACAAATCCATTTTGTCGCTTTTGTTTAGAGGAAGAGGAGACTTCGGAACATCTGCTTTGGTATTCAGTGGCTAGATTTTGGCTTGAGGTACAGAACTGGCTGCTGGATTACAATATAAACTTAAATTTAGACCTCCCTACAATTATGTTGGGTGACCTAAGAAGTAAAAGCCAATCAATACAAAATATAATTCTTTTGTTGGGAAAAATGTACATAAAGAACATGACAGGGGGGGGGGGGGGGGGGGGCAATACTGCCTGATGACACGCTGTGGATTGCACTGCTTCTCTCTACAACGAATTTCACAAGAAGCTAAATGAAGTTGGACAGACAATAGATATACAAGGATTTTAGACTTAAATGTAATGCCCATATTTAAGACTACTTAAGGCCTTAAATAGAAATCATCAAACTGTAGACATTTTCAGACTTCTTAAGACTTCGCAGAAACCCTGTTTGTCGACCGCCACTGTGAAAGGGTGAACTTCCCTGTCTCCCCCTCTCACCATTTTAAACACTTGGACACACACGAACTGAACACGAACTTTGGTACACCTGCGCACCCACACGCACATTCACAATCATCAAACCCATCACAATACAACTTGAACTGTTAAATCGTTTATTATTAACATCATTAGCATGTAGTGCGGTAGGCCTATGCACTCATGTTCCATTCACAACGTCTTTCTGTTTAAATCCATGGTTCATACACTCCGTTTGCATACTTCTTCATCTCCTGGACACTGGCTGCTATGCGGAAGCGCACACCGCTAGGGCAGTATTTGAGACATTTGTTGGTAGCTGGGACTTGTATGTTGTAGAGGGGTGTCACTGGTGCTAGGTTGGTTTTGTTGTGTGTGTATTGAGTCACCAATTTGTAAATATTGTCTTGCATTATGTGTGTGGTGCATTACGGGAGTAATATTATTGTGGGGTGTGCAAATGTATGTCTTTAGTCGTGTTTGTTTAAAGTGTAAGCGTCATGTGGTGGTTTGGACCAATCAGCCAATGATTGGTCCAATTTCATTTAATTAAGGACTATATTTAAGAGGTGCCTTGTTTCCACCACGGGAGAAGAACGAAGAACACGAGAGACGTTAAGAACGGGACATCCTAAAACGCTTAACGTAGCTTAATGTTCGAAAACAACGATCAATCATCAACAAACTTCTCCTGACCATCTATTACCATACACTCTACGACCCCACCAAATATCAAACCCGAAATCCTAATATTATGGACGTAGTCTGCGTTAAGCGTTTTCATTTACATAGGCGTCTATGGGGAGGAAAAGGCTTAACGTAGCTTAATGTCAGAAAACGGCGAGCAATCATTACCAAACTTCTCATGGACATCTGTAGTCTTACCTTCTCCCACCTCTGTGAAAATAAAAGCCGAGATCCTATTTTTGTGGACGCAATCGACGGTACGTTTTTTCTACATACTATAGGCGCCCACTATATGGAAAGAGCTTAACGTACTTTGTTGTCAGAAAACATCGATCAATCAACACCAAATTCAGCTCAGAAACCCCCTTTTAACAACACTGACAGCTGCCAAAATATCAAAGTCGAAGTCCCAATAGAAGCCGAGATATCATCATTAAGCTATTTATCAATTGAAGTCTATGGGAAAAGGCTTAACATAGACTTCAATGGATAAATAGCTTAATGATGATATCTCGGATTCTATTGGGACTTCGACTTTGATATTTTGGCAGCGGTCAGTGTTGTTACAAAGGGGTTTCTGAGCTGAAATTGGTGTTGATTGATCGATGTTTTCTGACAACAAAGTACGTTAAGCTTTTTCATCTCCATAGGCGCAAATGGAGAAAATGCTTAACATAGGCCTACACTGCCCATAATTTTGGGACTTCGGTTTTGATTTTTTTGAGTGATGAAAGTATAACTAAAAATGTCAATGAAGTTTGGTGATGATTGATAGCCGTTTTCGGGCACTGCGCTATGTTAAGCCTTTTCCTATCTTGGCTAGACTTAAATGGATAAATAGCTTAATGTTGACATCTTCGATTCTATTGGGATTTCGGCTTTGATTTTTTGGCAGTTGTAAGTGTTGGTGAAGAGGGGTGTCTGAGCTGAATTTGGTGATGAATGATGGATGTTTTCTGACAATAAGGTACGTTAAGCTCTTTCCATGGGCGCCTATGTAGACAAAAACGTTTACTGTCGATTGCGTCCACAAAAATAGGATCTCGGCTTTTATTTTCACAGAGGTGGGAGAAGGTAAGACTACAGGTGTCCATGAGAAGTTTGGTAATGATTGCTCGCCGTTTTCTGACATTAAGCTACGTTAAGCCTTTTCCTCCCCATAGACGCCTATGTAAATGAAAACGCTTAACGCAGACTACGTCCATAATATTGGGATTTCGGTTTTGATATTTGGTGAGGTCGTAGAGTGTATGGCAAGAGATAGTCAGGAGAAGTTTGTTGATGATTGATCGTTGTTTTCGAACATTAAGCTACGTTAAGCTTTTTCACGTTAAGCGTTTTAGGATGTCCCTTAAGAACGAGTTATAAAAAAAAAAAAAGGAAAAAAAAATAGATCTAGATAAAGTGTATTCCCATGTAAAAAACCTCCCCAATAGATTGAATGAGGGATAGATCTCCCAATACTTTCTACATACCAGTAGAATTATCTGTATTAAAGATAGTAAAAGTAGCAGCGCAGGGTTTCTATGTGTTTCTGTGTGTTTCATGTTGCCATGTGTATGTAGGTACAACCAGTGTTTCCCACACATAGACCAATTTGTGGCGGGCCGCCACACATTGAAATCCCCCCGCCACACATTGATTCCGGTATTTATTTATTTTTCCAGACGCGATTTTTATATAAAACGTTCCGTTAATTTAAACCTCGGATCAGTCTCTGCTTTACTGTCATTCGCTTTCCCACACACGCACGCATGGGTCCAAACGCACTGACATCTGATTCGCCCGCTCCTCTCCATGGCAACGTCTGACGCTGCAGCCGAAGCTGGATAGCAAGAAAGCAGAATTGCACTGAGGAGAGAGTCGGCGAAACCTGGCTGTTCACAAAAGGTTTGTATGCTACTGTGCTCAAAACACACATGCACAGAATTATTGTCCAGAAAAGTTATATTGGCATAGTGAGCTAAAAGTTGTTAACGTTAGCAAAGGAACATCCCACGCCCTAATTCAACATATAAAGCTGGTAACGCAGCAGCCCCGTAAAGCCCAAGACATTCCGCCCAGGGCACGACCATAGCGTTCTTGATGCATTTAGCTAGAAAGTGACCATAGCGTTCTTGCTGCATTTAGCTAGAAAGTGTTGAGGGAGTCAGATTGTACAACGTTCTGATTGTAAAAGAAATGCACTGGCATCGGTCTACGTCTACACTAGTCAACTATGGTTCTCAATCGCATCCTAGCATAGTCCCACCCTCCCTCGTGACTCTCTTTGATTAACTGCTGTAGGTCCATTTATAAACTGGATTACAGTAGCCTAATTCAGCGATTCAGGTGAAATGTGTTTATGGCAGTGGCGGGTGCTGGTATTCCAAAGAGGGGAAGCTCACTGCCAACTTAATCATAAAATGTGTCCATTTACTTACACGTTAATTCTACCCTTCGTTCCTTCTCTAGAAAATGGTCTGCCATAGTGCTCTCCTAGGGGGCTAGTGCAGGTGCGCTAGCGGGCTAGTTCACGAGAGCTAGTGGGCTAGTTAAGTAGCACTAGCGCCAACCTACCTCACAGTATCATTCTAACGAAACGAAATTAAAAACGAACAAGAAAAATGTAATAAACCAAACCGGAAATAAGTGTGAGTGTGATTTATATACAGTGTAAGAAATGAACAAGCATTTTCGCTGAGGAAATGCTAACAAATTGCTCACTGCTTGTCTTTCAATGCATGCAACATCCGCGATGGGACTGAGCTCCAGCAGCCAAGTGACAGCCTATGTATCAAAAACGCCAGCCAATCAAAACTGGATTCAGAGGTTCACCAATCAACACGGGGACTGCTTGAAGTCCGGACCAGCAAAACTCCGCCCACCATTCCATTCACCCCCAGAGACGCTCAGCGTCCGGGGGCGGGAGAAAAAAAAAGGCATTTCTCCAATGACCATCCAGTTTCCATGCATAGAAAATGAGGGGTCCGTGCTGGACCATTGAAGTGCATTGACGCTGGACATCTATGAGAAAATGCGTTGGCCATATGCCATGAGAACAAAGTATGCTAAGTTCCAACTCAGTTGATTTGTGATGATGGGCCTATTATTAACAAACTGGTGTTTGAAATGGACATGTTTTAAGGCATTTTGTAAACATTTGACCATTACATTTTTTTTTACAGAGCTTCCCTTGCAGTCTTAGAGAAATCTCCTCTGGTTTATGGATAAAGCTATGTCCATTGTCAAATTAAGAATAAAGCAACATATTTTGGCTATTTTTTTTTCACTCTGACCCTGAATGTTTGTTGTTTTAATTCAGATGAGTATTGAGAAATATTTCTTCAAAAAAAGGCCTCGTGCAGAGGAGAGAGAGCAGCTGGAGGTATCATTTTGTTTTATGCCAGTTTTTTTGGTAAGAAGTTAACAAAATGGAACTTAATTAAAATCAAGTTCAATTTCAATCTGGTGATGGGTCTTTCCCGACAAAGTCCAGGTATTTGTATGAGCATACAAATTTTATTGGCCTGTCCAGTAATGCATGTTTAGGTAGAGGAAGGTCCATACAGGATTCTAGTAGGGTTCTTATCAGTCAGAAACTAAGATTAAACCTAATAATTTAAAAATGTCTTTTAAATACTAATGTACATTCAACTTAAAGCAGCTTCAGAAAGAATACTGCCTTCTGCTCGCATTTTACATAAACCCCAATGACCGACTACGCCGACCGCCGTGACTTCGCGACGCCGTGACACTATCCCGGTGCGCAGACCCACCACAAATTGCCACCTGATCTGTGGGAAACACTGGGTACAACCACACATAAACTACGTTTCCCATGATCCTCCTTAGCTTCCTCTTTCCATGACTCTCCTTCCTTAGCCACACCTCAGGTTTCACACTCAGGTTTAAAACCACAGGCGCGCTGTTTGCTCGCCCTCTCTCTGTTCTGTGGTCATCAGACCACACGGACGTAAAGAGACTCTCTCTCTGTCCTCCTGACCAACGGGTCACAAAGGACACCAAGCTCTGCCTTGCAGGCCGAGGAGCCAGGCAGACAATGGACTTTGTCAGCATGCGCAAGTAAATAGACAAAGAATGGCCTTTGCACAAGGCCACAACGTACTTTGACTCGAGTACACAAGTTTACGGGAAAGGCATCCAGCTCCCCACGAACCGGGTTCGAGCGGACTCCCCTAGGCTGCCCGTTGCACGAGCAACATTTTGAGTTTGATTGAAACGGACTACTTCTAATCGCAAAGTCGATTCCCAGCAGCTAGATGCTGAGGAAGTACAGTTTCTGAATGCGCGACGAACCACCGCAGTAAACCTCTTAATCGCGAAGCCGATTCCCCGCTACGAGCGGAGAGAGGACCTGAAACAAGGACTCTTCCTTCATCGGATCACCACAAATCGTCCAGGAAGCTGAGTCAACGGACTCCCTCCACTGGACTCCCCTGAATCAACAAGGATTCCCTGAACTACAACCAAGAACAAAGGAAACGAAAAGGCAACCTTCACGTGAGCACTTGGGCATAGATGGAATACTCTCTAGCACAGCAAGGAAGTGTTAAACTGTCTGATGTAAACATACACACTGTTTTCATGTAGACTTTGAGTGACTATTTATGTTCTTTTTATTTGCTACTTTGATAGACAGATCCTGCATGCTCTCTCTGTCTCCCTCTCTCTTTCCCTCTTACTAACCCTTATCTCACCTGGTGAAAAAGGGATGCTAACGATAGCCTAGCAGAACTAGCCTATTGTTTCAAAGCAAGTTAATCATGTGCCCTTCCCCCACTCTCGCGCTATCTTGGCACAATGTTCATCTCTCACACTTTCTTTAACCATTTGGCGATCCAACGGGGGGGACCCCCATTCCCCCCCCCTCTTCTCTCTCTCTCTCTCTTACACACACACACACCCACACCCACACACTATCCTATTATCTTGTATATACGTATAACCTGTTAGATTAGTTCACACCTTAATTAGTTAATAAACTAAACCTTTGGAATAAACTGTGTTTTGCTTGTTATTGCTGCTGTACTCATGGAAGTCACCCAGTCTAAAGAACTTACAACTGCCTTCATCCAGTCCAAGTGTGTGTAAATACTATTGACTATAGTGTATTGTGATACTGTAAGTAACATATTATTACTATAGCGGTAGTATAAGCATAACGTTTTGGTAATATACCATCAATTTAACTGTTTGGTAATTTATTGTTAAACATAACAATTAATGGTAATATTAATGGAATTGATTTTATGAGACTGATCAATTAATGCCAACTATACCCACATTTATTATTGGCGCCTCCTTGTAACGAGACTGATTGTCCCTACATTTACACATATGGGCTTTTGTTATTCTGCATCATATATTTAGATTCTTTCATTTGTCAATATTTATGTGATTGGTATGGATTGTTTTTCACATTTCCCTCATTCTTCTAGTTATTGCAGAATGCACTGAAAGGCATGCAACATATCTTAAATGGAGTAAAGTGGAAACCAGAACACGGGGATGATCTGGGATATCTCCTGGCTATACTAAAGGTGACTAAAAACTGGCTTTCATCTGTGGTCATGTAAACCATAGGTGGTAAAGGCAGTAACAATGTCATGAAACTTGAAAATAAGTAAGGGAAAAAGCAATAATGGTAAGAAGCTTGGTAATGATGTTCATATTTTTTTCCCCTGCAATAGAAATTCATGTTCTACGGGCTGCAGGGAATGCCTGTGGAGATGCCTAAAATCCTTTATCCTGCCCCTTTACCTCAGTATGATGTCCCTGTCTCGCCTAAGGTTTCTGAAGAGACTGTCCCAGCAAGACCAGGAGGGGTATGAATACTGAAATTACTTTATATAATTTATGTATATATATATATATATATATATATATATATTTATATTTTAACATTGCGAAACCAAACAAACTCGTCATAGGCCTTTCATGTAAATCTCATCAAATTTGGTGTATGTCATTTACAGACAACGGGGACAAAAAGTTATCAAAGGATTTATCTTGAGATAAACCGTTTGAAAGTTACATGTCAATGAAAATTCACAACATAGCTTAAAATTCTTCAAAACTCTATATTTCGGTTTCTAATTGCTCAAATTACATCACTGTTGACATGCCAACTCTAAACACCTTTCTTTTCACGTGCACCAAATTTTGTGACATTTGTGACATCTTTGTGGCTTGGATGGCAAAGCTGCCTAACAGGAATTGAGGTCATATCACAGGAACGACTTTACATATGCCAACCAAACTTGATAGACGCCCTTATGGCTGCTTGCAGCTATATTTGAGTAATATTTTACAGCAATGCTAATATAATATCGTAGTAAAGTGTAGTAGATTATTTGCCTGTCCCATTCAACAAGGAAAAAATAAGCTCAGCTTCTAAGTTGAGGGCTGACAGCACATCCTTGATACTTTCATACAGTGTTGGTTGGAATGTTATGTTAAAGCGAGATTGTGCAGTATTGTATCTTGGCAGCCCTTGTTTATCGTGTTAACTTTGACAGCCCTGGTAAATTTATAAAAGCCTTTTCCATTCAGTGTTCTTATCAGTATTCATCTGATATGCTTCTCTGACAGAGCAAGAAGAAAAAGCCTCGTGGCAGCGTTAAGAAGGCTGAAATTGAGGGAAAACGTGTTGAGAGAAACGGCACTGGAGAAGATCTTGAGCTGAGACAAGGTGGTCGTGGAAATCTGAAAGAAGATAAGGGGAGCTGGTCTCACAAGCCCTCACAAATGTTGCTTGGGGGTAACACACTTTGCCACCCTTCCTGGAGGAGCTCAGAGTCAGAGTATTCTGACACTGAGGGAGGCTTTAATGCAAAACTAAGGTAAATCAAAACATTTTCATGGCCTAATGGCTAGTGTCAGGCTTGTGGATCCTCCATCCAGTGGCGTAGCTCAAACAGCTTGAAAAACACATATATGGGAACATCTTTTTGCACATTGATGAGCAAAATCCAAAACAACTCCCTTAAAAGCATCCCCTGCTAGTTGAACATGCTGGTTTTGATCAATGATGATTAACGCTGTCAAAATATGTAGTTACTGACATTGCTTTTCTTCTGTCGACAACACAAACTAAACAAAAAAAAAAGGCAAACTCGTTCTTGTATTCAATGCTATGTCATTGGGTAAATGTACAGTCAATCAGCAAGTGCGCCAATTTGATGGTCATATATGTCAGTGCCGAATAAGGTTTTATTATTGCTCATGTAAAGAAAGAACCTATTTTGCAGTGTCTCCAGCCACTAACAGAGGGAAAATACAAACAGACAAAAAACAAACTCTGCTATGCATCGGACACTTAACACCCCTCTACCTTGGCCTGGGCAGGATCATCAGCCACACATCCCCCTTAGCTATTTCCATAAGGTAGGACAGGAAAGCAGGACAGAGTTGAAGGGGTGTGCTGTGATGCATGTCTATGCATGAAAGACCCGCGCTCGACCAATGTTTTCAACTAACCCACCCGCAACTCGGGCCGTAAAAAAAATTATGAAAATTGTAGCTGACCAGCTTCCAGAACCGCATATTTTTAAAAGTAGTCCATGCTCTTGATTAACGTATAGTGTTAATGGGCTACGTAAAACTGGCATTGCTGACTTACGCCTATGCATTTAGCCTATGTATTTGCCATTGCTCAATTCAACGTGTTGGGGAAACAGGTTTTTTGGTCCGGCGTCAGCATTCATTCAAAAGATAATAATGCTCAACATTCAAAATAAATAAAAACACCCCACTACAAAGTGTATTACAGTAGGGCCTGGGACTAAAATGTGTCAATTGATGGTTTAAAACAAGGTTGACAAAGCCAGCACTATGGTCATCATCAGCTTTTATAACTTCTGCAAATGTTTCCCACATTGTTCTTTCTGTTGGTACATTTTTGGAGCTTCCCATACTTTGTTCTTTCTGTTGGTGTGTTTTGGAGCTTCCACTCTCCAGTACGTCCAAACATCGACATTTAATTAAACTAAACTTTTTCCAAACGTGATAGATTAGATAGCTGAGCCGATGTATGAATTTAAATAATGACATAACTCCAGAAACTGTTGAACAATTCTCAACGAAAACTTGGCCTTGCTTTATTTTTCTTATTCTGACTCTTGGCATGATATGTTAATGGTTGACAAAACACATTAAAATGCATATTTACATCAAAATAGCCTATGCAATGTGTAGGGTTGTAAAAAGTGTGGACACTTTTTAGCGTCATGGTGTTTGCCACGGTCTGTCTGTCTGTCTTTGTTTGCACGGTAGCTGGCCCACTCACGTACTACATGTCCCGTCATACACTGCTAACACACCTGCACGCTAATTGCATTCATCTGTTACTGAACCAGCACACAGCACCGGCGTCTGCTGGGTGAGTTAACAAAGAATATAGCATCTACAAACACATGCAACACATTGTACGTTACCGTCAAGTTCTGTTTATTGTCAACATCTTGGCGAACAGTGAGGTACCCACTGCTTCGTCTCCATTAATCATTAATCTCCATAGCAAACCTAGCAACTTCTAACGAACTCAAACACTACTCACATTTGCACCGTTGCACTTCCTGGTCCGTCAGCATAGGGGTTCCCTGTAGAAGCACGCACTATGGGTGAACTATCCTTTTATTATCCATCTTGGGGCTTGGGAAATGTTAGTTTGGTGTAGGGGGTCAGTGTCTGGTTGCTGTTATCGTTGTTTATTCCTTTTGTGTCGTTTGTATTAACTATAGTGTTGTGGAATGTATGTGGGAATATGTGTAAATGTTTGCTATGTGTTTCACTGGTGTTTATGTTGAAGTATGTATGTATTTTATATATTTATTGAAAATGTTGTACGTTGCCATTTTTCCACCGTTTGATAATGGTTCTGACCAATTATCCAATCATTGGGGTTGTATTTAGAGTGGGGAAAATTGAGTTGAAGTCAGTCTTGCTTTTGGCTCTGGTGAAGGACTGTTGTGAGTAGAAGCATTGGTGCAGTAGCTTGTTGCGAGGCTGCAAATTTTCAGTATATGTTTATTGTAGGGTTGCACGGTATACTGGTACTGATTTGGTACCACGGTACTGAGGCATTTGAAACGGTACTATTTGGATAGGTACCGGTACCTTGCACATGACGTCCTAACGTTATGAGAAGGAAGCTAGAGCTTGTAGAGAAAAAAGACGTTGAAGACGGAGAGATAGTGGAGCACGGAGGGGAGAATGGCTGCTGCCACCACGCTGCAAACCACGGGCGCTTTTACATACACATTTAACCATTTAATATGTTATAAATACTGGTAACATACCATTTAAAGACACTGGTCCTACTTAAGACAGGCTGTATGTGATGAAAATATTTTTAGGTTATATATCTCAATGTAAATAAGGCCTTAGCTTGTATGACAAATGTATCACCTTATTTATTTGAAAAAAAAAACCCATCTTTATTTGAAAAAGTATTGAAAAGTATCGAAATACATGTTGGTACCCAGTGGCGTTTTCTCCCGGAGGCTAAGGGAAGCCATGCTTCCCCTATTTTGTCCGACAATAGCGGCAATTTTGATTAAAACATTTGGACTATTAACTTAGCGGTTTTGCTCCTTCTACTGTGCTTAAGTCACCGATCTCTACTTTTCTTACTCAGTATTTTGCTATGAGCGAAATGGCGCCTCCCCACTCCCCAATGTAGCCCATTATGTTATGTGGTGAAACACGGTATTACACTCCTGTCGTATCCAAGGGAAGCCAGCCTGAATTGGCATCCCTTTCACTAAGGAATGGTGAAAAAAAACGAGCGATCAACCAATCAAATTAGTGATACTACCAAACTGTGATTGGCCAGCATGGTATGAAGGGAAGCCAGCGAGCCTTTACCTCCTCTACACACAACCGACCTATGCCCATCCACTACTAACGGGGAAAGTTGTTAGACAGAAGACAGGCTCTGCTACAAACATCCATACACACAACGTACACATTTAAGATTAGATCAAGACGATGGAGATTTGGAGTACATGGTGACAAATAGTATTAAAGTCCTGTTTTCAACTACCAGTGTTTTGACGAGTTTTACAAATATGTAATGAAGTATGGTTCTGCTGAAGTTATTTCTGATGTATCGAAGTTTCGCTGTGTGGCTACTACATATACAGATAATGTTCACTAAACCTTGTGCAGGAGCACTTTGTTAAGCTGTGCAATTTTGTTGTTTAATGTTGTAGTGGTCTGCGTGAGAAGACTTAAAACAAGTATATGTATATATCTTTAGAAGACGATAACCATAGCTTGACATAGCCATAGCTTGCTAGTAGGCTAGACAGAAGACGTTCTAACCTTGTTTTTCATAGCCTAACGTGAGTGTTTCTAGTTAATCTGGTGTGTGTGTCCCTGCTCCGGAAAACTTACTAAGGCACATGTATCTCCTTGTGTGCATGTGTGGAGTCTGTTTACTATGTGTTCCTCTACAGCTCTGTTAGCTTATGTCCTTTGAACGTCGCTTTGGATAAAAGCGTCTGCTAAGTGTAATGTAAGAAGTTTGTGCTTGCCCATATATGCGCAATTGCTGTGTTCTACAATATAGTCTGTATTTAACTGTTAGTTTTCTGCAGATGTTTCTAAGGCAGTCTAGAAGTTACACAGAGGTTGATGGGACAGCCTTTAAAATGTGTAACAGTTTAATATGGAATACAGTTTTGCAGTTTGTTAGATTTGGGTAGGGAGACAGACAGCGCCTGTGTGTGGCCATCGCGCGCTCACTTGTATCGCTTGCTCCCGTTGTTTTATACTCCATAAGTTCTTTTAAAAAGAAAAAAAAGCAAAACAATAAGACATGCCGCCCCCCCTCAAAACAGTAGTGATAAGCATAGTTCTTTCAACTGTGGCTTCCCCACAAAATTCCCCCACGCCACGCCACTGTTGGTACCGGTACCAAAGTTTTGGTATCGTGACAACACTAGTTTATTGTGTTTTGTTGATGCCTATCATGGCTCGGTTTTGTTTCGTTTATATCCAGTCTTTGTTTTGTTGGTATTTTTAAACACGTTTGGCGCACTGTAAATAAACCATCAACCAATCTTTTTGCGTGGTATTCACTGGGTGGCTGCAGTTGTGAGGTGAGACGGCGACGTCTCAGCTTCACAAGGGTTATACAATGTGCATTATTTATTTATGATTTATTGCATCTTGCGATGTCTGTTGCAAAACATCTGCTTGTAGGCTACTGTCGACGTCTTTCTACATGTAACTGTTCAACAATTGTTGGAGTAGGCTGTTTAAGCATTCTTAAAAAACTGCAAATTTGCACTGTTATATAAGCTGTACACTGCCTACTTTACGTTGTAGAAAAGTATTATATCTTTAGACTTCTCCCATGGAAAGATATAATAAAAAATATAGCCGCAAGCGATGATGACGGGCCCTCGCACCTGCGGTGCAGGGACATGGCATGTCGCCTCTCTCAAATGTATCCTCTAAGTCACAAATGCATTTATTGTAGAGATCTGATATGTGAATGCTAAATCATAGGAGCTTTATATTGTCTACTGGGAGCATGTGTATGTAGAGAAAATGTTCTTTAGAAAAAAGGTGTAGTGCAATTATCTTTGTGTTTGCATGTGTGTGTGTTAAAGGGATTTTTTTTTGTGTTTGTGTGGGTGTGAGAGTGTGTGTCTGTGCCTGTCTGAGGTTTGTGTATGTGTGTGTCATCTCCAGATGGTAGTACAAGAACAGGAACAAGCGGTTTATGTGTTTGCTTAATATTGTGTAATAAAAGTGTGTATTTTGTATAAGGTAGTGGCATTGGTGAGAGTGATAAAGGAAGGATCCCATTGTTCAGAGTGGGATAGTTCATATGGAAGGCAAAGGCATCTTGTTGAATATAGTTGAGCAATGTATAACCAGAGGCGTGGGTGTGGGTGGGATAGGTGGTATGAGAAGAAGCATAAGTTTTACCTGTATGAATGTGGAAATGTATGGAGTAAGGTTACTTCCAAAAAGACGTATCCATGATTCTAACCATTCGTACTCGTGAGGTTAAACATTTGTACGTCAGTAAAAACAGGTGTACACACAATTCTGCTGTCATACACATAATTGTTAGTGGAGGTGGATGTTGTGGAGGTTAGTACTGTATTTATGTGGGTATGAATCTAAAAGCTGTGAGTGCAAAGTCTTGTGAATACGACTGTAATTTCTACGACTACGAAGTCTCCCTTGTGAACACGAATTCAGATTTATGGGTACGAAGAAAAAAGTGGTGAAATGACGTCAGAGACAGGCCACAGGGGAAAGCAATCGATTCCCGATTGTTGGAAACGCGCAACGTTGCAAAATGACATCTAATGGGGACACACGCACGAGTGTGATAATATATAACGAGTTTGTTACATATACCCACCTAAAAGAATAAATAGACACCGTTTGTGAGTAGGCTGATATTTGCTGTATCGTAAGCCAACTAAAAAACAGCGCAAACCCACAGCCATTGGGGCCATTGAAGGCCTCGTGCGTTCTACCCTCAAATAGAACACTTTTTAAAAATGACAGCTAGAATTAAATTAAATGGGGGTGTCTGTCAATACAAGAAAACACTGTGGCAACTCTATAATAAATATTAAAATGTACTATGTGCCACACTATCAGACTAAGATAGCTAACCGCACGTTCCAAGCTAGCCAATCTTACTTTGAACCGAAGCAAAACAATACAGTTATCAGTGTACTAAATCCACTTGAACACGTTAGTTTTTAACAGATTAGTTAGGCTTCCTTACATGGTCGGAAACTCACCTCAAAATACACAATGAGCAGCTTTTAGGAACACTAATACAGGAGTGGCAAGATCTTGTAGCCCACATTTCACGAACTATCTCTGCATGATATGCTTGCATATTTAATACCGGAGTTAGCCTACAACGCCACCCTGTGTCATGTACGCTGATTGAAGCCATTATATTGAGAATACTCCGAAGAAGAAATCGTCTTCCTAACATACAAGCATCACCATTATTATACCTACAAAGGCATTTCAGTTTCTATGTTCACGTAGTTACTTCAGATGTGTTATGACAAGGTCAATGTTGATAGCTTTCTAGCGTTTGTTTCATGCAATTGTAGGCAAGTGGTCATATTTTTCAAACAGTCAGTAGGCTCAACCCGTTAAACAAAAGCTGGACATCAGTTAGTGGAAAACTATTCCAAAATGACGAACGGTTTAACCCTTAGAAGCCAGAGCGTTTTTTTTTTTTTTTTTTTGTATATCGGTCTTTAAATGCATGTGTGAGGCCTTCAGAAGGGACCACTACTATATATCTTATATCATTTTTCTCAGCAGAACCTAAGCAATATGATGATATAGGCCTTGCTGTTTTTTAACCAACTGTATGGAAATGACAGGGCAATAATCATGAAAAAAAAGTAAAATCCGCTTCAGATTTTTCTAAATAAATGAGTACACACAATGTCAAATATACAGATTTAACTGTTTTTATTGGCTAAATCTGTAAACACAATTGTTTTCAAATAAATTAAGTCACAGCTCTTGAAATAGACTTCACCAAAGATGTATACATTGTCATATAGCAGCAACCTGTTACAGGCGTTTTCAGAATATACCATAAGCAACCCATGAGGTATAATGGCTGTTACCCATCCTAACACATAAGTGGAAGGTTATTTACTGATTGAAAGGATAAATTAACACTTATTTGTGCATATTTCATTTAAATGTGAAATATAATCTTCAAAAACAAAGAAATAATGTCATATAGCAGCAACCTGTTACAGGCGTTTTCAGAATATGCCATAAGCAACTCATGAGATATAATGGCTGTTACCCATCCTAACACATAAGTGGAAGGTTATTTACTGATTGAAAGGATAAATTAACACTTATTTGTGCATATTTCATTTAAATGTGAAATATAATCTTCAAAAACAAAGAAATAATGTCATATAGCAGCAACCTGTTACAGGCGTTTTCAGAATATGCCATAAGCAACTCATGAGATATAATGGCTGTTACCCATCCTAACACATAAGTGGAAGGTTATTTACTGATTGAAAGGATAAATTAACACTTATTTGTGCATATTTCATTTAAATGTGAAATATAATCTTCAAAAACAAAGAAATAATGTCATATAGCAGCAACTTGTTACAGGCGTTTCTCAGTTTTCCACTCCACAGATGAGCAGGGCAGAGAGCCAGACTGAGGAGCCTTCCCTGTCCTTCTCCTCTTCAGCGGTGGCTGGACTCCTCTACAATAATAATAAAAAACACTTAGAAAATGACTATGTAAAGCAACAAAATTGCTGTGCATTTGAACACTATACACAGCTGTCTGTCCAACACTGTTCATACGTAGGCCTAAATATTATAGGCCCTCCACTTTAGGAGCGCCCTCAAATGCTTTCAAATACACACTGTAGGGCTATCCAACTATGCAGTGGTGGTAATGAAATATTCAAAATGAAAAAAGTGTTACATTTGGCTTTTTGTATAACATTTGTTTTGTTTTAGACATACAGTTCAAACATTAGGCTTATCAGTCAAATTATGTCAATCAATTCAATATATTAGTGCAAGCAATACACATCCAACAACAACGCTGAAGTATGTAGATATCTGCAATATCCAAAATCACAAATAGGCCTAACAACAGCCTTCATCTGGTTCAGTAAGGTAGCTTCCACGTCAGCCTGACTGCTAGCTAAACCTACAGAAATAATTTCAGACCACCCACTAAACACCACAACCCCCACAGTAAACGAGGTAAAAGTAAACAACCAAAACCGTTTATCAAAAGATTATTAGTGACACATCATCATGTACTAGTACGTCTGCAATTGTATAGATCTGTCACCCCTTGTCATCTACTTGGCAAGTCTTGAATCTGTCACTTCGAGGCAACTTAGAAAAAACCAATGTGACTCGCGGCCACGGGAGCTACCCTGAGAGAAACGTATGAGAACTATATTTTCAGTAAGAGGGGATTTTCGTTTCCAATAGCCTTAGGAGAATCGGATGTCTCTGTATGTTTGAATGACAAACAGTATTTCGCTATCAAACAACTTACTTCGGAGACGGAGGAGCAGCAGCAGCAGCTGAAGTTGTAGTCGGTGGGATGTTCTCGTCTTCACTACTTGACTCGGAGAAGTCATATTCTTCCACAAACTCTTCCACATCGATATCGTCCCACATCGCCAAGACCTCGTTCACGTTAAAAACTTTACGAGGACGACTCATAATGTTACGATGATGACTACTGAATGAATGAATGGATGGCTGGATGAATGATTGATGGGTGTGCAGCTCAAAAGCAAGTGACAGCACACAACAATGCTAACTACGCCCACTTTTACCGCCTACTTACTTCCTGTCAGGAAACATCTGATCTCTAAACTATTTTTCTGTCCACCACTTCCTGTGTATGGTACATGGACTATCGTGCAGTATGTATAGAGATCAGTGATCTCTCACACGAATAAATGGCGTCGTTTGTTTATGTTCCTGCATGCTTTTTCACATGATAATAAAATCACTTTTGAAGCATTTTGTTGACGCGACTGCATGTCACAACATTCTAACAACATTCCGGTCGTAGTTTTATAAACATCTTGTTTAAATAATGACAGTTTTATTTCTACAGCACGTATCCACACATATGTGGTATCACAATGATGCTTGAAGTGTACACCGCTAAACTAGCCACGAAGGACTTCCTTATAAGGCATTGCCTTTTAAAAAAAACTGTCAGAGTACCGTGAGGCACTTTTGACGCGGCGGCGCGTCCATTGTGTTCTAAGGATTAATATGGAAAATATGAAATAAACCCGAATATATTGTAAAGTTACAAGGAAATAGTTCATTATTATACCATTGCTTGCTGGAATTTCCCATTGTGAAGTGCTGTTTAAATAACGTTGAAGTTTTTTTTCCACATGTCCACCGTAATAAAAATGTCACTCTGAACTTGTGAGAGAGAGGGGGAAATGTAATTTGCTGTATTATGCACAAAAGTCCAAATATCTCACTTCCTGTTGGGTGTGGCCATGCCATTGTATTGACCTTTTTTGTTCGTCTTAGTGAGATGAACCCACCTACCAAATTTCGTACATGTAGCTGAAAGTGTATGGCAACCACGAACCTCTGTAACAACAGGGGGCACTGCAGTGTCCCTGGGCAACTTCAGGGCCTGGGTATTTCTCTCTGAGTAGCGGGGGGAATTTCTGACGTGTGTGCCAAATTTCATGAGTTTTCGTGCATGGCAACCGCCTCAAAAAAGGGCAAACGGCGCAGCGGGAAAAGAATAATAATAATAATAATAATAATAATAATAATAATAATCTTAGCAGAAACAATAGGGCTTCGCACCTCCGGTGCAGGCCACAGCCTGCACCTCCGGTGCTCGGGCCCTAAAAAGTACAAAAATGTTAGGGGTGTACTCACTTTTGTGACATACTGTACATCACCTGTGTCATTTTCAGAAATAAAGAATGAGATGTTTTTGAAGAAAATCAGTAAACTGTTCATCCTTAAGTAGGGCAGTGTCAAAACGCCATTGATTATAAGCTGCTCTCGCCGACCGTATTTTTAGCACCATGGACATAGGCACATGGTCTGAAATCACTATAGGGTGATAGGTCACAGAGTCTACAGCTGATAGTAGCTTGGGGTCTACTAAAAAAATAATCAATGCGAGAGTATGCTTTGTGCACTGAAGAGAAGAAGGAATAGTCTCCTACAGTTGGGTGGTTGAGACGCCACACCTCAACTAAGTTAAGGTTTTCCATCAAAGTATTGAGGCGGATGCATGAATTAGATCTTTGAAGGGACTTGGAGAACTCTTTGTCCAGCAGGGGATCAAGTACGCAATTAAAGTCTCCTCCAATTATAACACTTGTGCTGGAAAAATCAGGAATCATATTGAAAACCTTTTGAAAAAATCAGGGTTGTCATAATTAGGTGCATAGAGGTTTACTAATGTAATAGGCATAGAGTTTAAGGTACCAGCTATGATTACAAATCTACCATTGGGATCATTTATTACTGAGAACTTAATAAAGGGGATATTTTTCCTAATTAAAATTGCTACCCCCTTGCTTTGGTAGAGAAGTTTGATTCATACAGTTGATCTACCCAGCCTACCTTAAGCTTCCCTGTATGAGTATGCTTGGTGTGGGTTTCCTGAAGAAGAATTATATCTGCGCTCAGGGACTTCAGGTGAGAAATTTTTTTTATAACATGACCAAGGCCTTTGACATTCCAACTAACAAAGTTGTAACACCCTCTCTGCACCTGAGCTACATTTTTATCATGTGTCACTCATGTGTCAAACATATGTTTATAAAGCAAAGTATACACTGTCAATAGGAATATTAAGAGGTGCTGGCAAAGAAAGAAAAAAAGAAAGGAAAACATAAAAAACATAAAATACAGGTAAAACCCCTTACCCCAGTTGTGCCTATTCTGAATACTGCCCAAATGGCAGCTACCACCCCTAAAACGCATTTCTAAGACTATCCTGTGTTGCACTCACAGCCCACCTGACTGATAAGTGCCCCACAACGCAGTATTAGGTAATTAGTTATAATTACGAGGTATCATTAAACCAAGGTGCAATGACAATTACGTGCAGATTAACATAACACATGTAACACATGTAGTGTTTAAGCGTTTGAAAAACAGAAGCAGATTGAAATGACTCATTTTAGAGTGTCTTGTTTAATGAAAAAGAGCTAATGAACAAGACATGTGTTGCCGGCCCCTGCGAGAGTGACAAACAGCCTGGCTGCATATCTGAGAGAGGGTTTGAGTTTAAGGCTGTACAGTTCCTTCATTACGTCCCGGTATTCAGAGCGCATTTCCAGTACATCAGGGCTGTAGTCTTCGAAGATTTGAATTGGCGTGCCACGGTACTGAAGTTTGCCTCGAAGATTGCGGGATTTGCGTATCACCAGGTCACGAGTCTGATACTTGTGGAAACAGATGACTACTGAGCGGGGTTTGTCCCCAGTACCACGTTTAAGTGCGCGGTGGGCACGGTCCAACTCAGGTGTTGAAGTGAGAACTCCTCTCCCCAATACCTCCACCAAAAGTTCTGCAAAAAAATCAGATGGGCGAGGGCCCTCAATCGACTCGGGTAGACCAAAAATGCGAATGTTATTCCTTCTGCTTCGTCCTTCCAAGTCTAGAACTTTTGCTTGTAGCTTAGTAGGGCTGTCCTCAACCAAGGATTTTCTTGGTCGACCAGTGGTCGTGCATTCACTCCGACTAAGCGAATAATCGCCCCGCCCCCTCCAAAAAAAAAAAAACGAAATGAGTTTTTTTTGGTATTTGCTCGTAACAGCGTGCATCACCGTGTCACGTCTTGGCATGCTGTATCCTGGCTCTAGGCACTGAATTAGATTTTTAAATCCCTCCCCACTGATGATATTCACAGGGCGCATATCCATTGCGATGAAATCGGCTATTTTGTCAGTTATGTCTCTCTTCCTTTTTTCGGATAGAGAAGGTTTCATTACGAGCTTTTGCTGCGTCAATGATGAGGATGAGGAAGCCGCTGAGGAGGCTGACTCATCGTAATAAAGTGGATGCGCCTGTAGAGAGATAGTAAAATAGTGAGCTGGATAATTTAGTTTTACCAGTAGCCTACACATGAATATAGTCCTAGCGACAATAACAAAATGTACTTATAGGCTTAAATATTGCAATCAAACTTGTTGCAAGGGGTAGCTAGGCTAGCAGGCTACTGAAGCTGAAGAACTGAAGAACTTTTTCGCCTCGCCGGAGTTCAGAGTTCAGAGTTCACGGTTCAGTAGCTAGCTTTACGCGTAGAGCCCATGTCTGCTCCCGTGACTGCATCTCCCAAAACAATAAGGATTGCGTCAGGTTAAGAAATGTCTACATTCCTGGACCTTTGAGTTTAGGCTTACCCGACAGATACGGTAAGATAAAATAACTTCATGAATCATCCTCCCTGCTTTATTTCGTTGTGGAACGATGCAGGTGGAAAAACCTGACGCGCAAGCTTTACCAGTCATTGTAGAGCCTAGCAAAACTGCTGTACAAAGTTATCATAGTAGTCCTATGTCTGTAATTATCGTATATTCACATTCACTTTAGAACTTACATCACTGAAATCCGAGACGGATAACTGTAGCTCTGACTCGGAGTTGACGCATAACGCCACTGCCTCCTCCAAAGTCAATAACCGGCGTCTTTTCGGCGCAGTCATTTTCTTGTTCTGGCTAGCTTTTCTGAGGTAAATGCAAGAACAATATCTGCTACAAAATAAGATGTGGCACGAGAACTAGGGAATTGACAGTAATGTAAACAAACAAAGTGTAAACAAACATGGTCAATTGCCTACTTTAGCCAGCTATGAATATGCGCACGAACACAGAATTAGTCTGAGCCACAGCCAAGGGGACAGCGCTTAAAACATGACAATATCTCAAAATAATTTCATATAAACATATACATTTTAATACACAAATACGTTCTTTATACTCTCATTGACTAGTGTGATTTGTATTTATAGTTCAGCAACGTCAGTTTTCGCAGTTACAGGTTTTTTTGTGATCATTTTTTTGGTTTATTTTCTCAATCATTTTTTTTTTTACATATTAGAGGGGAAGCATTTTCACAATCACAAGTGGCTCATAGAGCCTAACTGGTTGCAACATCATTGGGAATATAACAGAAACATTGGTATCAACATACTTATTCTGATACTCGCTTCCCCCCTACTCTCTGTATTCCCCCATTCGCCCCCGTCCCACCATCCCATCCCCCCATATTCCCCTCCCAACACCCCCCCCCCACCCCACCCCACCCCCAAATGAATAGCTCAAGCTATTGAGCAAAATAAGACAAAACAAACCACACACACAAAACAGACAAACAAACAAGCCCAACAGCACACACACACACACTCACAGACGTACCACCCCTTATCACCCAGGCGCCTACCATCTTTTGTCACCACAAAGGTGAAAATTCATACGTTTCACAGCATTTCATTTAATTTCTCTAATAGCTTAGACCAGCAATCAATATTAGCCATTTTAGCATGATGTAGGCATGCTGAGGAAAGCTCTAACTGAGCAATATCCTGATAGGAATAGAGCCATTCCCTCACTGACAGTGTATGCGGTGGTTTCCAACGACAAACGATCATCCTTTTGGCAGCGGTCAAACCAGCTAAAAAGATACGCTTAGTCTTTATAGTTATTTTCAAGGATGATGTGTCGTTAAGTAATAGCAAACGCTGAGAATGGGGGATGGGTCGTTCAATAAGACTAGACATGATAGATGAGACATTATGCCAGAAACTACTGACCTCTGGGCACTGCCAAACCATGTGATAAAAAGTAGCAATGGTACTGTCTGGGCAGAAATCACAGTATGGATTATCTCTGATTTTCATTTGTTGTAGTCTTCTCGGAGTTAAATAAGCCCTGTGTATTAGTCTGTAGTGTATCATTTGGTGATCAGGGTTCCTAGAAGATAAAGATATGTTCCGCCAGACAGTATGCCAGTCTAAGTCCAGAGGGGTATTAATATCCCACTTCCAGAGTCTATTAAGTGGTAAGGGTTTGTATGAAGCTTTAGTAATGAATTTATATACGTCTGAGACAATGCCATTGACTCTACCCTTAGTATCAAAAACAGCATGTAAAGGATGATTCGCCAGCTCAGTGCCCCAGGGGACACCCTGAGCACGCATTGCTGTACGTAGCTGTAGATAGAAATAAAAAGAGCCTGGTAAGTTGTATGACCTCTCCAAGTCATGGAATGTACGAAGACCCTGTTCCCCTATGATATCTTTCAGGACACTGACCCCTCTATTGCTCCACTGAGGGAACATAATTGGTTTCTTGTCAATAAGGAGAAAATAATTATTAAAAATCGGGGATTGAGCAAAAAATGTATTATGTATTTTGGCAAATCGGTGGACTTTATGCCATACCATGAAAAAATATGAGATTATTGGCCCAAAATCCCGTTTAACTACACTATGGGGGATGTTGGAGTATACTACACTGGAGAGAGAGTGTGGATGTATCAAGCGTTCTTCAATAGGCCGCCAAGAGACCGAAATCTCTGGATTCAGCCATGTAACGAGTGGTCTGAGAACAAAGCTCCAGGAATACCATTCAAAATTGGGCAAGTTAACACCTCCTGCTGATCTGTGCCTTTGCAATGTAGATGCTTTGATTCTGGGTTTTTTTCTATTCCATAAGTAAGAGCTAATGATTGATTGTAGTTCCTTCCAGTAACCTCCTGGTGGAGCTAGAGGTATCATAGTACTCACAAAATTAATACGCGGCAATATATTCATCTTTATAACTGACAGTCTAGTCTGGAATGAAGAGGGGAACATGCCCCATCTATTCAGGTCACCCTTCACATTTTTAAGAGCTTTATTATAATTTTCAATAGTTATTAGGTTGAGGGACGAGTGGATAGACACTCCTAAATATTTAAAACTACTAACCACTGGAATATTGAGAACCGGTGTTTGGTCATCCAGCCCCCCCAATAACATTAAAGCAGACTTAGTCCAGTTGATTTTGTAACCCGAAATATTGCTGAAGTTCTCAAATATTTTGAGAAGATGTGGCAGGGATTTAGAGGGTTTTTTTGTAAAAATTAGGACATCATCTGCATACAGAGAAATGTAATGTGGTGTATCATAAATGATTATTGGTTCTAGAGCCTCTGCTTGACGTATTGTCTGGGCAACAGGTTCCAGAGACAGGGAAAATAAGAGTGGAGAAAGAGGGCATCCCTGGCGGGATGATCTTGTGACTGGGAACCTGACTGAGCAGTTATTGCCTGTTATAACAACTGCAGATGGGTTGGCATACAGTAACTTAATCATGGAAATAAGACCGTCGCTAAAACCCATAAATCGAAGTACAGACCATAAATAACACCATTCCAGTCGATCAAAGGCCTTCTCTGCGTCTAGCGAGAGAATGGCACTTTGATCTTTTGAACTTGATGCTGCGTCTATAACATGAAGCAAGCGGCGGACATTATCGGATGCTAGCCTTGATTTAATAAATCCAGTTTGGTCATGGTGGACCAAATGGGGCATATAACGTTCTAAGCGTGTAGCTAAGACCTTAGCATACAGCTTAACTTCACAGTTCAGGAGACTTAGAGGCCTATATGAAGAACAATCATCAGGTGGCTTATCCTTCTTAAGTAGTAGAGATATTATGGCAATGTTGGAACTGTCAGAGAAAGAGCCTATATTAATTGAGAAATTAAGCATATTAAGCAACAGAGGGCCAAGCTGAGACCAAAAGGCCTCAAGCAATTCTGGCGGTATTCCGTCCAGGCCGGGGGATCTGCCTTTATTCATTGTTTTAATAGCGGACCTCAGTTCCTCCAAGCTGATAGGTGCCTCTAAGGAACTAATGGCTTGGGATGGCAATTTAGGTAATTGTAGTGATTGGAGAAATTCATAGCATGCCTTATCGTCAGGAGGCACCTCAGAAGTATATAGATTTTGATAGAATGATTTAAAGGTACTATTAATACATTCTGGATCAGATGTCATTTCCCCCCCTTCAGTCCTTATAGCTGAAATATTTGCTAGATCATCATTTTTTCTTAGTTTATGGGCGAGGAAGCGGCTAGGACGAGCGCTGTTGTAATAGTAATTTTGCCTAGTACGGTGAATGGAGAATTCTGCCTCCTTTCTTAACATACTATTAAGTTCCTCAAGTAGTTTCCGTCGCTTGCTTATATTTTCTAAAGAGGTGTCATTTAGCATTACTCTTTCGAGAGCTGCAATTTCAGATTCCAGACAGTTTATACGATGTTTTTTGGATTTGTTAAGATTAGATGCAAAAGATATGGTTTTATTCCTAATGCACCCTTTGACCGCATCCCATAGCACACGTGGATCATCAACTGATGGGCTGTTTATTTCAATAAATTCATCCAACTCTGCCTTCAGCTCACCTAGAAATGTGTCGTTCTGGAGCAAGGATGAATTAAAGCGCCAACGAACTGCCCTAGGTTGACCAGCTCTTAATGAGAAATGACACAAAACAGCTCTATGATCAGATAGCGCTATTGGGGTCATTTCTGTACTACGTACATCACTAAAAAGAGTTTTAGATGCAAAGATGTAATCTATTCTTGAAAATGATTTATGGCGCGCAGAAAAAAAAGAGAATTCTCTTGATGAGGGGTTCATCATTCGCCATATGTCAATCACTCCAAAGTCATTAGACAGTTTCTGAAGTGCAATAGATGCTAATCGCTGGTCCCTGCTTTCTGTTACCCCTGTTCTATCAATATCATGAAGCCATACAGCATTAAAGTCACCCCCTATTAGAAGCTGGTATTCAGGAAGGTCTGTTAGTATGGCAATCAATGAATTATAGAAATCTTGGTCAAAGCTATTTGGAGCATAAACACACATCAATGCGATTTTTGTGCCATTGAAAACTATTTTGCAAAAGGTAATTCGACCATCGTCAGACCCTCCTGTGCCCAGGATAGTGTAATTTAAATTGCATTTTGCAGCTATTAGGACACCTTTGCTTTTCTTGGTATAACATGAAGAAGTGACCACGTTAAAGTACTTATTCTTAAATCTCTGTACATCAGCTTCAAGCAGATGGGACTCTTGAATAAAAGCAAAGTGGATATTCTTTCTATGCAGAAACTTCAGAGTGCTAATGCGCTTCTGGGGAGAATTAAGTCCTCGTGCATTCCATGACATTATATTGATACTACTCATTTTTATTTAAGTTATAGTTTGGCATATAGATAAAAAGGCCAAAACAAAAGCAATGTAGGCTATGATGGGGATAATGCCCGGGTTGGTTCCCGCCCCCCTCCCCCATGCACACACACACATACACTCACACTCACACACATAACACATAAGAAATAATGACATTAATACTGATAATAATATAGAAAACATCAGCACCATACAAAAAACATGCTCAACCTTGACCATCATATGTCTTCTCAAAAAAGAAAGAAGACTGCCCACCCTCCCAAAAAATATACCAGTCATCATGGGATAACAGCCATAGCCCCTCCACCCTCCAACAAAATAATTAATGCTGCGAGTCAGTAGACCATTCTGAATTGTCCTAGAGCCTTTCAATCAGTTGGTAAACTGCAGTCCATAGAAAGTACTGTCATAGCAGATGAACGGCAGACAGAGAGAAAGAAAAAAAAAAAAAAAAACAACTCAGACGACAGCGCGCTCCACTAGGCTATATTATAACAATCTTGATAGGCTAAAAAAAGAAAATGAAAAACTGAGAAAGGGAGAGAGAAAAAATATCGCTGTCCAAGCCACAATAGTTCTTACGGACTTCAGTTCAGTGAAGCTACTCAGATCAGTCTTACCCTTTGATGATTGCTTCCCCACCAACCAAAACTTTATCGTTCTTCAGAGAGGCAACAAACTGTTCGGCCTCGCTCAGCTCCGGAAAAATGTGAGTGTCTTCCCCCCGCGAGAGCTTGATTGTAGCCGGGTAGAGAAGGAAGGCCTGGAATCCATGTGAGCGAGCCTCGTACATAAGCTTGTAACACGGTTTCCGACGTTTCGTTGTGGCCTCACTGTAGTCTGCGGTGAATATCAGCAGTTTGCCATCTACCTCAGGAGGGCTTTTCCTCGCTTCATTAAGTAAGCGATCTCTGTCAGTAAAGCGAAGGCACTTTGCTATCAGCGGGCGCGGACGTGCTTTTGTGGAGCCAGAGGAAGGAGCTTTACCAAGACGATGGCACCTCATCAGTTCAGGGGGAGAGGGTGCGAGAGCGGGGAACCATTCCGTGATCTTCTCCATCAGGTAGGCGCAAGCGTTCGAGCCCTCAATTCCTTCTTGCAGGTTAAATATGAGTAGGTTATCCCGACGTGCCCTGTCTTCCAATTCGATGAGTTTGGCCTCATAAGTTTGTAAGTTCTTTAGACAGAGAGCTGCCGATGTTTCCACATTGGCTGTACGCTCCTTAAGGCTCACTGTTTCACCACGAATGGTCCTAATATCTTCCGTATGCCGCGATAGAGTTGCGTGCATTGTGTCGATTCGTTTCTCAAGTCTGTTGAAACGGGCTTCTGATTTTTCGTCTGCCTCACTGAAGTATTTGGCCATGGTCAACTCCAATACTTTCACCAGGGCCGCATTTTGGTCGCCAAGCTCTTCCTGAAGTTCATCCATCACGCTTCTCTGGGCAGCAATAGTTTGTCTCGTTTTTGGCATTTACTTCTAGCTGTAATTTTGAAGTTAAAAGTTCATTGAGTAAATGCAAAACTGACCGCACAAACAGTGGATTTTCTTGGTTTGATGGAGGGTGAACGCCGAGGTTCACTATGTCGCCGCCATGACACCGGAAGCCGAGCCGAGCCGAGCCGAGTTTTCGCAGTTACAGGTGTATTTTGTTGTCGGGCGCAACGGGAGAATATACGACGGGCGTTAAAGGGCGCTATGGTGGTTATTGGGTTAATAAAATAAAAAATAAAATCAGGTGTATCGAATCGTGGGTCAAATATCGTGATGCGTATCGAATCGTGAGTTAGGTGTATCGTTACAGCCCTAGAAATCACCCATTTATCGTGGTCATTATCACGGACGTTTCAGAATCCCGACGTCCATCTCGCTTCTCATCTCTCTCTTTGGGCTCTACACAACGCGCATATGCTTGTGAAAATAAAGTCTGTCGCGCAAGTTACTTTGGGGGCGTTCCTGAAACAATTCGGTATTTTGACGGCTGGAAAAGTGAACATTGCACCAAGTGCAATGTTGCTATTACGATGGCGAATTTACCCAGACAGCAGGAGTTTTTCGGTGGAGGAGATGATCTGCTTGTGCGTGAAGTAAAAGTGCGTGAGCAGGTAATCCTCCGGGATGAAAAGACCTCGGGGGATCAAAGAAGTATGGGAGGAAATATCTTCAATAATTGTGCTCTCCTCCTTTGGCAAGAAGACAACTTTCGAACAGTGCCGAAAGCAGTACAAAACCGTTAGAAGATGGGGGAAACAAAAGCTTTCAACTCAAAGGAAACATCAAAAGTAAACAGAAGGTGGAGGTCCATCAAACCATTAGTCCATTAGTTTTCTTACAACTTGCCATGCTGTTTATTTAAAATGACAAAAAAAATCATAAATAAACTGCAGAACATTGCTATTGCTGTTTATTTGAAACGACAAAAGAAATCGTAAAATAAACTGCAGAACATTGCTATACTCTCTATATTTGTGCCTGTTTGCTTACTAAAACATTAAAATACATAGGTATACAGGCTATACATGTTGCAGCTCTTCGGCCAGTTGAGCTCCCTTCTCTGGAGCAGCAGCAGGTGCATGTAGGTTCAAAGCGTTGTCCGCCCCTAAAATAGCTTTTCAGCAATGCGCAACTGACGACAGACCAGGTTGATTTTTGTGTCCTTATAATAGCATCTCTCGTGCTTTGCGCCAGACCACAGCTCTTCTTGTTGCTGACACACCTGTGAGGGCGCAGCATCATCTGCTATGTAGACAACGTGTTTTTTTTGCCTGAAAAAATGAACAATGCGCTGGCACAGAATAATAATGACAGCATGCACATGTTGCGAATGCACAGTGCACCGCGACATGATGGGGCCCTCTGTCTCTCACATGCTCTCATGCATCTTTCCATGCGTCCTTGAGATTGAGTTTGCTATTATTATGTTGTTACATACCACCATAGCATGGATATATGACTATCTAACATCTAGACCGCAGTTTGTCAGTCTCCATGGCAACACATCCACTATTAACACAAACATAGGGGCACTGCAGGGGACAGTTCTTTCTCCTTTTTTATTCACACTCTACACATCTGACTGCAGACATATTAATGCTTCCTGTCACTTACAAAAGTTTTCAGATGATTCTGCCCTGGTAGGCTATATAACTAATAATGACTACAGCGAGTACAAAGATGAGATAAAGATATTTGTGGAATGGTGTGATGAAGCACAGCTCATTTTAAATGTCGAAAAAACAAAAGAGTTTTTTTTGTAAGAAGTGGTAGGAGTCAGCGACTCCTCTCCCCTAGCTGCTCAACGGAGAGATTCAGGAGATCTTTTGTACCGTCTGCAGTTAGGTTTTTTAATAAGCATCTTTGATATTGCGTTGTTTTTATTTACTCACTGTTTTATTTATTTATCTTATACTTAGGCATAGGTGTGTATGGGCATGCATGTGTATGCATGGCTCCCTTTTATACTGCTTTTATACTGCTTTTTATACTGTTTCTTTCCTTGCTTCTACTGCTGTATGTTGCACATGTTGGGGGTCCATTGCCATGGTCTGCTTTCTATGTTGCTTTTTTTCTATTAACCTCTGTCTTGTACCTGTCTTTGTCCGCTCATGTTGTGTTTTGACTACGTTATGTCTTGTATGTTGATGGTGGCACTGAGTTTCCCCTTTGGGGAGTATTAAAGTTAATCCAATCCAATCCAATACTGTGTCATGTCCTGTATTCACTAGTTGTTGTCAATGCCTGCAGCAGGAGTGTTTGTATATTGTTTTGTCCCATCTGTTATATGTTTGTACTGTTCGGTATCTGTATGATAGTAGCACTACTCATTCTCTATGTACCGTTTATCTGGGGAGCACCTCTAGTTATTCATTTATTCTGTTTTTTATGACTGCTGTAGTCAGTTATGCATTCATTCTGGGTTTATATGACTGCCGTAGGCAGTTATACTTCTTAGCCTTTGTATATATTGTATATATCCTTGTACTTGTAACTTCTATGTATGATTGCTTATGTCTTTTTTTGTGTTTAATCTACGGTTCACGGTTTATCAAGGCCTCCTAGTCATTTTCACGGTTTTCACAGGTTTCAACTACATTAGTGGGATGTGTGTGTTTTCATCAAGTGACATTATGTGATTGTTCTGGCCGGACAACCTGTGGCGATTGTTGTACACCCCAACTAGTCCCTTTTCATATAGTCCTTTCCGGTTTAGTGTTGGTCACCACCAGCACCATCTTTACAGATAGTTAAGGTGTAAATTGGTGTGAGTTTAATTATGGTCACAGGATCCAGAGAATGACGACTGCTCTGATGGTGCAGAGCAGTTAAATTTCCTGGAATGAGCATAGCAGAATGGTATGTAGCAGATGTACCTCTTCACCATCAGAGCAGTTATCATTCTCTGGATCCTGTGACCCTAATGACTCTCACTCCAGTTGACACCTAATGGCTGACTCATGTGACCTTTTTGTCACATGATGAGGGGAGCGGTCTCCAGCACACAGCTCAACCTTCAGTGGTCCAGAGGTACAGCTCCTGGTTGCCATCATCAGACTAGAACTGAAGAAGCCTTTTTGATGAAAGGTGAAATGTTTTCAAGCTCCAGAAAAAGTCCAGCTGGTTTTTGCGCATGACACAAAAGGAGACTTGAAGCCTTAAGTGTCCCAGACCTGGGGGAACTTTGGCGCATGTCTTACAGACTGGGCTAGCTATCAGTTACAGTGCAATAAATGATTAAAACATGATATCATTAGGAAATAGAGGTTTCCCTCTCTCTCCCTCTTACAAAAGTTCACGGAGTAACTATGATATTTTTTTTATTGCAGTCAACATATGGCAAGAAACGTATCGTTTTTTAACAGCACTTCACAATGGGAAATTCTAGCAAGCAGTGGTATAATAGTGTACTATTTCACCTATATTTGTCTTAATTTGATATTTTCTATTAAAACTGTTTTAGTAGTTACTAGTGTACACTGTGGGCCTAGGGGGCATTGCAATTTCAAAATCCTGTGTATGACCTGCACATATGGCTTTTCACAATAAAGCTAACTTTGACAAATATATTTTGTGTCTTGTAGGCTGTACCAGATGCGCATACGTCAAGGTTCTCTTCACTGTTTCCTGTCTTTGATAAAGTGTGTGGACAAACGTCTTCTGTTTGGTTACTGGTCTGCATTCATCCCTGATGCCCCCTCCATTGGTGGACCTCCATCCCTTTCACTCCTCACAGTTGCTCTGAAAGACCCATCACCAAAGGTGAGTGATACAGGTGATGTGTTAATTACCAATGATACTCACAGAAAATATAGAAAAAAAACATGTGCGATATAGATACATAATATACAAACAGATGGTAACATGATAAGTGTGTTTCTGAATGTATTAAAGGATCAGGTTAAAAACATGCATTTAATAATCCCTTTTATTTACCACATGGTTGTCTGATATTCCACCATAGGTGCGTGCAGGATCGCTTCAGGTGCTGTCAGCATTTCTTGAAGGGTCTCGACTTTTTTTGTCTGTAGCAGAAGACATTAACACTCCTCGCCAGGCGTTTACGTCCTTCTCTGCAACCCTTGCCTCCAGTCTACGAGAGCTGCATCGCAGTTTGTTGTTTGCGCTGATGGCTGAGTCTTCCCCACAGACTCTTACCCAAGTTATAAAGGTATTGTAGTACAACATGCAACCATTACACACTTTTTTACTTTTTGCCATTTACATCATGACTTTGACAACCATTTATTTAGCTCACAGAGTGTTTAAGCTATTTCTAATGTTTGTCAAAACAAGTTTTTTGGTAGTATACATTGCAGAGACAATCCGTTTGGAGCACGACTATGTTCCAACCTTCAACATGTCCAAAATTTACCATAGCATGCATTTATTGTGTACAGCCAACGTTGTGACCACCTTGTTATCATTTCATTGTTGTACCCAGTTTTGGGAAACAACAGAGTAAAAAGTAACGCCATACTGTAATTCCTTAAATTTAGCAGTAGCAAACAATATTTTGATCATGATTTAAAAGGTCCGGTTGCATGGTTCTATTTGTACAATTGTCAAATTGTACAAAACAATGAAAAGTCAATCCCTGTCTAACCCCCCTGGGGGGCACTCTGTTTGAGGACCATTTTCATTTAGTGAAATTTATTCACATTACATTTAATTACAGATGGTGAGCTTGTGTCTTTTGTTGGCCACGATTCTTCTTCAATGTTAACTGATGTCAGTATTGGTTCAAAACCCTTTTAAAAGGGTCTGATGTCAGCTATGGTTTTCTTACAGTGTTTGGCTCATTTGGTGTGCAATACACCATACCACCGCCTGCAGCCAGGTCTGCTAAGCCCAATTTGGAAACAAATTCAGCAATATGTTCGTCACAGAGGTATGTTTGTCCTGCTTTAGTGGAGTTACGACAATTGTTTTTTTGTTTTTTTTGAGGGGGGGGTCAAAAGCAACAGATCCTAATTTTTTTATCATCTGGATGGGGCAACATCTCACCAAGTTTCATGTTTCCTGGCCTTTCGGTGTCCCGGGAATCCTCAACACAAAACTGGCGAGAGGAAAAGCAAAATTGTCAAAAAACAGTACGTCTGTGCTACACTATTGCTAGAATACAGAGTGCTGATTTGCACACTATTGCTAGAATACACAATTGATTTCAAATCTATATCTTACAAGTGAGCTTTAATGTATCATGGTGATGAAGTGACTTTCCTGCAACAAAACTGTAGTTAGGCCAAGTGTTTGCCAAAAAGTTAATGTCAAGCCCTGCCACGAAAGTGTTGTTTTGATTTAGCTAATTCCACAGGGACAACCAGCAAAACCCTAAAAAGCTTCTTAACGTCATTAAACAAGCTTCTGACTTCACTTGGCATCCCTCAGAATATGTGCAGGTTCCAAAGTTAACATGCATGTGTGCTTTGAGTAAAACATTGCAAAACTGCCCCCTCAAATTTTCTGTGTTTTTATCTCTGGATACTTCATACGTCATTGTACGGTAAGTGTAGCATGGTCATACAGGATTTGTTTAAAAAAAAAAAAAAAAAAAGAACAATTTACCAATTTTCTCTCAAGGATTCCTGGGACACCGAAAGACTGGGTAACATAAAGCTCTATGGGGATGTGGCCCAATCTGGCTTCATCCCCACCTAGGCAAAATTATAAATTAAAAAACTGAGATTTTGATTTCCCAGTATCTTGGGTGAAAGAAAATAATTATCAGATGAATTTGCCACGTACTTCAATCACTATTCCAACCTCTGTAAGCACATTATGTTTCATAAAATTTGTATTATAGGGGCACTATAATTTTTAGAAAATACATTTTAGCTAATAGCATCTACAGTGGCAAGAAAAGGTATGTGAACCTTTTTTAATGTAATGGTTTTCTAAATAAATATGTCATAAAATGTGATCTGATGTCTGTATCTAAGTCACTAGTGAAGACGAACACAATGTGTTAAAGCTAATACTGCATAAACTGTTACCTTTGTTGAAATCATACACAAGACATACAAAATGCTGTATGCAAATGCCAGTAATAAATTTAAGCTGGGGCACCTGGTAAATGTGAATTAGATATACACAAGAGTTAGGAAGTATAGCCCATTCATCTTCCAATAAAAGTCAAAGTCAAATTTATTTGTATAGCACATTTCATACATAAATGCACTTTAATGTGCTTTACACAAATTTTAAAATAAAATACAATTTAAAATAAAGCAAAACCATTAAAATAATAATAATAATAAGAAGAAGAAGAATGAAAATAAAATAAAAAATAAAACATCAGAGCATCAGGCATCAGGCATCAGAAAAAAGTTTCGTCCTGAGTCTGCTTTTAAAACTCTCTACAGTAGGGGCATTCTTTACATCCTCTGGAAGCTGGTTCCAGAGCTTTGCTGTATGATGGCTAAAAGCTGCCTCACCACACTTTGTTTTTACAGTAGGTATGGTCAATAGATTTCTTTCCATGGATCTCAGAGACCTAGATGGGGTATATGACTGAAACATATCAAGTATGTAACTGGGACCCTTCCCATTAAGTGACTTGAACAGTAGTAGTAAGGCCTTAAAGTCAATCCTGTATCTCACTGGGAGCCAGTGCAGAGACCTTAAAATTGGGGTGATGTGATCAATTTTTTTTGTTCTTGTAAGAACTCTTTCAGCTGCATTTTGTATTAATTGGAGCTGTTTGATGTTCTTTTTGGGAAGGCCAGTGAAGAGGCTATTGCAGTAATCGACTCTACTTGAGATGAAGGCATGTACCAGCTTTTCAAGATCTTGCTTAGACATTAGACCGCTAAGCTTGGAGATGTTTTTGAGATGGTAGAATGCGGACTTTCTGATGGCTTTCATATGACTGTTAAATGTGAGATCACTATCAATAAGGACACCAAGATTTTTGACTGTGTCCTTTGCTTTGAGTCCTTTAGTGTTACGTATTGTGGCAATCTTATGCCTTTGCTGATTATTCCCAAATATAATTATCTCAGTTTTATCTGTGTTGAGCTGTAGAAAGTTTTCAGACATCCAGCTGTTAATTTGGTCAATGCAGTTGTAGAGGGATTTAAGAGGGTCAAAATCGTTAGGTGACAAGGCTAGATATAACTATGTGTCATCAGCATAACTATGGTACTTAATTGAGTTATTCCTAATAATCTGTGCAAGTGGCAGCATATAAATGTTAAAGAGTAGTGGCCCTAAAATGGAACCTTGGGGGACCCCACAGTTCAGAGGCATAGCTGATGAGATGTAACATCCAATGGAAACATAAAAACTTCTTTGTTTTAGGTGTGATTCAAACCATTTGATAGCTATACCAGTAAGACCAACCCAATGCTCAAGTCTATGCAGTTTGTCTTAACTGAGGGAAAACTATCCAAGTTGTGGTTTGATTTTGCCTGTGTGACTGTTGCGTATGTTATCAACCTTTCCTTTGAAAAAATGAGCAAAGTCGTTGCATTTACTTATTGAAAGAAGCTCAGGATTTCGCTGGGGATTAGTCAGCTTTTCCACAGTACTAAATAGTACGCGAGCATTATTGATGTTTCTATTGATTAGGTCAGAAAAGAATGATTGTCTAGCTTTAGATGTTTCCTGGTTGGTTAATAAAGCCATATTCTAAGGATGTCTGCAGGGCATTTCTATGCATCTATGAGTTTTCTATGCATCTCTATGGGTGGTGGTCATTATGCTGTTGAAATGATGATATACCTGGGACATATTCTTTTTTCTAACAGTGATGGCAAGTTGTCCAGTACCCAAGACATTTAACCAGCCACAAGATGCTCCCTCAACTGCAATTCAGAATAGAGTGGGTGCATTAATTGTGTTGTTCGGATGTCATCCAGTGCTGTGTGTTATTTGTGCACAATTCATTATATGTTTCACCAATCCACAAAATATTCTCCAAGTGTGTCAGTGAGCTTATTTGCAAGTTTTGATTATGCATAATGTGCTTTTTTGGAGAGCACAGCCTCAATTGTAATGTCCTGCCATAACCACACTCAGGGCACCATTAATGCACACTCTCTATTATGGGTTGCAGTTAGGGTAACAGCATAATTTGTGGCTGCTTTAATGCCTCGGGTGCTGAAAACATTACCACACAAAAATAACTCCCAAGTTTATTAACCTTTCAGTAGTTTAAAGAACATCATCCATAGACATGAACAGAATCACAACACCAGACATCCTGAAAATAAGCCAAAAAACAAAGGAATGACAAAGGAAAATCACTTGTGATTGGGGGGGCAGATCAGGTGATTTGTTGGGTTATACATGTAAATCACAATAATAAAATAAATAATGATTTCCTTATTTATATGATATGCTATTATGTTGTATATTCATGTCATTGTTATCATATGGACTACACTATTGTTACCATAAATTACATGAATTTATTGAGAAAAGGAAAATTTGTCAGGAACATTTATTCATTCCAAGAAAGAGCTTTATTAGTACAAATGCAAATACACAAAAATATACAAAATGGTAAACCAAAAAAAAGCTTTTTTTTAGCACAAGCGTAAACTGTACAACGCGTAGGAGATGTGTCCACACAACAAGTTCACAAGAAGCCCAAAATAAGCTACCAGATGCAGAAAAATACAAAACGGTACATAAAAGCAGTGAAATGGAACTAGTAAATAATGAGCTGGCAGCTAACATTAATTGAATGGGGCATAGACATGAACAGGTTATGTATGTAACCATGGTTCACTGAAAGAGAACACGAGGCATTAACTAATGGGAGCCATTCCCTGATTATCTGATTGCCACTGAAGAGCTTTTAGTTAGGTCTTTGTAAGGCAGCCATCGCTGCTATATAAGCCATTACATCCAACAGCAGGTTACCATGAATCTCTCTGAAGCAATTTCCACATGCTTTAGAGGCTAGGTGGCAGAGAATATACATGGCCCATTCGTTCTTGACTTTGTGTTAACCAGTGGGAACATGTATACATATAACTGACTAACCAATGAGATGTGCGTCCACGCACTCCACACGATGAGCATAAGCTTCCCTGATGATTTATGTAAGAAACCGCTGTCATATCATTTGATCTCACCAAAACGTGATGTCTTGTGACAATCAGGTGGAAATGTCTTGACTGCCAGTTGAATGGTGAACAATTCTCACATTAATGTGCAAGTGTGCTCCCCTCAGTGGTGCTTCCCACTTCCCATTCGCAGAGCAAGGGATAAGCAAGGGATATGGTTCCCTTTGCCACAGACTTGAGTATCTCTTGTCTCAGCATGGGCGCTCGAGCAAGGCTGACCTCTGTGACCACCATCCTGGTTGGGGGCGGCCAGGTTGCCATCTGTAGCTGGTACTTGTGCTTTATCGCATGCAGAACCGACCTGAAAAGGGCACGCTATAAAAGTCCATGTATCTGGGACCATCGAGGAGGGGAATCCTCTTCCCCTGTCAGGTGTCAGAGGTGCCCCACCAGAGCCGCCAGTTGGCCCGTAGCATGGCATGATGCTAGGGCCACACACTAAGTTGCGCATAGTGAGAGATTCCGTGCTTTCCTCCATTCTTGCAAGGGGTCAGCGACAATGTCATCCTCAGTGTTCAGGCACATACTGAAGAATGAAATGATAACCTAGTGTTGCACTCCCAAAAGCCTTACGAGGACCTGATTGAAAGCTCAGTGGCAATCAGATAATCGGTGAATGGTTTCCGTTGGTTGACACTAAAGTTGTTTGACTAATAGAAAACCAACTTTCACTTTCATTTCCCAAAGCCCATATTTAGGTTATGTTAGCTGCCAGATTGGTATTTGATCAGATTTTCACATTCTTTTTCCTACAAACAGCACCACACCATATCAATTCTTTTAACTGGCAAATATTGTTGCAACCAAAAAAATATATAGTTCATGACATTTATTCCAAAGGAGATCCTATAAATCTTTTTGTGCAATTTACACAGCACAATGATGTTTAAATGCTTGTAGTTTAGATGCTGATGGTATTTTTTTATACCACAGATGATTCTGGAGACTCAGGATGTTTAATCAGGAGACGGGCTTTATTCTTTCAGTGATGTGCATCAAGGGACACACAAGTTTCATGCTGACTCTTCACTTGTATCTCTGAATTAGTCATAGATGTTCAAAACAGTAAAGACTCTTGGGTCAACAGCAGTGTAACCCTTAGACCCACCCTAAATTAATATGCATTAGGCAACTGTAGGTGACAGAAGGCTTTGTTATAGTTTGGCTGCAGTGGGGCTTATTGCCAGTGGGTTCCAATCATCGTCTGTAGGGTTGATCAGGAGGTGAAAGGTGATAGATCCTGACATGCAGGAAGCAAATGGTAAGAACGAGGGAGAGTGCATTTAATTAACCTTAATCCTATTTGAGGCAGGGAGACGGGGAGTATTCTTCTAAGAACAGGAGGTCACACCTGGTGTGGGCTCAACAGGGAGCAAGGCTGACATTTGGAGTCAACTCGTGCAACACACATAGATATACCTATAAGCATACATATCAGAAATAAAATCAATCGTAAGTTTCACACAGATTCTTTCAATGCCTCAGAATATAATTCTTGCAATGCCCTTTGTTGTCATGTGCTTTTTTAGATGTGAATGTGCGTGTTTCCAGTCTTACCCTTTTGGGGACATTGGTGTCTGCTCAGGCCCCTCTACCTGAGATTCAGTTACTTCTTCAGCAACCAGGTGACTTGGAGTTTACACGTGAGGAGCATATGTCTCAAAACTGGAGACAGCAGTGTACATTTGAAGAGGGTCACTGGCTCTGTGGAGAGGAAGGAATATGTTGGCTACTAAGGGTCTGTGTATGTGTAGTTACCCAGCCAAGGGAGGGTCCACACCTTGAAGGTGATAAAATACACCTTTCTCCTAATCTTTTGGAGCCACCACCTGTCAAACTGGAAGCTCTACAGGTAAGATCATCTGCCACAGATGTGTATAGACTATTTTTTTCTGGTGGTAAACATATGGTAATGTTATGCTTGGTGTTTTTTGCTCTATGTTTTTATTTTGACACATGATTAAAAACAAACACAACTTCTGCTTTTTTAGAAAGATTTTAGTGGTTGACATGGATTCCAGCTACTCATTAGACAGTATGACACCCAAATATGTATCATTTACACTTTTTTATTTTGGGACATAAAAATGTTTTGATGGATTAGCCTTTTATCTAACAGTAGGATATGCCATTTAAGAGTAT
This sequence comes from Setipinna tenuifilis, assembly GCA_030347295.1. NCBI lineage: Eukaryota > Metazoa > Chordata > Actinopteri > Clupeiformes > Engraulidae > Setipinna > Setipinna tenuifilis. Next base: position 1,368,792 of record CM059276.1, on the reverse strand, counting down.
TGGAATTACATGTAGAAGTAATGTATTAAAATATTTATTATGGAAATTAAATGGTCAAATATTTATATTTTGTGCCTGCAGCAAACACCACAATGCAATAAGATTATCATATGCAGTTTGAACCTTTTTTTGCAGGTTTTAGCGCACTTGGTGAAAGGCTATTTCTGTTTGATACAAGGTTGGCTACTTGAGTTATATCAAGTCAGTGCATGCTGTCTGAGGGAACAGGATCCATCTATGCAGTTACATGGAACAAAGGTAATATTATTGCTTTATTGACAAATAGGAGTACTCTTAGCACCAAGACAAAATGCTTCATGAATACGGGCCCTAAAACCTCTGTTGTTTAAAGAGCAAACCATTTACAACATTACATTAAATAACCATCATAGCTTTCTTTTTCATAAAAGACATAAATTATATTTCATATCCAGTAATACTCTGTAATTTTTAACATATTTTGTCTTTTTATCAATACAGTAAACATAAGCACAATGATGTCCATTTTAACTGTTGTGTTGTGTTTAACTGCTGTGCTGACAGTTTCTATTATATGTGTGGCTGAAATGGTTTCTCCTTTACCTAAGTTATTGGAGGAATTGGGAACTGCCATCATTCAGCAATACAGAACAGTGGAAATTTCAGAGAGTGCAAAACATGTTCCCCTCTGTAAGGTATGAAAATAAATAGCCTCTGTGGACGTGTTATTTTGTATGTTACTGAAATGTGACTCTTTTACCTGTTGGTTAAGAAGTATAGTGACCAAACTGAATTAAACTGATGAATACTATGGTAAGATTATATGTGCAGCGGTACACATGTAGGTGATTAAAGTAAAGTTGGTAAAATATTAGCCATCGCTTTAAATAGAACTGATCATGCAGTGTTATTTATTAATGGTCAGTCAAAGCAATTGATTCCCTTATAGTTCTGTCTGCTCACTTTCAGTCAGAAAAAAACCTGAACTCACCTGTATACATAACATCATTTGGATAATGTACAACATACCACTGTTGGAGATGACTCACTAACCCCACAGTCTGATTCCAGTCAGAAGTCCTTAAGTTAAAAGTACCCTTGCTGGGCAGCTGTGGCCTCATGGTTAGGGAGTTGGTTGTGAGATTGGGGGGTTGCAGGTTTCACTCCTGTACCAGTAGATAAAAATGTGAGTGAGGAGTAAGTAATCAATGCTCTCCTGCACCCTCATCCATGGCTAAAACGCCCTTAACAAAGGCACCTAAACCTTCGTTGCTGCAGGGGAAATGTCCCAGTACCTAGCGTCAGCTAAATGCAATGTACTGTAATAAGGGTTTAAGCACTGCACCAGAGGTGTGGAGCCCTATTGCTTTTTGAAAAATTATTTTCCTTCTTTCTTTCTTGTCACAATCTCAGCCTTTTTTGAAGCACTTCCCATGCACAAAAAACTGAAATTTTGTACACAAATTGGAACTAATTTAAAATTAAGAAAGTGAAAGTAAACAAACTTGTCATAGGGCGTTCATGTGAGATTTGGTATATGTCATTTAGACAATGCTGACAAAAAGTTATCAGAGGATTTATCTTGGGATGAATCATTTCAAAGTTGCATGTCATGAACTTTGTAAAGACGTAGCTTAAAATAGTTTGACGGTCCATATCTTGGCTTCTATTTGCCCCAACTTGAGATGCAAATTCTACACAGCTTTCTTTTAGCGTGCACCTAATTTTGTGACATTTCATCACGGTGGGTGCTGTCCAAAAATGCTTAATCGCTAAATAATTTGAGGAAAGTTTTGCCCAAGACTTTTTTTTTTTTTTTTTTTTTTAATATGGTCATGTTACAGAGGTGTATCAACCCAGCCTATAAACACCTGTTTGTAGCGCCTATGGAAGTATAAATGTGCCAAAAGAATTGAATTGAAATGTTTAATGATGAATTAAATAACTTGAATAAAAAATATTTGAAATGAAAATAATTAAAAAAAAAACATTAGTATGTGGCATAATTATACATAATCTCTAATTCGGACTGACGAAATTGAGATCGATAAAATTCAAGCTGAGAAATTCAGATAAAAAAAATTCAAGTTGAGAAATTCAGATCGAAAAAATTAGGTCAAAGGTTACCGCGCAGATTCTGTTACTAGGGAAACTTGCTAACACCAGGGGGCGTCACGCTCATAGACACAACAGGTGTTCTGTCAAGTTATCCTACCCCTAGGATTCGTCCTACCATGGCTACTGCGCATGCGCAAAGTCCAAGCGGTAGGAATATTCGACAGACTAGTCTGTCAAATACAGTCTATGGTCAAACCGTGCTGCTTCGTCAAAAAATCCTACCTGACGCAGTTCGCTGTTTAAAAGTGTGATCACTTACCTCGCTTTGTCAAGTCTCTGTTCGCGGGTTTCTACAGAATGAAGTTGACAGCTTAAGTGTCAGAAGTTATAGTATAAAAAGTTACCACATCAGTGAAACATCCAATGATCGCCAAGAACATCAAAGCTGGGGATGCCACCCACCAATCAAACACACAAACACCAGAGTTTGTTTAACGTTCTTTTATTCTTGTTACTGGGGGAGTTCAGCAGTACTTGTTTTTCCCGCGATCGTCCTTCACCACAGACATCCAAGACGAACTCGTTAAACACACACACACGGCGCAAGCCAAAAGCTGTTTTCGTACTTTAGTTACCGAAGAAAATAACAGTTGCTAAGTATTGAGTAGCTTCGTTTTATATTAGCCTGATAGCTTTCAGCTTGTCATTGCTGATAACATCGGTCAATTCTATGACTTACCATAACAAAAATAACACAAGACATGCTTAAACGTTACACTTTACAAATATTGAACATAGCTTGCTTAAATTGTGTGTAGGTACGTATATATAATACACTTATCACCAATTTTTTATCAGCCCAGCTGATCGGTAGGATGTTCTGATAAAATATGACGCAATGTCTTCAACGCATGCGCAGTAGCCATGGTAGGGCGAATCCTAGGGGTAGGATAACTTGACAGAACACCTGTTGTGTCTATGAGCGTGACGCCCCCTGGTGTTAGCAAGTTTCCCTAGTAACAGAATCTGCGCGGTAAACTTTGACCTAATTTTTTCGATCTGAATTTCTCAACTTGAATTTTTTTTATCTGAATTTCTCAGCTTGAATTTTATCGATCTCAATTTCGTCAGTCCGAATTAGAGATTATGTATAATTATGCCACATACTAATGTTTTTTTTTAAATGATTTCCATTTCAAATATTTTTTATTCAAGGTATTTACTTCATCATTAAACATTTCAATTCAATTCTTTTGGCACATTTATACTTCCATAAGCGCCACTTAATAAAATGGCTAAATGAAAAAATTGCAATTGCCAATATCTTAAACCAAGAAGGCAGGAACTGTATCAAATTTGTCATGTACAATTGGCAAAACAACCTCTGAAAAAACAAGTACCATGACATTTGGTGTATGATGAATGTTATATTTTTACTATCAGATTTTTTTACTTGTATTATTTGAAAAACACTATGGTTTGCAAACATTTTTACTCAAATTCCATTGAACCTTATACATTGATCTCACGACCACTACCAAACAAAAATAATTTCCCATAAAGTTTCTAAAGTAAACATCGAAATCCCACCAAATTTAGTATACATCATCTGCAGACAATAGCTGCAAAAAGTTATCAAAGGGCATATCTTGAGATGAGCCGTTTCAAAGTTACACAATCAGAATTAAACACATAGCTTAAAATAGCGTAACAGTCAATACGTAGACTTCTAAATATCCACATTTAATAAAACATGACACATTAAATCAACACAGCGTTCTTAGCATGCATGCCAAATTTAGTAAATTTTCGTAATAGAGGCCAGTATTCCCCCTCAAAGCTAGAAGTCCATAAAAAGTTTTTAATAAATAACTTGGCAACCATTTCACCCAAGACAAATACTTTATTTTGTTATGTCAGTGTCACAGAGGCATATCAACCTAGCCCATTAGCACTTATTCTGGCCAAGCTGTGTTGTAAACCCATTTCTCAGACAGCGGGCTTAACCTGCCTTTTTCAAATGCCTCTGTTTGCTACTGGACGAAGCTTCAACTACCACCAGGGCTAACTGATAAATCAAACTTTTACCGAAACCGGGCCGGTAGCATTACGAAAACGTCCTTTCCTGCAATAAATGTTTCAAGGGCTGCCATTTGCTCTATTTTCAGAGAGAACTTCCCTTTGAATCCTTTTAAAACGGCATCTACAGCTGCATTGAAATCTTGCCGTTGCTCCACGTTTGCCATGTTGACAGTGACGCTAAACTACCATGTCATTGCCCTTTTGAAATGCTAGATTTTCACTGGTCCTAGTTTCTGTACCAAGGTAGAAATGCTGTAGACGGGTAGATTGGCCAGATTTACTTGCATGCAAAATGCAAATGCAGCCTCACAGGAAGTATGGGCACACCCAGGCTAGCAGAAGACGGTGAAAGGCATGCTTTTCGTGTTGCTCGCTTGATACAGGACAATCTGTAGGTTTATCTTGCAACTAAGTTCAACTACATGTAGTAATGTAACTTTAGGTTCAGTTGTTTGTGTTGTTTGTGTGTGTAATTGTGTTTGAAGCTAAGTGTTGGAAAATGGTGTGCTAGCAAGCAATTCTGAGAAACTAAAGCAGAGAAATATTGATTAGTTTTGATAAATGATTTGAATGTATAAAAATGAGAGTACTGTAGATCAAAACATCTTTATTGTTTGTATTTTTTAGTTTCCCAAAATATGGTTCAAGTATCTGATAGCTCTGATGGCTTCTTTAGACTCCTGGATCATTGTGTTTAGCTCATTGTCTAGGCTGTGTAGGGCCACATAGCTGAGGGCAGAAAAACACTCGTTTGTAGCATAGCACCAGCTAGTGAAATATCTTGGACCGAGAAGGCAGGAACTGCACAAAATTCAGTCAGCAAGACAACCTCTGGAAGCATGCCAAGTACCTTGACATTTCATGGATAGGAAGCATTGTAATTTTACAAGATCGAACTGCTATGGTTAAAAACCAAAATTCTTTTCCTTGTATTCAGAAAAACATCTGCATAAAAATAACCTGTCCATGCCCACTTCCAGTGACAAAAATGTCGAAATACAAAAACAAAATCAAGCTGAATTGAGAAAAACAGCACAAGCAGGGTTCAGGTCAACAGTGGTTTGTGGACAGGTATATGTACATTTATCAAGAAAAATAATAATTTTCACAACACCAATGGCAGGTAATCCAGTTCTGGTCAGATGTGTTAAGTGGACCACTTACTACAGCTTTACAAAATGAACAGCATCCTACTCTGCAGACCAGTGCCTGTGACACACTCTCTTCCATATTGCCACAAGCCTTTAGGATGCTTCCGGTGAGAAAACACAAAGCACAAGTCTCAAACTTTATTGAACTGTTGTGCAACTTTAATGAACATATTGAATAACACAGTAATGTTGATTATGTTTCAGGAAAAGACCCAGATGTTGTGTATGACCGTGTTGTTGGGTCTAACATACAGTGATAATTCCTTGGTGAAGGCTGCTTCTGTCAGAGCCCTAGGAGTCTATATCCTTTTTCCTGGTCTTTCTGAGGTATTCCTACACAGAAACATGAATGATAAAACATTTTGTTCCACACTTATGCTAAACTTACATTATGCTAATATTATTACTTATTCCTCCAGCTGCTGTAGTCTTGGCGTGATAATATGGTTTATTAAAACATTTCAATCAAAATGGATAAGTTACTTTTTGTTCTCAATGAAACTTTTGACATATGAATCTAATAGCATTGATGATAGATTCTGCTGTAAAGTACCTTTTATAACACTGAGAACAGAGCTTTGTTGCATAATTTATATGCCGCATGTGCTACAAAAAATAGCCTGTGTGATAAATGAATGTGTATGACAGTAGCATCCTTATGGTAAAGACATAGAGGGCATGTGTGAAATAAACCTGCATGCTCAAAACATGCTTAACTGATACAAGATTTTAGGTAAGGTGATGGTGTGTGCCAGCCTAATAATTCCATTGTCACTTGAGTGTGGATAACAGAATAAATGAACAAAACATAATGCCAATTATATTGGGTTTAATAACAGCACAATTAGGATGTTAAGGTTTTCATTTTTGAACTACTAGGATAGGTATAGGTCTGCTTGACTTGATGCAAAAGTTGTTTTGTTTCCAGTGTCTGCCTGACAATTGCAGATTTTAACGCCAATTAATGAATATTGTCTAATAAAGCTATTCTGAAATACAGAATGGTTAAAAGCGATGGTGATTAACAGGATCAGTTTTTCAGGGCTGTGTTTATGATGTATATGTAGCCTTTGTTACAAAATCACTGCCATTACAAGGCCATTAACTGAGTTCTACTCTTTGTTGTTAACTCTACGTTTTGTTACCTAGTAACTAAATAAAGTCAGTGGAAATGCTTAAGCAAGTTTAAGTATTCTATTTATTTTAAAGCTAGAAATGAAAAGAATACCTAGAAAGGATAATTGCATATCAAAATATCCATAAACCAAATAACACTCAGGTTCGTATCAAACCCAACTTAACAAACCCACTTTTCAATGTTAAACTCACACTCTTAGCGGAGAGAGATTACTGCATTAGTAGTTTGCTTTATTCCAGCATACTATTCATACATGCTGGAAGCATAAAACATCAAAATAGGTGGGCATGTGTTTTGCGTGTGTATTGTGGCAAAGTCTCCCTCTTCCAACTACCAGATTTTCTTCTAGGACCCTCCCCAAACCAATGGGAAGACACTAAGCTTAACTGATGGCTAATTCCCCCAATAAATTACTGTTTCATCTTACTTATTATAACTGACTGTGACACACAGTCACACCATTTTACTTCAAACTACTAAAAAATCTAAACATTGGCACCTTGAATTTTGTAATTCCAATAGGATGTGATGTTCATGACGGACAGTGCCAGTGTCATTGTCAATGCGCTTGAGGATCATTCACCTAATGTTCGTGCAAAGGCTGCCTGGTCACTCGGAAACCTCACAGATGCAATCATTGTTAATATGTGAGTCAAATTTGACTAAGGTTACCAATATATTTTATTGTGGAAGTGTAATTGTAAACTTTTTTTATTGCTATAGTTACAGAATTGTTTATTGTGTCAATTGTGTCTCTGTTAACTGCAGGGAATGTGCAAGTAGTGACCTGCAGAAAGAATTGTCTAGCGGGCTGCTTCTTAAATTGGTGAAGTCTTCTATTCAAGCAGCTAAGGACAAAGATCGGGTAAGATTATCTTGGATATCTTTACTTTTAAATAGAAGAGAGTGTGCTTGTATCATTGGCTGCATATTATGACCTACATACAGTAAAGGCAGTTAGCCACAGCACAGTGCCATTCTTCCTTTTTTGCCTAAATGTCTGCAGTCAGACTGGGAAAAAAAATCCACAGATGGCTCAGCAAACTCTGTACACCGTACAAACTACAGCTGAACAGTATGGACATAAATTCATATTTCGATATTTGCCAGATATCTCGATACGATACAATATGACATGACTCAGAGTTCAAGTAAAACCGCTTAAAAAAAAAAAACACAATAATACGAATGAATGTGGCAACTGCATTTCTATTGAACAGAACTGATTAAATAATGGCCCTCGTGCCCTCTTAATTTGGCCTTGTGCCCTTGAAAAAAACATCTGCCAGAAGGCCACAGTGGCCCTGATACCCTACCGCGTCATTTAATTTAGCGGTTTTAGTCTGCCTCCTTTCGGCCAACACGGTTTCAACACCAGCGCCTTTTCAGATAAAAATACACAATCAGTGGTGGGTTTGATTCGAGTCTGGCATGAACCGCTCAGACGGGCTGTGACGACAGACACAATATCAAAGTCCTTCTACATAACCTGTAACAAACGCCAACATTTCCACGCTGGGCTGCTCACCACTACCGCTCTCTAACTCTCCTTTCAAAATAAAAGACTCTGTAGATTCCGTGCTACACTACTACATAAACTCCGTATAATCACCTTTTTCAGACCACCATTGACAATGGATGCTGCTGCACCAATACCTCGTCGCCATCTGCTGGGCTTGCTGAATGTCCGAGCAAAACTCCCCTCTGACTTGTACGGGCGTTTGTACCATGGATTGCATAATTGCACGAGCACCGCACGTTCAAACGTCCAATTACCAGATCAATCACGCGACCCTATTGCACTATCTTACAACACCTGCTTTCATTGTGCAATACTCTCAAGATTTAATACGTCTGCATTGCACAACGGTAACTTTAGATGTGCAAGTTTTGTACGAATACTTTTTCATATGCAAATATTTCAGCAACAGTTGACGATCTATATCAAAATATATCTGTCGCACAAATGTTTTGTCACTTCAGCTCGTGAGCCAAAGGGGCTTTAAGGCTTTAAGGAGCAAAACTAGGCTAGCCCGTTGCATTAGAAGTAAACTATTTTTACCATTTCTGTAGAACAGGCTCACAACAGTAGTGGGGGCATCAGAAGCTTTAAGATATAGTTATTTTTAAACCATTAAAAAAGCTCGAAGTTGCTCCACACTACCTTGGTAATGTAACAAGGGCCCTGGCATTCAAAATGAGGCATTGCGAACTTTGTAAGTGTACAAATCATTTATTAGCAAGACTGTTTTTCTAGGCAGGAGCCTAGCTTGTCAAACGCCAGCTATTGAAACACAAAGCCTGTAGCTATTTTTAAACCAATAAAAAGCTCCAAGTTGCTTCACACTACCTTGGTAATGTAACAAGGGTCGTGGCATTCAAAACAAGGCACTGCAAACTTTGTAAGTGTACAAATCATTTATTAGTAGGATTGTTTTTCTAGGCAGTAGCCAATGTAGAAATCGTTTATTAAAAAGTCCATGGTGGCACAGCGTCTCTCTCTGGCAGCCCTTTCATTTTGTGTTATCGCAATATTAAATAATAAACTCATTTGTTGAGTAACTGCTTTGTGATGTCCATTGAATGCTTAATGTTCACTGTTGCTACTTAAAATATAAAAAAGTGTGAAATCATAGTCACATCGTATCAATGGAGATATTTGCCTTCAATATTGAGATACCATAATTTGTCCATATCCCCCAGCCTAATTTTGCACTACAGAGTGAAACCGGAATAATGCATTTGACTTAAAAATGTGCCACTAGTCTGAGGTCCAATCACCATAGTTTCTTAAAATGTTGTGGAAAACACTGGTGTAATGTTTTTGTTCTAAAATGTTACTTTTATGTCTTTGTCATCTATTTAGTTCATTTTATTTCCTCAATACTTGATCAAGAAAGAACATATAATTATTGTTTCAAATTATGGCTTTTGTGCCCTCTAAAAATTGACAGCACAAAAGGCCAGAAAAGGAAACTTTGTTCATGTTTGTAACTGAATGGCAAACCAGTCAGACAATTTCCTTTGTTTGCATCTCAGTGTCTGCCGCCATAGTGTCAATTTGGCGACAGACAGTGTTATTTGATGGTGATATCTCCCTTGCTGTTTTTTTTCCAGAACCGTTATTATTGACTTTCACTTGAAATGAAAACAATTATGTAATTTCAAGTGATGAGTGATGTTTTTTGCCTCTTACTTTTTGTGTGTATCTATATGATTGGATGGTCACTCGTCAAAGAAAGAATCACAACTTGCTAGCTTCAAACATGACAGCTCTCAGCAGTGGCAGTTCTATAGTTTTTTTTACGCCATGGGCGAGACCACCTCTCAGCACTCTGGCTCTCAGTAATAGGGGGGGTGGACTGATTAGATATACTCTATGTCAGGAAAATGTATGCCAGTGTAAGGACAGTTCATCTGGGGTGTTGTGTGTTTAAATATGAAAGATGTCCTACTGTGGGAGACTACATGAAGGGTCTTCCACTACTTCTACAGGTTAAGAGTAATGCAGTGAGGGCTCTTGGCAACCTGCTGCATTTATTGCAGCCATATCAACTAAAAGAGGCGGCATTTGAAGAGCTACTGGACCGTGCCATGTGTGTTCTTGTGGATACCGTGCAAAGTGATGCCACCATGAAGGTCCGCTGGAATGCTTGCTATGCTCTAGGAAATGCTTTCAAAAATCCTGCATTACCCCTGGGTAAGTCACTATTAAAACATCAAGTCAAGGTTCACTGATCTTCGAAAATCATTGATATTGTCCTTTCACACAGGTTTACTAAATTCAGTTCATACAGTAACCCAGTAGAAAGGCCTGTGTTTTGTTTCTGTTTTTGCAAAAAGGGTGTGTGTGGATGGTGACCGTAAAGTTGACTGAAATTGAACAGCCTCAATTAAATGAGTAATGCAGACACTACCATAGCTTATGTGTATTTAGCATAGACCCCCAATGATTACTGCTCACAGTAATATTTATCTCTTATGTCTTACTGTAAAATGCCATAGCACTTGGCAGTAACTTTCAGACAACATAACAATGTCACTTCACTTCCTCAAAACGTGTGTGTGTGTGTTATATTTCAAATATTCCCTGTGAATCGAGAAAAAATTGAAATTGTCGGTAACACTAGATAGTTTAGTGCTGGCAAGATCATGAAAACTAAGATGAGCTAAAATACAGATATTGACATTGTGGAAATCTATAAATAAATAATATTTCCATGTTCTCGTATTCTGCCTCCTCCTAAAGACCAAAATTTCCCATATGCAATTTCACTCTTGTGTGGCATGATTGGGTGACAAAAAAAAAAAATAACGACTCCAAAAACTGTGGTACTTTTTGTCACTGCACCTTTAACATTTATGTAAAGTTGGGTATGAATGTTGATTTATGAAGTAGTCACGAATGCATTGTAAAGAATTTATGAAAGCTACTGAATTTTATGCTCATCAAGTGCTGGTTTATCTTAAATGGCTAGCAGGTTTTGGCAAGCCAGTAATTCAAACTGCACCCTCATGAGAAATCAAGCCTCCCTCTGGGAGTGATTCAGTTTTGCACTCCCAGGCCATTTAGCATACACTTGTTTCTGTTTTTTTTTTTTTTATCTTCATGAACAAAAAGCTACTCGTTATAGGCATGAATTTACACTAAGATGCGCTAAGTTTTTCTTTCACTGCACTGACACCACTTATGTTTTTAACATTTGTTTACAATCATCATAATTGTATTTAACTACAATAAAAATGGGTTACAGGTTCACATTTTCATAAAGCTATGATTATTTCCCTTTTTATATTTTAACAAACAGATAAGGTTTAAGGTCATAGAGAACCTGACTACAAAAAAGTACGGTCTACCACTGACAATATTTTTAGTTTTAAACAACACAGAAAATGTATAGGACATAGACTCGTTTTGCACATCTGGTTATCTGTGAATGTTAATCAAAATGGCAGTTTTCTGTGAAGACCTTTAATCAAGGAAAGAGGAATAAGTTAATTGTGTTTGTCTGAGTACATGTTGTCATCAACATAAACAAACTGTTTAGTCTCTGGAAATAGAGAAGCTGAAATGTTATTAGCTGTGTATTATTTTCAAATGATTTGGGGCTGTGATATGTGAGTATAAAGATGAGTACTGTCTAACGTAGTTCTTTTTCATGTATACAGGGACTGCAAGCTGGGCAGCGAAGGCTTACTCAGCCTTATCTTGTGCTGTGGTGTCTTGCAAGAACTTTAAGGTTCGCATTAAATCGGCTGCTGCCCTGGCAACCCCCTCCTCCCGCGCCCAATATGGCAACTCCTGCCAGTTCGCTCAGGTATGGACAGCAATTGTGAAGGCACTGGAAAACAGCAAAGAAGGGGCTGATTTCCTGGAATATCGCTACCATACCAGTTTGTGTGACCAGCTCTGTCAAACATTGCTTCATCTTCTTCACCTCTGCCAGCCACAGGACCTGGAGACTATACAAGGAACAGTTACAGACAGCAGCTCACTTCTTATGGGTTTTCTGGTTAGCTATCTTGATGGTGTACCAGGGGCAGAAAAAGGAGGCCAAGTGGACAATGGAAAAAATGGCGCACTGTCCCATGATCGGATGAAGAAAATGACAGATGCAGTAAGTGCATTGAGAAAACTGTCTGAAGACTATGGGAAATGTAGTGCAGGTGCAGACATCATCATAATGTTTTTGGAGGAGGTTCTTAGAAATTACAAGCAAATAAAGCCCCTTGGGTAACTGTCTCTGAATTCTTTTGAAAATCACAGTGATCAAACCACTGAATTCTGAAGCCAAGTTAAGTACAAAGTATTTTCTAAGTATTTTTTGTCATTTTACACCACTTTAGCCTTTTATATTTCGGCATTTTGTAGTGTGTGTTCTTATCTAAGTAATTAAAGATGTTGCAGTCTTTGTGTGGCAAGTGAGTTAATTCCTTTAATGTAAGTAATGATTAAGCCTGAAAACAAAAATTCTAATGGCAACAGTTATGTCTAAAATTGTAGGCATGTCTATGGAAATATTAACAATTACCATTAAATTCAAGTAACTGCCATCAGTTAATTTGTTAAATAAAAAAGTAAAAAGTTACTATAAGAGAACCTCTTTGTTGGTCTTAATGTTCTCATTGTTGTCTGAACTACCCATGCAGTGAACTAAAATCATAATGAATGTGTGCAGTAATTTTATGTTCCCCAAACTCTGCTACCTGGGGATAGCCCTAACTGTGAAACAGATCTTTATTATCTCCAGGCCATATTGTCACCACTTTTTTTCATGCTGGAAAATGCACAAATTATTACCAAGTTGTGCTAGGGTGGTCAGGAGAAGCTGCTCCCATAGGATGTTTTGATAGCATTTTTTTGTGACTGTAGTATTTAGGGCAGACTTGTGAGTGAGCCTACTCTCTTGGAGTCAACCCCACATATAAATGCTCTTAGTGACCGTCCCCACCCACATTTTTCCTACCTGCACAGGGATTCAAACCTGTGGCTCTATGGCTACCAGCAGAGGCGTCACTAGACTGAATAGAGTACTGGGGCACAGATCAATTTTTTTTAACACTTTTTCATCATAAAAAAACATAATAAATAGTACCCAAAGTGTAGAATCCGATGGTGTTAATTTCTGAATCTGCATCATGCACCGCTTAACGGAACTGGCCTATTTGTGCACTTTATATCTTCAGAGCTGTCCTTCTTTACTCCTCTTCCCCAGGATTACAGAAATCAGGGCCGTAAATGTAACTAATATTGTAGCTAAATTGACAGAGCTATATATGGCAACGTATGGCTTGGCTCATTACAATCAATATGACCTGGCTAACTAGCTTAGAGAAGTCACAATCACCCTCTAAAACGCGAATGTTGAAACGGAACCATTAAGAAGATTGCATTCTGTCGTCGGTGATGCTGCCATTTGTAATATTTATAAATGAGCTGCTGAACAGTTACAGAAGTTTAAGCCTAATACGCTCATCAGCTAACTGGCGAACATTGAAAAGGCAGACGTGACCAAAATGGACCTTCACGTGCGTCCCCTCACTTTTTAATAAAGTGTTTTTTTGTGACAGGCGATATACAGCAATACCCAGAGGATAAAAATATAACCACTTACTGTAACGCCAGAGTGAATAGTCGCTGTATGGAGGGTTCACAAACACAGCCAGTGTGACATGCCATCTGACATGCCTACCTGTTTACTGAACACTTGAGTGCGCGAGCACTAGCAAGCTGGTACCAGTTCAGTTACAGTCGCGGGAATAAATGACTAAAGACATGCGACACTGTGTGGACTGATTGAATACAGAATTACGGTATTACTGCAAATATGCATTATGTAGATAAGTATTTTTTTATGTTAAAAAATTATGTAAAAAATCATTCATATTTCCATACCGAGGCACCCGCACATCAATAGAGGGGCACGTGCCCTGGTAAAATACCTCTAGGAACGCCCCTGGCTACCAGGCCGACCATCTAACCTATAGGCCACACACTGTTTCTTGTATTTGCTGTTCTCCTGAAGTCAAGAATCTGAAGACCTCCCCACCGTTGGCATGTTAATTATACATTTACTCATTAATTACACATATCTCATTGAAGTGCATTTTAAAGCATGTGTTAATGATGTGCAAAAACAGAAGTCCATAATCTTTGCAGTTATGTGCTGCTGGACTTTGTGACGGGAAGACTGCAGGCAGTACGGGTCGGCAGCAACACAGTCACAATGAACACGTGGGCTTCACAAGGATGTGTGCTGTTGAGCCCCTTCTCTTCACTCTGCTGACTTACGACTGTACACAGTCATACAGCTCCAACCTCTTCATTAACTTTGCGGATTATACAACTGTGGTGGGTCATATCAGCATTTCAACTGGAAAACATTAAACATTTTGAACATACCAGTGAGTTTAATCTGAATTTCAAGGGCAATGCTTCGCTCTGAATTCTGCGAAACGTACCATATAGAAGATATTTGGAGGATGACGCAGCAGAGATACCAAGTAGCTAGCTCAATAAAGTCAATTCAAATGTTTTTTTCTGTTTTTGTGTATGATTTTAAGGTACATAAAGATAATGCAATTGAACTTTGAGTAAACTTTAAGAGTACTTTAAGGAGTATATTTCAAGTATATAAATAGTACGCTACAAGTAGTATGCTATTAATATGCTATTAGTTATTACTTTATAATAAACTAAAAATAGAAATTTCGTTGTGTGCACGGTGATCACAATGACAAATGGGAATCACTTCACTTATTTTATTACTTTATAATAAACTAAAAATAGGAACTTGAAGTACATAACTAGTACAATGGCCTTATATAAATAAGTGTACTTGTGGTATACTTTAAGTATACTAGAGGGATATACCAAGTATATTGATAGTATATAGATGAGTGTACTTCTTGTATATTTTAGAGTGTACTTTTGTAAACTTAAAATGAACTTTAACCCATTAAGACCTAAAACGCCTGGAAAAAAGGCCTAAAAATCCTATGGGTGATTTTAAAACAACCTCCCAGATCCTGAGGTTTGGGTCTTGGGTTCATATCCAGAATGCAATATATGTGACCGCCCGTAGCAAAACCAGTCACAAGTCGTCCCACAGGCATTTTGAGTTATTCACAGATTCTGAAAGTGTAATTTCTGTTGAAGGGATAAAAACTAAATATTACCCCAAACACTAAAATGTTGCAATTATCATGTATTGTGAAACATAATTGTTTCATATGGCAGTAGACTATTGGGGTGTATAATTGAATAACTTCTAAAGTATGATTTAATAATTATAATGCAACCTTTTAAATTAACCTTGCAAACAGCAGCTTAACACTGAATGCAACTGTACACATATTAGCCTATGTTAAATAGGTTTGCACCAGAAGTCCAAACAAGTTTTCCCACACAAAAACATTTATTGGCACACAATCAACACAAAAAACAACAATCATGAAAAACACACATACATATATAAGTATACAATCTATGAATTTACAAATCAAGATGAACATAAGTAACAATAATAAATAAAGACATAAATAAAGAAAGAAATAAAGACATCCTAAACGGAATGGGTAGGGGTGTGGAACATAGCCGACACTTGTATGTTCTCAGCCAAACAATGTTTGAGAAAAGTCTGGTAGTCGTCTTGGTGTTCAAATGAGAACAGGAGGCAGTCTTGCAACTCAATGTCGTCATCTGCCGCAATCTTTTGCAGTGCCTGCTCTGCATCCTCTTCTGTCATGTCCAATATGGGGGGCATGTCCACATGCCCACGGAAGAGAGACCGGTGTTCTTGAAACCAAGATACGGCAGTGGAAATATTCTTCATGATCGTCTGGGATAGAGACAAGGCATTTAGTACAATACATTGCAGCTATTAACATATTCTCATCCAAACAACTTACTGTTAAAACCACTGAGGTCAAAGTGATGCATAGGACTGTGTTTGTTTTTGAAAGGGCCGCCCTCAGGCCATCCAAAGTTTACAGACACTTGACGCTGCACATGTCCATACCCATCACGTTACACTATACACACTTGTACCAGACTTACAGCACTTCACACACCCTACAGTATCACCCACTCACATGTTCTGAACCTCAACATACCGCTTTACACACAATCTATTTCTCATCACCGCATTCACCACCCATTGACCTGACATACACCACACACAGCTTTTACATACATTACTGTAACTAAAATTATATTACATTCCAAATTAACATACATCACATTTTACCCCTCCACCCCAAACCCCCATAAACACCTGTTCAATGGAATCCACTGGTTCTCCAGTGTCCAACACATCAGGTGGCTCATCAGCACTGTCACAACAAACCAGTATATGCAGTGTTAGAAACAGGTTGCTGGTCATGGAGTCATTACATTCAAGGAAGTAAGTATTAATTGCATACGTTGTAGCAGGTATCACGTTTTCAAGAAGGAGATGACACCACCACCTTCGTATCCAGGGGATGTGATCCTAACAGAAAGGCAAACAACAGGTTCAGGATTCAGTTTAAACTAAAGTGTGCTTTGTCAGTATGACAAAGGTTGTGTGCAAATATCAGTGTATGACAGTAGCTTATTTAATCACCTACAAATATTAGATTGAGTGATGCAATTAGTGTTTGTTCTTTACATATGTGTGTGTGTCTGCGTGCACACATCAATTTGTACAAGTCCCCACAAAAACACTTAACCACAGACTTTTTGTGCACCTCATGTCCACTTTTTGTAAACCCACCCAACCCTCTCACCTGACCACTACACATTCACTCTTCATCTTATCCATACCATTCTACCCCAACTTTACACACCGATTGTCTCTTACCCCACAAAGCCCCCTAATACAATTACTACCACAGACCATGACAGTGTTGAGTAGTACTGTACCGTGTTTTTGACGAGTTTCCAGTGGCCAGGAGGCGACGGAGCACTGGTGGCTGCAATGCTGGAGGACACATGGAGGGTGGAGGCAGGAGGTGATGGAGCACTGGTGGCTGCAACGCTGAAGGACACACGATGGAGGGTGGAGGCAGGAGGACGGAGCACTGGTGGCTGCAATGCTGGAGGACACATGGAGGGTGGAGGCAGGAGGTGACGGAGCACTGGTGCTGCAACGCTGGAGGACACACGATGGAGGGTGGAGGCAGGAGGTGACGGAGCACTGGTGGCTGCAACGCTGGAGGCCACACGATGTAGGGTGGAGGCAGGAGAAGAGAGAGGCAGCTCGTTGGACAAGCATTTCTTTAAATGTGGTGTAACCTGGTCGTTCCAGATTATTGTTTTTCTGCAGAACAGACAGTGAAAATGTGCTGTTTTCCTGCACTCAAAGTTGCACTTGCAGATGTTGTAGTCTGTGAAAGAGAAACAAAACCACTCATCAACAACTCATCATAACTTTTGTTTATAGTGTAAAACCACCCATGTCAATGTCTATAACCCTACCTCCATGGTGCACAGCATGCTTAATGTGATTATCAATATGGGCCGAGAATGTAAATTCTTTGTTGCTGGACAATTTGCAACAGGGCATTTGTAGATGTGTATAAGCAAGATTATTAAGAGCTTAACTGTCATTAGAGCAAAACATGACTTAGGTTGGATAAACGTAGTACCAGTTTCCAGTGTTGGATATCTTGGATATCTGCTAGCGGTGTTTATAACTTTTATTTCGCTTGCAAAAACAAATTGCTAAACACCTAAAAGTTATAAACACCGCTAGCGAGATATCCAAGATATCCAACACTGGAAACTGGTACTACGTTTATCCAACCGAAGTCATGTTTTGCTCTAATGACAGTTAAGCTCTTAATAATCTTGCTTATACACACACAAAACCATGTATAGTTAATGCGCACAGAAAGATTCAATTTCACAAGACCTATCTTTATTTAAAGGTAAGCTCGAGCTAGTGCTAGCTAACACGATAGTTGGATAAATTGGATAAATTATCGAACATGCAAACTACTGAACCCCACAAACTACATCAACAAATCAAATATCATATACTTTTTTCGGGGCTTTACTGTGCCGCAGGGTCAACGATGTAATATCGTTGTGAGCATAAAATGAATAAAGTGTACTTTTCACTTACTGCCATTGCGTCGTCTCCTTTCCACAGACAGTAGATTCTGCTTTAGACGTGACGTAATCAATATGGCGTCTTGGCGAGGGATAAGATATCCCGCTTAGGCGTCCTACGGACTGCAGCCAGAGGCTTCTCGCTTTCCCGGTCTTAAATGCGCAACAGCGCTCCCCGTCTTAGTGGTAGAACAGCGGTAATGCGTTCCCGGTCTAAATGGGTTAAAGTATACTTAAAGAATACTTTTATACACTTAAAATGTTCCAATTTAATACAAAAAAGTATTAAATTAGTATACTTTCTAGTACACTAAAAGTACATGGTCTGTAGTATACTTTCTATACTTACACTTATACTGAAGTATACTTCATAAAATAAACTTTAAGTATATACTTTTTGCTAAAGGTTCTTATCTGATATAGGGGAGAGCCGTGACGAATGAAACACTTTTTACTTAACGGTTATTTTCAAAGACAGTGAAGCAAATTAGATTTATTTTGCCACATGATCATCAACATACAAGTGTATTCTATTAGTTACTGGTGTAATTTAACACATCCGATAAGAAATCACGTTCATTTTTAACTTTGAACGCAAGGTGTCCTTTTTTACAATTGTCCCTCATTATCGGCGCGAATGAAACACGCAATGATTTTTGATCACAAAAAAACTACCAGTAGGTAATATTTTGCTTACCGATGTCAA
This sequence comes from Setipinna tenuifilis, assembly GCA_030347295.1. NCBI lineage: Eukaryota > Metazoa > Chordata > Actinopteri > Clupeiformes > Engraulidae > Setipinna > Setipinna tenuifilis. The sequence continues at coordinate 1,350,082 of CM059276.1, read as the reverse complement.
AAACAGTCTGGCGGAGATAACGTTTGAACGCAGTAACGTCACGACACGAGATTTCACGGGGTTGTTAAGTCTTGCATGCTGAACGTGCTGATGACATATGATGTTTCAGATGTGTATTGTTTTTGAGAAAAGAGCCGTGTTTCTTACGTCCCGTGTTTCATTCGTCACGGCTCTCCCCTACACGTACATTTGTTAATCTTTTTTATTTTATTGCTTTGTGTCAATAGGCTATACCTATTAACGAGGCTGGCTCTACGCAGGGGCAACCCATAGGAAAAAATACTATAGTTTACTACAACATTTACTATAGTATACTACAGATTACTATAGTTTACAGTATACTATAATACAGTGAGGTAGCCTATTTACTATAGTAGTTTACTACACACTGTAGTATACTATAGTAAATATTATAGTAATTACTTCTCATTGTAGTGTACTATAGTAAATACTATAGTAAATTCTATAGTAAATTATTGTGCACTGTAGTATACTATAGTTAATACTATAGTAATTACTTCTCATTGTAGTGTACTATAGTAAATGCTCAAGTAAATTACTATACCATAGTAAAGACTACAGTAAGTCAATACACATTGTAGTATACTGTAGTAAATACTATAGTAAGTCACTACATATTGTAGTATACTATAGCAAATACAGCGCAAATACTGTAGTTAAATTATTATTGCATTTACTATAATTGCAATTATAGTGATTATTTATTGCATTTCTTGTGTGTTATTTAAAAAAATTGAAAGTGAAATGAATAAATATAAAATTGAAAAAAAGGGGATTTTGTAAATATACAAAAAAATGCATACATGTATGTTTACAACATAGCATGGATTCAACAATAAAGCAGCAGGCCTACAGTTGAAGTAACATGTAGCCTAAGTAGGCTACTTTAAACATGTTCTAATACAGGCATCTTTATCAGAATAATTGAATCGTTATACACATGACAAAAGCATTTGCACAATATATCATTTGGTTTACAAAGAAGTATTTCATGGGTCTTTTCAAACTTAACAAGTTTGAAAGTTTAGCTGTGTTCACCTTAGCAAAATGATCATAGATTCCTAATTGTCTGGGTTGCTTTTTGAATCTAAAAACTTGCAGGTAACCTCTTCACATTGGCATGCTGTGGCTACTAAGCAACTACAATTGGGCTGACAAAGTAGTATGGATTTAATGGTACCATATTCTCCAGTTTTTAGAGCGACACAAGAATTATTGCGTTTAAAATTAGCTGAGAAGAGAATGGACTCCTCTAGTGTAATTCCTCTTTTTGTGTAATTCCCCACAACGCGAGCCCCACTGCCTACTTTATATGATTTCAACACTATGTTTCCTTTGTCAACCAATTTGCTGAAAAAATCACAGACATCATCACTTGCACTGGTGAATAACTCGGTGTGGTGCATTAAAGTTTTGGTATGGGACTGCCTGCGTACTGCCTGCGTACCATTAAACATTTCAAGAAGAGTGCCAATTGTATCTTCATAAAGAAATAAGGAGTTTGCCCACAGTGGACCCCACATGTGAACTTTTGGGGACATTGGTGTCTGCTCAGGCCCCTCTACCTGAGATTCAGTTACTTCTTCAGCAACCAGGTGACTTGGAGTTTACACGTGAGGAGCATATGTCTCAAAACTGGAGACAGCAGTGTACATTTGAAGAGGGTCACTGGCTCTGTGGAGAGGAAGGAATATGTTGGCTACTAAGGGTCTGTGTATGTGTAGTTACCCAGCCAAGGGAGGGTCCACACCTTGAAGGTGATAAAATACACCTTTCTCCTAATCTTTTGGAGCCACCACCTGTCAAACTGGAAGCTCTACAGGTAAGATCATCTGCCACAGATGTGTATAGACTATTTTTTTCTGGTGGTAAACATATGGTAATGTTATGCTTGGTGTTTTTTGCTCTATGTTTTTATTTTGACACATGATTAAAAACAAACACAACTTCTGCTTTTTTAGAAAGATTTTAGTGGTTGACATGGATTCCAGCTACTCATTAGACAGTATGACACCCAAATATGTATCATTTACACTTTTTTATTTTGGGACATAAAAATGTTTTGATGGATTAGCCTTTTATCTAACAGTAGGATATGCCATTTAAGAGTATTGGAATTACATGTAGAAGTAATGTATTAAAATATTTATTATGGAAATTAAATGGTCAAATATTTATATTTTGTGCCTGCAGCAAACACCACAATGCAATAAGATTATCATATGCAGTTTGAACCTTTTTTTGCAGGTTTTAGCGCACTTGGTGAAAGGCTATTTCTGTTTGATACAAGGTTGGCTACTTGAGTTATATCAAGTCAGTGCATGCTGTCTGAGGGAACAGGATCCATCTATGCAGTTACATGGAACAAAGGTAATATTATTGCTTTATTGACAAATAGGAGTACTCTTAGCACCAAGACAAAATGCTTCATGAATACGGGCCCTAAAACCTCTGTTGTTTAAAGAGCAAACCATTTACAACATTACATTAAATAACCATCATAGCTTTCTTTTTCATAAAAGACATAAATTATATTTCATATCCAGTAATACTCTGTAATTTTTAACATATTTTGTCTTTTTATCAATACAGTAAACAAAGCACAATGATGTCCATTTTAACTGTTGTGTTGTGTTTAACTGCTGTGCTGACAGTTTCTATTATATGTGTGGCTGAAATGGTTTCTCCTTTACCTAAGTTATTGGAGGAATTGGGAACTGCCATCATTCAGCAATACAGAACAGTGGAAATTTCAGAGAGTGCAAAACATGTTCCCCTCTGTAAGGTATGAAAATAAATAGCCTCTGTGGACGTGTTATTTTGTATGTTACTGAAATGTGACTCTTTTACCTGTTGGTTAAGAAGTATAGTGACCAAACTGAATTAAACTGATGAATACTATGGTAAGATTATATGTGCAGCGGTACACATGTAGGTGATTAAAGTAAAGTTGGTAAAATATTAGCCATCGCTTTAAATAGAACTGACCATGCAGTGTTATTTATTAATGGTCAGTCAAAGCAATTGATTCCCTTATAGTTCTGTCTGCTCACTTTCAGTCAGAAAAAAACCTGAACTCACCTGTATACATAACATCATTTGGATAATGTACAACATACCACTGTTGGAGATGACTCACTAACCCCACAGTCTGATTCCAGTCAGAAGTCCTTAAGTTAAAAGTACCCTTGCTGGGCAGCTGTGGCCTCATGGTTAGGGAGTTGGTTGTGAGATTGGGGGGTTGCAGGTTTCACTCCTGTACCAGTAGATAAAAATGTGAGTGAGGAGTAAGTAATCAATGCTCTCCTGCACCCTCATCCATGGCTAAAACGCCCTTAACAAAGGCACCTAAACCTTCGTTGCTGCAGGGGAAATGTCCCAGTACCTAGCGTCAGCTAAATGCAATGTACTGTAATAAGGGTTTAAGCACTGCACCAGAGGTGTGGAGCCCTATTGCTTTTTGAAAAATTATTTTCCTTCTTTCTTTCTTGTCACAATCTCAGCCTTTTTTGAAGCACTTCCCATGCACAAAAAACTGAAATTTTGTACACAAATTGGAACTAATTTAAAATTAAGAAAGTGAAAGTAAACAAACTTGTCATAGGGCGTTCATGTGAGATTTGGTATATGTCATTTAGACAATGCTGACAAAAAGTTATCAGAGGATTTATCTTGGGATGAATCATTTCAAAGTTGCATGTCATGAACTTTGTAAAGACGTAGCTTAAAATAGTTTGACGGTCCATATCTTGGCTTCTATTTGCCCCAACTTGAGATGCAAATTCTACACAGCTTTCTTTTAGCGTGCACCTAATTTTGTGACATTTCATCACGGTGGGTGCTGTCCAAAAATGCTTAATCGCTAAATAATTTGAGGAAAGTTTTGCCCAAGACTTTTTTTTTTTTTTTTTTTTTTAATATGGTCATGTTACAGAGGTGTATCAACCCAGCCTATAAACACCTGTTTGTAGCGCCTATGGAAGTATAAATGTGCCAAAAGAATTGAATTGAAATGTTTAATGATGAATTAAATAACTTGAATAAAAAATATTTGAAATGAAAATAATTTAAAAAAAACATTAGTATGTGGCATAATTATACATAATCTCTAATTCGGACTGACGAAATTGAGATCGATAAAATTCAAGCTGAGAAATTCAGATAAAAAAAATTCAAGTTGAGAAATTCAGATCGAAAAAATTAGGTCAAAGGTTACCGCGCAGATTCTGTTACTAGGGAAACTTGCTAACACCAGGGGGCGTCACGCTCATAGACACAACAGGTGTTCTGTCAAGTTATCCTACCCCTAGGATTCGTCCTACCATGGCTACTGCGCATGCGCAAAGTCCAAGCGGTAGGAATATTCGACAGACTAGTCTGTCAAATACAGTCTATGGTCAAACCGTGCTGCTTCGTCAAAAAATCCTACCTGACGCAGTTCGCTGTTTAAAAGTGTGATCACTTACCTCGCTTTGTCAAGTCTCTGTTCGCGGGTTTCTACAGAATGAAGTTGACAGCTTAAGTGTCAGAAGTTATAGTATAAAAAGTTACCACATCAGTGAAACATCCAATGATCGCCAAGAACATCAAAGCTGGGGATGCCACCCACCAATCAAACACACAAACACCAGAGTTTGTTTAACGTTCTTTTATTCTTGTTACTGGGGGAGTTCAGCAGTACTTGTTTTTCCCGCGATCGTCCTTCACCACAGACATCCAAGACGAACTCGTTAAACACACACACACGGCGCAAGCCAAAAGCTGTTTTCGTACTTTAGTTACCGAAGAAAATAACAGTTGCTAAGTATTGAGTAGCTTCGTTTTATATTAGCCTGATAGCTTTCAGCTTGTCATTGCTGATAACATCGGTCAATTCTATGACTTACCATAACAAAAATAACACAAGACATGCTTAAACGTTACACTTTACAAATATTGAACATAGCTTGCTTAAATTGTGTGTAGGTACGTATATATAATACACTTATCACCAATTTTTTATCAGCCCAGCTGATCAGTAGGATGTTCTGATAAAATATGACGCAATGTCTTCAACGCATGCGCAGTAGCCATGGTAGGGCGAATCCTAGGGGTAGGATAACTTGACAGAACACCTGTTGTGTCTATGAGCGTGACGCCCCCTGGTGTTAGCAAGTTTCCCTAGTAACAGAATCTGCGCGGTAAACTTTGACCTAATTTTTTCGATCTGAATTTCTCAACTTGAATTTTTTTTATCTGAATTTCTCAGCTTGAATTTTATCGATCTCAATTTCGTCAGTCCGAATTAGAGATTATGTATAATTATGCCACATACTAATGTTTTTTTTTAAATGATTTCCATTTCAAATATTTTTTATTCAAGGTATTTACTTCATCATTAAACATTTCAATTCAATTCTTTTGGCACATTTATACTTCCATAAGCGCCACTTAATAAAATGGCTAAATGAAAAAATTGCAATTGCCAATATCTTAAACCAAGAAGGCAGGAACTGTATCAAATTTGTCATGTACAATTGGCAAAACAACCTCTGAAAAAACAAGTACCATGACATTTGGTGTATGATGAATGTTATATTTTTACTATCAGATTTTTTTACTTGTATTATTTGAAAAACACTATGGTTTGCAAACATTTTTACTCAAATTCCATTGAACCTTATACATTGATCTCACGACCACTACCAAACAAAAATAATTTCCCATAAAGTTTCTAAAGTAAACATCGAAATCCCACCAAATTTAGTATACATCATCTGCAGACAATAGCTGCAAAAAGTTATCAAAGGGCATATCTTGAGATGAGCCGTTTCAAAGTTACACAATCAGAATTAAACACATAGCTTAAAATAGCGTAACAGTCAATACGTAGACTTCTAAATATCCACATTTAATAAAACATGACACATTAAATCAACACAGCGTTCTTAGCATGCATGCCAAATTTAGTAAATTTTCGTAATAGAGGCCAGTATTCCCCCTCAAAGCTAGAAGTCCATAAAAAGTTTTTAATAAATAACTTGGCAACCATTTCACCCAAGACAAATACTTTATTTTGGAATGTCAGTGTCACAGAGGCATATCAACCTAGCCCATTAGCACTTATTCTGGCCAAGCTGTGTTGTAAACCCATTTCTCAGACAGCGGGCTTAACCTGCCTTTTTCAAATGCCTCTGTTTGCTACTGGACGAAGCTTCAACTACCACCAGGGCTAACTGATAAATCAAACTTTTACCGAAACCGGCCGGTAGCATTACGAAAACGTCCTTTCCTGCAATAAATGTTTCAAGGGCTGCCATTTGCTCTATTTTCAGAGAGAACTTCCCTTTGAATCCTTTTAAAACGGCATCTACAGCTGCATTGAAATCTTGCCGTTGCTCCACGTTTGCCATGTTGACAGTGACGCTAAACTACCATGTCATTGCCCTTTTGAAATGCTAGATTTTCACTGGTCCTAGTTTCTGTACCAAGGTAGAAATGCTGTAGACGGGTAGATTGGCCAGATTTACTTGCATGCAAAATGCAAATGCAGCCTCACAGGAAGTATGGGCACACCCAGGCTAGCAGAAGACGGTGAAAGGCATGCTTTTCGTGTTGCTCGCTTGATACAGGACAATCTGTAGGTTTATCTTGCAACTAAGTTCAACTACATGTAGTAATGTAACTTTAGGTTCAGTTGTTTGTGTTGTTTGTGTGTGTAATTGTGTTTGAAGCTAAGTGTTGGAAAATGGTGTGCTAGCAAGCAATTCTGAGAAACTAAAGCAGAGAAATATTGATTAGTTTTGATAAATGATTTGAATGTATAAAAATGAGAGTACTGTAGATCAAAACATCTTTATTGTTTGTATTTTTTAGTTTCCCAAAATATGGTTCAAGTATCTGATAGCTCTGATGGCTTCTTTAGACTCCTGGATCATTGTGTTTAGCTCATTGTCTAGGCTGTGTAGGGCCACATAGCTGAGGGCAAAAAACACTCGTTTGTAGCATAGCACCAGCTAGTGAAATATCTTGGACCGAGAAGGCAGGAACTGCACAAAATTCAGTCAGCAAGACAACCTCTGGAAGCATGCCAAGTACCTTGACATTTCATGGATAGGAAGCATTGTAATTTTACAAGATCGAACTGCTATGGTTAAAAACCAAAATTCTTTTCCTTGTATTCAGAAAAACATCTGCATAAAAATAACCTGTCCATGCCCACTTCCAGTGACAAAAATGTCGAAATACAAAAACAAAATCAAGCTGAATTGAGAAAAACAGCACAAGCAGGGTTCAGGTCAACAGTGGTTTGTGGACAGGTATATGTACATTTATCAAGAAAAATAATAATTTTCACAACACCAATGGCAGGTAATCCAGTTCTGGTCAGATGTGTTAAGTGGACCACTTACTACAGCTTTACAAAATGAACAGCATCCTACTCTGCAGACCAGTGCCTGTGACACACTCTCTTCCATATTGCCACAAGCCTTTAGGATGCTTCCGGTGAGAAAACACAAAGCACAAGTCTCAAACTTTATTGAACTGTTGTGCAACTTTAATGAACATATTGAATAACACAGTAATGTTGATTATGTTTCAGGAAAAGACCCAGATGTTGTGTATGACCGTGTTGTTGGGTCTAACATACAGTGATAATTCCTTGGTGAAGGCTGCTTCTGTCAGAGCCCTAGGAGTCTATATCCTTTTTCCTGGTCTTTCTGAGGTATTCCTACACAGAAACATGAATGATAAAACATTTTGTTCCACACTTATGCTAAACTTACATTATGCTAATATTATTACTTATTCCTCCAGCTGCTGTAGTCTTGGCGTGATAATATGGTTTATTAAAACATTTCAATCAAAATGGATAAGTTACTTTTTGTTCTCAATGAAACTTTTGACATATGAATCTAATAGCATTGATGATAGATTCTGCTGTAAAGTACCTTTTATAACACTGAGAACAGAGCTTTGTTGCATAATTTATATGCCGCATGTGCTACAAAAAATAGCCTGTGTGATAAATGAATGTGTATGACAGTAGCATCCTTATGGTAAAGACATAGAGGGCATGTGTGAAATAAACCTGCATGCTCAAAACATGCTTAACTGATACAAGATTTTAGGTAAGGTGATGGTGTGTGCCAGCCTAATAATTCCATTGTCACTTGAGTGTGGATAACAGAATAAATGAACAAAACATAATGCCAATTATATTGGGTTTAATAACAGCACAATTAGGATGTTAAGGTTTTCATTTTTGAACTACTAGGATAGGTATAGGTCTGCTTGACTTGATGCAAAAGTTGTTTTGTTTCCAGTGTCTGCCTGACAATTGCAGATTTTAACGCCAATTAATGAATATTGTCTAATAAAGCTATTCTGAAATACAGAATGGTTAAAAGCGATGGTGATTAACAGGATCAGTTTTTCAGGGCTGTGTTTATGATGTATATGTAGCCTTTGTTACAAAATCACTGCCATTACAAGGCCATTAACTGAGTTCTACTCTTTGTTGTTAACTCTACGTTTTGTTACCTAGTAACTAAATAAAGTCAGTGGAAATGCTTAAGCAAGTTTAAGTATTCTATTTATTTTAAAGCTAGAAATGAAAAGAATACCTAGAAAGGATAATTGCATATCAAAATATCCATAAACCAAATAACACTCAGGTTCGTATCAAACCCAACTTAACAAACCCACTTTTCAATGTTAAACTCACACTCTTAGCGGAGAGAGATTACTGCATTAGTAGTTTGCTTTATTCCAGCATACTATTCATACATGCTGGAAGCATAAAACATCAAAATAGGTGGGCATGTGTTTTGCGTGTGTATTGTGGCAAAGTCTCCCTCTTCCAACTACCAGATTTTCTTCTAGGACCCTCCCCAAACCAATGGGAAGACACTAAGCTTAACTGATGGCTAATTCCCCCAATAAATTACTGTTTCATCTTACTTATTATAACTGACTGTGACACACAGTCACACCATTTTACTTCAAACTACTAAAAAATCTAAACATTGGCACCTTGAATTTTGTAATTCCAATAGGATGTGATGTTCATGACGGACAGTGCCAGTGTCATTGTCAATGCGCTTGAGGATCATTCACCTAATGTTCGTGCAAAGGCTGCCTGGTCACTCGGAAACCTCACAGATGCAATCATTGTTAATATGTGAGTCAAATTTGACTAAGGTTACCAATATATTTTATTGTGGAAGTGTAATTGTAAACTTTTTTTATTGCTATAGTTACAGAATTGTTTATTGTGTCAATTGTGTCTCTGTTAACTGCAGGGAATGTGCAAGTAGTGACCTGCAGAAAGAATTGTCTAGCGGGCTGCTTCTTAAATTGGTGAAGTCTTCTATTCAAGCAGCTAAGGACAAAGATCGGGTAAGATTATCTTGGATATCTTTACTTTTAAATAGAAGAGAGTGTGCTTGTATCATTGGCTGCATATTATGACCTACATACAGTAAAGGCAGTTAGCCACAGCACAGTGCCATTCTTCCTTTTTTGCCTAAATGTCTGCAGTCAGACTGGGAAAAAAAATCCACAGATGGCTCAGCAAACTCTGTACACCGTACAAACTACAGCTGAACAGTATGGACATAAATTCATATTTCGATATTTGCCAGATATCTCGATACGATACAATATGACATGACTCAGAGTTCAAGTAAAACCGCTTAAAAAAAAAAACACAATAATACGAATGAATGTGGCAACTGCATTTCTATTGAACAGAACTGATTAAATAATGGCCCTCGTGCCCTCTTAATTTGGCCTTGTGCCCTTGAAAAAAACATCTGCCAGAAGGCCACAGTGGCCCTGATACCCTACCGCGTCATTTAATTTAGCGGTTTTAGTCTGCCTCCTTTCGGCCAACACGGTTTCAACACCAGCGCCTTTTCAGATAAAAATACACAATCAGTGGTGGGTTTGATTCGAGTCTGGCATGAACCGCTCAGACGGGCTGTGACGACAGACACAATATCAAAGTCCTTCTACATAACCTGTAACAAACGCCAACATTTCCACGCTGGGCTGCTCACCACTACCGCTCTCTAACTCTCCTTTCAAAATAAAAGACTCTGTAGATTCCGTGCTACACTACTACATAAACTCCGTATAATCACCTTTTTCAGACCACCATTGACAATGGATGCTGCTGCACCAATACCTCGTCGCCATCTGCTGGGCTTGCTGAATGTCCGAGCAAAACTCCCCTCTGACTTGTACGGGCGTTTGTACCATGGATTGCATAATTGCACGAGCACCGCACGTTCAAACGTCCAATTACCAGATCAATCACGCGACCCTATTGCACTATCTTACAACACCTGCTTTCATTGTGCAATACTCTCAAGATTTAATACGTCTGCATTGCACAACGGTAACTTTAGATGTGCAAGTTTTGTACGAATACTTTTTCATATGCAAATATTTCAGCAACAGTTGACGATCTATATCAAAATATATCTGTCGCACAAATGTTTTGTCACTTCAGCTCGTGAGCCAAAGGGGCTTTAAGGCTTTAAGGAGCAAAACTAGGCTAGCCCGTTGCATTAGAAGTAAACTATTTTTACCATTTCTGTAGAACAGGCTCACAACAGTAGTGGGGGCATCAGAAGCTTTAAGATATAGTTATTTTTAAACCATTAAAAAAGCTCGAAGTTGCTCCACACTACCTTGGTAATGTAACAAGGGCCCTGGCATTCAAAATGAGGCATTGCGAACTTTGTAAGTGTACAAATCATTTATTAGCAAGACTGTTTTTCTAGGCAGGAGCCTAGCTTGTCAAACGCCAGCTATTGAAACACAAAGCCTGTAGCTATTTTTAAACCAATAAAAAGCTCCAAGTTGCTTCACACTACCTTGGTAATGTAACAAGGGTCGTGGCATTCAAAACAAGGCACTGCAAACTTTGTAAGTGTACAAATCATTTATTAGTAGGATTGTTTTTCTAGGCAGTAGCCAATGTAGAAATCGTTTATTAAAAAGTCCATGGTGGCACAGCGTCTCTCTCTGGCAGCCCTTTCATTTTGTGTTATCGCAATATTAAATAATAAACTCATTTGTTGAGTAACTGCTTTGTGATGTCCATTGAATGCTTAATGTTCACTGTTGCTACTTAAAATATAAAAAAGTGTGAAATCATAGTCACATCGTATCAATGGAGATATTTGCCTTCAATATTGAGATACCATAATTTGTCCATATCCCCCAGCCTAATTTTGCACTACAGAGTGAAACCGGAATAATGCATTTGACTTAAAAATGTGCCACTAGTCTGAGGTCCAATCACCATAGTTTCTTAAAATGTTGTGGAAAACACTGGTGTAATGTTTTTGTTCTAAAATGTTACTTTTATGTCTTTGTCATCTATTTAGTTCATTTTATTTCCTCAATACTTGATCAAGAAAGAACATATAATTATTGTTTCAAATTATGGCTTTTGTGCCCTCTAAAAATTGACAGCACAAAAGGCCAGAAAAGGAAACTTTGTTCATGTTTGTAACTGAATGGCAAACCAGTCAGACAATTTCCTTTGTTTGCATCTCAGTGTCTGCCGCCATAGTGTCAATTTGGCGACAGACAGTGTTATTTGATGGTGATATCTCCCTTGCTGTTTTTTTTCCAGAAATGTTATTATTGACTTTCACTTGAAATGAAAACAATTATGTAATTTCAAGTGATGAGTGATGTTTTTTGCCTCTTACTTTTTGTGTGTATCTATATGATTGGATGGTCACTCGTCAAAGAAAGAATCACAACTTGCTAGCTTCAAACATGACAGCTCTCAGCAGTGGCAGTTCTATAGTTTTTTTTACGCCATGGGCGAGACCACCTCTCAGCACTCTGGCTCTCAGTAATAGGGGGGGTGGACTGATTAGATATACTCTATGTCAGGAAAATGTATGCCAGTGTAAGGACAGTTCATCTGGGGTGTTGTGTGTTTAAATATGAAAGATGTCCTACTGTGGGAGACTACATGAAGGGTCTTCCACTACTTCTACAGGTTAAGAGTAATGCAGTGAGGGCTCTTGGCAACCTGCTGCATTTATTGCAGCCATATCAACTAAAAGAGGCGGCATTTGAAGAGCTACTGGACCGTGCCATGTGTGTTCTTGTGGATACCGTGCAAAGTGATGCCACCATGAAGGTCCGCTGGAATGCTTGCTATGCTCTAGGAAATGCTTTCAAAAATCCTGCATTACCCCTGGGTAAGTCACTATTAAAACATCAAGTCAAGGTTCACTGATCTTCGAAAATCATTGATATTGTCCTTTCACACAGGTTTACTAAATTCAGTTCATACAGTAACCCAGTAGAAAGGCCTGTGTTTTGTTTCTGTTTTTGCAAAAAGGGTGTGTGTGGATGGTGACCGTAAAGTTGACTGAAATTGAACAGCCTCAATTAAATGAGTAATGCAGACACTACCATAGCTTATGTGTATTTAGCATAGACCCCCAATGATTACTGCTCACAGTAATATTTATCTCTTATGTCTTACTGTAAAATGCCATAGCACTTGGCAGTAACTTTCAGACAAATAACAATGTCACTTCACTTCCTCAAAACGTGTGTGTGTGTGTTATATTTCAAATATTCCCTGTGAATCGAGAAAAAATTGAAATTGTCGGTAACACTAGATAGTTTAGTGCTGGCAAGATCATGAAAACTAAGATGAGCTAAAATACAGATATTGACATTGTGGAAATCTATAAATAAATAATATTTCCATGTTCTCGTATTCTGCCTCCTCCTAAAGACCAAAATTTCCCATATGCAATTTCACTCTTGTGTGGCATGATTGGGTGACAAAAAAAAAAATAACGACTCCAAAAACTGTGGTACTTTTTGTCACTGCACCTTTAACATTTATGTAAAGTTGGGTATGAATGTTGATTTATGAAGTAGTCACGAATGCATTGTAAAGAATTTATGAAAGCTACTGAATTTTATGCTCATCAAGTGCTGGTTTATCTTAAATGGCTAGCAGGTTTTGGCAAGCCAGTAATTCAAACTGCACCCTCATGAGAAATCAAGCCTCCCTCTGGGAGTGATTCAGTTTTGCACTCCCAGGCCATTTAGCATACACTTGTTTCTGTTTTTTTTTTTTTTATCTTCATGAACAAAAAGCTACTCGTTATAGGCATGAATTTACACTAAGATGCGCTAAGTTTTTCTTTCACTGCACTGACACCACTTATGTTTTTAACATTTGTTTACAATCATCATAATTGTATTTAACTACAATAAAAATGGGTTACAGGTTCACATTTTCATAAAGCTATGATTATTTCCCTTTTTATATTTTAACAAACAGATAAGGTTTAAGGTCATAGAGAACCTGACTACAAAAAAGTACGGTCTACCACTGACAATATTTTTAGTTTTAAACAACACAGAAAATGTATAGGACATAGACTCGTTTTGCACATCTGGTTATCTGTGAATGTTAATCAAAATGGCAGTTTTCTGTGAAGACCTTTAATCAAGGATAGAGGAATAAGTTAATTGTGTTTGTCTGAGTACATGTTGTCATCAACATAAACAAACTGTTTAGTCTCTGGAAATAGAGAAGCTGAAATGTTATTAGCTGTGTATTATTTTCAAATGATTTGGGGCTGTGATATGTGAGTATAAAGATGAGTACTGTCTAACGTAGTTCTTTTTCATGTATACAGGGACTGCAAGCTGGGCAGCGAAGGCTTACTCAGCCTTATCTTGTGCTGTGGTGTCTTGCAAGAACTTTAAGGTTCGCATTAAATCGGCTGCTGCCCTGGCAACCCCCTCCTCCCGCGCCCAATATGGCAACTCCTGCCAGTTCGCTCAGGTATGGACAGCAATTGTGAAGGCACTGGAAAACAGCAAAGAAGGGGCTGATTTCCTGGAATATCGCTACCATACCAGTTTGTGTGACCAGCTCTGTCAAACATTGCTTCATCTTCTTCACCTCTGCCAGCCACAGGACCTGGAGACTATACAAGGAACAGTTACAGACAGCAGCTCACTTCTTATGGGTTTTCTGGTTAGCTATCTTGATGGTGTACCAGGGGCAGAAAAAGGAGGCCAAGTGGACAATGGAAAAAATGGCGCACTGTCCCATGATCGGATGAAGAAAATGACAGATGCAGTAAGTGCATTGAGAAAACTGTCTGAAGACTATGGGAAATGTAGTGCAGGTGCAGACATCATCATAATGTTTTTGGAGGAGGTTCTTAGAAATTACAAGCAAATAAAGCCCCTTGGGTAACTGTCTCTGAATTCTTTTGAAAATCACAGTGATCAAACCACTGAATTCTGAAGCCAAGTTAAGTACAAAGTATTTTCTAAGTATTTTTTGTCATTTTACACCACTTTAGCCTTTTATATTTCGGCATTTTGTAGTGTGTGTTCTTATCTAAGTAATTAAAGATGTTGCAGTCTTTGTGTGGCAAGTGAGTTAATTCCTTTAATGTAAGTAATGATTAAGCCTGAAAACAAAAATTCTAATGGCAACAGTTATGTCTAAAATTGTAGGCATGTCTATGGAAATATTAACAATTACCATTAAATTCAAGTAACTGCCATCAGTTAATTTGTTAAATAAAAAAGTAAAAAGTTACTATAAGAGAACCTCTTTGTTGGTCTTAATGTTCTCATTGTTGTCTGAACTACCCATGCAGTGAACTAAAATCATAATGAATGTGTGCAGTAATTTTATGTTCCCCAAACTCTGCTACCTGGGGATAGCCCTAACTGTGAAACAGATCTTTATTATCTCCAGGCCATATTGTCACCACTTTTTTTCATGCTGGAAAATGCACAAATTATTACCAAGTTGTGCTAGGGTGGTCAGGAGAAGCTGCTCCCATAGGATGTTTTGATAGCATTTTTTGTTGACTGTAGTATTTAGGGCAGACTTGTGAGTGAGCCTACTCTCTTGGAGTCAACCCCACATATAAATGCTCTTAGTGACCGTCCCCACCCACATTTTTCCTACCTGCACAGGGATTCAAACCTGTGGCTCTATGGCTACCAGCAGAGGCGTCACTAGACTGAATAGAGTACTGGGGCACAGATCAATTTTTTTAACACTTTTTCATCATAAAAAAACATAATAAATAGTACCCAAAGTGTAGAATCCGATGGTGTTAATTTCTGAATCTGCATCATGCACCGCTTAACGGAACTGGCCTATTTGTGCACTTTATATCTTCAGAGCTGTCCTTCTTTACTCCTCTTCCCCAGGATTACAGAAATCAGGGCCGTAAATGTAACTAATATTGTAGCTAAATTGACAGAGCTATATATGGCAACGTATGGCTTGGCTCATTACAATCAATATGACCTGGCTAACTAGCTTAGAGAAGTCACAATCACCCTCTAAAACGCGAATGTTGAAACGGAACCATTAAGAAGATTGCATTCTGTCGTCGGTGATGCTGCCATTTGTAATATTTATAAATGAGCTGCTGAACAGTTACAGAAGTTTAAGCCTAATACGCTCATCAGCTAACTGGCGAACATTGAAAAGGCAGACGTGACCAAAATGGACCTTCACGTGCGTCCCCTCACTTTTTAATAAAGTGTTTTTTTTGTGACAGGCGATATACAGCAATACCCAGAGGATAAAAATATAACCACTTACTGTAACGCCAGAGTGAATAGTCGCTGTATGGAGGGTTCACAAACACAGCCAGTGTGACATGCCATCTGACATGCCTACCTGTTTACTGAACACTTGAGTGCGCGAGCACTAGCAAGCTGGTACCAGTTCAGTTACAGTCGCGGGAATAAATGACTAAAGACATGCGACACTGTGTGGACTGATTGAATACAGAATTACGGTATTACTGCAAATATGCATTATGTAGATAAGTATTTTTTTATGTTAAAAAATTATGTAAAAAATCATTCATATTTCCATACCGAGGCACCCGCACATCAATAGAGGGGCACGTGCCCTGGTAAAATACCTCTAGGAACGCCCCTGGCTACCAGGCCGACCATCTAACCTATAGGCCACACACTGTTTCTTGTATTTGCTGTTCTCCTGAAGTCAAGAATCTGAAGACCTCCCCACCGTTGGCATGTTAATTATACATTTACTCATTAATTACACATATCTCATTGAAGTGCATTTTAAAGCATGTGTTAATGATGTGCAAAAACAGAAGTCCATAATCTTTGCAGTTATGTGCTGCTGGACTTTGTGACGGGAAGACTGCAGGCAGTACGGGTCGGCAGCAACACAGTCACAATGAACACGTGGGCTTCACAAGGATGTGTGCTGTTGAGCCCCCTTCTCTTCACTCTGCTGACTTACGACTGTACACAGTCATACAGCTCCAACCTCTTCATTAACTTTGCGGATTATACAACTGTGGTGGGTCATATCAGCATTTCAACTGGAAAACATTAAACATTTTGAACATACCAGTGAGTTTAATCTGAATTTCAAGGGCAATGCTTCGCTCTGAATTCTGCGAAACGTACCATATAGAAGATATTTGGAGGATGACGCAGCAGAGATACCAAGTAGCTAGCTCAATAAAGTCAATTCAAATGTTTTTTTCTGTTTTTGTGTATGATTTTAAGGTACATAAAGATAATGCAATTGAACTTTGAGTAAACTTTAAGAGTACTTTAAGGAGTATATTTCAAGTATATAAATAGTACGCTACAAGTAGTATGCTATTAATATGCTATTAGTTATTACTTTATAATAAACTAAAAATAGAAATTTCGTTGTGTGCACGGTGATCACAATGACAAATGGGAATCACTTCACTTATTTTATTACTTTATAATAAACTAAAAATAGGAACTTGAAGTACATAACTAGTACAATGGCCTTATATAAATAAGTGTACTTGTGGTATACTTTAAGTATACTAGAGGGATATACCAAGTATATTGATAGTATATAGATGAGTGTACTTCTTGTATATTTTAGAGTGTACTTTTGTAAACTTAAAATGAACTTTAACCCATTAAGACCTAAAACGCCTGGAAAAAAGGCCTAAAAATCCTATGGGTGATTTTAAAACAACCTCCCAGATCCTGAGGTTTGGGTCTTGGGTTCATATCCAGAATGCAATATATGTGACCGCCCGTAGCAAAACCAGTCACAAGTCGTCCCACAGGCATTTTGAGTTATTCACAGATTCTGAAAGTGTAATTTCTGTTGAAGGGATAAAAACTAAATATTACCCCAAACACTAAAATGTTGCAATTATCATGTATTGTGAAACATAATTGTTTCATATGGCAGTAGACTATTGGGGTGTATAATTGAATAACTTCTAAAGTATGATTTAATAATTATAATGCAACCTTTTAAATTAACCTTGCAAACAGCAGCTTAACACTGAATGCAACTGTACACATATTAGCCTATGTTAAATAGGTTTGCACCAGAAGTCCAAACAAGTTTTCCCACACAAAAACATTTATTGGCACACAATCAACACAAAAAACAACAATCATGAAAAACACACATACATATATAAGTATACAATCTATGAATTTACAAATCAAGATGAACATAAGTAACAATAATAAATAAAGACATAAATAAAGAAAGAAATAAAGACATCCTAAACGGAATGGGTAGGGGTGTGGAACATAGCCGACACTTGTATGTTCTCAGCCAAACAATGTTTGAGAAAAGTCTGGTAGTCGTCTTGGTGTTCAAATGAGAACAGGAGGCAGTCTTGCAACTCAATGTCGTCATCTGCCGCAATCTTTTGCAGTGCCTGCTCTGCATCCTCTTCTGTCATGTCCAATATGGGGGGCATGTCCACATGCCCACGGAAGAGAGACCGGTGTTCTTGAAACCAAGATACGGCAGTGGAAATATTCTTCATGATCGTCTGGGATAGAGACAAGGCATTTAGTACAATACATTGCAGCTATTAACATATTCTCATCCAAACAACTTACTGTTAAAACCACTGAGGTCAAAGTGATGCATAGGACTGTGTTTGTTTTTGAAAGGGCCGCCCTCAGGCCATCCAAAGTTTACAGACACTTGACGCTGCACATGTCCATACCCATCACGTTACACTATACACACTTGTACCAGACTTACAGCACTTCACACACCCTACAGTATCACCCACTCACATGTTCTGAACCTCAACATACCGCTTTACACACAATCTATTTCTCATCACCGCATTCACCACCCATTGACCTGACATACACCACACACAGCTTTTACATACATTACTGTAACTAAAATTATATTACATTCCAAATTAACATACATCACATTTTACCCCTCCACCCCAAACCCCCATAAACACCTGTTCAATGGAATCCACTGGTTCTCCAGTGTCCAACACATCAGGTGGCTCATCAGCACTGTCACAACAAACCAGTATATGCAGTGTTAGAAACAGGTTGCTGGTCATGGAGTCATTACATTCAAGGAAGTAAGTATTAATTGCATACGTTGTAGCAGGTATCACGTTTTCAAGAAGGAGATGACACCACCACCTTCGTATCCAGGGGATGTGATCCTAACAGAAAGGCAAACAACAGGTTCAGGATTCAGTTTAAACTAAAGTGTGCTTTGTCAGTATGACAAAGGTTGTGTGCAAATATCAGTGTATGACAGTAGCTTATTTAATCACCTACAAATATTAGATTGAGTGATGCAATTAGTGTTTGTTCTTTACATATGTGTGTGTGTCTGCGTGCACACATCAATTTGTACAAGTCCCCACAAAAACACTTAACCACAGACTTTTTGTGCACCTCATGTCCACTTTTTGTAAACCCACCCAACCCTCTCACCTGACCACTACACATTCACTCTTCATCTTATCCATACCATTCTACCCCAACTTTACACACCGATTGTCTCTTACCCCACAAAGCCCCCTAATACAATTACTACCACAGACCATGACAGTGTTGAGTAGTACTGTACCGTGTTTTTGACGAGTTTCCAGTGGCCAGGAGGCGACGGAGCACTGGTGGCTGCAATGCTGGAGGACACATGGAGGGTGGAGGCAGGAGGTGATGGAGCACTGGTGGCTGCGACGCTGAAGGACACACGATGGAGGGTGGAGGCAGGAGGCAACGGAGCACTGGTGGCTGCAATGCTGGAGGACACATGGAGGGTGGAGGCAGGAGGTGACGGAGCACTGGTGGCTGCAACGCTGGAGGACACACGATGGAGGGTGGAGGCAGGAGGTGACGGAGCACTGGTGGCTGCAACGCTGGAGGCCACACGATGTAGGGTGGAGGCAGGAGAAGAGAGAGGCAGCTCGTTGGACAAGCATTTCTTTAAATGTGGTGTAACCTGGTCGTTCCAGATTATTGTTTTTCTGCAGAACAGACAGTAAAAATGTGCTGTTTTCCTGCACTCAAAGTTGCACTTGCAGATGTTGTAGTCTGTGAAAGAGAAACAAAACCACTCATCAACAACTCATCATAACTTTTGTTTATAGTGTAAAACCACCCATGTCAATGTCTATAAGCCTACCTCCATGGTGCACAGCATGCTTAATGTGATTATCAATATGGGCCGAGAATGTAAATTCTTTGTTGCTGGACAATTTGCAACATGGGCATTTGTAGATGTGTATAAGCAAGATTATTAAGAGCTTAACTGTCATGTAGAGCAAAACATGACTTAGGTTGGATAAACGTAGTACCAGTTTCCAGTGTTGGATATCTTGGATATCTTGCTAGCGGTGTTTATAACTTTTATTTCGCTTGCAAAAACAAATTGCTAAACACCTAAAAGTTATAAACACCGCTAGCGAGATATCCAAGATATCCAACACTGGAAACTGGTACTACGTTTATCCAACCGAAGTCATGTTTTGCTCTAATGACAGTTAAGCTCTTAATAATCTTGCTTATACACACACAAAACCATGTATAGTTAATGCGCACAGAAAGATTCAATTTCACAAGACCTATCTTTATTTAAAGGTAAGCTCGAGCTAGTGCTAGCTAACACGATAGTTGGATAAATTGGATAAATTATCGAACATGCAAACTACTGAACCCCACAAACTACATCAACAAATCAAATATCATATACTTTTTTCGGGGCTTTACTGTGCCGCAGGGTCAACGATGTAATATCGTTGTGAGCATAAAATGAATAAAGTGTACTTTTCACTTACTGCCATTGCGTCGTCTCCTTTCCACAGACAGTAGATTCTGCTTTAGACGTGACGTAATCAATATGGCGTCTTGGCGAGGGATAAGATATCCCGCTTAGGCGTCCTACGGACTGCAGCCAGAGGCTTCTCGCTTTCCCGGTCTTAAATGCGCAACAGCGCTCCCCGTCTTAGTGGTAGAACAGCGGTAATGCGTTCCCGGTCTAAATGGGTTAAAGTATACTTAAAGAATACTTTTATACACTTAAAATGTTCCAATTTAATACAAAAAAGTATTAAATTAGTATACTTTCTAGTACACTAAAAGTACATGGTCTGTAGTATACTTTCTATACTTACACTTATACTGAAGTATACTTCATAAAATAAACTTTAAGTATACTACTTTTTGCTAAAGGTTCTTATCTGATATAGGGGAGAGCCGTGACGAATGAAACACTTTTTACTTAACGGTTATTTTCAAAGACAGTGAAGCAAATTAGATTTATTTTGCCACATGATCATCAACATACAAGTGTATTCTATTAGTTACTGGTGTAATTTAACACATCCGATAAGAAATCACGTTCATTTTTAACTTTGAACGCAAGGTGTCCTTTTTTACAATTGTCCCTCATTATCGGCGCGAATGAAACACGCAATGATTTTTGATCACAAAAAAACTACCAGTAGGTAATATTTTGCTTACCGATGTCAAAAACAGTCTGGCGGAGATAACGTTTGAACGCAGTAACGTCACGACACGAGATTTCACGGGGTTGTTAAGTCTTGCATGCTGAACGTGCTGATGACATATGATGTTTCAGATGTGTATTGTTTTTGAGAAAAGAGCCGTGTTTCTTACGTCCCGTGTTTCATTCGTCACGGCTCTCCCCTACACGTACATTTGTTAATCTCATTTTTATTTTATTGCTTTGTGTCAATAGGCTATACCTATTAACGAGGCTGGCTCTACGCAGGGGCAACCCATAGGAAAAAATACTATAGTTTACTACAACATTTACTATAGTATACTACAGATTACTATAGTTTACAGTATACTATAATACAGTGAGGTAGCCTATTTACTATAGTAGTTTACTACACACTGTAGTATACTATAGTAAATATTATAGTAATTACTTCTCATTGTAGTGTACTATAGTAAATACTATAGTAAATTCTATAGTAAATTATTGTGCACTGTAGTATACTATAGTTAATACTATAGTAATTACTTCTCATTGTAGTGTACTATAGTAAATGCTCAATTAAATTACTATACCATAGTAAAGACTACAGTAAGTCAATACACATTGTAGTATACTGTAGTAAATACTATAGTAAGTCACTACATATTGTAGTATACTATAGCAAATACAGCGCAAATACTGTAGTTAAATTATTATTGCATTTACTATAATTGCAATTATAGTGATTATTTATTGCATTTCTTGTGTGTTATTTAAAAAAATTGAAAGTGAAATGAATAAATATAAAATTGAAAAAAAGGGGATTTTGTAAATATACAAAAAAATGCATACATGTATGTTTACAACATAGCATGGATTCAACAATAAAGCAGCAGGCCTACAGTTGAAGTAACATGTAGCCTAAGTAGGCTACTTTAAACATGTTCTAATACAGGCATCTTTATCAGAATAATTGAATCGTTATACACATGACAAAAGCATTTGCACAATATATCATTTGGTTTACAAAGAAGTATTTCATGGGTCTTTTCAAACTTAACAAGTTTGAAAGTTTAGCTGTGTTCACCTTAGCAAAATGATCATAGATTCCTAATTGTCTGGGTTGCTTTTTGAATCTAAAAACTTGCAGGTACACCTCTTCACATTGGCATGCTGTGGCTACTAAGCAACTACAATTGGGCTGACAAAGTAGTATGGATTTAATGGTACCATATTCTCCAGTTTTTAGAGCGACACAAGAATTATTGCGTTTAAAATTAGCTGAGAAGAGAATGGACTCCTCTAGTGTAATTCCTCTTTTTGTGTAATTCCCCACAACGCGAGCCCCACTGCCTACTTTATATGATTTCAACACTATGTTTCCTTTGTCAACCAATTTGCTGAAAAAATCACAGACATCATCACTTGCACTGGTGAATAACTCGGTGTGGTGCATTAAAGTTTTGGTATGGGACTGCCTGCGTACTGCCTGCGTACCATTAAACATTTCAAGAAGAGTGCCAATTGTATCTTCATAAAGAAATAAGGAGTTTGCCCACAGTGGACCCCACATGTGAACTTTTGGGGACATTGGTGTCTGCTCAGGCCCCTCTACCTGAGATTCAGTTACTTCTTCAGCAACCAGGTGACTTGGAGTTTACACGTGAGGAGCATATGTCTCAAAACTGGAGACAGCAGTGTACATTTGAAGAGGGTCACTGGCTCTGTGGAGAGGAAGGAATATGTTGGCTACTAAGGGTCTGTGTATGTGTAGTTACCCAGCCAAGGGAGGGTCCACACCTTGAAGGTGATAAAATACACCTTTCTCCTAATCTTTTGGAGCCACCACCTGTCAAACTGGAAGCTCTACAGGTAAGATCATCTGCCACAGATGTGTATAGACTATTTTTTTCTGGTGGTAAACATATGGTAATGTTATGCTTGGTGTTTTTTGCTCTATGTTTTTATTTTGACACATGATTAAAAACAAACACAACTTCTGCTTTTTTAGAAAGATTTTAGTGGTTGACATGGATTCCAGCTACTCATTAGACAGTATGACACCCAAATATGTATCATTTACACTTTTTTATTTTGGGACATAAAAATGTTTTGATGGATTAGCCTTTTATCTAACAGTAGGATATGCCATTTAAGAGTATTGGAATTACATGTAAAGTAATGTATTAAAATATTTATTATGGAAATTAAATGGTCAAATATTTATATTTTGTGCCTGCAGCAAACACCACAATGCAATAAGATTATCATATGCAGTTTGAACCTTTTTTTGCAGGTTTTAGCGCACTTGTGAAAGGCTATTTCTGTTTGATACAAGGTTGGCTACTTGAGTTATATCAAGTCAGTGCATGCTGTCTGAGGGAACAGGATCCATCTATGCAGTTACATGGAACAAAGGTAATATTATTGCTTTATTGACAAATAGGAGTACTCTTAGCACCAAGACAAAATGCTTCATGAATACGGGCCCTAAAACCTCTGTTGTTTAAAGAGCAAACCATTTACAACATTACATTAAATAACCATCATAGCTTTCTTTTCATAAAAGACATAAATTATATTTCATATCCAGTAATACTCTGTAATTTTTAACATATTTTGTCTTTTTATCAATACAGTAAACATAAGCACAATGATGTCCATTTTAACTGTTGTGTTGTGTTTAACTGCTGTGCTGACAGTTTCTATTATATGTTGGCTGAAATGTTTCTCCTTTACCTAAGTTATTGGAGGAATTGGGAACTGCCATCATTCAGCAATACAGAACAGTGGAAATTTCAGAGAGTGCAAAACATGTTCCCCTCTGTAAGGTATGAAAATAAATAGCCTCTGTGGACGTGTTATTTTGTATGTTACTGAAATGTGACTCTTTTACCTGTTGGTTAAGAAGTATAGTGACCAAACTGAATTAAACTGATGAATACTATGGTAAGATTATATGTGCAGCGGTACACATGTAGGTGATTAAAGTAAAGTTGGTAAAATATTAGCCATCGCTTTAAATAGAACTGACCATGCAGTGTTATTTATTAATGGTCAGTCAAAGCAATTGATTCCCTATAGTTCTGTCTGCTCACTTTCAGTCAGAAAAAAACCTGAACTCACCTGTATACATAACATCATTTGGATAATGTACAACATACCACTGTTGGAGATGACTCACTAACCCCACAGTCTGATTCCAGTCAGAAGTCCTTAAGTTAAAAGTACCCTTGCTGGGCAGCTGTGGCCTCATGGTTAGGGAGTTGGTTGTGAGATTGGGGGGTTGCAGGTTTCACTCCTGTACCAGTAGATAAAAATGTGAGTGAGGAGTAAGTAATCAATGCTCTCCTGCACCCTCATCCATGGCTAAAACGCCCTTAACAAAGGCACCTAAACCTTCGTTGCTGCAGGGGAAATGTCCCAGTACCTAGCGTCAGCTAAATGCAATGTACTGTAATAAGGGTTTAAGCACTGCACCAGAGGTGTGGAGCCCTATTGCTTTTTGAAAAATTATTTTCCTTCTTTCTTTCTTGTCACAATCTCAGCCTTTTTTGAAGCACTTCCCATGCACAAAAAACTGAAATTTTGTACACAAATTGGAACTAATTTAAAATTAAGAAAGTGAAAGTAAACAAACTTGTCATAGGGCGTTCATGTGAGATTTGGTATATGTCATTTAGACAATGCTGACAAAAAGTTATCAGAGGATTTATCTTGGGATGAATCATTTCAAAGTTGCATGTCATGAACTTTGTAAAGACGTAGCTTAAAATAGTTTGACGGTCCATATCTTGGCTTCTATTTGCCCCAACTTGAGATGCAAATTCTACACAGCTTTCTTTTAGCGTGCACCTAATTTTGTGACATTTCATCACGGTGGGTGCTGTCCAAAAATGCTTAATCGCTAAATAATTTGAGGAAAGTTTTGCCCAAGACTTTTTTTTTTTTTTTTTTTTTTAATATGGTCATGTTACAGAGGTGTATCAACCCAGCCTATAAACACCTGTTTGTAGCGCCTATGGAAGTATAAATGTGCCAAAAGAATTGAATTGAAATGTTTAATGATGAATTAAATAACTTGAATAAAAAATATTTGAAATGAAAATAATTAAAAAAAAAACATTAGTATGTGGCATAATTATACATAATCTCTAATTCGGACTGACGAAATTGAGATCGATAAAATTCAAGCTGAGAAATTCAGATAAAAAAAATTCAAGTTGAGAAATTCAGATCGAAAAAATTAGGTCAAAGGTTACCGCGCAGATTCTGTTACTAGGGAAACTTGCTAACACCAGGGGGCGTCACGCTCATAGACACAACAGGTGTTCTGTCAAGTTATCCTACCCCTAGGATTCGTCCTACCATGGCTACTGCGCATGCGCAAAGTCCAAGCGGTAGGAATATTCGACAGACTAGTCTGTCAAATACAGTCTATGGTCAAACCGTGCTGCTTCGTCAAAAAATCCTACCTGACGCAGTTCGCTGTTTAAAAGTGTGATCACTTACCTCGCTTTGTCAAGTCTCTGTTCGCGGGTTTCTACAGAATGAAGTTGACAGCTTAAGTGTCAGAAGTTATAGTATAAAAAGTTACCACATCAGTGAAACATCCAATGATCGCCAAGAACATCAAAGCTGGGGATGCCACCCACCAATCAAACACACAAACACCAGAGTTTGTTTAACGTTCTTTTATTCTTGTTACTGGGGGAGTTCAGCAGTACTTGTTTTTCCCGCGATCGTCCTTCACCACAGACATCCAAGACGAACTCGTTAAACACACACACACGGCGCAAGCCAAAAGCTGTTTTCGTACTTTAGTTACCGAAGAAAATAACAGTTGCTAAGTATTGAGTAGCTTCGTTTTATATTAGCCTGATAGCTTTCAGCTTGTCATTGCTGATAACATCGGTCAATTCTATGACTTACCATAACAAAAATAACACAAGACATGCTTAAACGTTACACTTTACAAATATTGAACATAGCTTGCTTAAATTGTGTGTAGGTACGTATATATAATACACTTATCACCAATTTTTTATCAGCCCAGCTGATCGGTAGGATGTTCTGATAAAATATGACGCAATGTCTTCAACGCATGCGCAGTAGCCATGGTAGGGCGAATCCTAGGGGTAGGATAACTTGACAGAACACCTGTTGTGTCTATGAGCGTGACGCCCCCTGGTGTTAGCAAGTTTCCCTAGTAACAGAATCTGCGCGGTAAACTTTGACCTAATTTTTTCGATCTGAATTTCTCAACTTGAATTTTTTTTATCTGAATTTCTCAGCTTGAATTTTATCGATCTCAATTTCGTCAGTCCGAATTAGAGATTATGTATAATTATGCCACATACTAATGTTTTTTTTTAAATGATTTCCATTTCAAATATTTTTTATTCAAGGTATTTACTTCATCATTAAACATTTCAATTCAATTCTTTTGGCACATTTATACTTCCATAAGCGCCACTTAATAAAATGGCTAAATGAAAAAATTGCAATTGCCAATATCTTAAACCAAGAAGGCAGGAACTGTATCAAATTTGTCATGTACAATTGGCAAAACAACCTCTGAAAAAACAAGTACCATGACATTTGGTGTATGATGAATGTTATATTTTTACTATCAGATTTTTTTACTTGTATTATTTGAAAAACACTATGGTTTGCAAACATTTTTACTCAAATTCCATTGAACCTTATACATTGATCTCACGACCACTACCAAACAAAAATAATTTCCCATAAAGTTTCTAAAGTAAACATCGAAATCCCACCAAATTTAGTATACATCATCTGCAGACAATAGCTGCAAAAAGTTATCAAAGGGCATATCTTGAGATGAGCCGTTTCAAAGTTACACAATCAGAATTAAACACATAGCTTAAAATAGCGTAACAGTCAATACGTAGACTTCTAAATATCCACATTTAATAAAACATGACACATTAAATCAACACAGCGTTCTTAGCATGCATGCCAAATTTAGTAAATTTTCGTAATAGAGGCCAGTATTCCCCCTCAAAGCTAGAAGTCCATAAAAAGTTTTTAATAAATAACTTGGCAACCATTTCACCCAAGACAAATACTTTATTTTGGAATGTCAGTGTCACAGAGGCATATCAACCTAGCCCATTAGCACTTATTCTGGCCAAGCTGTGTTGTAAACCCATTTCTCAGACAGCGGGCTTAACCTGCCTTTTTCAAATGCCTCTGTTTGCTACTGGACGAAGCTTCAACTACCACCAGGGCTAACTGATAAATCAAACTTTTACCGAAACCGGGCCGGTAGCATTACGAAAACGTCCTTTCCTGCAATAAATGTTTCAAGGGCTGCCATTTGCTCTATTTTCAGAGAGAACTTCCCTTTGAATCCTTTTAAAACGGCATCTACAGCTGCATTGAAATCTTGCCGTTGCTCCACGTTTGCCATGTTGACAGTGACGCTAAACTACCATGTCATTGCCCTTTTGAAATGCTAGATTTTCACTGGTCCTAGTTTCTGTACCAAGGTAGAAATGCTGTAGACGGGTAGATTGGCCAGATTTACTTGCATGCAAAATGCAAATGCAGCCTCACAGGAAGTATGGGCACACCCAGGCTAGCAGAAGTGAAAGGCATGCTTTTCGTGTTGCTCGCTTGATACAGGACAATCTGTAGGTTTATCTTGCAACTAAGTTCAACTACATGTAGTAATGTAACTTTAGGTTCAGTTGTTTGTGTTGTTTGTGTGTGTAATTGTGTTTGAAGCTAAGTGTTGGAAAATGGTGTGCTAGCAAGCAATTCTGAGAAACTAAAGCAGAGAAATATTGATTAGTTTTGATAAATGATTTGAATGTATAAAAATGAGAGTACTGTAGATCAAAACATCTTTATTGTTTGTATTTTTTAGTTTCCCAAAATATGGTTCAAGTATCTGATAGCTCTGATGGCTTCTTTAGACTCCTGGATCATTGTGTTTAGCTCATTGTCTAGGCTGTGTAGGGCCACATAGCTGAGGGCAGAAAAACACTCGTTTGTAGCATAGCACCAGCTAGTGAAATATCTTGGACCGAGAAGGCAGGAACTGCACAAAATTCAGTCAGCAAGACAACCTCTGGAAGCATGCCAAGTACCTTGACATTTCATGGATAGGAAGCATTGTAATTTTACAAGATCGAACTGCTATGGTTAAAAACCAAAATTCTTTTCCTTGTATTCAGAAAAACATCTGCATAAAAATAACCTGTCCATGCCCACTTCCAGTGACAAAAATGTCGAAATACAAAAACAAAATCAAGCTGAATTGAGAAAAACAGCACAAGCAGGGTTCAGGTCAACAGTGGTTTGTGGACAGGTATATGTACATTTATCAAGAAAAATAATAATTTTCACAACACCAATGGCAGGTAATCCAGTTCTGGTCAGATGTGTTAAGTGGACCACTTACTACAGCTTTACAAAATGAACAGCATCCTACTCTGCAGACCAGTGCCTGTGACACACTCTCTTCCATATTGCCACAAGCCTTTAGGATGCTTCCGGTGAGAAAACACAAAGCACAAGTCTCAAACTTTATTGAACTGTTGTGCAACTTTAATGAACATATTGAATAACACAGTAATGTTGATTATGTTTCAGGAAAAGACCCAGATGTTGTGTATGACCGTGTTGTTGGGTCTAACATACAGTGATAATTCCTTGGTGAAGGCTGCTTCTGTCAGAGCCCTAGGAGTCTATATCCTTTTTCCTGGTCTTTCTGAGGTATTCCTACACAGAAACATGAATGATAAAACATTTTGTTCCACACTTATGCTAAACTTACATTATGCTAATATTATTACTTATTCCTCCAGCTGCTGTAGTCTTGGCGTGATAATATGGTTTATTAAAACATTTCAATCAAAATGGATAAGTTACTTTTTGTTCTCAATGAAACTTTTGACATATGAATCTAATAGCATTGATGATAGATTCTGCTGTAAAGTACCTTTTATAACACTGAGAACAGAGCTTTGTTGCATAATTTATATGCCGCATGTGCTACAAAAAATAGCCTGTGTGATAAATGAATGTGTATGACAGTAGCATCCTTATGGTAAAGACATAGAGGGCATGTGTGAAATAAACCTGCATGCTCAAAACATGCTTAACTGATACAAGATTTTAGGTAAGGTGATGGTGTGTGCCAGCCTAATAATTCCATTGTCACTTGAGTGTGGATAACAGAATAAATGAACAAAACATAATGCCAATTATATTGGGTTTAATAACAGCACAATTAGGATGTTAAGGTTTTCATTTTTGAACTACTAGGATAGGTATAGGTCTGCTTGACTTGATGCAAAAGTTGTTTTGTTTCCAGTGTCTGCCTGACAATTGCAGATTTTAACGCCAATTAATGAATATTGTCTAATAAAGCTATTCTGAAATACAGAATGGTTAAAAGCGATGGTGATTAACAGGATCAGTTTTTCAGGGCTGTGTTTATGATGTATATGTAGCCTTTGTTACAAAATCACTGCCATTACAAGGCCATTAACTGAGTTCTACTCTTTGTTGTTAACTCTACGTTTTGTTACCTAGTAACTAAATAAAGTCAGTGGAAATGCTTAAGCAAGTTTAAGTATTCTATTTATTTTAAAGCTAGAAATGAAAAGAATACCTAGAAAGGATAATTGCATATCAAAATATCCATAAACCAAATAACACTCAGGTTCGTATCAAACCCAACTTAACAAACCCACTTTTCAATGTTAAACTCACACTCTTAGCGGAGAGAGATTACTGCATTAGTAGTTTGCTTTATTCCAGCATACTATTCATACATGCTGGAAGCATAAAACATCAAAATAGGTGGGCATGTGTTTTGCGTGTGTATTGTGGCAAAGTCTCCCTCTTCCAACTACCAGATTTTCTTCTAGGACCCTCCCCAAACCAATGGGAAGACACTAAGCTTAACTGATGGCTAATTCCCCCAATAAATTACTGTTTCATCTTACTTATTATAACTGACTGTGACACACAGTCACACCATTTTACTTCAAACTACTAAAAAATCTAAACATTGGCACCTTGAATTTTGTAATTCCAATAGGATGTGATGTTCATGACGGACAGTGCCAGTGTCATTGTCAATGCGCTTGAGGATCATTCACCTAATGTTCGTGCAAAGGCTGCCTGGTCACTCGGAAACCTCACAGATGCAATCATTGTTAATATGTGAGTCAAATTTGACTAAGGTTACCAATATATTTTATTGTGGAAGTGTAATTGTAAACTTTTTTTATTGCTATAGTTACAGAATTGTTTATTGTGTCAATTGTGTCTCTGTTAACTGCAGGGAATGTGCAAGTAGTGACCTGCAGAAAGAATTGTCTAGCGGGCTGCTTCTTAAATTGGTGAAGTCTTCTATTCAAGCAGCTAAGGACAAAGATCGGGTAAGATTATCTTGGATATCTTTACTTTTAAATAGAAGAGAGTGTGCTTGTATCATTGGCTGCATATTATGACCTACATACAGTAAAGGCAGTTAGCCACAGCACAGTGCCATTCTTCCTTTTTTGCCTAAATGTCTGCAGTCAGACTGGGAAAAAAAATCCACAGATGGCTCAGCAAACTCTGTACACCGTACAAACTACAGCTGAACAGTATGGACATAAATTCATATTTCGATATTTGCCAGATATCTCGATACGATACAATATGACATGACTCAGAGTTCAAGTAAAACCGCTTAAAAAAAAAAACACAATAATACGAATGAATGTGGCAACTGCATTTCTATTGAACAGAACTGATTAAATAATGGCCCTCGTGCCCTCTTAATTTGGCCTTGTGCCCTTGAAAAAAACATCTGCCAGAAGGCCACAGTGGCCCTGATACCCTACCGCGTCATTTAATTTAGCGGTTTTAGTCTGCCTCCTTTCGGCCAACACGGTTTCAACACCAGCGCCTTTTCAGATAAAAATACACAATCAGTGGTGGGTTTGATTCGAGTCTGGCATGAACCGCTCAGACGGGCTGTGACGACAGACACAATATCAAAGTCCTTCTACATAACCTGTAACAAACGCCAACATTTCCACGCTGGGCTGCTCACCACTACCGCTCTCTAACTCTCCTTTCAAAATAAAAGACTCTGTAGATTCCGTGCTACACTACTACATAAACTCCGTATAATCACCTTTTTCAGACCACCATTGACAATGGATGCTGCTGCACCAATACCTCGTCGCCATCTGCTGGGCTTGCTGAATGTCCGAGCAAAACTCCCCTCTGACTTGTACGGGCGTTTGTACCATGGATTGCATAATTGCACGAGCACCGCACGTTCAAACGTCCAATTACCAGATCAATCACGCGACCCTATTGCACTATCTTACAACACCTGCTTTCATTGTGCAATACTCTCAAGATTTAATACGTCTGCATTGCACAACGGTAACTTTAGATGTGCAAGTTTTGTACGAATACTTTTTCATATGCAAATATTTCAGCAACAGTTGACGATCTATATCAAAATATATCTGTCGCACAAATGTTTTGTCACTTCAGCTCGTGAGCCAAAGGGGCTTTAAGGCTTTAAGGAGCAAAACTAGGCTAGCCCGTTGCATTAGAAGTAAACTATTTTTACCATTTCTGTAGAACAGGCTCACAACAGTAGTGGGGGCATCAGAAGCTTTAAGATATAGTTATTTTTAAACCATTAAAAAAGCTCGAAGTTGCTCCACACTACCTTGGTAATGTAACAAGGGCCCTGGCATTCAAAATGAGGCATTGCGAACTTTGTAAGTGTACAAATCATTTATTAGCAAGACTGTTTTTCTAGGCAGGAGCCTAGCTTGTCAAACGCCAGCTATTGAAACACAAAGCCTGTAGCTATTTTTAAACCAATAAAAAGCTCCAAGTTGCTTCACACTACCTTGGTAATGTAACAAGGGTCGTGGCATTCAAAACAAGGCACTGCAAACTTTGTAAGTGTACAAATCATTTATTAGTAGGATTGTTTTTCTAGGCAGTAGCCAATGTAGAAATCGTTTTTAAAAAGTCCATGGTGGCACAGCGTCTCTCTCTGGCAGCCCTTTCATTTTGTGTTATCGCAATATTAAATAATAAACTCATTTGTTGAGTAACTGCTTTGTGATGTCCATTGAATGCTTAATGTTCACTGTTGCTACTTAAAATATAAAAAAGTGTGAAATCATAGTCACATCGTATCAATGGAGATATTTGCCTTCAATATTGAGATACCATAATTTGTCCATATCCCCCAGCCTAATTTTGCACTACAGAGTGAAACCGGAATAATGCATTTGACTTAAAAATGTGCCACTAGTCTGAGGTCCAATCACCATAGTTTCTTAAAATGTTGTGGAAAACACTGGTGTAATGTTTTTGTTCTAAAATGTTACTTTTATGTCTTTGTCATCTATTTAGTTCATTTTATTTCCTCAATACTTGATCAAGAAAGAACATATAATTATTGTTTCAAATTATGGCTTTTGTGCCCTCTAAAAATTGACAGCACAAAAGGCCAGAAAAGGAAACTTTGTTCATGTTTGTAACTGAATGGCAAACCAGTCAGACAATTTCCTTTGTTTGCATCTCAGTGTCTGCCGCCATAGTGTCAATTTGGCGACAGACAGTGTTATTTGATGGTGATATCTCCCTTGCTGTTTTTTTTCCAGAAATGTTATTATTGACTTTCACTTGAAATGAAAACAATTATGTAATTTCAAGTGATGAGTGATGTTTTTTGCCTCTTACTTTTTGTGTGTATCTATATGATTGGATGGTCACTCGTCAAAGAAAGAATCACAACTTGCTAGCTTCAAACATGACAGCTCTCAGCAGTGGCAGTTCTATAGTTTTTTTTACGCCATGGGCGAGACCACCTCTCAGCACTCTGGCTCTCAGTAATAGGGGGGGTGGACTGATTAGATATACTCTATGTCAGGAAAATGTATGCCAGTGTAAGGACAGTTCATCTGGGGTGTTGTGTGTTTAAATATGAAAGATGTCCTACTGTGGGAGACTACATGAAGGGTCTTCCACTACTTCTACAGGTTAAGAGTAATGCAGTGAGGGCTCTTGGCAACCTGCTGCATTTATTGCAGCCATATCAACTAAAAGAGGCGGCATTTGAAGAGCTACTGGACCGTGCCATGTGTGTTCTTGTGGATACCGTGCAAAGTGATGCCACCATGAAGGTCCGCTGGAATGCTTGCTATGCTCTAGGAAATGCTTTCAAAAATCCTGCATTACCCCTGGGTAAGTCACTATTAAAACATCAAGTCAAGGTTCACTGATCTTCGAAAATCATTGATATTGTCCTTTCACACAGGTTTACTAAATTCAGTTCATACAGTAACCCAGTAGAAAGGCCTGTGTTTTGTTTCTGTTTTTGCAAAAAGGGTGTGTGTGGATGGTGACCGTAAAGTTGACTGAAATTGAACAGCCTCAATTAAATGAGTAATGCAGACACTACCATAGCTTATGTGTATTTAGCATAGACCCCCAATGATTACTGCTCACAGTAATATTTATCTCTTATGTCTTACTGTAAAATGCCATAGCACTTGGCAGTAACTTTCAGACAACATAACAATGTCACTTCACTTCCTCAAAACGTGTGTGTGTGTGTTATATTTCAAATATTCCCTGTGAATCGAGAAAAAATTGAAATTGTCGGTAACACTAGATAGTTTAGTGCTGGCAAGATCATGAAAACTAAGATGAGCTAAAATACAGATATTGACATTGTGGAAATCTATAAATAAATAATATTTCCATGTTCTCGTATTCTGCCTCCTCCTAAAGACCAAAATTTCCCATATGCAATTTCACTCTTGTGTGGCATGATTGGGTGACAAAAAAAAAAATAACGACTCCAAAAACTGTGGTACTTTTTGTCACTGCACCATTTAACATTTATGTAAAGTTGGGTATGAATGTTGATTTATGAAGTAGTCACGAATGCATTGTAAAGAATTTATGAAAGCTACTGAATTTTATGCTCATCAAGTGCTGGTTTATCTTAAATGGCTAGCAGGTTTTGGCAAGCCAGTAATTCAAACTGCACCCTCATGAGAAATCAAGCCTCCCTCTGGGAGTGATTCAGTTTTGCACTCCCAGGCCATTTAGCATACACTTGTTTCTGTTTTTTTTTTTTTATCTTCATGAACAAAAAGCTACTCGTTATAGGCATGAATTTACACTAAGATGCGCTAAGTTTTTCTTTCACTGCACTGACACCACTTATGTTTTTAACATTTGTTTACAATCATCATAATTGTATTTAACTACAATAAAAATGGGTTACAGGTTCACATTTTCATAAAGCTATGATTATTTCCCTTTTTATATTTTAACAAACAGATAAGGTTTAAGGTCATAGAGAACCTGACTACAAAAAAGTACGGTCTACCACTGACAATATTTTTAGTTTTAAACAACACAGAAAATGTATAGGACATAGACTCGTTTTGCACATCTGGTTATCTGTGAATGTTAATCAAAATGGCAGTTTTCTGTGAAGACCTTTAATCAAGGATAGAGGAATAAGTTAATTGTGTTTGTCTGAGTACATGTTGTCATCAACATAAACAAACTGTTTAGTCTCTGGAAATAGAGAAGCTGAAATGTTATTAGCTGTGTATTATTTTCAAATGATTTGGGGCTGTGATATGTGAGTATAAAGATGAGTACTGTCTAACGTAGTTCTTTTTCATGTATACAGGGACTGCAAGCTGGGCAGCGAAGGCTTACTCAGCCTTATCTTGTGCTGTGGTGTCTTGCAAGAACTTTAAGGTTCGCATTAAATCGGCTGCTGCCCTGGCAACCCCCTCCTCCCGCGCCCAATATGGCAACTCCTGCCAGTTCGCTCAGGTATGGACAGCAATTGTGAAGGCACTGGAAAACAGCAAAGAAGGGGCTGATTTCCTGGAATATCGCTACCATACCAGTTTGTGTGACCAGCTCTGTCAAACATTGCTTCATCTTCTTCACCTCTGCCAGCCACAGGACCTGGAGACTATACAAGGAACAGTTACAGACAGCAGCTCACTTCTTATGGGTTTTCTGGTTAGCTATCTTGATGGTGTACCAGGGGCAGAAAAAGGAGGCCAAGTGGACAATGGAAAAAATGGCGCACTGTCCCATGATCGGATGAAGAAAATGACAGATGCAGTAAGTGCATTGAGAAAACTGTCTGAAGACTATGGGAAATGTAGTGCAGGTGCAGACATCATCATAATGTTTTTGGAGGAGGTTCTTAGAAATTACAAGCAAATAAAGCCCCTTGGGTAACTGTCTCTGAATTCTTTTGAAAATCACAGTGATCAAACCACTGAATTCTGAAGCCAAGTTAAGTACAAAGTATTTTCTAAGTATTTTTTGTCATTTTACACCACTTTAGCCTTTTATATTTCGGCATTTTGTAGTGTGTGTTCTTATCTAAGTAATTAAAGATGTTGCAGTCTTTGTGTGGCAAGTGAGTTAATTCCTTTAATGTAAGTAATGATTAAGCCTGAAAACAAAAATTCTAATGGCAACAGTTATGTCTAAAATTGTAGGCATGTCTATGGAAATATTAACAATTACCATTAAATTCAAGTAACTGCCATCAGTTAATTTGTTAAATAAAAAAGTAAAAAGTTACTATAAGAGAACCTCTTTGTTGGTCTTAATGTTCTCATTGTTGTCTGAACTACCCATGCAGTGAACTAAAATCATAATGAATGTGTGCAGTAATTTTATGTTCCCCAAACTCTGCTACCTGGGGATAGCCCTAACTGTGAAACAGATCTTTATTATCTCCAGGCCATATTGTCACCACTTTTTTTCATGCTGGAAAATGCACAAATTATTACCAAGTTGTGCTAGGGTGGTCAGGAGAAGCTGCTCCCATAGGATGTTTTGATAGCATTTTTTGTTGACTGTAGTATTTAGGGCAGACTTGTGAGTGAGCCTACTCTCTTGGAGTCAACCCCACATATAAATGCTCTTAGTGACCGTCCCCACCCACATTTTTCCTACCTGCACAGGGATTCAAACCTGTGGCTCTATGGCTACCAGCAGAGGCGTCACTAGACTGAATAGAGTACTGGGGCACAGATCAATTTTTTTTAACACTTTTTCATCATAAAAAAACATAATAAATAGTACCCAAAGTGTAGAATCCGATGGTGTTAATTTCTGAATCTGCATCATGCACCGCTTAACGGAACTGGCCTATTTGTGCACTTTATATCTTCAGAGCTGTCCTTCTTTACTCCTCTTCCCCAGGATTACAGAAATCAGGGCCGTAAATGTAACTAATATTGTAGCTAAATTGACAGAGCTATATATGGCAACGTATGGCTTGGCTCATTACAATCAATATGACCTGGCTAACTAGCTTAGAGAAGTCACAATCACCCTCTAAAACGCGAATGTTGAAACGGAACCATTAAGAAGATTGCATTCTGTCGTCGGTGATGCTGCCATTTGTAATATTTATAAATGAGCTGCTGAACAGTTACAGAAGTTTAAGCCTAATACGCTCATCAGCTAACTGGCGAACATTGAAAAGGCAGACGTGACCAAAATGGACCTTCACGTGCGTCCCCTCACTTTTTAATAAAGTGTTTTTTTTGACAGGCGATATACAGCAATACCCAGAGGATAAAAATATAACCACTTACTGTAACGCCAGAGTGAATAGTCGCTGTATGGAGGGTTCACAAACACAGCCAGTGTGACATGCCATCTGACATGCCTACCTGTTTACTGAACACTTGAGTGCGCGAGCACTAGCAAGCTGGTACCAGTTCAGTTACAGTCGCGGGAATAAATGACTAAAGACATGCGACACTGTGTGGACTGATTGAATACAGAATTACGGTATTACTGCAAATATGCATTATGTAGATAAGTATTTTTTTATGTTAAAAAATTATGTAAAAAATCATTCATATTTCCATACCGAGGCACCCGCACATCAATAGAGGGGCACGTGCCCTGGTAAAATACCTCTAGGAACGCCCCTGGCTACCAGGCCGACCATCTAACCTATAGGCCACACACTGTTTCTTGTATTTGCTGTTCTCCTGAAGTCAAGAATCTGAAGACCTCCCCACCGTTGGCATGTTAATTATACATTTACTCATTAATTACACATATCTCATTGAAGTGCATTTTAAAGCATGTGTTAATGATGTGCAAAAACAGAAGTCCATAATCTTTGCAGTTATGTGCTGCTGGACTTTGTGACGGGAAGACTGCAGGCAGTACGGGTCGGCAGCAACACAGTCACAATGAACACGTGGGCTTCACAAGGATGTGTGCTGTTGAGCCCCCTTCTCTTCACTCTGCTGACTTACGACTGTACACAGTCATACAGCTCCAACCTCTTCATTAACTTTGCGGATTATACAACTGTGGTGGGTCATATCAGCATTTCAACTGGAAAACATTAAACATTTTGAACATACCAGTGAGTTTAATCTGAATTTCAAGGGCAATGCTTCGCTCTGAATTCTGCGAAACGTACCATATAGAAGATATTTGGAGGATGACGCAGCAGAGATACCAAGTAGCTAGCTCAATAAAGTCAATTCAAATGTTTTTTTCTGTTTTTGTGTATGATTTTAAGGTACATAAAGATAATGCAATTGAACTTTGAGTAAACTTTAAGAGTACTTTAAGGAGTATATTTCAAGTATATAAATAGTACGCTACAAGTAGTATGCTATTAATATGCTATTAGTTATTACTTTATAATAAACTAAAAATAGAAATTTCGTTGTGTGCACGGTGATCACAATGACAAATGGGAATCACTTCACTTATTTTATTACTTTATAATAAACTAAAAATAGGAACTTGAAGTACATAACTAGTACAATGGCCTTATATAAATAAGTGTACTTGTGGTATACTTTAAGTATACTAGAGGGATATACCAAGTATATTGATAGTATATAGATGAGTGTACTTCTTGTATATTTTAGAGTGTACTTTTGTAAACTTAAAATGAACTTTAACCCATTAAGACCTAAAACGCCTGGAAAAAAGGCCTAAAAATCCTATGGGTGATTTTAAAACAACCTCCCAGATCCTGAGGTTTGGGTCTTGGGTTCATATCCAGAATGCAATATATGTGACCGCCCGTAGCAAAACCAGTCACAAGTCGTCCCACAGGCATTTTGAGTTATTCACAGATTCTGAAAGTGTAATTTCTGTTGAAGGGATAAAAACTAAATATTACCCCAAACACTAAAATGTTGCAATTATCATGTATTGTGAAACATAATTGTTTCATATGGCAGTAGACTATTGGGGTGTATAATTTAATAACTTCTAAAGTATGATTTAATAATTATAATGCAACCTTTTAAATTAACCTTGCAAACAGCAGCTTAACACTGAATGCAACTGTACACATATTAGCCTATGTTAAATAGGTTTGCACCAGAAGTCCAAACAAGTTTTCCCACACAAAAACATTTATTGGCACACAATCAACACAAAAAACAACAATCATGAAAAACACACATACATATATAAGTATACAATCTATGAATTTACAAATCAAGATGAACATAAGTAACAAAATAAATAAAGACATAAATAAAGAAAAATAAAGACATCCTAAACGGAATGGGTAGGGGTGTGGAACATAGCCGACACTTGTATGTTCTCAGCCAAACAATGTTTGAGAAAAGTCTGGTAGTCGTCTTGGTGTTCAATGAGAACAGGAGGCAGTCTTGCAACTCAATGTCGTCATCTGCCAATCTTTTGCAGTGCCTGCTCTGCATCCTCTTCTGTCATGTCCAATATGGGGGGCATGTCCACATGCCCACGGAAGAGAGACCGGTGTTCTTGAAACCAAGATACGGCAGTGGAAATATTCTTCATGATCGTCTGGGATAGAGACAAGGCATTTAGTACAATACATTGCAGCTATTAACATATTCTCATCCTAACAACTTACTGTTAAAACCACTGAGGTCAAAGTGATGCATAGGACTGTGTTTGTTTTTGAAAGGGCCGCCCTCAGGCCATCCAAAGTTTACAGACACTTGACGCTGCACATGTCCATACCCATCACGTTACACTATACACACTTGTACCAGACTTACAGCACTTCACACACCCTACAGTATCACCCACTCACATGTTCTGAACCTCAACATACCGCTTTACACACAATCTATTTCTCATCACCGCATTCACCACCCATTGACCTGACATACACCACACACAGCTTTTACATACATTACTGTAACTAAAATTATATTACATTCCAAATTAACATACATCACATTTTACCCCTCCACCCCAAACCCCCATAAACACCTGTTCAATGGAATCCACTGGTTCTCCAGTGTCCAACACATCAGGTGGCTCATCAGCACTGTCACAACAAACCAGTATATGCAGTGTTAGAAACAGGTTGCGTCATGGAGTCATTACATTCAAGGAAGTAAGTATTAATTGCATACGTTGTAGCAGGTATCACGTTTTCAAGAAGGAGATGACACCACCACCTTCGTATCCAGGGGATGTGATCCTAACAGAAAGGCAAACAACAGGTTCAGGATTCAGTTTAAACTAAAGTGTGCTTTGTCAGTATGACAAAGGTTGTGTGCAAATATCAGTGTATGACAGTAGCTTATTTAATCACCTACAAATATTAGATTGAGTGATGCAATTAGTGTTTGTTCTTTACATATGTGTGTGTGTCTG
The DNA here is from genome assembly GCA_030347295.1 of Setipinna tenuifilis. Taxonomy (NCBI): domain Eukaryota; kingdom Metazoa; phylum Chordata; class Actinopteri; order Clupeiformes; family Engraulidae; genus Setipinna; species Setipinna tenuifilis. The sequence continues at coordinate 1,310,547 of CM059276.1, read as the reverse complement.
CGTGCACACATCAATTTGTACAAGTCCCCACAAAAACACTTAACCACAGACTTTTTGTGCACCTCATGTCCACTTTTTGTAAACCCACCCAACCCTCTCACCTGACCACTACACATTCACTCTTCATCTTATCCATACCATTCTACCCCAACTTTACACACCGATTGTCTCTTACCCCACAAAGCCCCCTAATACAATTACTACCACAGACCATGACAGTGTTGAGTAGTACTGTACCGTGTTTTTGACGAGTTTCCAGTGGCCAGGAGGCGACGGAGCACTGGTGGCTGCAATGCTGGAGGACACATGGAGGGTGGAGGCAGGAGGTGAGGCACTGGTGGCTGCAACGCTGAAGGACACACGATGGAGGGTGGAGGCAGGAGGCGATGGAGCACTGGTGGCTGCAATGCTGGAGGACACATGGAGGGTGGAGGTAGGAGGTGACGGAGCACTGGTGCCTGCAACGCTGGAGGACACACGATGGAGGGTGGAGGCAGGAGGTGACGGAGCACTGGTGGCTGCAACGCTGGAGGCCACACGATGTAGGGTGGAGGCAGGAGAAGAGAGAGGCAGCTCGTTGGACAAGCATTTCTTTAAATGTGGTGTAACCTGGTCGTTCCAGATTATTGTTTTTCTGCAGAACAGACAGTGAAAATGTGCTGTTTTCCTGCACTCAAAGTTGCACTTGCAGATGTTGTAGTCTGTGAAAGAGAAACAAAACCACTCATCAACAACTCATCATAACTTTTGTTTATAGTGTAAAACCACCCATGTCAATGTCTATAACCTACCTCCATGGTGCACAGCATGCTTAATGTGATTATCAATATGGGCCGAGAATGTAAATTCTTTGTTGCTGGACAATTTGCAACAAGGGCATTTGTAGATGTGTATAAGCAAGATTATTAAGAGCTTAACTGTCATTAGAGCAAAACATGACTTAGGTTGGATAAACGTAGTACCAGTTTCCAGTGTTGGATATCTTGGATATCTTGCTAGCGGTGTTTATAACTTTTATTTCGCTTGCAAAAACAAATTGCTAAACACCTAAAAGTTATAAACACCGCTAGCGAGATATCCAAGATATCCAACACTGGAAACTGGTACTACGTTTATCCAACCGAAGTCATGTTTTGCTCTAATGACAGTTAAGCTCTTAATAATCTTGCTTATACACACACAAAACCATGTATAGTTAATGCGCACAGAAAGATTCAATTTCACAAGACCTATCTTTATTTAAAGGTAAGCTCGAGCTAGTGCTAGCTAACACGATAGTTGGATAAATTGGATAAATTATCGAACATGCAAACTACTGAACCCCACAAACTACATCAACAAATCAAATATCATATACTTTTTTCGGGGCTTTACTGTGCCGCAGGGTCAACGATGTAATATCGTTGTGAGCATAAAATGAATAAAGTGTACTTTTCACTTACTGCCATTGCGTCGTCTCCTTTCCACAGACAGTAGATTCTGCTTTAGACGTGACGTAATCAATATGGCGTCTTGGCGAGGGATAAGATATCCCGCTTAGGCGTCCTACGGACTGCAGCCAGAGGCTTCTCGCTTTCCCGGTCTTAAATGCGCAACAGCGCTCCCCGTCTTAGTGGTAGAACAGCGGTAATGCGTTCCCGGTCTAAATGGGTTAAAGTATACTTAAAGAATACTTTTATACACTTAAAATGTTCCAATTTAATACAAAAAAGTATTAAATTAGTATACTTTCTAGTACACTAAAAGTACATGGTCTGTAGTATACTTTCTATACTTACACTTATACTGAAGTATACTTCATAAAATAAACTTTAAGTATACTACTTTTTGCTAAAGGTTCTTATCTGATATAGGGGAGAGCCGTGACGAATGAAACACTTTTTACTTAACGGTTATTTTCAAAGACAGTGAAGCAAATTAGATTTATTTTGCCACATGATCATCAACATACAAGTGTATTCTATTAGTTACTGGTGTAATTTAACACATCCGATAAGAAATCACGTTCATTTTTAACTTTGAACGCAAGGTGTCCTTTTTTACAATTGTCCCTCATTATCGGCGCGAATGAAACACGCAATGATTTTTGATCACAAAAAAACTACCAGTAGGTAATATTTTGCTTACCGATGTCAAAAACAGTCTGGCGGAGATAACGTTTGAACGCAGTAACGTCACGACACGAGATTTCACGGGGTTGTTAAGTCTTGCATGCTGAACGTGCTGATGACATATGATGTTTCAGATGTGTATTGTTTTTGAGAAAAGAGCCGTGTTTCTTACGTCCCGTGTTTCATTCGTCACGGCTCTCCCCTACACGTACATTTGTTAATCTCGTTTTTATTTTATTGCTTTGTGTCAATAGGCTATACCTATTAACGAGGCTGGCTCTACGCAGGGGCAACCCATAGGAAAAAATACTATAGTTTACTACAACATTTACTATAGTATACTACAGATTACTATAGTTTACAGTATACTATAATACAGTGAGCCTATTTACTATAGTAGTTTACTACACACTGTAGTATACTATAGTAAATTTATAGTAATTACTTCTCATTGTAGTGTACTATATAAATACTATAGTAAATTCTATAGTAAATTATTGTGCACTGTAGTATACTATAGTTAATACTATAGTAATTACTTCTCATTGTAGTGTACTATAGTAAATGCTCAATTAAATTACTATACCATAGTAAAGACTACAGTAAGTCAATACACATTGTAGTATACTGTAGTAAATACTATAGTAAGTCACTACATATTGTAGTATACTATAGCAAATACAGCGCAAATACTGTAGTTAAATTATTATTGCATTTACTATAATTGCAATTATAGTGATTATTTATTGCATTTCTTGTGTGTTATTTAAAAAATTGAAAGTGAAATGAATAAATATAAAATTGAAAAAAAGGGGATTTTGTAAATATACAAAAAAATGCATACATGTATGTTTACAACATAGCATGGATTCAACAATAAAGCAGCAGGCCTACAGTTGAAGTAACATGTAGCCTAAGTAGGCTACTTTAAACATGTTCTAATACAGGCATCTTTATCAGAATAATTGAATCGTTATACACATGACAAAAGCATTTGCACAATATATCATTTGGTTTACAAAGAAGTATTTCATGGGTCTTTTCAAACTTAACAAGTTTGAAAGTTTAGCTGTGTTCACCTTAGCAAAATGATCATAGATTCCTAATTGTCTGGGTTGCTTTTTGAATCTAAAAACTTGCAGGTACACCTCTTCACATTGGCATGCTGTGGCTACTAAGCAACTACAATTGGGCTGACAAAGTAGTATGGATTTAATGGTACCATATTCTCCAGTTTTTAGAGCGACACAAGAATTATTGCGTTTAAAATTAGCTGAGAAGAGAATGGACTCCTCTAGTGTAATTCCTCTTTTTGTGTAATTCCCCACAACGCGAGCCCCACTGCCTACTTTATATGATTTCAACACTATGTTTCCTTTGTCAACCAATTTGCTGAAAAAATCACAGACATCATCACTTGCACTGGTGAATAACTCGGTGTGGTGCATTAAAGTTTTGGTATGGGACTGCCTGCGTACTGCCTGCGTACCATTAAACATTTCAAGAAGAGTGCCAATTGTATCTTCATAAAGAAATAAGGAGTTTGCCCACAGTGGACCCCACATGTGAACTTTTGGGGACATTGGTGTCTGCTCAGGCCCCTCTACCTGAGATTCAGTTACTTCTTCAGCAACCAGGTGACTTGGAGTTTACACGTGAGGAGCATATGTCTCAAAACTGGAGACAGCAGTGTACATTTGAAGAGGGTCACTGGCTCTGTGGAGAGGAAGGAATATGTTGGCTACTAAGGGTCTGTGTATGTGTAGTTACCCAGCCAAGGGAGGGTCCACACCTTGAAGGTGATAAAATACACCTTTCTCCTAATCTTTTGGAGCCACCACCTGTCAAACTGGAAGCTCTACAGGTAAGATCATCTGCCACAGATGTGTATAGACTATTTTTTTCTGGTGGTAAACATATGGTAATGTTATGCTTGGTGTTTTTTGCTCTATGTTTTTATTTTGACACATGATTAAAAACAAACACAACTTCTGCTTTTTTAGAAAGATTTTAGTGGTTGACATGGATTCCAGCTACTCATTAGACAGTATGACACCCAAATATGTATCATTTACACTTTTTTATTTTGGGACATAAAAATGTTTTGATGGATTAGCCTTTTATCTAACAGTAGGATATGCCATTTAAGAGTATTGGAATTACATGTAGAAGTAATGTATTAAAATATTTATTATGGAAATTAAATGGTCAAATATTTATATTTTGTGCCTGCAGCAAACACCACAATGCAATAAGATTATCATATGCAGTTTGAACCTTTTTTTGCAGGTTTTAGCGCACTTGGTGAAAGGCTATTTCTGTTTGATACAAGGTTGGCTACTTGAGTTATATCAAGTCAGTGCATGCTGTCTGAGGGAACAGGATCCATCTATGCAGTTACATGGAACAAAGGTAATATTATTGCTTTATTGACAAATAGGAGTACTCTTAGCACCAAGACAAAATGCTTCATGAATACGGGCCCTAAAACCTCTGTTGTTTAAAGAGCAAACCATTTACAACATTACATTAAATAACCATCATAGCTTTCTTTTTCATAAAAGACATAAATTATATTTCATATCCAGTAATACTCTGTAATTTTTAACATATTTTGTCTTTTTATCAATACAGTAAACATAAGCACAATGATGTCCATTTTAACTGTTGTGTTGTGTTTAACTGCTGTGCTGACAGTTTCTATTATATGTGTGGCTGAAATGGTTTCTCCTTTACCTAAGTTATTGGAGGAATTGGGAACTGCCATCATTCAGCAATACAGAACAGTGGAAATTTCAGAGAGTGCAAAACATGTTCCCCTCTGTAAGGTATGAAAATAAATAGCCTCTGTGGACGTGTTATTTTGTATGTTACTGAAATGTGACTCTTTTACCTGTTGGTTAAGAAGTATAGTGACCAAACTGAATTAAACTGATGAATACTATGGTAAGATTATATGTGCAGCGGTACACATGTAGGTGATTAAAGTAAAGTTGGTAAAATATTAGCCATCGCTTTAAATAGAACTGACATGCAGTGTTATTTATTAATGGTCAGTCAAAGCAATTGATTCCCTTATAGTTCTGTCTGCTCACTTTCAGTCAGAAAAAAACCTGAACTCACCTGTATACATAACATCATTTGGATAATGTACAACATACCACTGTTGGAGATGACTCACTAACCCCACAGTCTGATTCCAGTCAGAAGTCCTTAAGTTAAAAGTACCCTTGCTGGGCAGCTGTGGCCTCATGGTTAGGGAGTTGGTTGTGAGATTGGGGGGTTGCAGGTTTCACTCCTGTACCAGTAGATAAAAATGTGAGTGAGGAGTAAGTAATCAATGCTCTCCTGCACCCTCATCCATGGCTAAAACGCCCTTAACAAAGGCACCTAAACCTTCGTTGCTGCAGGGGAAATGTCCCAGTACCTAGCGTCAGCTAAATGCAATGTACTGTAATAAGGGTTTAAGCACTGCACCAGAGGTGTGGAGCCCTATTGCTTTTTGAAAAATTATTTTCCTTCTTTCTTTCTTGTCACAATCTCAGCCTTTTTTGAAGCACTTCCCATGCACAAAAAACTGAAATTTTTGTACACAAATTGGAACTAATTTAAAATTAAGAAAGTGAAAGTAAACAAACTTGTCATAGGGCGTTCATGTGAGATTTGGTATATGTCATTTAGACAATGCTGACAAAAAGTTATCAGAGGATTTATCTTGGGATGAATCATTTCAAAGTTGCATGTCATGAACTTTGTAAAGACGTAGCTTAAAATAGTTTGACGGTCCATATCTTGGCTTCTATTTGCCCCAACTTGAGATGCAAATTCTACACAGCTTTCTTTTAGCGTGCACCTAATTTTGTGACATTTCATCACGGTGGGTGCTGTCCAAAAATGCTTAATCGCTAAATAATTTGAGGAAAGTTTTGCCCAAGACTTTTTTTTTTTTTTTTTTTTTTAATATGGTCATGTTACAGAGGTGTATCAACCCAGCCTATAAACACCTGTTTGTAGCGCCTATGGAAGTATAAATGTGCCAAAAGAATTGAATTGAAATGTTTAATGATGAATTAAATAACTTGAATAAAAAATATTTGAAATGAAAATAATTAAAAAAAAAACATTAGTATGTGGCATAATTATACATAATCTCTAATTCGGACTGACGAAATTGAGATCGATAAAATTCAAGCTGAGAAATTCAGATAAAAAAAATTCAAGTTGAGAAATTCAGATCGAAAAAATTAGGTCAAAGGTTACCGCGCAGATTCTGTTACTAGGGAAACTTGCTAACACCAGGGGGCGTCACGCTCATAGACACAACAGGTGTTCTGTCAAGTTATCCTACCCCTAGGATTCGTCCTACCATGGCTACTGCGCATGCGCAAAGTCCAAGCGGTAGGAATATTCGACAGACTAGTCTGTCAAATACAGTCTATGGTCAAACCGTGCTGCTTCGTCAAAAAATCCTACCTGACGCAGTTCGCTGTTTAAAAGTGTGATCACTTACCTCGCTTTGTCAAGTCTCTGTTCGCGGGTTTCTACAGAATGAAGTTGACAGCTTAAGTGTCAGAAGTTATAGTATAAAAAGTTACCACATCAGTGAAACATCCAATGATCGCCAAGAACATCAAAGCTGGGGATGCCACCCACCAATCAAACACACAAACACCAGAGTTTGTTTAACGTTCTTTTATTCTTGTTACTGGGGGAGTTCAGCAGTACTTTTTTTCCGCGATCGTCCTTCACCACAGACATCCAAGACGAACTCGTTAAACACACACACACGGCGCAAGCCAAAAGCTGTTTTCGTACTTTAGTTACCGAAGAAAATAACAGTTGCTAAGTATTGAGTAGCTTCGTTTTATATTAGCCTGATAGCTTTCAGCTTGTCATTGCTGATAACATCGGTCAATTCTATGACTTACCATAACAAAAATAACACAAGACATGCTTAAACGTTACACTTTACAAATATTGAACATAGCTTGCTTAAATTGTGTGTAGGTACGTATATATAATACACTTATCACCAATTTTTTATCAGCCCAGCTGATCGGTAGGATGTTCTGATAAAATATGACGCAATGTCTTCAACGCATGCGCAGTAGCCATGGTAGGGCGAATCCTAGGGGTAGGATAACTTGACAGAACACCTGTTGTGTCTATGAGCGTGACGCCCCCTGGTGTTAGCAAGTTTCCCTAGTAACAGAATCTGCGCGGTAAACTTTGACCTAATTTTTTCGATCTGAATTTCTCAACTTGAATTTTTTTTATCTGAATTTCTCAGCTTGAATTTTATCGATCTCAATTTCGTCAGTCCGAATTAGAGATTATGTATAATTATGCCACATACTAATGTTTTTTTTTAAATGATTTCCATTTCAAATATTTTTTATTCAAGGTATTTACTTCATCATTAAACATTTCAATTCAATTCTTTTGGCACATTTATACTTCCATAAGCGCCACTTAATAAAATGGCTAAATGAAAAAATTGCAATTGCCAATATCTTAAACCAAGAAGGCAGGAACTGTATCAAATTTGTCATGTACAATTGGCAAAACAACCTCTGAAAAAACAAGTACCATGACATTTGGTGTATGATGAATGTTATATTTTTACTATCAGATTTTTTTACTTGTATTATTTGAAAAACACTATGGTTTGCAAACATTTTTACTCAAATTCCATTGAACCTTATACATTGATCTCACGACCACTACCAAACAAAAATAATTTCCCATAAAGTTTCTAAAGTAAACATCGAAATCCCACCAAATTTAGTATACATCATCTGCAGACAATAGCTGCAAAAAGTTATCAAAGGGCATATCTTGAGATGAGCCGTTTCAAAGTTACACAATCAGAATTAAACACATAGCTTAAAATAGCGTAACAGTCAATACGTAGACTTCTAAATATCCACATTTAATAAAACATGACACATTAAATCAACACAGCGTTCTTAGCATGCATGCCAAATTTAGTAAATTTTCGTAATAGAGGCCAGTATTCCCCCTCAAAGCTAGAAGTCCATAAAAAGTTTTTAATAAATAACTTGGCAACCATTTCACCCAAGACAAATACTTTATTTTGGAATGTCAGTGTCACAGAGGCATATCAACCTAGCCCATTAGCACTTATTCTGGCCAAGCTGTGTTGTAAACCCATTTCTCAGACAGCGGGCTTAACCTGCCTTTTTCAAATGCCTCTGTTTGCTACTGGACGAAGCTTCAACTACCACCAGGGCTAACTGATAAATCAAACTTTTACCGAAACCGGGCCGGTAGCATTACGAAAACGTCCTTTCCTGCAATAAATGTTTCAAGGGCTGCCATTTGCTCTATTTTCAGAGAGAACTTCCCTTTGAATCCTTTTAAAACGGCATCTACAGCTGCATTGAAATCTTGCCGTTGCTCCACGTTTGCCATGTTGACAGTGACGCTAAACTACCATGTCATTGCCCTTTTGAAATGCTAGATTTTCACTGGTCCTAGTTTCTGTACCAAGGTAGAAATGCTGTAGACGGGTAGATTGGCCAGATTTACTTGCATGCAAAATGCAAATGCAGCCTCACAGGAAGTATGGGCACACCCAGGCTAGCAGAAGACGGTGAAAGGCATGCTTTTCGTGTTGCTCGCTTGATACAGGACAATCTGTAGGTTTATCTTGCAACTAAGTTCAACTACATGTAGTAATGTAACTTTAGGTTCAGTTGTTTGTGTTGTTTGTGTGTGTAATTGTGTTTGAAGCTAAGTGTTGGAAAATGGTGTGCTAGCAAGCAATTCTGAGAAACTAAAGCAGAGAAATATTGATTAGTTTTGATAAATGATTTGAATGTATAAAAATGAGAGTACTGTAGATCAAAACATCTTTATTGTTTGTATTTTTTAGTTTCCCAAAATATGGTTCAAGTATCTGATAGCTCTGATGGCTTCTTTAGACTCCTGGATCATTGTGTTTAGCTCATTGTCTAGGCTGTGTAGGGCCACATAGCTGAGGGCAGAAAAACACTCGTTTGTAGCATAGCACCAGCTAGTGAAATATCTTGGACCGAGAAGGCAGGAACTGCACAAAATTCAGTCAGCAAGACAACCTCTGGAAGCATGCCAAGTACCTTGACATTTCATGGATAGGAAGCATTGTAATTTTACAAGATCGAACTGCTATGGTTAAAAACCAAAATTCTTTTCCTTGTATTCAGAAAAACATCTGCATAAAAATAACCTGTCCATGCCCACTTCCAGTGACAAAAATGTCGAAATACAAAAACAAAATCAAGCTGAATTGAGAAAAACAGCACAAGCAGGGTTCAGGTCAACAGTGGTTTGTGGACAGGTATATGTACATTTATCAAGAAAAATAATAATTTTCACAACACCAATGGCAGGTAATCCAGTTCTGGTCAGATGTGTTAAGTGGACCACTTACTACAGCTTTACAAAATGAACAGCATCCTACTCTGCAGACCAGTGCCTGTGACACACTCTCTTCCATATTGCCACAAGCCTTTAGGATGCTTCCGGTGAGAAAACACAAAGCACAAGTCTCAAACTTTATTGAACTGTTGTGCAACTTTAATGAACATATTGAATAACACAGTAATGTTGATTATGTTTCAGGAAAAGACCCAGATGTTGTGTATGACCGTGTTGTTGGGTCTAACATACAGTGATAATTCCTTGGTGAAGGCTGCTTCTGTCAGAGCCCTAGGAGTCTATATCCTTTTTCCTGGTCTTTCTGAGGTATTCCTACACAGAAACATGAATGATAAAACATTTTGTTCCACACTTATGCTAAACTTACATTATGCTAATATTATTACTTATTCCTCCAGCTGCTGTAGTCTTGGCGTGATAATATGGTTTATTAAAACATTTCAATCAAAATGGATAAGTTACTTTTTGTTCTCAATGAAACTTTTGACATATGAATCTAATAGCATTGATGATAGATTCTGCTGTAAAGTACCTTTTATAACACTGAGAACAGAGCTTTGTTGCATAATTTATATGCCGCATGTGCTACAAAAAATAGCCTGTGTGATAAATGAATGTGTATGACAGTAGCATCCTTATGGTAAAGACATAGAGGGCATGTGTGAAATAAACCTGCATGCTCAAAACATGCTTAACTGATACAAGATTTTAGGTAAGGTGATGGTGTGTGCCAGCCTAATAATTCCATTGTCACTTGAGTGTGGATAACAGAATAAATGAACAAAACATAATGCCAATTATATTGGGTTTAATAACAGCACAATTAGGATGTTAAGGTTTTCATTTTTGAACTACTAGGATAGGTATAGGTCTGCTTGACTTGATGCAAAAGTTGTTTTGTTTCCAGTGTCTGCCTGACAATTGCAGATTTTAACGCCAATTAATGAATATTGTCTAATAAAGCTATTCTGAAATACAGAATGGTTAAAAGCGATGGTGATTAACAGGATCAGTTTTTCAGGGCTGTGTTTATGATGTATATGTAGCCTTTGTTACAAAATCACTGCCATTACAAGGCCATTAACTGAGTTCTACTCTTTGTTGTTAACTCTACGTTTTGTTACCTAGTAACTAAATAAAGTCAGTGGAAATGCTTAAGCAAGTTTAAGTATTCTATTTATTTTAAAGCTAGAAATGAAAAGAATACCTAGAAAGGATAATTGCATATCAAAATATCCATAAACCAAATAACACTCAGGTTCGTATCAAACCCAACTTAACAAACCCACTTTTCAATGTTAAACTCACACTCTTAGCGGAGAGAGATTACTGCATTAGTAGTTTGCTTTATTCCAGCATACTATTCATACATGCTGGAAGCATAAAACATCAAAATAGGTGGGCATGTGTTTTGCGTGTGTATTGTGGCAAAGTCTCCCTCTTCCAACTACCAGATTTTCTTCTAGGACCCTCCCCAAACCAATGGGAAGACACTAAGCTTAACTGATGGCTAATTCCCCCAATAAATTACTGTTTCATCTTACTTATTATAACTGACTGTGACACACAGTCACACCATTTTACTTCAAACTACTAAAAAATCTAAACATTGGCACCTTGAATTTTGTAATTCCAATAGGATGTGATGTTCATGACGGACAGTGCCAGTGTCATTGTCAATGCGCTTGAGGATCATTCACCTAATGTTCGTGCAAAGGCTGCCTGGTCACTCGGAAACCTCACAGATGCAATCATTGTTAATATGTGAGTCAAATTTGACTAAGGTTACCAATATATTTTATTGTGGAAGTGTAATTGTAAACTTTTTTTATTGCTATAGTTACAGAATTGTTTATTGTGTCAATTGTGTCTCTGTTAACTGCAGGGAATGTGCAAGTAGTGACCTGCAGAAAGAATTGTCTAGCGGGCTGCTTCTTAAATTGGTGAAGTCTTCTATTCAAGCAGCTAAGGACAAAGATCGGGTAAGATTATCTTGGATATCTTTACTTTTAAATAGAAGAGAGTGTGCTTGTATCATTGGCTGCATATTATGACCTACATACAGTAAAGGCAGTTAGCCACAGCACAGTGCCATTCTTCCTTTTTTGCCTAAATGTCTGCAGTCAGACTGGGAAAAAAAATCCACAGATGGCTCAGCAAACTCTGTACACCGTACAAACTACAGCTGAACAGTATGGACATAAATTCATATTTCGATATTTGCCAGATATCTCGATACGATACAATATGACATGACTCAGAGTTCAAGTAAAACCGCTTAAAAAAAAAAAACACAATAATACGAATGAATGTGGCAACTGCATTTCTATTGAACAGAACTGATTAAATAATGGCCCTCGTGCCCTCTTAATTTGGCCTTGTGCCCTTGAAAAAAACATCTGCCAGAAGGCCACAGTGGCCCTGATACCCTACCGCGTCATTTAATTTAGCGGTTTTAGTCTGCCTCCTTTCGGCCAACACGGTTTCAACACCAGCGCCTTTTCAGATAAAAATACACAATCAGTGGTGGGTTTGATTCGAGTCTGGCATGAACCGCTCAGACGGGCTGTGACGACAGACACAATATCAAAGTCCTTCTACATAACCTGTAACAAACGCCAACATTTCCACGCTGGGCTGCTCACCACTACCGCTCTCTAACTCTCCTTTCAAAATAAAAGACTCTGTAGATTCCGTGCTACACTACTACATAAACTCCGTATAATCACCTTTTTCAGACCACCATTGACAATGGATGCTGCTGCACCAATACCTCGTCGCCATCTGCTGGGCTTGCTGAATGTCCGAGCAAAACTCCCCTCTGACTTGTACGGGCGTTTGTACCATGGATTGCATAATTGCACGAGCACCGCACGTTCAAACGTCCAATTACCAGATCAATCACGCGACCCTATTGCACTATCTTACAACACCTGCTTTCATTGTGCAATACTCTCAAGATTTAATACGTCTGCATTGCACAACGGTAACTTTAGATGTGCAAGTTTTGTACGAATACTTTTTCATATGCAAATATTTCAGCAACAGTTGACGATCTATATCAAAATATATCTGTCGCACAAATGTTTTGTCACTTCAGCTCGTGAGCCAAAGGGGCTTTAAGGCTTTAAGGAGCAAAACTAGGCTAGCCCGTTGCATTAGAAGTAAACTATTTTTACCATTTCTGTAGAACAGGCTCACAACAGTAGTGGGGGCATCAGAAGCTTTAAGATATAGTTATTTTTAAACCATTAAAAAAGCTCGAAGTTGCTCCACACTACCTTGGTAATGTAACAAGGGCCCTGGCATTCAAAATGAGGCATTGCGAACTTTGTAAGTGTACAAATCATTTATTAGCAAGACTGTTTTTCTAGGCAGGAGCCTAGCTTGTCAAACGCCAGCTATTGAAACACAAAGCCTGTAGCTATTTTTAAACCAATAAAAAGCTCCAAGTTGCTTCACACTACCTTGGTAATGTAACAAGGGTCGTGGCATTCAAAACAAGGCACTGCAAACTTTGTAAGTGTACAAATCATTTATTAGTAGGATTGTTTTTCTAGGCAGTAGCCAATGTAGAAATCGTTTTTTTAAAAAGTCCATGGTGGCACAGCGTCTCTCTCTGGCAGCCCTTTCATTTTGTGTTATCGCAATATTAAATAATAAACTCATTTGTTGAGTAACTGCTTTGTGATGTCCATTGAATGCTTAATGTTCACTGTTGCTACTTAAAATATAAAAAAGTGTGAAATCATAGTCACATCGTATCAATGGAGATATTTGCCTTCAATATTGAGATACCATAATTTGTCCATATCCCCCAGCCTAATTTTGCACTACAGAGTGAAACCGGAATAATGCATTTGACTTAAAAATGTGCCACTAGTCTGAGGTCCAATCACCATAGTTTCTTAAAATGTTGTGGAAAACACTGGTGTAATGTTTTTGTTCTAAAATGTTACTTTTATGTCTTTGTCATCTATTTAGTTCATTTTATTTCCTCAATACTTGATCAAGAAAGAACATATAATTATTGTTTCAAATTATGGCTTTTGTGCCCTCTAAAAATTGACAGCACAAAAGGCCAGAAAAGGAAACTTTGTTCATGTTTGTAACTGAATGGCAAACCAGTCAGACAATTTCCTTTGTTTGCATCTCAGTGTCTGCCGCCATAGTGTCAATTTGGCGACAGACAGTGTTATTTGATGGTGATATCTCCCTTGCTGTTTTTTTTCCAGAAATGTTATTATTGACTTTCACTTGAAATGAAAACAATTATGTAATTTCAAGTGATGAGTGATGTTTTTTGCCTCTTACTTTTTGTGTGTATCTATATGATTGGATGGTCACTCGTCAAAGAAAGAATCACAACTTGCTAGCTTCAAACATGACAGCTCTCAGCAGTGGCAGTTCTATAGTTTTTTTTACGCCATGGGCGAGACCACCTCTCAGCACTCTGGCTCTCAGTAATAGGGGGGGTGGACTGATTAGATATACTCTATGTCAGGAAAATGTATGCCAGTGTAAGGACAGTTCATCTGGGGTGTTGTGTGTTTAAATATGAAAGATGTCCTACTGTGGGAGACTACATGAAGGGTCTTCCACTACTTCTACAGGTTAAGAGTAATGCAGTGAGGGCTCTTGGCAACCTGCTGCATTTATTGCAGCCATATCAACTAAAAGAGGCGGCATTTGAAGAGCTACTGGACCGTGCCATGTGTGTTCTTGTGGATACCGTGCAAAGTGATGCCACCATGAAGGTCCGCTGGAATGCTTGCTATGCTCTAGGAAATGCTTTCAAAAATCCTGCATTACCCCTGGGTAAGTCACTATTAAAACATCAAGTCAAGGTTCACTGATCTTCGAAAATCATTGATATTGTCCTTTCACACAGGTTTACTAAATTCAGTTCATACAGTAACCCAGTAGAAAGGCCTGTGTTTTGTTTCTGTTTTTGCAAAAAGGGTGTGTGTGGATGGTGACCGTAAAGTTGACTGAAATTGAACAGCCTCAATTAAATGAGTAATGCAGACACTACCATAGCTTATGTGTATTTAGCATAGACCCCCAATGATTACTGCTCACAGTAATATTTATCTCTTATGTCTTACTGTAAAATGCCATAGCACTTGGCAGTAACTTTCAGACAACATAACAATGTCACTTCACTTCCTCAAAACGTGTGTGTGTGTGTTATATTTCAAATATTCCCTGTGAATCGAGAAAAAATTGAAATTGTCGGTAACACTAGATAGTTTAGTGCTGGCAAGATCATGAAAACTAAGATGAGCTAAAATACAGATATTGACATTGTGGAAATCTATAAATAAATAATATTTCCATGTTCTCGTATTCTGCCTCCTCCTAAAGACCAAAATTTCCCATATGCAATTTCACTCTTGTGTGGCATGATTGGGTGACAAAAAAAATAAATAACGACTCCAAAAACTGTGGTACTTTTTGTCACTGCACCTTTAACATTTATGTAAAGTTGGGTATGAATGTTGATTTATGAAGTAGTCACGAATGCATTGTAAAGAATTTATGAAAGCTACTGAATTTTATGCTCATCAAGTGCTGGTTTATCTTAAATGGCTAGCAGGTTTTGGCAAGCCAGTAATTCAAACTGCACCCTCATGAGAAATCAAGCCTCCCTCTGGGAGTGATTCAGTTTTGCACTCCCAGGCCATTTAGCATACACTTGTTTCTGTTTTTTTTTTTTTTATCTTCATGAACAAAAAGCTACTCGTTATAGGCATGAATTTACACTAAGATGCGCTAAGTTTTTCTTTCACTGCACTGACACCACTTATGTTTTTAACATTTGTTTACAATCATCATAATTGTATTTAACTACAATAAAAATGGGTTACAGGTTCACATTTTCATAAAGCTATGATTATTTCCCTTTTTATATTTTAACAAACAGATAAGGTTTAAGGTCATAGAGAACCTGACTACAAAAAAGTACGGTCTACCACTGACAATATTTTTAGTTTTAAACAACACAGAAAATGTATAGGACATAGACTCGTTTTGCACATCTGGTTATCTGTGAATGTTAATCAAAATGGCAGTTTTCTGTGAAGACCTTTAATCAAGGATAGAGGAATAAGTTAATTGTGTTTGTCTGAGTACATGTTGTCATCAACATAAACAAACTGTTTAGTCTCTGGAAATAGAGAAGCTGAAATGTTATTAGCTGTGTATTATTTTCAAATGATTTGGGGCTGTGATATGTGAGTATAAAGATGAGTACTGTCTAACGTAGTTCTTTTTCATGTATACAGGGACTGCAAGCTGGGCAGCGAAGGCTTACTCAGCCTTATCTTGTGCTGTGGTGTCTTGCAAGAACTTTAAGGTTCGCATTAAATCGGCTGCTGCCCTGGCAACCCCCTCCTCCCGCGCCCAATATGGCAACTCCTGCCAGTTCGCTCAGGTATGGACAGCAATTGTGAAGGCACTGGAAAACAGCAAAGAAGGGGCTGATTTCCTGGAATATCGCTACCATACCAGTTTGTGTGACCAGCTCTGTCAAACATTGCTTCATCTTCTTCACCTCTGCCAGCCACAGGACCTGGAGACTATACAAGCAACAGTTACAGACAGCAGCTCACTTCTTATGGGTTTTCTGGTTAGCTATCTTGATGGTGTACCAGGGGCAGAAAAAGGAGGCCAAGTGGACAATGGAAAAAATGGCGCACTGTCCCATGATCGGATGAAGAAAATGACAGATGCAGTAAGTGCATTGAGAAAACTGTCTGAAGACTATGGGAAATGTAGTGCAGGTGCAGACATCATCATAATGTTTTTGGAGGAGGTTCTTAGAAATTACAAGCAAATAAAGCCCCTTGGGTAACTGTCTCTGAATTCTTTTGAAAATCACAGTGATCAAACCACTGAATTCTGAAGCCAAGTTAAGTACAAAGTATTTTCTAAGTATTTTTTGTCATTTTACACCACTTTAGCCTTTTATATTTCGGCATTTTGTAGTGTGTGTTCTTATCTAAGTAATTAAAGATGTTGCAGTCTTTGTGTGGCAAGTGAGTTAATTCCTTTAATGTAAGTAATGATTAAGCCTGAAAACAAAAATTCTAATGGCAACAGTTATGTCTAAAATTGTAGGCATGTCTATGGAAATATTAACAATTACCATTAAATTCAAGTAACTGCCATCAGTTAATTTGTTAAATAAAAAAGTAAAAAGTTACTATAAGAGAACCTCTTTGTTGGTCTTAATGTTCTCATTGTTGTCTGAACTACCCATGCAGTGAACTAAAATCATAATGAATGTGTGCAGTAATTTTATGTTCCCCAAACTCTGCTACCTGGGGATAGCCCTAACTGTGAAACAGATCTTTATTATCTCCAGGCCATATTGTCACCACTTTTTTTCATGCTGGAAAATGCACAAATTATTACCAAGTTGTGCTAGGGTGGTCAGGAGAAGCTGCTCCCATAGGATGTTTTGATAGCATTTTTTGTTGACTGTAGTATTTAGGGCAGACTTGTGAGTGAGCCTACTCTCTTGGAGTCAACCCCACATATAAATGCTCTTAGTGACCGTCCCCACCCACATTTTTCCTACCTGCACAGGGATTCAAACCTGTGGCTCTATGGCTACCAGCAGAGGCGTCACTAGACTGAATAGAGTACTGGGGCACAGATCAATTTTTTTTAACACTTTTTCATCATAAAAAAACATAATAAATAGTACCCAAAGTGTAGAATCCGATGGTGTTAATTTCTGAATCTGCATCATGCACCGCTTAACGGAACTGGCCTATTTGTGCACTTTATATCTTCAGAGCTGTCCTTCTTTACTCCTCTTCCCCAGGATTACAGAAATCAGGGCCGTAAATGTAACTAATATTGTAGCTAAATTGACAGAGCTATATATGGCAACGTATGGCTTGGCTCATTACAATCAATATGACCTGGCTAACTAGCTTAGAGAAGTCACAATCACCCTCTAAAACGCGAATGTTGAAACGGAACCATTAAGAAGATTGCATTCTGTCGTCGGTGATGCTGCCATTTGTAATATTTATAAATGAGCTGCTGAACAGTTACAGAAGTTTAAGCCTAATACGCTCATCAGCTAACTGGCGAACATTGAAAAGGCAGACGTGACCAAAATGGACCTTCACGTGCGTCCCCTCACTTTTTAATAAAGTGTTTTTTTGTGACAGGCGATATACAGCAATACCCAGAGGATAAAAATATAACCACTTACTGTAACGCCAGAGTGAATAGTCGCTGTATGGAGGGTTCACAAACACAGCCAGTGTGACATGCCATCTGACATGCCTACCTGTTTACTGAACACTTGAGTGCGCGAGCACTAGCAAGCTGGTACCAGTTCAGTTACAGTCGCGGGAATAAATGACTAAAGACATGCGACACTGTGTGGACTGATTGAATACAGAATTACGGTATTACTGCAAATATGCATTATGTAGATAAGTATTTTTTTATGTTAAAAAATTATGTAAAAAATCATTCATATTTCCATACCGAGGCACCCGCACATCAATAGAGGGGCACGTGCCCTGGTAAAATACCTCTAGGAACGCCCCTGGCTACCAGGCCGACCATCTAACCTATAGGCCACACACTGTTTCTTGTATTTGCTGTTCTCCTGAAGTCAAGAATCTGAAGACCTCCCCACCGTTGGCATGTTAATTATACATTTACTCATTAATTACACATATCTCATTGAAGTGCATTTTAAAGCATGTGTTAATGATGTGCAAAAACAGAAGTCCATAATCTTTGCAGTTATGTGCTGCTGGACTTTGTGACGGGAAGACTGCAGGCAGTACGGGTCGGCAGCAACACAGTCACAATGAACACGTGGGCTTCACAAGGATGTGTGCTGTTGAGCCCCCTTCTCTTCACTCTGCTGACTTACGACTGTACACAGTCATACAGCTCCAACCTCTTCATTAACTTTGCGGATTATACAACTGTGGTGGGTCATATCAGCATTTCAACTGGAAAACATTAAACATTTTGAACATACCAGTGAGTTTAATCTGAATTTCAAGGGCAATGCTTCGCTCTGAATTCTGCGAAACGTACCATATAGAAGATATTTGGAGGATGACGCAGCAGAGATACCAAGTAGCTAGCTCAATAAAGTCAATTCAAATGTTTTTTTCTGTTTTTGTGTATGATTTTAAGGTACATAAAGATAATGCAATTGAACTTTGAGTAAACTTTAAGAGTACTTTAAGGAGTATATTTCAAGTATATAAATAGTACGCTACAAGTAGTATGCTATTAATATGCTATTAGTTATTACTTTATAATAAACTAAAAATAGAAATTTCGTTGTGTGCACGGTGATCACAATGACAAATGGGAATCACTTCACTTATTTTATTACTTTATAATAAACTAAAAATAGGAACTTGAAGTACATAACTAGTACAATGGCCTTATATAAATAAGTGTACTTGTGGTATACTTTAAGTATACTAGAGGGATATACCAAGTATATTGATAGTATATAGATGAGTGTACTTCTTGTATATTTTAGAGTGTACTTTTGTAAACTTAAAATGAACTTTAACCCATTAAGACCTAAAACGCCTGGAAAAAAGGCCTAAAAATCCTATGGGTGATTTTAAAACAACCTCCCAGATCCTGAGGTTTGGGTCTTGGGTTCATATCCAGAATGCAATATATGTGACCGCCCGTAGCAAAACCAGTCACAAGTCGTCCCACAGGCATTTTGAGTTATTCACAGATTCTGAAAGTGTAATTTCTGTTGAAGGGATAAAAACTAAATATTACCCCAAACACTAAAATGTTGCAATTATCATGTATTGTGAAACATAATTGTTTCATATGGCAGTAGACTATTGGGGTGTATAATTGAATAACTTCTAAAGTATGATTTAATAATTATAATGCAACCTTTTAAATTAACCTTGCAAACAGCAGCTTAACACTGAATGCAACTGTACACATATTAGCCTATGTTAAATAGGTTTGCACCAGAAGTCCAAACAAGTTTTCCCACACAAAAACATTTATTGGCACACAATCAACACAAAAAACAACAATCATGAAAAACACACATACATATATAAGTATACAATCTATGAATTTACAAATCAAGATGAACATAAGTAACAATAATAAATAAAGACATAAATAAAGAAAGAAATAAAGACATCCTAAACGGAATGGGTAGGGGTGTGGAACATAGCCGACACTTGTATGTTCTCAGCCAAACAATGTTTGAGAAAAGTCTGGTAGTCGTCTTGGTGTTCAAATGAGAACAGGAGGCAGTCTTGCAACTCAATGTCGTCATCTGCCGCAATCTTTTGCAGTGCCTGCTCTGCATCCTCTTCTGTCATGTCCAATATGGGGGGCATGTCCACATGCCCACGGAAGAGAGACCGGTGTTCTTGAAACCAAGATACGGCAGTGGAAATATTCTTCATGATCGTCTGGGATAGAGACAAGGCATTTAGTACAATACATTGCAGCTATTAACATATTCTCATCCAAACAACTTACTGTTAAAACCACTGAGGTCAAAGTGATGCATAGGACTGTGTTTGTTTTTGAAAGGGCCGCCCTCAGGCCATCCAAAGTTTACAGACACTTGACGCTGCACATGTCCATACCCATCACGTTACACTATACACACTTGTACCAGACTTACAGCACTTCACACACCCTACAGTATCACCCACTCACATGTTCTGAACCTCAACATACCGCTTTACACACAATCTATTTCTCATCACCGCATTCACCACCCATTGACCTGACATACACCACACACAGCTTTTACATACATTACTGTAACTAAAATTATATTACATTCCAAATTAACATACATCACATTTTACCCCTCCACCCCAAACCCCCATAAACACCTGTTCAATGGAATCCACTGGTTCTCCAGTGTCCAACACATCAGGTGGCTCATCAGCACTGTCACAACAAACCAGTATATGCAGTGTTAGAAACAGGTTGCTGGTCATGGAGTCATTACATTCAAGGAAGTAAGTATTAATTGCATACGTTGTAGCAGGTATCACGTTTTCAAGAAGGAGATGACACCACCACCTTCGTATCCAGGGGATGTGATCCTAACAGAAAGGCAAACAACAGGTTCAGGATTCAGTTTAAACTAAAGTGTGCTTTGTCAGTATGACAAAGGTTGTGTGCAAATATCAGTGTATGACAGTAGCTTATTTAATCACCTACAAATATTAGATTGAGTGATGCAATTAGTGTTTGTTCTTTACATATGTGTGTGTGTCTGCGTGCACACATCAATTTGTACAAGTCCCCACAAAAACACTTAACCACAGACTTTTTGTGCACCTCATGTCCACTTTTTGTAAACCCACCCAACCCTCTCACCTGACCACTACACATTCACTCTTCATCTTATCCATACCATTCTACCCCAACTTTACACACCGATTGTCTCTTACCCCACAAAGCCCCCTAATACAATTACTACCACAGACCATGACAGTGTTGAGTAGTACTGTACCGTGTTTTTGACGAGTTTCCAGTGGCCAGGAGGCGACGGAGCACTGGTGGCTGCAATGCTGGAGGACACATGGAGGGTGGAGGCAGGAGGTGATGGAGCACTGGTGGCTGCGACGCTGAAGGACACACGATGGAGGGTGGAGGCAGGAGGCAACGGAGCACTGGTGGCTGCAATGCTGGAGGACACATGGAGGGTGGAGGCAGGAGGTGACGGAGCACTGGTGGCTGCAACGCTGGAGGACACACGATGGAGGGTGGAGGCAGGAGGTGACGGAGCACTGGTGGCTGCAACGCTGGAGGCCACACGATGTAGGGTGGAGGCAGGAGAAGAGAGAGGCAGCTCGTTGGACAAGCATTTCTTTAAATGTGGTGTAACCTGGTCGTTCCAGATTATTGTTTTTCTGCAGAACAGACAGTAAAAATGTGCTGTTTTCCTGCACTCAAAGTTGCACTTGCAGATGTTGTAGTCTGTGAAAGAGAAACAAAACCACTCATCAACAACTCATCATAACTTTTGTTTATAGTGTAAAACCACCCATGTCAATGTCTATAAGCCTACCTCCATGGTGCACAGCATGCTTAATGTGATTATCAATATGGGCCGAGAATGTAAATTCTTTGTTGCTGGACAATTTGCAACATGGGCATTTGTAGATGTGTATAAGCAAGATTATTAAGAGCTTAACTGTCATGTAGAGCAAAACATGACTTAGGTTGGATAAACGTAGTACCAGTTTCCAGTGTTGGATATCTTGGATATCTTGCTAGCGGTGTTTATAACTTTTATTTCGCTTGCAAAAACAAATTGCTAAACACCTAAAAGTTATAAACACCGCTAGCGAGATATCCAAGATATCCAACACTGGAAACTGGTACTACGTTTATCCAACCGAAGTCATGTTTTGCTCTAATGACAGTTAAGCTCTTAATAATCTTGCTTATACACACACAAAACCATGTATAGTTAATGCGCACAGAAAGATTCAATTTCACAAGACCTATCTTTATTTAAAGGTAAGCTCGAGCTAGTGCTAGCTAACACGATAGTTGGATAAATTGGATAAATTATCGAACATGCAAACTACTGAACCCCACAAACTACATCAACAAATCAAATATCATATACTTTTTTCGGGGCTTTACTGTGCCGCAGGGTCAACGATGTAATATCGTTGTGAGCATAAAATGAATAAAGTGTACTTTTCACTTACTGCCATTGCGTCGTCTCCTTTCCACAGACAGTAGATTCTGCTTTAGACGTGACGTAATCAATATGGCGTCTTGGCGAGGGATAAGATATCCCGCTTAGGCGTCCTACGGACTGCAGCCAGAGGCTTCTCGCTTTCCCGGTCTTAAATGCGCAACAGCGCTCCCCGTCTTAGTGGTAGAACAGCGGTAATGCGTTCCCGGTCTAAATGGGTTAAAGTATACTTAAAGAATACTTTTATACACTTAAAATGTTCCAATTTAATACAAAAAAGTATTAAATTAGTATACTTTCTAGTACACTAAAAGTACATGGTCTGTAGTATACTTTCTATACTTACACTTATACTGAAGTATACTTCATAAAATAAACTTTAAGTATACTACTTTTTGCTAAAGGTTCTTATCTGATATAGGGGAGAGCCGTGACGAATGAAACACTTTTTACTTAACGGTTATTTTCAAAGACAGTGAAGCAAATTAGATTTATTTTGCCACATGATCATCAACATACAAGTGTATTCTATTAGTTACTGGTGTAATTTAACACATCCGATAAGAAATCACGTTCATTTTTAACTTTGAACGCAAGGTGTCCTTTTTTACAATTGTCCCTCATTATCGGCGCGAATGAAACACGCAATGATTTTTGATCACAAAAAAACTACCAGTAGGTAATATTTTGCTTACCGATGTCAAAAACAGTCTGGCGGAGATAACGTTTGAACGCAGTAACGTCACGACACGAGATTTCACGGGGTTGTTAAGTCTTGCATGCTGAACGTGCTGATGACATATGATGTTTCAGATGTGTATTGTTTTTGAGAAAAGAGCCGTGTTTCTTACGTCCCGTGTTTCATTCGTCACGGCTCTCCCCTACACGTACATTTGTTAATCTCGTTTTTATTTTATTGCTTTGTGTCAATAGGCTATACCTATTAACGAGGCTGGCTCTACGCAGGGGCAACCCATAGGAAAAAATACTATAGTTTACTACAACATTTACTATAGTATACTACAGATTACTATAGTTTACAGTATACTATAATACAGTGAGGTAGCCTATTTACTATAGTAGTTTACTACACACTGTAGTATACTATAGTAAATATTATAGTAATTACTTCTCATTGTAGTGTACTATAGTAAATACTATAGTAAATTCTATAGTAAATTATTGTGCACTGTAGTATACTATAGTTAATACTATAGTAATTACTTCTCATTGTAGTGTACTATAGTAAATGCTCAAGTAAATTACTATACCATAGTAAAGACTACAGTAAGTCAATACACATTGTAGTATACTGTAGTAAATACTATAGTAAGTCACTACATATTGTAGTATACTATAGCAAATACAGCGCAAATACTGTAGTTAAATTATTATTGCATTTACTATAATTGCAATTATAGTGATTATTTATTGCATTTCTTGTGTGTTATTTAAAAAAATTGAAAGTGAAATGAATAAATATAAAATTGAAAAAAAGGGGATTTTGTAAATATACAAAAAAATGCATACATGTATGTTTACAACATAGCATGGATTCAACAATAAAGCAGCAGGCCTACAGTTGAAGTAACATGTAGCCTAAGTAGGCTACTTTAAACATGTTCTAATACAGGCATCTTTATCAGAATAATTGAATCGTTATACACATGACAAAAGCATTTGCACAATATATCATTTGGTTTACAAAGAAGTATTTCATGGGTCTTTTCAAACTTAACAAGTTTGAAAGTTTAGCTGTGTTCACCTTAGCAAAATGATCATAGATTCCTAATTGTCTGGGTTGCTTTTTGAATCTAAAAACTTGCAGGTACACCTCTTCACATTGGCATGCTGTGGCTACTAAGCAACTACAATTGGGCTGACAAAGTAGTATGGATTTAATGGTACCATATTCTCCAGTTTTTAGAGCGACACAAGAATTATTGCGTTTAAAATTAGCTGAGAAGAGAATGGACTCCTCTAGTGTAATTCCTCTTTTTGTGTAATTCCCCACAACGCGAGCCCCACTGCCTACTTTATATGATTTCAACACTATGTTTCCTTTGTCAACCAATTTGCTGAAAAAATCACAGACATCATCACTTGCACTGGTGAATAACTCGGTGTGGTGCATTAAAGTTTTGGTATGGGACTGCCTGCGTACTGCCTGCGTACCATTAAACATTTCAAGAAGAGTGCCAATTGTATCTTCATAAAGAAATAAGGAGTTTGCCCACAGTGGACCCCACATGTGAACTGCATTGCTAAGATGGGTTAAGCAGTGAACATTGAAAGAAACATGACATTTTCCATAAAGCTCTTGTACCTCTACAACAAAACGTGTAAGACAAGCGGAAGCATGCAGAAGATCAGGTTTTTGGATATGATTCTGCAGGAGGGTGTAGATGGAGAAGACAAGTAGTAGCCAATGATTATAGTAATTGAGTGGTAAAACTGTTCTCGAAAGAATGGGGAATAAAATAAAAGAAATGCCCTCCATTCAGATGCTTTCCAATAGTGTTTCTCGAACAATGACCTTGGACATCTCTTAACTTCATGTGGTGGTGAGGAGAGAACGATCGATCTGTTGGATAACTTTGGGTTGTAAATAAAATGGCAAAGCAGAGTTTTTAGAATCACACCAAATACTGACAAATTGTTTTGTTACAGCAAGGCGAACACTATGCATATATTCTGGGACAAAATGTTTGATAATGTCAAACTTAGGAAGTAGTAGCAGTTGACTAGGCCCTTTAACCCCATTGACATCTGTGTCTGACTGTATTGCAGCTGATGCCTGTTGAGTAGTTTGGTCATGTGTTCTTAGTTGAGGATATTCGGCAGAGTGAAGATATACATGTGTGAAACCATTTCCCTTAGGTACCACTTATCCCATATGTAGACAAAACCCACACCCATATCTGCCATTAAATTGTTTCATGTCCTGTACCATGGCACGGGCAGGTGCGGCGCATATGCAGACACCTGGGGCAACTTTTGTGGTGTGTTTATGGCCGCCCTTAGCAAAAAGAAGTTTATTAAAGTTTACTATAAGTATACTTATTTATTTATTTTAAGTATACTTGAAGTTGACTTTTATAAACTATATTTTATATACTTATAGAATAGTATAGTAAAGTATACTTGGCTTATATTGAAACTTCTAAACAAAGTCTCAGACTAAGTACATTTATACTAAGACTTACACTTATACTTTAAAATGAAAACATATAGGCTACTTTTCCTTTAGTCAAGTCATTGACTCGTGCTTAGCATTTAATGTATATATTAATATAATATAATGGTGGAGTTTAAAACTTAACAGTATATAGTATACGTATGTGCTCAATTGCATTATCTTTATGTACCTTAAAATCATACACAAAAACAGAAGTGCAACGCGATACCACCCAGTCAGCTGGAAGAAGCTGAACAACCAGCTCATTAGAGCTAACATAGCGAAATGGACCATATAGAAGATATTTGGAGGATGACGCAGCAGAGATACCAAGGACTACCAAGTAGCTAGCTCAATAAAGTCAATTGAAATGTTTTTCTGTTTTTGTGTATGATTTTAAGGTTTATTTTATTTCTTTTTTCCCCAAGCGCTCGTGGCGCCCCCCATGAAATGGCGCCCCGGGCTGCTGCCCGGTTCGCCCATGCCTAAAACCGCTACTGCAGAGGAGAGTTAGAGCGGTAGTGGTGAGCAGCCCAGTAGTTCATGTTGGCAGTGGAAATTAGATAAAGTACTTTCCTGCACCGAAGAGCCAACCAAGTTTGTGTGAGCACGAGTGAACAAACCCACCTGCACTGAAGAGCCGACCAAGTTCGTGTGAGCATGAGTTAACGAACCCACTAGTTAACTATTACACCAGTAATAAAATGTTCTAACATGATTAATGTCTTTTAATGTCTTAAGGTGAGAATCAGGCGCGGCTGCTTCATGTGGGCAGGTGGGGCAGAGCCCTCCCAAAGATTCCTCCACTAAAAAAACTAGATCCATTGATTAATAGTAAATAAAATGTTGTTTTATAAATGCAATGCGAACCAGAATCTTGTTATGTTTTGTTAAACATTATTAAGAATTTGTAAGAAAGTTTGCCGATTTTCTTGCTTGTCTTGATCACCGCCACACTAGCTGCTATTACGTTGAATTCTATTGCTAGAGGGGCAGAGGATCTCTCTGCCCCTGAGAAATCCCAGCTCCCTATTGTCATTCTATGTAAGTCTGTGCGCAGAGGCAGAGAACACTGCAGAAAAAGCCATAGGAAAAAGCGCGGGTTTGTAGACGCCCACGGGGCAGAATACTACCTCCAGTTCTAACCTAGGCTTAACATGTTGCATATAGCCATCAGAATTGCCTAACCCCTTAATAAAATGCTTTAGAGTTAAGATGCCATGTTTGACTGTAGCCTACAATTTTGGTAATTTTCCAAAAATGAAATTAACCCGATCATGATTTGTTAACTAGCTTTATTTAATGCTAAATTCTATGCTTAGCTTGTAGGTCATCCATGCTTTGTCCAGCTAATTCTAGAGTAGAGGCTGTGTTTATTAGTTTATCAGGCCTTCCTTGGTCTTGAAGGATGAGGGTGGCACATTTCCGCGCCACGTTTTAAAGTCGCGTCATTACCGACCAGAAAATCTGTTGACTCGGGGACTGGGATTATAAACACGCAGAGCACACATCACAAATGGTCATCGAGTTCGACAGTTTAATCATCTCTACATGATTTTAAATTCAGGTCTATAGTTTGAAATGGTCAGTGGTAACAAGTAATAAAATAATGCAAACCATTTCTAAATATTCAAGCTAAAGGGCTATCAGTTGGTGTTGTTTTTATTGGTTAAACACAAATTAGGTATGAGCTTTTCACATTTATATGGACCTTTTTACATTAATGTAGGCCTGTTTAGTTGATCGTGAACTAAAAACAGCTGGTTAAAGCCATAAGATGACATTCATACTAAATGAAAAAGTCAAAGAATTCTACATCCTACTAGGTGAGGCATAATGCATAACTCAGTTATTCTAAATGAGAAAACCAGTGATTTTCCAGGAACATTAGTAGCAGTCTAATGCACTGGTATGCAAAACATTCCACTTTCAGCTTTTGCATTATTGTCTCATTCTTGTGAGTTTGATTATAATACAAATGCTGTGATACTTGATCTACTTGTAAAGCTGAGCTGAGCTGTGCTACAAAGGTGGAGATCACAGCTCAATGAAGCAAAAAAGCAGTCATATATTTGATCCAACCATTTTCTGAACCAGCTGATCCTATTGACCACAGAAATAGTGTAATCATCTGTGTTCAGTGCACAGACAGAAGAAATACATGGCGTTTTTTTTTTTTTTTAGTTTCTAAAGCTGGAATTAACACCTTTGGTCTGCTAGTATGTGGAAAAAGGACAAGAATTGGGCAGGGCTGTGCATGCTAATGTTTAATGTAAAGACTGAAAGGCGCAAACAGACTGGGGAGAAGGAAAAAGCAAGTGACAGACACAAAGTCAATACAAAACAAATGCGAACAACAACATCCAGTTCATCATTACAGAGCCACTGGTAATACAGCGACATCGTACAGAGAACAAATAACATAAGCACAATGCCCATGAATGCAATGTAATTGTTAAATGATGGAGAGAAAAAAATAGAGTTGGTTAAAGAGCAAAAGACCTAAATATGTTTTGACAGATTGCTTCATAGCCTTGTAAATGTTGGAAAGGTCTGCCAGCTACAACTTGTGCCACAAGGAATTGACAAACACAATCACAAATAGATGTCAAGGAGAAACTGAAGGAATGTACAAAACCAGTCAATGGGTGTGGGAGGGGTGGTGATGACACTGGTTTGTATTGTTGTTGTTGTTGTTGTTGTGATGGGTGTGTGTGTGTCTGTGTGTTTATATGAATGACAGGATATAACAAACAGGTGGAAATGACTATAGGGAATAGGGCGGCAACAATCTTCAATTTAATCAGCACTGAGAGAAGGTCTGCTTGATCTCATCCAGCACATTCTCCAACAAGCCCAGCTCATCACACTTAGCGTCGATTGACACTGTCTCAGCAGCCTGATGGCAGAAAGCAAGATTTAGTCTGTCAACTTCTACAATCCTAGAACTGGTGTATTACAAGTATTACAATAGTGCAATATTTATTATGAAGTACTTTCACTTCAAATCATGCTATAATTATCAGGCAAAGTATTACTGTAAGTATCCTTTCGATAACACAGTAACAAAAACAGTGCTGAGTATT
The DNA here is from genome assembly GCA_030347295.1 of Setipinna tenuifilis. Lineage (NCBI taxonomy): Eukaryota > Metazoa > Chordata > Actinopteri > Clupeiformes > Engraulidae > Setipinna > Setipinna tenuifilis. The sequence goes on along the minus strand of CM059276.1, from coordinate 1,282,005 downwards.
GCTGAGCAATATTTGATTTAAAATTATGCTATGCAAAGCTTTTCTTGTTTCAACACCTTTTTCTATAACACTTTATGCTGGATATGTTCAGTTTAACAAAGTGTCAATCTTGTGTACTCAATTCTATACATTCCATAGGTACACATGCCTTTTTTTCCTTACTACATGCTTAATTTTTTGCAAACCTCATATGCTTCCTACCTTCATTTCTGCCACCACATACACGCGCATGCACGCACATACACACAATCATTCATCATTTATGTTTGTTTTTAAATGTGTGTTTCATATTTCCTAGCCAAGAAGCAGTTCTGTGAAGATATATACCATGCATCTGAGTACCTGAATACCATTTGGTTATTTAAAAAACATTCCATTATTTCCAATTTTATACGTTAAAAAAACACACACACACAAACTTACACTTTTAACCAGGAGACAGACATGGTGACCCTGAATTGACCTGCTGTACATGGAAGCACAGGAATCGATCCTCTCCACAACTTTGAGAGTGAAAGATAAAAGAAAGACACAAATGTAACATTCCTCTCAGGAGCTGTGACAGACAACAAACTTTCAATTATTTTTAACACATGCAATTATTCTTCAGTATCTGCGGGAGTGAAATTCTTAATGTATGTAAGTATAATGTGCCAGTAAAATCTGATGCTGATTGCACAAAATGTTTTAAAGAGCATTTTGCACAGATTTACCAGAGAAGTGGTGATGGAAGCAGATTCGTGCCAACAGGTGATGAAAAGGCATGGTCACCCCCTCTAACTTCAGAGAGCTGCTCTTCAGCTCACCTGACTCCAGGAGTTTTGCATATGCATCACTGAGCAAAAACAGCAGAAATCACTATATACCACTATATATAACACATATCTACACATAACGTTAGAAGACATTTCGAAGACATTGCTAGAACTATGTCTACTGGAGAGGCAAGTACAGGGTAGTGAGATAAGAGGGGTAAAAGAGCTGCAGGTTAGGAAGTTAGGTGTTAAAGTTGTTACGAGGTGCTCCCATATAAGATGGGTTTTTAAGATCTTAATGTGAATAGAGACACATGCCACTGCTCTTGTAGCAACTAATAGCTTCTTCTTACATTGAGAATTAGCTTACACCAAATGGTGTTCTGGGTGTTGACAGAGGTTGGGATTATTAAACTAGCTCAAAACCTAATGACCTAACACCAAGAGATTGAATATGACGCTTGTTCCACATGAAATGCATATCAAGACAAACATCCTCAACACTTTTTCCCTGCATCCCCCACCAGATTTATGCAGACCATCCTGAAATACCTTAATCAGCAGATATATAAATGTAATGACTAAAAAGGCAGTTGAGCAGAAGACACAACCACACTACTCTTACCTGTAGCAGGGTGTAGTGATCAGGTATGATGTGCAAGTAAAGTGCAGTTTGAAGTCCAGTTTTTCATGAGTAGAGGCGTCATCTGACTGTAAGGGGTGCAGGTGTGAGCACAAACAGCCATGTAATAAATCAAATTAGTGAGGTGAGATCAAATATTCCAAAACAGACTAATTGTCACATGAATAATTATCAAAGCATTTAATATTGAAAAATGTTCATTATCCCACAAAAATAGAACTATAGAGATAATGCAATCTCACCTTAACAATGAAGGTAAGAGTTCCTTTCAGTTTTTGAGGCATGACAATGCTTTGCACAGAGAAAACAAAGCGTGCCTCATTTGAAACTCCTGCATAAGGTGAGAGCAGATGAATACATTTCTCACATTAGTCACATCACCTTCTCATTCGCCAGCACTTAATCATGCTTAGAATTATTATTTGAAACCCATGAACCTCAAACTTGCTCTAGAAAATATTGTCAGTGTAATTTCACTAAGTTTAGCTTTCATCTCTGTCATTACAAGACAGCCATACATGTTCTAGATCTGTGTTTCAGGTAAAACTGGCTAACCAGTTCTGTCATCTTCTGACAATTCATGTTAGACTATGTTACACATGGCATTTCACATCTATTAATTTACGTGTGGCAGCCACAAACTGATTTTTATTTATGACCATTTAATTACAACAATTCATCAATGTGATGTGTTTATGTGCTTAGCCCCTAAATGACCCATTAGCTTTCTCCCTTAGGCACAAAAAGGGAATACAGAAAAAATGGCAGACCAACAGAAAGAAGTTCATGAATGGTTAGTACAACCAGCACAAATATGTGATAAACTGGTGCACTCAACACATTAAACACTACACATTTGAAGAGTGTGTGTGGAACATGGAGTGCTCAATGTGTTTAGTGCATCAGTTTAAGGCAAGCTAACGTATCGTTAGTCTACAGTTAACCTCAGAAACAGAGGCACTGTATTCTAACCCCTACCAGTAGACCTTTTGACCTTTCTAGTGATGAAAAATAATTTGATTTGAACAGAACTTTCAGTTCAAATTAAATGTGCTTTACATAAAAATGTCATTTAGATAGTTTTGTTATTTTCAGTAATAAAAAGTTGAGTTAAATAATGATATTACATGTCTGGATATGAAGATGACTCTAATAGGAACAAAAAGAAAATCTCAAGCTTCCAGTGCTCCAGGGCAAGCCTCCCTTGCAACATTTTCTGCATCTGCGCTTTATATTGACTTTACCTGGTGGGAGTTGAAATGGGACTGTCAGACCATCATGTGGAGTTGACCCCTCTGGCCTTTGAAGCTTAGAATTAAGAGAATCTAAAACATTGAACTCCATTGATTTAACAAAGTTGCTGGTCTTGTTTTGAAAGATGATTGAGACCACCACTTGACTGCCATCCTGCAGATTGCCTTGGATGTCATACACCTGTGTCAAAGAAGTCACGTCAAATAACTAAATGTACAAACATTTACACTTGCATACGAACACACAGACGCATGCATGCACACACGCACACGCACACACAGTATCTATGTATCCCTGCGCTGGCAAGCAAAATCATCAAGTGAGAGAAAAAGGGCAGGCCAACTTTTCTTTGCCCTCCAAAACTCTCAAAAACACGTTCAAAGAACCACACTTTAGCAAAAGTTGTCTTTTGCAGTAACTTTACCTGATCAGTATCCTGCTTTATCTTTGAAAAACGCATTTAGAAGGTGGTTAAAATTTAATGTAAAAAGTTGAAACCTTCTCCAAAAATGATACTCTGTATTAAGTGATATATACTTCACAGACAGCTTGACATGATTTATCATAATATAAGCAATCAAGGCTAAACAAATGTTGTAAAGATGTCAACACAACATGAACAACAGCCTCTTTCCAAGACACATACCATCTTAATGAAGGAGTTCTCAGCAAGCAAGTCATAATTTGACATTGGCTGCAAAGACATAATATCAACATCAGTCACAATCAGTCATTTATCCGTCTGTGACCTTGAGAATGTTGTCACCATTTTTATTCTCATCAATATTTTTTAAGCAGCAGCTATTTTATGCATAGAACATTATTAATATAAAATAACATAAAAAAGCATTTAAATGAAGCTTTATGGTGGGGTTGTTAATCTAATTTCTAACTGCAATTTCCCATTTTAAAGCAGACACATATCTGTTCAACACATCCGTCATTGTCCTCCTTGGTTAATTATAGTTGGCCTCAGCCCTCATGGAAAATGGTGAATATCTTAAAATTGGATCAATGTCTTTTCCCAAAAATAATAATGCAAAAACATCTATTCATATTCTGACCGGAAGGGGTTCCTCCTCCTCCTCCTCCTCTTCCATAGTGCCATTCTGTATCGACTCAGTCTCCTCTCTATCACTATGGTGATGGTGATGCCTCTTTTTCTTCTTCTTCTTCTTCTCCATGTCATCTTTATCTTTTTTTGTTTTCTTCTTCTTATGTTTGGATTTCTGGTAAATTACAAAAACTTCATAAAATTTCATATTACACAATAAACAAACACATTTCTTTTCCAAAACTATTACAAAAATGTGTCCTACTGATTTTCAGTGTTTTAAAGCATGTTACACTTTGTTACACACTGCACCAATGTATGCACTGCTGTCTACACTTTCAAGTAGACAGTTTTATATTCCATTTATGTGAGGAGTAAATAAATAAATGAGAGCCAGTCTCATCAACTGTTGACTGCTGACATGGTGCAGTGCAACTATCTCCCCCCCCCAAAATGATCTGTTTCAGTCAAGCGTCCCCATACTCAGAGTGTCTATCTGTATGGGTAATTTGTATACATGCTCTTCAGTCAGAGTTACAGTCTGTGCATGAGAGGTGTTGCACAAATCCATGTTGTCCAGTCGTCACTCTCACTTTTATTTGCTCTGTCCTGTCTTATTCTTTTTTTTTTTGTGCATCAGGGTACCAGGTGAAATTGCAACACGTACCAGCTCCTCTTCCGGCACCATGTCTTTGACCTCAGTAGATTCTGCACCTGTAAGCTCTTCAGGGGTGGTGACTGCCGCAGCCTCCTAATAAAAGACAGGTGTGCATTTACTCACAATGCCAATGTTTGAATATAAGAGGAAACCAATGTACAACACACTAAGCACTGGACTAGCCACTATGCACAGTAAAGAGAACATCAAAACCAAAGGCTTTCTTAACCCATTCAGATCCTCTGTACATTTTGTGGGCACAAATTCCGAAGGTTGGCTAGGTGTACAATTATAATCTTTTTATATAATTTTACTCCACCCATGAAGTACAATGAACAAATATTTAACAAGATGTCTATTAGCCAACAAAGTGGTCAACATAATAAAGTGCACAAGTATAAAGCCACATCCCTATTATGGCCAAGCATTGCTAGCTGTGAGGCAGGTACAGAAAGTATGTCCCATGTAAATATGTGACATGCAAGAAAAAAATTACCATGGAAATATGACATGTGTAAATTGAGAATTTACCATTCTCTATAAATAGTTTTAAGACATCTGAAACTGTATTTGTGGGGTAAAATAATATTGATTGATCAAACACAGGATTACAAGTGGCCTATCAACTTCATGATCAGAAGAAACACCTTTAGAATGACTTAGCATTGTATCCTTTCCCAATGTATTTTACAGCATTAGGTCAAAACAGTTTCCTTTGGGATTTGTGTCCAATGGATATTTACTTAAGTGTTTAAGAATAAATAATTTCATGTTTGGCAAACTGTTCTGAGATATAAAGTCTCTTGTGTGGTTTCATATTTTAATTGATCCACAATACTGTGGCTGAGTCAATATTTTTCTCCGTAATTTTCCTTCTCAAAGGGCACATTGACACTGCTTACATTGGAAGAAATCTGCAATAGATTAAAGTGTTTATTGCAAAGCTGACAAAATAGATAGTGTCATAGAGAGCACAGAGATGTTACCAACACTGCATTTGGTATCACAGATAGGAACAGAGATCTCCACCTGTGCACCAGAGGGAGCTGGGTCACTTGTGAGCCAGAAATCCAAATCAGAGGCCTGAAAGAAAGTGGGAGCAGAAATAAAGATGACGATGCAAAAGTAGACTCTGCTACTGGAGGTACACCCTTTCCGAAATAAGTTACAATGACTTCCACTAGGTTGCTAAGTGCACTCTAATTGCAAGAACCCTCACAGTTAAATTTAGTTCCCTTGATAAAGGTGAAGGAAAGGTGTGTATTTGGTGTGCAGCTTACGGATGAACTTTCCTTCAGTGGACTGACATAAGGTAACTATGGGAAAAAAAATAGTCTACACAAAGCTGGTGAAACCGCAAATGTAGCTGAAACTGGGAAAGTTCTGACAGCAGGTTTTACCAACAAATTTTTATGCTGTGATCTTAGAAACCTAGTTGGTGCATATAGCTGAAAAATATCAGATAGGTAATTGGGTGCTGTTGGGTCCCATTCTAATAGTACTACACCATTCTTACTCCACTTTTGCAGCTTCATACAAATTTTGAGATTGCTGCTTTTTACAGGTGTGCCGGTGCCACCCACAGAGGCATCTGCCATACCCAAAGAAATTGCCGTCACCTGGCAACCTATTGACCTGACTGTAACCCCTCGCCCAGCAAGTATTGCAGGAGTGCTAACTGCTGCTAATAGCGATGAAACAGAGTTCCCTGATAATTTATTTCAAAAAACCTCGACTTGACATCCATCAGGACACAAGTTCGACAACTAAGGAGGATGTTTCTCCCTCTCCATTAACGAGCAGGCCCACGACTGCTCTGACACAGGCTAGTGAGGCTACACACAGCATGGGGAATGATGCAGCTAACGTTACAGTGGCAGACGACCCCAATACAGGTAGCTCGGGGATCACAGATCTTTCTACAGTATTCTGACAACACTGCCTGTTACAAGTTGCTCTGTGGAGCGCCTATTTTCAGTTGTGAACAGAATTAAATCCACCAGAAGAGCTACAATGTTCACAGGAAGACTGAATAACATCTCACTGCTCAGGTTTGAAAAAGAGCTCGCGGAGAAACTGGACTCTGATGAGATAATAAATTAGTTTAAGGCCACGCCACCCCGTCTTGCCCTTTAAATTGAAAACTGTGCAGCGCACACAGGTATTTAATATCATTGTGTCTTTTACTCTGCTACTAACTCCAATAGTTGTGTTCAGATGCTGGATAAATGGCTTTGTTGATCATGCGTAATGTCAATACATTATGTCCGTTATAGTATGTTATTTTTCACTATATTATCTACTTTACACTAAGTTTCTCTACTACTGTTTATCTCATTGGGCACACAATGTAATGTAAAACTGTAATGTAATGTAAAAAAAAAAAAAAAAAAAAACAATGTCTGTGTGTTATGCTTTAGCGGTGTATGTGTGTTGTGTGTTTGAGAGATCTTTTGAATGTTTGTGGAGGTGTAACACTGTTTTCTGACTATGCCAGTGTGGCAGACCCTCCAAGTGAACGTGCAAACTAAGAAAAAGTCATTAGGGAAGGCCAAACAATCTTATTTTGGAAAGGGCAGGAAAGTTATAGAAGGAAGCACAATTTATGAAAAAATTGAGAAAATTATGCAGTAATTAATGTACTGGAAATAGCAGTACATGGTATGACCACCACATGGTATTGCCATGTTCTGTGCAAAGAAAGCAAAGCAAAGCACAATTCCTGAATGGTTTAAATGCCGTTTTAAATCTTTCTGAGGTCATCCTTTGTAACCAAGTCTTCCTTGAGTTTTACCAAAGACTTCATAAGGGCAGTATAAAGAATTGTTGTGTCACTCAATGAGGATCCTGCATATACAGGCTTTTGTAAACATCAAGTGTTTCCTGTTGGCTCCATGTATGGACAATCTAATGTATAAATTGCCTGGGATGTTTGATGGTGTATCTCTCAAGGATGACTTGTTCTGTACATATCAGAAAATATGTAATTTCTTTGAAATTACAGCTCCACCTTTTAAGGGAATTTTACAAAATTTGACATCGTTCCATAAATTGTGTTGTGGTAAAAAGCGCATCAAAATCTTTATGTAGGATCCTCTTTGCCTTCAGTCTGCCAGTTTTTAAGAGGAGAGTCCCCTTATGGACAACATTTTACACCGTTTGGTTGGGTTCCCAAAAATGTTGTGTACACTGAGCACTGAGTAGTTTCATGGAATTTGGAGTAAAACTCAAGATACAGGCATTACCCTTTTTAGCAAAAACTATTAACAACCAAATTTAAGATTTTTGTACATTATTGTTCTAACTTGGTAACACTATACTACAAATCACACTTTAATGTATTCATTAGTTCTATGTACCAAACATAAGTTCATGGGTTTGCCTTTGTGAAGTTCAAAAGAAAAAAATATTTAACTATTAATGGCCTTTAGGCAACTGAGTAGGAAGCAGGTGGTATCGTGGGAGATGGCTTTGTGTACATATAGATCTGAGCATCATAAGCATAGAAGTTGAAGTTAAGGCCATAAAGATAAAGTATATAACCAAAGGGTAGGACAAAAATCCTAAAAAGCAAAGGCCATAGGACGGAACCCCTAATTGCCAAGGTTTGAATACCAAACTGCTCTCTAGCTGTGAGATGATATTGAAGATAAATGCCAGTATTGCCCCATAGTCTTTGAAGGTGTATTAAGAGGTGGCTGTGACGGTGTCAGTACCCAATGATTTAAAATCATTGCCCATCATTACTAATTGAGATCTCTAAACAAAAAAGTAGCATTCAGTAAAGCAAAGTTAGCATTCTTAGAGGCAGGATAAGTTTGGGAAACTTCCGTTCAAAAATATTGGGCACAGATGTTGCAGGTCCAACTCCAGAACCTTCAATGTTGTTTAGTTGATCATCACAGTGGACAAACATCTGACATTCAGGCAAAAAGATCAGCAAATTACTTTTGATATGGTTATTAATCCTGGAAACACAGATCTACGTAGATGTTGGAGGTAGAGCAGTTGTAGCCTTGGGAGGTATTCAGCCGAGCTTCACCCTAGTCCCCCTCTTGCTGTATTACTACGCTAAAGTATTATGCATTAAGTTCAAGTGCATCACTATAATACATCAATAAAATGTTTACCTCAGTGGGCGCAGGAGGCAAAGCCTCAGCAGGCTCAGAGTTTTCAGTCTTCACCAATGTGACAGCTTCCTGAACATTAACCTCCTCCTCCTCAGGGTCGTGCTTGTGCTTCTTTTTATGCTTTTTATCTTCTGAAGACCTCTACAGAAAATTAAAGAAATAATAAAAAATAAATAGCATATGAATTTGTATGTAGGTAAAATTATGAAGTCCAGAGATTATGAAAAGGGGGTCTTGTGTACAGATATAGTTTTTCCAAATATGAAGATATGGTAATTGAGGAGTATATTTACTGCAAATTTACAGCCTGTTCAAACTTACACCCTAGTGCAAAGCACCACATTGCCATTTTTGCTACAGGCTATACACCCAGTAGACCAGGCCAAAGTTGTGATTATAATCAAATTGACATATTTGCACAGCACATACATCTGTGCCCATCAGTGATGTGCGGGTTTTCATGTAGACATGTACACTGTTTTCATGTAGACTTTAACACTTTCTTGCTGTGCTAAGTAATATGCTAACTATGCCCAACTGCTTATGTAAAGGTTGCTTTCAGGTTCCTTTGATGGAGTTACTTGAATTCTTTGGTTAAGGAATCCTTGCCGATTCAGGAGTCTCAAGTTGAGGTTACATTGTCTCTGTAACATGGACGATCTGCGGTGATCCGATGAGTGAAGAGTCCTTCTAGACTTGTTTCAGGAAAATTCTCTCTCAGCTGTAGCTGGGGGTCAACTTCTCAATTAAGAGGTTTCCTACTGTGGTTTGTCGCGCATAGACATTTATAGTAACTATACTTCCTCAGCGTCTGGCTGGAAATCCTGTAGATTTGAAGTAGTCGTTCCATTCAAACTCAACAAAATGTTGCTTGTGCAACAGGTAACCTAGGGAAATCTACTCACCCTGTTCATGGCTATACGACTAAGAAAGGGAAGCCGGTCACCATTCCAGTAAACTTAACGTACTCGAGTTAAAGTACTTTCTGACTTTGTGCGAAGGCCATTCTTTGTCTACTCAGCTGCGCATGTTGACGAAAGTTCCTTGCTTGCCTGCTTGGCTCCTTGGCCTGTAGAGCAGGGAGCATGGCTATTTAGGCCTGGGCCCCTTTTGGCCGGTTGCAGGGTAGAGAGTGCGTCTCCCTTTAGGTCTGTGAGATCCGATGACCCACAAGACAGAGAGCGTCTCCCTTTAGGTCCATGTGATCCGGTGACCAACAGGACAGAGAGGGTGCCTCCCTTTAGGTCTGTGAAATCTGGTGACCCACAAGACAGAGAGGCTGAGCAATAGTGCGCCAGCGGTTTTAAAGTGAGTGAAATATGAGGTGTGACTAAGGAAAAAGAATCATGGGAAGTGTAGTTCTTGTGTGATAGTACCTACAATAAAGAGTTATAAACATTGTATGCCTGCATTTTGTGCTTGTGAGAGCTTTAACCCATTTAGACCGGGAGCGCATTACCGCTGTTCTACCACTAAGACCGGGAGAGCTGTTGCGCATTTCTACCTTTAAGACCGGGAAAGCGGATAAGGCATTTTTTCCCTCTGCGGCCAATCATCATCGGTTTCCTAATAAAATCTACCCGAAAATGCACGTGAAATTGACATGCAGACTCGTGTCATTGTTTTGAAATATGGATGACCTCAATTTCAGTGCAGGGAGTTCAGAAGTTAGTGACAGAAGCGATATAGATGATGATAACAATGATAACTCTGAACACACTCCAGCGAGGGCAAAGACGCGTAAGTGGTCGAATGTAACTGTCCCTGAAATGAAAACATTCGTTGGGCTATGCATTACCATGGGGCTACTTGTTCTGCCTGCACGGAGAGATTATTGGAGACGCACTAAACATCTCTTCAAGACTCAGTTCTCTGACGCCATGGCACGGGACCGATTGTATGCTATGTTTCTGGATTATTTTATATTTTCTTCTGAAGGTGTAGAAAAAATAAATCACACTTTTTATGAAACCCACAAGTGTAAGCTCTCAAATACTTTTGGAATTTTGTCTCTATGTGCTTCAGAGGCTGAGAAATCACTTATTTAATAGGCGTTGACATTGTTAAAATTCCAGAAAAACCTCAGGATCTGGGAGGTTGTTTTAAAATCACCCTTAGGATTTTCAGGCCTTTTTTCCAGGCATTTTAGGTCTTAATGGGTTAATTAGGCATCCACATGATGAAACAGACTATTGTAATACAATTTCTAGTGGGAAATCGTTGAATTTTCACAATTTTGAATGTTGAGCATTATTAACTTTTGAATGAATGTTGGCATGGGGCAAAAAGGGAGGTTTTCCCAACACGTTGAACTGAACAATGCCATTGTACCATTTTAATAGGCTACTTGTAAATAAATATATAACTCAGTGATGTCACTATGTAATGTCGTGATGAAGCCACAAAGTTAATCAAGAGCATAGACTACTTTTAAAAATGCGGGTCAGGAAGCGGGTCGGGTATTTTCATAATTATTTTTTGCGGCCCGAGTTGCGGGTGGGTTAGTTGAAACTGTCGGTCAGGTGCAGGTCGTTCAAACACGGACCTGCGTATCACTGGTGCCTATGCTTTCACAGATTTTATTACATACAGACTCATCTCAGATTATCTTTTCTGTCTTAAAGCAGGAATCCAACTATATATATATATATATATATATATAAAATCATCAGGAATCAGCTATAGGTAGCTGACAACAGCAGGGACATTTGCAAAGGGTGTTACTGTATGTGATTTTGACATGATATCATTTGGCACTGTAGGCCAATATCAGCCCATGTTTTGGTCTGCCTAGGAAATAAAGTCTAAATGTTATATTGCCCTCTTTTAAACCTTGTTTTAATGCTGCCTGTCACTGTGGTCATCTCCAGGCAAGAAAAAAAAGTCTGGTTTTGGACATATTATGCACCCTGTGCAAAGCAGGGCTGGATGATTAAACAATCGTGATTAGTTATTGCAATAAAGTTCAGGTCAATTATGGTGATCAGCTTTAGGCATATTTACTCGATCACATACTGCAGAAATGTATGCAACCACAGCCAAACAGAATCTTTTTTATTGCTCTCTCCCAATCTTTCCCACAGCGTTTTACAAAAAGGTTTACAATAAGCGCACCCCGCCTACAGTCTTCCCCAGGGCAAAAAACTCTTAAAAATCCATTGCATAAAAAAATCCTTCCAAATCAAAGCACTGTGATTTGTATCGGCTGTTTATGTCACTTCACCGTATAGACTGCTTACTAGCCATTTCCCATCATATGCTGCACGAAAGTGCACAGCATAAGCTTTCCAATATTGCTCGTCAGCGCTCACTGTAATAAACAAGTCCAACATTTACTTTGAATTTGAATCAAATTCAATGTTCTTATATTTATGTTGTGAGAGAAGAATGTATGTTATCAACAGAGCAGACTGAGCCATATATCAAAACAAATTAAGGCAGGTATTTATCCACAAGGTTAACTATAGAAATCTAGTTTGAAGTTATAGCAAATTTCTGCATTGTCCCCAAAATAGTCATTATATTCCTGCTTTGGAAAGAGCATAGTAGCCAGTTTTCTGTTGTATGTGCTTTTCACAAACAATGTGTGCACATATGGTTGCATTTGTGTTAGTAGTAAGACTAAGAGACAAAACATATTGTACACTGTGAAAACTTGCCATTCTCTCCTTGTCTTTAACTTTCTTCTTTTCTTTCTTTTCTTTTCTTGACTTCTTCTTGGGTTCAGCTGTGATGCTCTCCTCATCACCATCCCCTCCTGGACTCTTCAAGACTTCAGCAGAGCGGTGTGTTCTGGCAGGCAGCTTCTCACTATCTGTTAAAGGCCTAAGGGCACAAAGAAGGTGAGAAATTCAAGTTAATACACAAAATCACTGACTACTATTAAAACTTCACAACAGCATGAATTTAACACCCAGCACTGAAGGGGCCTTAGAATGGTTGAATTGAGTATTATATCTGATTTTCTTATGTTCAAGTAGAATCCTTTGACATTCATTTATCGAAAAATAAGAGACAATGCAATTTTTCAAGCCCAATTACAACCGTACATTAAATGAGGGGGCATTCAAATGGTACATTTGGCTAGATGGTGCCCTCTTTTGGCAACCACAATTGGATTCTAGTTGATTTCCTGAATATAACAACACAACCAGGCCTTGCTCTGACTCTTCCTATTTTTAGTAAGTATTTCTAAGTAGAGGAAGAAAGGCACACCCATGTTTCACATTTAAGACAGCTCTGGCTATGCATAACCTATGCAGTGTCATCAAAGCAAATGTTTTTCCAATCTGTGAACCCTTTAAAATCCTACAAAGATGCAACACTAAAGATGTAGAACCTCTAAATGTATTGTCCATCAGTGATGTGCGAGTTGATCCAAATTGAGGTCACCCACAGTTACGAGTGATATTCGGGTCGCAGTCGGTCAGGGCATTTGAAATAAAGATGCCGATTAAACTTTTGTAATTGATATAGTAGACAAAATTTTCTGGATGAATAACTGGCATGAAGGTGCAACGAGCTCTGTAGGAGGTAGAGATCGAGACAGCAAGAGAGAAGGTAAATACTGGGGAGTGGAAGCTCAACGCGCTGGTAATGCATTCTGTCGCTTTAAGAGCGTTATGTTTACTGATGACGTCAGAATCTTAGCAACAGCATTAGGAAGTCAAATCAGAGAAAGAAGTTCACGTAAGAAAATAGTCTGCTGACACATCAAACTTAATCTTTCACATTCCTTGTCTTTGGATGCACTGTCGGTAGATTATGTTGTTAAAAGTTTTTATGTTGCATTTTTTATGAATATTTGATTAATTAGCGTAGATGAGATGTCATATTTTTATGAGCTCATTTTACATGTGTTACACTGATTCTTAATCTATGCCGCTGGATGAGGTAATCCGTTGTCGTGTGTTAAAAATACTTCCATGTTGATAAAGAATATATGTATTGCTGTTAAGAAGAAACATGAGTTAATGAACTTTAAAAACTTGTATAAGACTTCATATGTATTTTATTACGGATGAATACAAGCTATGTTTTGTATCTTTGTAGTTTTACCCAACTTTACTCATCATTAAACGAAGTTAAAGAAATCTTCAGCGTGGTGATTGGAGGAGGAGTTATCTGTCTGCTAGTTTATGCAGGGCGTGTAAGGGTGGCAGAACAGTCGGGAAAGGTGGGGTTGGCTGCCCTTAACAAGGTCAAACCTTTTGGGTTAATCTTGTATCTGTCCATTTTTAGATTTTAATGCTGAGTCCTAAGTTTATTGTGATTTGACAAAATGTGATTGAGTTCCCTTTCTTGGTAATACACAAAGTGCCCCTCAAACTTAACACATATTTTGTGAATAAAATAAGTCAAGCTTTAGTTCACAGCAGGGACTTGAATACAAGATGTTATAAAAATTAACCCTAGGAGAGAGTTAAATAACTATTTGCTACAAGTTGTAAACTCTGTTGGTTGCTTTTGCTTTGTGGAGTCAAAACAGGTTTGAAAATAAAATAAGACATTCAATTCAATTGTGTGTTTTTCTCCATTTTTTTTTTTTTTAAATATCGATATCTGTAAATATCGGTTATCGGCCACAACAGCACTATTAATATCGGATATCTGTATCGGCCAAAATTTTCACATCGGTGCATCCCTAGTCACAAGTGCGGGACTTTTTTTAAATTTATTTAACCAACAGGTGTTGAGCATTATTACCTTTAGAATGAATGATGGCACGGGACAAAAAGCACGGTTTTCCCAACACGTTGAACAGAGCAATGCAATTGTGCCATTTTAATATGCTACTTCTAAATGAGTATATAACTTATTGTAATGTCAGTTTTTTTGCAGTCCAATGACACTACAAAGCTAACCAAGAGCATAGACTACTTTTAAAAATGCGGGTCAGGTCGATATTTTCACAATTATTTTTTGCAGTCTGAGTTGTGGGCGGGTTAGTTGAAAACGTTGGTCGGGTGCAGGTCATACATGGACCCGCGCATCACTGTTGACTATGTATTGCCTTTCAGCAGTAAACTAATCAAAACCAACTCATTAAGCACTGTTATTCCAAACAGCTACACCTAATCCTCTTTTAAATGTTTAATGTACTTAATCAGCAGAGAATGCCTGGGACAAGGGTGTTAGTGCATCAGTGGCTTAAATCGACTTTAAAGGGAAGGAGGCTCAAAGAAAGAAATGCAGGTAACAGCACGCCCACAACTCTTGGGGAGAGGGCCAAACACTTCACCTCCTACTCACCGGGCCTTTAAGCTGGAAAAACATGATGGGCAGGACAGTGTGTGCACGTGAGGGAGAAAAAAAAAAATCACACAGCAACATAAGACAGAAATTACACAATGCTGAACTAATGGGGGGTGGTGTTTGAGACATACAACTTATTCTTTGGCCTAAATGGATAAATACAACTGTAAATAAAAGAAAATGTTAGCTAAGGGGACAACTGCATGTACCTTACACAAGTACATAAGCAGAACATTAAAATTTGCCTTACAAACCACATTTTCTGTTTTCAACTGTTCTAGGCTGCCTTGTATGCTTGCATTTATTTTGGTACAACACATTATTGGTATTGTCAGCGGTGTAAAAAGATGTGCATTAAAAAGGTGATTCAACATATCTGGTCATTATTATATAAACTGGGTGGATAATTTGACCATTTCCATTGACCGATATTAGTCTTAACATAATACAATAACACAGATAGTAAAACCATACCTTCTTTTAATTCAGTACCAGTTTGTCCAAGTCCTGATTTCTGCATCCTAGTTTTGCATATTTTTCTTTTTAGCTACAGCAATCCACATTGAAATAGGACAGGATTTTTTTTTTTAAACCTCACCTGTCCAGGTCTATATCCAAAGCTTTGTGGGGATCATTGGGATCTTTGTCGTCCTCATCACTGGGTAAGGCATTCTTGGGAAGAAGGAAGAAAAAATAAATGTTAATTAAAATATGATAAATATATATATATATATAGAGAGAGAGAAAGAGAGATACATATATCTTTGTTTTAAGACCAGCTTTTCTTTTGAGTCATTCCTTCAAGAATAAGAGGTATCCTCTGGCTCGACCACATGTTCAACCCTATACCTACGCACCTCTGGCATCTCCTCGGTGACGATATCCACATGGTGGGCTGGGGTGATGTCCTCTTCACTCTCAGGGGCTGAGTCCACATGCTTCCCCCGTCCACGCTTCTCCCTCTTTTTCTTCTTTTCCTTTTTCTTCTTGTCTTCCTTTTCCTTTTGGCGACGTTCCTCTTCCATTTTCAGGTACTGGTCAGATAAGGGCATCCCTGGCAAAAAAAGGTAATTTAATTTACAGCTTTTTTTGTGTATATGCATTTATGATGTACTTACACTGTACAAACACAACACTTACCCTAACCCTAAGGTACAGTAAGTACATAATGTTACATATTGTTACACACTTTGTTACACTGTAACCAACTGATGTAACAGGGACAGTAACAAAGTGTAACAAAAAAAGCAGTAGAGACAGAAAATTAAAGAAAAGGCAATTTTACAGTCGAGACTGTGTCTCGCCAAAAGCTGTGCCTTTTCATGTCCACTGGCATCTATTCATAGTGTGAGGAATTATCAACAAAAAGGGCAAAATTGTTACACAGTGGATAAAAACATCAAACTCAAAAGCTTTCATATTGTGCCCCCAAGATAATTATGTAATTATGCTCTTGGGTGACCCCAAGACATCCTGCAATATAAGTCCACAAAATCTGAATTTTTGAAGAAATTCTAAATGGCTGCCCATACAATTAGCAGCTGATTCAGAACACACCAAAAACAAACTCATAAAAGCATTGGGGTGACCCTATGAGATTTTTGGGACTCATTTTCCAGAATGGCAAAGAGGAAATGAGTTTTTTTATTATTATTCCAAATGACTACCCATCAGCTTACAACTGACTGATCCCAAGCCCCGCCCCTTTTTAGAGCGCCACAATAAAGCCAGTATTAATCCTCGGTCAATTTTTATCTCAGCGGTCAGTCTCCTGTACTGCGTTCAGGATGGTGAAAGGATATGTCTGGGGTATATGTAAAGGTGACAAGATACCTAGACCGTGTAAAAGCCGTGGTATTTATACCCTTTTCGTAGTAATATGGAATACATTAAATAAAAACATGTTATTAGCCTACTGTCATTGAAATTAGAAAGCTATAAATACAGCAACCAGCTGTTTTCATACGCTATGACTCTGCTTTATAGAAGCTGCATCACTAGTTCTTATGCCAACATTTCTATAGGCTGTTATAGACAACAATCATTTCTGCAGTTTCATTCAGGCTGTATATTTTCCATTGACAGGCATTTTGAGGAAACAAGCAAACAAGTTTAACAAGCAATAAAAATGAATAAAATGAATTAAATGAACAATAAATGAATTTACTTAGTCAGGGTTTGGGGGTTTCTTCCCCAGGAAAATGTGCAAAATCCCATCAGCTAAAATTACATTTGTAGGAATTTCAAAGAGAAAGTGACCGATATGATACCAGACTGTTCTTCTCATACCATAGGCTGAACAGCTGCGTATTGGAAGTATGAAGAGATTTGTCAGGTATTTCGAGTGTTTCTTCCAAAAAAATGTTTAATATTGTGCTGAATAAATCCTGCTCGTTAAACAGTGTCAGATAAAAAAAATGTGCTATTGAGTAGCCTACAGTAAAACAGTGTTCTTATATTTATTTAACGTAGCCTACCTGAATGGAGAGATCTATGATTAATCATATATTCAGAATTATTGGTTTGCCTGGGAAAGCATACAATTGTGACTACTGGAATATGATAAAATGGGCCTGGATAAAATACCTTCCTCTTGTCCTGACTTTCAACAAAACATTGCCTAACTTTCAGCAAAACATTGATAGGTTCCTTTGTCTATTTAGGAAAAGTTTTATCCATATTGCTTCTTATGCACATGCCTCTCTCATTCTGATACAAAATGCTCATGTTGTTCTGCATTCAAAATGTTTAAGTGATTTTGGTTAAAAGTAATTTTAAGCAAAATATAGGCTCTGCATTCGCAAAATCACTAACCAATACATAGATAATCGGGCTACATTTTCCAACGATGACTTTGTTATCGTAGCATGGACAGTATTTTTTGGAATGCAAGTGCCCTGAATCCCTGGTTCCAGCCGCCTATGACACCTGCATTTGACCCGTCGGCACTGACAGCAAGCCACTCACGACCCTCTGTCCATTTGGCAAAGCATACAGAATCAATGCATCCTCCTACCACATGTGTCTCAGATGAGTCGCTAGCAAGCAGGTCTACATCGAAGTCTTTTTTTTCATCATTATCAAAGTCATTATTTTTCATCATGAGGCTTGAATTGTCCTGTACATGAGCGCTATCCTCCACCACAACATAATTTATTGTGTCATCATTATCAGGTGTTAACCTAGCTGTTTTGTGTGTGGGCCCTGTGAGATACGATATTCTGCTCTGTCTCCTATCTCATATTTTGCCAAGTTCCCACACAAAAATCTTACAACGTTTAATGTTGTGTCCGGTAATTTTAAAAACATTAAGTGTAGAAGCACACTACTTATAGATACAGACAACACAACAAGTTCTTTCCATGACTGGTCTCACAAAATGGCGATTCCTTCACATCAACCAGAAGCAGTCTGTGATGTCAATTTCTCAAGCCCTATAGTCTACGCTACGTTAACAACTAGACTGCATTCCCGCAGAAAATGCAAAGTGTGCTTGCAAATATGCGTGCCAACATTCCGCCATTCATTTTCAATGGGCCAAAAAGTTGCAGAAAAACGACAATAACGGACGAACGACAAGAGGTACGGTATACTGAAATGTAGGCGGTCATGTCCAAACCGGGCCGGTCGTTTTAGAGTTGGAACGGTGTCTCTATCTCCAAAGCCTGAGGACTAGTAACAGGGTTCCTACACATTTTCAAATGTAAAATTCCAGACTTTTTCCATACTCAAATTCTCTGAGATTTCGGAGACATCAGCGCACCACCAAATACTAATGTATTTAAATGAATTAAACACATACAGTTATTGTGGCATACCACCAAAATCTATAACATATTTAGCTGGGCCTAGAACGTGTGTCAGTGTCCCATTTTATGTCATAACCAGTGGCGGCCAGTGGAAAAAATGTTTGGTGGGGCACGAAGGTAGACATCATGAGCATATGTACTACCCCTGGCGGGGGGTATGGGGGTCCTCCCCCAGAAAATTTTGGATTTCTTAGATGCAATTTCCTGCATTCTAGTGCATTTTGGGGTAGCCTGTTTCACATAGCAAATGCAAAATCCATTCTGATTCAGCTTACATTGTCAGTTGCATGACCTTAATAAATACTTGTAAAATGACAGTTGCAAAGTGATAATGAAATGTAGTCTTACAATGAAAGTACACAGCGCTACAGTGCTGCGTCCGCAGCGCAAAATAAAAGGGCTAATTAAAATCTTTTATTTGTAATGCTCTCAAACTTTTTTCACATGCTTCCATAGACTCAAGCTTTGTCAGTGCCCCGGAGTGGGAGGGCTTTCGCTCACTGTACCAAATAACAAACAATCATCTCACGTTAAAGTCAATACACTCTCACTGGTGGTTAAGGTGGAACGGTACGGTTTCTTGTTATTGTTAATATGATATGAATTTTTTTAATCCCTCACATGTTGGGAGGGCCGCGCCCGTGCGCCCTTAATAAAAGGGCCGCCGCTGCGTCACTTCAGATTTCTTTTAAAATTACCAGATGAGTGTGGAGCATATTTATTAAATGTAACTTTACAAAACCAACAGGAATATTTTTCTGAACTGTATGGAACTTTGTGGTGATAGGGACTTTACATTGTGCTTATGTCGTTTTCTCTAATCGACTGAACTAGCAAATCTATCTGGCTAATTTTCATGTCAGAACAGTGATTACTCGTAGGCCTAATAATGAATTGTTTAACATGTAAGCAACAACAACCCCTTACAAAAAACCCTAATAGAAGCTAATCTCTTCCAAAAAAGTCTGACAGCAGCATGAACAACGCTGCTCATAATGTTAATCTCTGATCCCTGCTCAGTGCCTAACTTTTGACACTTGCTCATCTCGCTGCTGTACGCTACGTAACAATCGCAAGTTTCAGACTACAAAACGCTGCTCCGCTCCCTCCGCAGGCATTTCAGCACATTTCTTAGGCAAAATTCGATGAATGTCTGAAAGTTGAGCTGCATTTTACCATGTAGTGGCAAATGTCTGGAAACAAAAATATTTCTCCATACTCTAATTTCAATTTTCCATACTTTTTCAGACCTGGAAAACGCTAAAATTAAATTCCATACTTTTCCATACTGCGTAGGAACCCTGTAGTAACGTCTTCAAGATCTGGTTCAGGAGAATAATAAACGGTGGGATAACAATAAGTGTGCTCTGCAAGCACACTTAATTACAAAGTGAGCTCAGGACAAGATTTAGCCCAGGTTGGATTTATTACGGCGGGAAGCCCTGCTGATGATGTGCTCATAGTCTGTTTTAATAATTTTGGACTTGTCATTATGGAACGTTATAGTCCGTTTGGCTACGAGCTAATCTAATGACTGATGCACGTTAGTGATATGCTGTTGACTTAGGACACATACATACTCAGGAATTACAATGAGGAAGTGAGTGCTTTACTTATGAATCTATAGAGACATGATAGCTTACAAAGTGGTGTCTTTGCGAATTCAGGGGGAATTGGTCCCAGGGCACCAAAACTGCTTATTGCGTGTCATTCAGATGGGGCTACATTCCCACCAAGTTTTATGTTCTCTGGTCTTTCAGTGTCAATATGAGGTTTCAGTGTAAACATTGCTTATGGTGAGACAATATAAATGAAAAATGTGATGTTGCACCTGGCACTTTCAGAGGCACACTGAGGTCAATCTGTACCACTGGAATGTGTTCCACACCTGATGTGTCCTGATAAACCTGGGAAAAGACAACAAAACAGTAAGGTGGCTGCATAAAACTATGGCCATTTGCAGTGTGTGTTGGAGTGTGTCTATATGTTTCTGTGTCTTAGTATCAATATCCCTACAAAACAGATGTTTCACAGCAGACAAAAAGAAGTTGAATTAAGCTTTCTTCATACCTTCTGTGAGGATGGTGAGGCTTTGATATAGAATGGATTATTGGCCTGCTCCTGTTTCCTGGCTTCTCTCCGCTGTTTGGACAAAAGTTTTGGGAAAAGAAACAAATGTTACTTTACTAAGGTTAATATTTCATTGTGTATGTTTTAAGTATATGTGAGGTCCAACTGATGAGCACAAACCCTGGCCAGCTCCTTCTCATCTACTTCAGTGTGACGAGTTCGTGTGTGCTTTGGTTCCTCCTTTGCGAAAACAGCTTTGGGCTTTTCATCTTCAGACTCGCTCTCTGAAGGGGGTTCATTAATCCAAGCATCTAGGTCCAGCCTATAAAGAACAAAAGGCACAAGAAGTGGATTAAATCAGTCTATCTGTAGCTAGTAGGTAATGTATTTTTCATTACAAAAAAATGTGTGTGTTTGCTCTTAATAGTGTGTGCTTCTATCTCACCCCTCAGGAATAGGCACTTTCTTCTGAGCTTTGGGGGCCACTGGGTTGAGCTCGCCAGCAAATAATGCAGTCACCTCCTCTGCCACCTCAACCTCCTTCTGCTGCAACTTCTGGATATACTTTACCAACTGCAGGATACATGAAGCCTGCCAAAGAACACAAAACATGTTTCAGATAATAGATGCAGTTGTATATATGGTAACATGTTTAAGATTATACATGCAGTTGGTTAAAACAGGCCATCCTCAACTTTTTCAACCTATTCTGCAAGTTTGTTGCTAAAGCTCTACCCTTTGGGATGACAACTGAAAGTACATTCAGTAAGTTAAAGGTATCAAAACCTTTCTTACGTTACATTTTTTGCAATCTGACTTACCCTCTCCTGCACCTCTAGATTTGCACTCTGAACAAACAGCGGAAGCCTTTCGATCATCAGCTGGCTCGTCTCCTGGGCGGCCTGGGTGTCTGGTGTACTCTCCTGGCTCCTAAGTACGGTGGCAAACAGCTTTGCTGCATTCTGCACATACACAGCCTGAATATGTCCGGGCAGCGTAGCCACTTTTGGACGGAGCATTGCCTCCAAAGTCTGTCTCGGGTCTTCAAGATGTCTGGAGAAGAGTCAGAAGAAAAGGCCCTCATTTTGAAAAGGTAAGCTACAGATAATCAGAAAGCCTTTATTAGTGTGAGCAGATGCCATACATACTCAGAAAACTCTCCACAGATCCAAGCTGCAGCATACAACACCTCACAAATGCCGTTACGCTGGGTGTTCCCTGTCAGTAGGTGGGCATTGTCCAGAAGTGTGGCCATCTGTGCCACAGCAAAGCCTCTGATGGCTTTAACCCTGATTGCCACATCCAGCATCTGTGAGGCGATGAGGTGCCCGTGCCGAGTACCTTCAAGCCTTGTAAGCTCGACCAAAATGCTAATGTACCTACAGGACAGCAACATAACACATCCAACAGTAAGTCCAAGCACACTATAGAGATGGCAGTAGATGTTCCATTCCAGAAATGTACTAAGAAAAAAATAAAATACACTGCATGAAAACTGGGATTTGTGTCAGTATGTGGCACTGTAGATTGTTGTGGAAATCTAGGTTTACGATCGCACACAGCGATCACACAGTTTTACCCCAGGTGACAAGATTTTCATTTTAAGAAAAATTCTGGTGTACTATAAATATATCAGGCTCAGTAAAGCCTCCTTAGAAACTCTTCAATTTTAGCTTGAATTTTATTTAATGACATAATTTTATTTTAATGCAAAGTCAATTACTGTGTATGCCATTAGCAATGGGCAATGTTATGTAAAGAAGGTACACAAAATAATTTATAAATTAAAATTAAAAGTATTAGTTTTAAATCAGAGCTCAACCACTGTGCATAGTGGCATGACTACAGTAACTTTTTTTTTACTCTTCCTTAAACGCACAGTGGATGTGTTAACTACACATCACCCAGCAATGCACTCAACAGGCAGGAATGATGCTGGGCATGATGTCCGTTCCCTGCAAGCACCAAACTTCTATTGGCTTTCTATAAAAATGTCTTTCTGGATAGGGGTGAAGCCAAAACACTTACACAATAGCATGTTTGAATGCAGTACCTTTTGACACAACATTAACAACCAGAAAAGCACATGGAGAGGGCAGACTTCTACCAAGCAGTTCAACCCCCCCCCCCCTTCTCTATTTAAGATGCACATGAATGGAGGAGTCTGACGAGCCTTCTAGCCCTCACGTGTGAGACCATGGCCACTGCAAGATGAATAACATTAGACATGCTTACTCCTGTATTCAAAGCTTTTCCAGTGTATCTTCAGAACTCAGAGACAAAATGTGCTACGAACTGGAGCAAGGGTAAGAAAAATGTAAAGAATTTGGTTTCACTCTGCTGTGCAAGGAAACAGATAGGCCTACGTTAATAGATTCCAACCATACCACTTATTTCATTGTTTTCCAGCTACATGTACAAATACATTACGGGGCAGTATGCAGGAGTTTGGAGTACAAACAACACTGCAGGCGGAAACTGTAAACAGTTCAGCTTGGAGTCCATTTTCCAGGTGCATCAATAGATGTGTCAATATGCAGTGCATGGTTTAGCATTGTCTTTATTGATGCTGCTGAAAACGAGAGAGTGTGAGCTGAGAAAGAGGTGGACCTTTGGAAGTGCGCCACCATAGAAGTCTGATCAAGTATGTGTGGAAGGATTGTACGACTTCCATCCTTTTGCAGCCAGGAACTAACCGAGCTCTGCGCCGCGGTGCAGTCGAGATAAGATGCGAATCTTAACTGAGAGGCAATGCAGTACAGACGTCGGACAAATTAACAGAATTCAGACAGAATGCTGCCAGTTGCCTACAGCTCAGAGGTGGCAAACAGACTCCTAGCGGAGCTGTAGCCTGCCAGAGACTTTCTTATATAGGAAGACTTTGGCTGTCTGTTGCTTAAACATTTTGTGCTTCTCATGAGCTTCCCATTTGTTGTGTGGGCACATCTCCTACACTTTTTACATAGTTGTGTGTTTGCGCATGTGTCAATAAAGCACTTTCTTTGAATGAGTAAATGTTCCTGGCAATTTTTCCATTCCTCAATAAATTAATTCATGTCCTTGATGGTAGTAAGAGCATAGTCCTTACGATAATAACATAGATATACAACATAGCATATTTTATTGTTGGGATTTATAATGACCCAAGGTGACAGATTTTCCAACCAATTACAAGTGTTTTTCTTGCTTAAAAGTAGTGGCTTCATCCAGTACTAAGGACATTCAGGCTGGCCAGACCTTCTCTGGCCAGGTATGATCTCACTGCTATTCAAATGCTAACTAGGGCCATCACCTCAGTGAGCTCTCCACATACGTCATTATGTCTTTCCATCAATATGTAGCACAGGCGAACGTGACGTTCACAAGCTGTAAATTGTTGTTAACTGCCGAAAATTAGGGAGATTTCCGGACGTTTACAAGGACAAAAATCCCACTTTTCATGCAGTGATGGCAATTGCTGTATAGATATTACACCTTTCCTCTAAAATAAAAAAGAAAACACTTCCAGCAGTCGAAAACATGACTGGACACCTCATATTTACAGTTTCATTTAAATACAACAGTATTTATGTTTCTGAAAACCTTAGCAATGTAATGCTTCACTGAAGATGATCAATTTTAGATTTAAAAATTGCCAAAAAAAGACAAATGTTTTTCTGCTTTAACAACCTTATCAGTTTCTTGTTTTGTTTATATGATATGGGAAATCAATCTAACCAGGATTAGAAAGGAGACATTCCACACTCCACACAAAACGCTTAACGTTTTCCGTTTTGGCTACTCCCCTCACACCCCTTTGTAAAATCAAAAAAACAAAAACAAAGTTGTTTGAACATATATTCATTACTAACCACTCAAAGTTGGTGATGTATTGGTAGTTGCTCTGACTGCATATGTCAATGATTTTGGTGAGTAGCTCATCTCTGTAAGTCGTGCCCTCTGCCTTGTCCACATGCAGCATGAGTTTCTTTACAATCTCCATCAAGTTCTTCTTAGATACCTGATACAAACACAATTGGGTGATCACATTTCAGAACATTAGAGCAATCAGAAAAATAGAACTTCAAAATAACCACAGCTACTCCAACCCTTAAAATCGAAAGGAGTAAACTGAAGCATCAGCATAAAGACTTGTCTGTATCTTCCTTAGAATTGACATGGATGCTCCCTGGTCATATTACATGTAGTGACCTGGGTAATGGTTTCTCTACTAAACTATAGAGGGGCAAATACATGTTTCAAGGCTGGATGCATACATTTCTCCTCATATGATAGACATTTGTGGTGAATAATAGGCTGGCCATACAACACTGGCTAGGAAAGGTCAAGAATACTGTTGTGTAAGGAGATGCAAGTATAGGAGGCTGAGTAGTAATACATCTCAAGAAAACGTACTGTATCAGATTAGTATCATCCAGATGGGGCTGACTCCCTGTCCACATAGGTATACATGGACCTTAATGATACTGCAACACACAAGCAACTGTACTCTAACCTGACAAGCCAGCCCACAGCATTAACGGTTGTCTTTCAAACTGCCTTTGCACACAATAGAATTGCGCCCCGAACAACGACAAGAGCAACGAACTTGCTTCACCATAGCACTACACCAGTGCACCATCATAGTCCAGTCACCAACGTGTCAAGCCTGCCCAGCAACTCTCTACAAGGGTGGACCAATGTGTTTGATCCGGCCAGATTTGGGAGAAAAGCTATTGAGCTTCAATGTGTCATACTCATACGTACCACACACTGCAGACAGGGGGACTGTCCCTGTAACTAGTTTGGATAAGAGCATCATATACATGTAACATAACGTAATGTATTGTTATGAACAATGTACCATTCCATAGAGCAGATCCAGGGCCCTGAGGCGAATAGACTCGTCTTTGTCATCAAGACACTGCAGGATGAGATCCTTGTGGGACTGTACAGACTTGGGGTGAGTTTTCAGGATCTTGGACATGGCCAGCAGACCCAGATATTTCACTGAAACACAACATACAAAATCAACTTTGTTGCAAATATTGATGATGGCATTTTCTACGTTGAATGCAGACTTTAGTTTTTCTACTTATTTAGGCATGCAATGCTTTAGTCCAGCTACAAACACTCAAGAATGTGCTTTCTGTTACTGACATGCGTTTATGATTAACCAGATTTTAGGATGAAGGTGTTACAGTACAGTGTTACAGATACAGATACAGAGAATGCTTTCAGTAGTATTTCCCTTTTATCAATATTTAGTAGATTAGTAGGTTTTCATATTTCTTTGAAGTCAAGGGAAACTACTGGCCTGGTAAACCAGCCCCTCATACTTCACTTCATTTTGTACAGAAGGTCTGGAACTACTGTATTGAGAAACTCTTTCTGGAGGTGTGGACTCTGCTGAAATTTAAAACGATTGGATTTGCCTTTACCCAAGCGTTAACGCGTAATCGCAACGTCCACAATGCGCTGGGTTGTAAAGGAAGTTACGAAGCTTACCGGAAACTAACAGATTAACAACTAACGGAGCAAGCTGGAAGATATTACTTTTCCTGAACCCCGTGGGAAATAAGGCCACAATGTGTCTTTCATAAATAAAACTCCTTAAACATTCTTCATGCTCCGACTTCAATTCCTCGATATTCCAAAGCGTTGTCACAACTGACTAAATTGCCTTGCTTACTTTGCTCTCCGCTGCCATTGCCGAGCTGCATCCACAGACAGACTAGTGAACAAATATAGCGCACACAATCAACACCATCGCTCACAAACACTCCCTTTGTACGCTGATTGGCCCGGTAAGAATTCTGCTGGAGAAAGAGTCTCTCAATACAGCAGTTCCTGACCCTCTGTACAAAATGAAGTGAAGTACAAGGGGGTGGTTTACCAGGCTAAGAAACTACAGCACAGTTAGGTTGTGATTCAGTGGTCTTTTGATGGCAACACTAGCTACCACTGCTGAGGTTTATAGTGTTCAGCATACAGATGTAGTTCACTTTCATGTCTGGCATCTGCACTGCAACTGCTGATTGACTGTGATCGACAATTGCTTTTGCACACACAAAAATAAGGGGCTAAAGGATGTCAATGTACATTATTTTTAATCCTTTCATAATATTCAACTTGGCAACTTACTTGCTGTCAGAGCCCAGTCCCTAATCATTGTGACAACAGACTTGGAATGACAACAATTCCCTTGCCCATCACATTCTAATGTCCATTTTTGCAGCCGAAAGTATCCTTATTTCACATTTGGCTATTGATCTTGGGTTTTACTCTCAGTTTTCACCACAACTAATGTCTTATCCCAAATTCCTTTCAATCATTCCAATTATATATACAGCATCGTAACCACAATAATATGCAACAAGAATTTCTTAGCTAGTTAACCTGAGAAGTCTGGACAGGGAAGCAACTACTTTTTGTAGTTTCATAAAACCAGTTTTTATTATTGTTCAGGATGTTCACTAATGATCTTTAATTACCGGGATGTCCTCAGCATTACTAACATGTTTGTATATGTTTTACTTCATGCTCTGCATTACCTCCAGGCATTAACTCTAATTTTAACAATTTTCATGTTTGAAATACAACATGTCATAATTCGATAATTTTCCAGACTTCCAGAGTGTTGGTGTCATCTTCAAGAGCTAAATGTTTTAGTACAGTACAGTGATTTGAACTCAGACCATCGTTTGAATATTTTGGAACAGCTTTCACAGCACAGCACTATCAGAATATCTTGTCAGGAGTAAAACCTCAAAAAAAAAGATTTGTTCAGGAGACACGATGGTGCAGAAGTATCATCAATGCCTAGAAAACAGCTCCAATATTCGGAATTGCTGTTGCTTTAACCAACAGCACACGCTGCATTTCACAAAATAACATTCAAGTTAAAGTGTTACCTTTACCATGTTGGAGAAACATAGACCCAGGGAAAATCTGAGGGCTGTTATTGGTTGCTTGTAGAAAATGCATAGGAAGACTGACTACACACAGTATTTAGGCAGCATTCTATGCATCTACTTGACTTAAATGTAGTTGAAGGGATGATGGAAACTATTCACTACTGAAAACACTCAGGCAATGAGAGAATGACACACTGCAGGCATTGACAGAGGGCTCACAGTTCTGGTCCGAGTCTTCAATCAGGATTCGCAACTTCTGCACACAGAGCTGTAGGAGCATGGGGAGTGGGGGTATTGTAGGAGGAAGGAATATAATGGAGACAGAGAGAGAGAGAGAGAGAGAGAAAATGAGAGATAAGGGAAGGAAATCAATTACCATTCACCGTAAGCCTTTCCACACCAGATTCAAGTGTTTTAAGCAGACACGGGCGTAAGAATAGTATGTCATTAACATAGCAAAGCAGGCCTGAAACACTAGTTATATTACTCACTTATTCATAGTGCTGTCACTACACCAAAGTTCAAAATTGTCAACATACTACCAGCAAAACATTAAAATATTTGGTCATAACTTAATAATAATGAACTGGAGTGGAAAGGATTAAGGTGTGACACTAAAAGGACACAGAAAGACTAGTGCATACCTGAATACTAGCACTGTGGTTGGGCATTCCTGAGGACAGGGATATCAAAACTGCAAAAACACAAATTATTAGTAGTGAAGCCTTATGGGGTTGACAAGTTTTATATTCAAGAACAAATTCTAATTCATTTTGGTTCAAAAGGCAATAAACTGACACACATTTAACTTTATCATTAAACTTTTAAGTGTATCAGTCTTACCACACAATATATTGTGGACCATGCAAATAAACACACCAACAATGTATTGTTACTGTTAACAGAGAATGGATTATCCAACCCATATGTTTTCAAGGGTCATTATTCACATAATTTTACTATTACTTATTTTTGTCAAAATGATTATCTACTTTTTTGAACTGTACTTGTCAGTACGAGTACAGTAAATTATATAATTCTCAGAGAAAAACAGACTACTACAAAACATTTTTTAAATGAGCCGAGAAATACAGACTGCAATAAGCTGAGTGATTCTAGTTTTATTAACTTTACTGACAGTTTAGCAGTCTTAGCCATAACCGTCCTATACAATTAGCAAAACATGACAATTCTTGCATCCTGTAGTGACTGACCGGGGACCATTTAGCCTATTTCTATCTCTGTGATTCTCCCCTCCTATTTCTGGTGAGGTATGCATGTTTTCAAGTCAGGTATGTGGAAAAGCAAATGCATCACTTGTGTAGGAAAGTACTGTCTTCATAAACACTGCTAATACATGAGGCCCAAGATACTTTACACTGGTGACAGGAGGAAATCTCTTATGGAAAAAACGCAAATTAATCTCACGGAGACTAAACAAATTGGTGCAGTCACACTGAATACACAACTGTACAAAATCATGCAATTTCATCACTATTATGCGCGCACACACACACACACACACACACGCACACACACACAGAATTTGACAGGCTATTGGCAGCCATTTTAATGAGTGCAGAAGGGGACATTTCAAGACATGACACCAAAATAAGCCTAACTATATGTACAGCTATGTACAGATGTAAAATTATTTCTATGTATTTCATGTCAAGTCTTGGAGAGGTAGTTGGTTTACCTATTAAAAAGTCCATCAATAGCCAATTAACTCTCATCTAATAGTATCAAGCAATGCTTATGCAAACAACACTTGTGTAAGTTGTATTTTTATAAAATGTGGTGTACATCCAATATTGTAAAAATGAACTGTATCAGGTTTGATTGTGATTTTTGTGAGAATATATTGGCTGCAGGAAATCGCATGTCGCAGACCATTCAAATACAGTAAGAGGCATTAAAGCTGCCAGGTCTTCGAAATTGCAGGACGTTGGCCTGACCACCGTTTTCAACTAAACCACCCGCAACTCGGACCTCAAAAAATAATTGTGAAAATATTGTACCCAACCTGCTTCTTGACCCACATTTTTTAAAAGTAGTCTATGCACTTAATTAACTTCGTAGCATCATCGGGCTGCATAAAACTGACATTACTGAGTTATATATTCATTTAAAAGTAGCCTACTAAAATG
Organism: Setipinna tenuifilis; assembly: GCA_030347295.1. Lineage (NCBI taxonomy): Eukaryota > Metazoa > Chordata > Actinopteri > Clupeiformes > Engraulidae > Setipinna > Setipinna tenuifilis. The sequence continues at coordinate 1,252,331 of CM059276.1, read as the reverse complement.
GTACAATAGCATTGCTCAGTTCAACATGGCTTTGTGTCCTGCGTCAGCATTCATTGAAAAGTTAATAATGCTCAACATTCAAAATAAATAAGAATTTCCCACTACAATTGTATTAAACTAGTCTATTTGCTCACATGGATTGCCTAATTCAAGCTCTCACAAACACAAAATGCAGGCATAAAATAGGTTTATAACGCTTATTAATGTCTTTTTAGACGGACCAAAAACAGGTGGCCAAAGACTGAGCCTACAGTTGTGCATACACATAGCCTATAAGTGAAAATATTCACAAATACCCAACATATATAGCCTAGAGTAAGCCTAACCTGGGCTTAAAATGAAGGCTAAAAGATGGCACTTAAATAAACAAACAAATAAATAAATAAACTAGCCCAATACAGAAGATAAACGCAAAATATAGGCCTAATGCAAGCTGCATTTGTAAGAAAATAAAATAGGCTGCATTGTTTATGTTACATACATAAATATATCCATAAAACTAAAACAGTAAACTTCCACTCTCCAGTTTTTACCCTCTTTCTTGCCGCCTCCATCTCTACCTCCTCCAAAACTTGTGGCATCTTCACGCCAGTTATTCAGCCAATGAGGTCTATGTAGCGACCGACCGCCACCCGAAGATCATTACAAATATTTTTTGGTGGCTCGTGGATTAACCACGATTAACCTGCACATCACTGGTTCCCAATTACTGCGACGTTGGAAATTTTACGACTACGGGCTGTAGATGGTGGCAAAGGGGTCAAATTTGTGTATTACATGCCTATTTCATGTACTACTGTCAGATTGTTACAGTTCCAGCAAATAGGCTGAAGAAATGCATTTGAAGACCTGCCAATGGCCGCTTTAATGCAAGACAGGGCCTGAATTTCTTTTTTTGATTCTCATTGGAGGGAATTATACAGTTTTGGAGGGGAGGGGGCACTACCGCACACTATATCTATATCTGTTTAAATAGCCTAGACCTTCTGCCCCTACTCAGATTGAGGATCTCTACAGTATGTAAAGCCCCTTTCACAATTGGCTCACGAGCAGAAGCGACAAAACATTCGTGCGACAGATACATTTTGATATGGATCGTTAACTGTTGCCGAAATAATCGCATATGAAAAAGTATTCATACAAAACTTGCACATCTAAAGCGACCGTTGTGCAATGCAGACGCATTAAATCTTGTGATATATCTTGCCACTATTGTACAATGAAAGCAGGTGTCGTAAGATAGTGCGATAGGGTCCCGCGATTGATCTGGTAATTGCACGTTTGAACGCGTGGCGCTCGTGCAATTATGCAATCCATGGTACAAACGCCCGTACGAGTCAGAGGGGAGTTGTGCTCGGACATTCAGCAAGCCCAGTAGACGGCGACAAGGTATTGGTGCAGCAGCATCCATTGTCAATGGTGGTCTGAAACCACATACGTATAAACATAGATGCCGCCTTCCGCGTAGAATCATACGTTATCTCGCCGCCATATTGGATGTGGCAAGGTGGAGATTCTTCAACCGTCTCCAGTATAGTGTCTAGACAGTAGCCTAGAATAAAGATGCCTCATTCAGGTGCTGCGTTTAACGGTACCAACAGATTTACCGTCCTAACGAGAACACATGGGATTACCTTTCACATGTGTGACTGGAAAAAAAGTTTAACTGTATTTGGTCATTATAACGTATTTTACGAACAGAATTAGCTGACTTTGTGCCTAATATGAAGTATATAATAGCCGCTCGGTGAAACCAGGCTCCAAACAATGAAGAAGTTCCTATTCACTATTTCCAGCCGTCATTTATCATATTCATGACGGGTTTGGATGTTGTTTAAACAGTGTTATTTTGACCCCAGGTTTTGGTAGTTTGCCAGGGTATGCTGACTAATTAGCCTACCTGAGCTATCAATCATGTATCTGTCGATTGGTACCAAACAGGGGCTGGGCCAAGCACACAAAGGCATATCAACTGACAGGGCTTCAGCTGTCAGTGATGCCGCTGCTGTGTTTTAAAGTCGCTTTCTAATTATGCTAGTCAGACTGACAAACGCCACCGAAGGCTACAAAAGTACGCAAGGACATACATGGCGTCAGAGAATTGTAATTATAAATGCATAGGATTGTAATAAACGTAAACTGGAATCACTGTTGTCTCGCTCCAAAGTTTGTATAGAAAATAAATATAGGCTACTATGAAGAGTATTGGGCATTTATAGATGTCTATAGATGTCAATATCCAATAATTAAGATTTACTGTGCCACCGCCCCCGCCAGCCTACCCACAAAAACACAACATACAACACAACGCTAGAAGACGAAGGAGATTCAGACTCGTATTAGGTCGCGTCCGAATAGTGTGCATGCCCACTTTTCTGAAGAGACGTGACGCAACCACTAAAAGGCATGCAACGAATGCGAGACATCTTACATGTATGCAACAGTTCGTACGAGGCTAAAAAATACCGATCACAAAGTGTTGTAAAGTGCTCGTGAGCCAATTGTGAAAGGGGCTTAACATTTCACCACCATTTGAGGTATTCTTTTTAGCAGACTGTTCATTTTAATTTCATCTCCAAATTTGTATGGTATGGTTATACAGAAATATGCCCGGTGTCTGTAGAGGGGGAAGAGACAAGAACTGCGAGCACTGGGAGATAAAACATTTGAGTTAAGCAACCCTGCTTACCCAGGCAGTTGTAAAGCAACTGGTTACATTTACAACACAGTGTGCATTTCACAACTAATTTAGTTGCAAGGCAACAGTCAAGCCAGTTTACATTTATTGTAAATCTTCCCAATCTGAGACAGCATGTATGTTTCTGGCTTGATACATGCTTTTGTAGCTTTTGATTGCGTTCTAGACCTGCTTTACAGTTAGCTAATAGACAGGCTGCCAAACACACCAGTGGGATCATTGCTAAAACTGTCAGTGGAACTGCCCTTAGACCACATTAGTGGTCATTGTCCGGTGGCTTGGCCTACCCCTTTGTTTTAGTACCAGAAATCTGTACATTGCTGTACAATCAGTCAGCTTACCAACCTACAAGACCTTGAGGTATAAGATCCAAACCCATCACGAATATAATAAATAATGAATGGAAGTAGTGAATGAAAATTAAAAACATAAATGTTTTATTGAGTCACCACACACAGAGCAACTCTGTTAAACAGGCAAACTGAGCTCAGCCAGAATCTAACATCATACCAAGCTAGCTGAGCTGACCAGAAGTAATGATACTCTCACTTAGCTTTAAATCAAATGCAATCCTGTGTGTGTGTGTGTGTGTGTGTGTGTGTGTGTGTGTGTGTGTGTGTGTGTGTGTGTGTGTGTGTGTCACTGTGTTGTTTATTTTTAATAGGGGTAGAGAGGTTGAACTCAACTAACCTAGAAATCGGAAGGTAGGTTGTTCATCTAATAGTTTTGCATTCACACTTATCTATTATTAGATTAACGTTGTCAGGCTGTGCAGTAAAGGTGTGCAGGAATCTCTCGCATTAGAATAGTTAAAGTTGAGTGTATGGGAAAGGAATATATGCGCAATCCCGCGCCAAAATCCAGGCCCTGCAAGAAGTCTGTTTGACAGGCAGACATAACTAAACCTAATGTAACCCAAAAAAAAAAAATCCATACTGACCTGCAATGACAGTATTCACGCATTCATATAAAAGGGACATAGCAGAAGTGCTGTGACAGAAGACAAGAAGAAGACAAACAAATAATTTATTTGTCAAACGTCTAGCACAATTCCACAAATGACCCATGTGAAGATAAGTATCCTACCTGTGGATGAGGTTGGTAAGTGGCTCGATCAGCTTCTTTCCCAGGCGTGGCTCCAGTGGTGTGAGAGCTCCGAACTGAAACACAAAAGCTCTTCCCTTTCATTTTCTTGACCAGGCACATCTGCTTATGCTATGAAAAATCCATATACATTTAAATAGAACCCCAAGTACCCTGACCTGGCAATTTTTTTTTTTTTTTTTGGTCATAGGGAAGAACCAGAATTGAACCAGCTGGCAACTATCTTCTTGTCACTGAAATAATTACATTTTACGTCAATCTGAGAAATGTGAAAAAATTTAGGAAATATTTAAAAATGTAACATTTTAATGCCCAACTACAGGGTTCCTACACATTTTCGAATTTGAAATTCCAGACTTTTTCCATACTCAAATTCTCAGATTTCGGAGACATCAGCGCACCACCAAATACTAATGTATTTAAATGAATTAAACACATACTGTTATTGTGGCATACCACCAAAGTCTATAACATATTTAGCTGGGCCTAGAATGTGTGTCAGTGTCCTATTTTATGTCATAACCAGCGGCGGCTGGTGGGAAAAATGGTAGGTGGGGCACGAAAGGTAGACATCATGAACATATGTACTACCCTTAGCGGGGGGTCTGGGGGTCCTCCCCCAGAAAATTTTGTATTTCTTAGATGCAATTTCCTGCATTCTAGTGCATTTTGGGGTAGCCTGTTTCACATAGCAAATGCAAAATCCATTCTGATTCAGCTTACATTGTCAGTTGCATGACCTTAATAAATACTTGTAAAATGACAATTGCAAAGTGATAATGAAATGTAGTCTTACAATGAAAGTACACAGCGCTACAGTGCTGCGCCCGCAGCGCGAAATAAAAGGGCCAATTAAAATCTTTTATTTGTAATGCTCTCAAACTTTTTTCACATGCTTCCATAGGCTGAAGTTTGTCGGCGCCCCGGAGCGGGAGGGCTTTCGCTCACTGTACCAAATAGCAAACAATCATCTCACGTTAACGTCAATACACTCTCACTGGTGGTTAAGGTGGAACGGTACGGTTTCTTGTTATTGTTAATATGATTAATTTTTTTAATCCCTCACACGTTGGGAGGGCGGCGCCCGTGCGCCCTTAATAAAAGGGCCGTCGCTGCGTCTCACTTCAGATTTCTTTTAAAATTACCAGATGAGTGTGGAGCATATTTATTGAATGTAACTTTACAAAACCAACAGGATTTTTTTTCTGAACTGTATGAAACTTTGTGGTGATAGGGACTTCACATTGCGCTTATGTCGTTTTCTCTACCCACATTGCGCTAATGTCGTTTTCTCTACCCTGTTCTAATCGACTGAACTAGCAAATCTATCTGGCTAATTTTCATGTCAGAACAGTGATTACTCGTAGGCCTAATAATGAATTGTTTAACATGTAAGCAACAACAACTCCTTCCAAAAAGTCTGACAGTAGCATGAACAATGCTGCTCATAATGTTAATCTCTGATCCCTGCTCAGTGCCTAACTTTTGACACTTGCTCATCTCGCTGCTGTATGCTAGGTCACAATAGCAAGACTACAAAACGCTCCTCCGCTCCCTCCGCAGGCATTTCAGCACATTTCTTAAGCAAAATTCAATGAATGTCTGAAAGTTGAGCTGCATTTTACCATGTAGTGGCAAACGTCTGGAAACAAAAATATTTCTCCATACTGTAATTTCAATTTTCCATACTTTTTCAGACCTGGAAAACGCTAAAATCAAATTCCATACTTTTCCATACTTTTCCATACTGCGTAGGAACCCTGCAACTACCTGTTGGGGGCACTTTACACAAGTCTATAAAACTTGTGGGGGTGCTATGAAGTCTATTATTGTCACTCAAAGCATATTACCCAATAATAAATAGATGTAGCCATACTTTCAAAAATATAGCATTTTTGTGTTTTTAAGCATTTCTATGTTGACAAATATTTTTTGTACTGGGCTAAGGAGGGGGGGGGTGCTGTGTAGGTTGTTAGATCCACCTATGCTTATTTACAAAGTGAAAAGCTATCCTTGCATAAATATATGCTTCGTTTTCGTGACCTTTTAGCCATTGTATATCTTTAAAATCACCTACAGTATTTATTTTAAAAAAAAAACCTTCCTCTGACATGATCAAAGCTTCACTCATACTAAAATCTTGTGCACATCCAAGCAACTTGATTCCAACCATCGTCTGCTTTCAGAGACACTGTGGGGCTCCTGGACGACGTTCATATTACTTTTACACACATCTGATTAGTCTGTCAATTCGCTTCAGTTTCTAAACATAACTGCCTTAGTGCCAAAGGCTAAAAAAGGTGTAAATGGCCATAGAAGAAAAACTAATATAAAAATAAATAAATAATAGAAAACATAAAAAAACTAATCAGAAAAAAACATGCAGAGATCAACAGGGCTTTAGCACCCCAGGTACAGCTAGGTGCTCAGATTCCATATTTTATCACACTAAAATGTAATAAAGTCAGAACTTACCAGTTTAATGATTTTAATCAGTACCCAGTTGTTAGTGGAGGAGGTCATCAGCTTGAAAAAGAGGGGTGCCAGAGACAAGTAGTTCTTGGGGTTTCTTCTGGCCAGCTCACAGATGACATTCACTGCGGCTGACTGGACCCCTGACAATGAAGCACTGGGCATTTTCACTGAATTCATAGATCCTGCTCTACTAATTACACCTAGACATAAACACTTAATACACATGTGTACCCAACGTCTTTTAAAGCCAGAGAACTTTGCATTCACATACATTTTGGAAGGATAAAATAGTTGTTAACCATGGAGCCATTTACACAAAAGTAGCTGAACAGAAGTTACTTTTGACATCAACTGGTCAACTGGTGATCAACTGGTCACGACATATCGTGAATATACAGTACGTCAGAGCCCAAAAGTTCTGTCAAAAATGTTATTAAATTTAGAAAACATTTTGGTTTAGTCATTGTCAGACCGGACAGGTTGCTCATGTTGGCATACATAATAAAATATGCTATTTGGTTTAATGTAGTACCGTAATGTAGTTCTCTCTGTACCAATTTTCATTCAGGATAATTAAAGCATCTCTACTTTACTACTATGTCTGGCGTTGTTCTACTATATTTCTAGAATTGTTTCGGTCCATATTTTTCTTTCCATTACATCAAGAGCACTGGTGTGAATGAATTTATCTTATGAGGGTGGGTTGTGCCCGTTGGAAAAGGTAGTTAAAAATATTGGGGTAATCAAGAGCTGGCAGTAAAGATGAATCCTTGCTGAATGCTACCGAGTCTGTACAGTAAGAGTCCACATCGATCGAGCTAATTTTGTCTCGATAACTTAAATGTTTGCGCTATCCAGCAGTTCAATATCAACAATATGGCCACCATGACGTAATAATGTTTTTTTGCAAATACTATGGATATTGTAAATATCTAGAAATATGTGACTACAAATATCCCCGGAAAGAGCCTTTTCGCCTAATGTACACTACCAGTCAAAAGTTTTAGAACATCACACTTTTCCCATTTTTTTACTGAAAATCATTCAGTTTGTTGTATCAATGGACTCTGAAATGAAAACACAGAACAAATCGAAAAAGAAATCATGGAATCAATTTATAAACCGAAATGTATTCTAAACCCTGGATCCAGAAAAAAAGCCTCAGACCATCACACTTCCTCGATGGTTGACAGTTGATGTCACACACTGTGAAACCATCCTCTCGCCTACTTGACGGTGTACAAATGTCCTGCACGATGAACGGAGATTTGACATTTTGGTTCATCAGTCCATAATACCTTCTTCCAGTCTTCAGTAGCCCAATGGCTGTGTTTCATGGCCCAGGAGAGCTTCTTTGTCTTATTTTGATGTCTTAGCAGTGGCTTTCTGGCTGCAACTAGTCCTTTCAAACATGCAGTTTGAAGCCTTCTCTTCACAGTTGAAACTGAGACTTGCTTACTATGACCACTATTAAGCTGTGAGTTGAGTTGTAGCTTTGGGTCTGCCGGACTGCTTCCTGTCAGAGTTTCCCTCCAGTTTCTGAGTGCCTTTTGATGGTGAAGAAAACTGTACTCACTGACACCTTGACTTTCTTTTCAATTTCCCTGTAGGAAAGACCAACACTTTTAAATGTTATGATGGTCTGACTCTCTTCCAATGTTAATAGCCTTTTCCTTGCCATTTCTGTAGCAACACACTACTTTCTGCAGTACATGTGATGTTCACCTGATGCTTTTATACTGACATTGGGTGTTGTAAGTAATCAAGAAAAGTTGGAACACTTATAGGAATTAGTAGCACCAGCTGTCAAAGCTGATTCAACATTCATTGCTGCTGAACAGGTAACCCACTTCGTGTTACCTGAAAAAAGGCCTTTTTGTATAATTCTAAAATGTACATTATTTTTCAGTTTTGGGTAACCAAATCTTTTTTTAACCTCTGGTTGTTCAGTACCTACCTTTGTACTATGTCAAGGTATTCATTGACTTCTACTACTTGAATTGCAATAAATAACTGGAAAAATTAGGGTGTTCTAAAACTTTTGACCGGTAGTATATTTAACGTGTTATTACTTTGTGTATCTTAATTTCCCCACTATGATGTAACTCACAATACATCAGTTCATTTAGACTTCATAACAACCATGGCAATCTAATACATGTGTGATAAGGTCAAAAACGAAGACTACTATAGCTGTGCAAAAATAGGTATCAGCTGGTAGGTATCACATACATAGTAGAAGTAGTACGGTCTTGAGAGTCGACAGGTAAATGGCCTCATGACAGTGCTAGACAAAGGGGCTGTAAAAATTGAGTGATAATGCAAAATTCTTAGATAATTCTAGAATTCTTTGACCAAGACAATGTTAGAAAAAGCAAACAACTCTTTATTTACCTGGGTCAGGGTCCTCCAGTTTCTCCTTTAGTCTAGGGAACGCTGGACGCAAAGACTCAGGGTACTTCAGGAACACCTTGTACATGATCAGCACAGCTTTCTTGCGGATGTAAGGCTTAGTGTGGGACATCTTGTGGAACAAATTGTGTGATTTAACATAAATCTACTAATGATAATAAAAACATAGGAATTACAACACTCAATGCCGGCGTTCATCAAAAAAGATGGCTACGCCAAAAAATGTTAAATCACAAAAATATATAACACCTTGCTGCTAAATGCATAACTCTACATGTGTTCGCATTTGCAGATAATGTGCCAAATAATACAGACAATAATTGTAAAATTAAAGTATGTGCAAGCTAAAGTAGCATTGTATAAACAGAAACTCTCACACACACACACACACAAATGTACAGGATCAAATGGCTTACTAAGGTCATGATGTCATTGGCCAGGTCACGAGCAAGATCTGGGGTCACAAAGCAAGACAATCCAGTCAGGGCAACACCAGTATCATACTGATTCGGACTACTGAGATCCTGATTGTCACAGAGAGAGAGAACAAAGAAAAACAACAAAGATTGTATTAGACATTTGACAAAATATGTGGGAACTGCAATTGAATTCAATTGATTGACCAATTAATTTAAAATTATAATATCAATAACACACAGTACCGACATTAACACACAGGGCCACGCATCACTCAGTATAAACAGAGCAAAGCCCGCAAAGACCTGTGTTCATGACAAAACAACTGCTAGAGACATGAGAACTACTTACCTTACGAATCTGGTTGGTCGTCAACATGATGACATCAGTACCCTCATGAAAACACTGGGAGGCTGCCAAGTAACCAATTCTCTGAGAGAAAAAGCAAAAAATAGGTTAGGGTTGTTAACGTTGGGTTTTGTTCAAGTTAATTTATTCGTCACATACATACATAATCATAACAGTGTACAATTTGCAGTGAAATTTAAGACTGGTAGACTACACAGACTATGTAGTTAAAAGTAACTAATATGAAGTTATATGTATATATATATATACACACACTATTACTAAATATTTCCAATAATAATTACACACAGGTTTTAGTAAAATTGTATGCAGAATATTAACAAATACATTATTAGGTTGAGATTTTTTAAATAGCAGGCATATCTACATTAAGGAGCCTAATGGTCTAGTAGAAGAAGCTCCTCCTAAGGCTTTCAGTCTTAGACATTAGACTGCACAATCTCCTGTTTGTAGTAAGCTGAACAGGCAGTTACTGGGATGGGTGGGATTGTCGATAATTTTCATGGCTCGGTTTCAGCAACTCCTGGTGTAAATGTCTTGCATACAGGGAAGAGCGGTCAGCCAAATGCACCAATCTTTTTACTTGAGCTTGGATATGATTAGCTTAGGTCAGGTTCTCAGATATATGTGTTCCAAGATACTTAAAACTATTTACTCTCTGTACTTGGGTACCTCCTATTAGGAGAGGACTGAAGTCCAAAAACAGCTCCTTGGTTTTGCTAATGTTAAGGTGGAGACAGTTATCTTGGTAAATTCTCATGAACTCAACAACACAAAAAATCAGGAAGTGCTCTTACCTTAAATGTGAATTTGGAGGAGCTCATCACCTCAACTATGTTAAAGGCTGCCCAGCTGACATCATAGCCCAGCATCTGTAACTGGTTGCAGAAATGGGCACAAATATGACAAATGTTACTAGACGCAAGACATCTATCTAAAAGATTTCTGGGATTATGAAAAGAACATTTCAGTGTTTTCATTACAATCACTAACACACTAGCTACTGCACTTTATTAAGTGTGCTTGCAGAGCACACTTATTGTTATCTCCCCGTTTATTATTCTTCTTCTCCTGAACCAGATCTTGAAGACGTTACTAGTCCTCAGGCTTTTGAGATAGAGACACCGTTCCAACTCTAAAACGACCGGCCCGGTTTGGACATGACCGCCTACATTTCGGTATACCGTACCTCTTGTCGTTCGTCCGTTATTGTCGTTTTTCTGCAACTTTTTGGCCCATTGAAAATGAATGGCGGAATGTTGGCACACATATTTGCAAGCACACTTTTTGCATTTTCTGCGGGAATGCAGTCTAGTTTTTTCTGTAGCTGAGAAAATTGTCTTACATAGGTAAGTTTGCAGACAGCATTTGCTTTCACTGCGATGTTGTCCTGTTTCAGCTCCTGTTTGATTTCATCGATGCAAGTGGAGATGTATTTTGCCTGTCAAATAAAGGTAAAGATTTAGGTCAATAAAAAAACTAGGCACTGAAAGTCAGTCAAGGGTAACAAAAAGAACCCAATAGTGTATGCATACACACTACACTAATGACATGAAGATGAGGGTTATAAAAACATACTGTAGTGAATTATATGAGTGTCTGTACAAGCCATAATCCGATTTCTCCTTCTCAAAGAGATGCTTAAGGCTGCTTTTAGATCTAAACTGCACTGAGTTAAGCAGCACTTGCACTTGAAGGATACAGCTGGAGTTTTTTTCCAAAGAAAGACGACATCACCCGAGACAGATAAAATTTTTTTTTAAAAATGCCGATTTGGGCCCCCTTGGATAACCTTGGCTTTTATTTTTTTTATTTTTTTTGTTTCATTAGCACTAGTCACATAATCACATGCAAAATTTACTATTTCTATACCATTTACATTTATTCTTGTACATACATCAATGGTTCATATATACCTATATTTTTTACGCATGTTATACGTGCCTTTAAACTCAACACAATCGGCACAATACATTCTACTTGTAGCTCCATTAATACTGTTGCAATTGCACCTTCTAGTTCTAGTCTACAGCACTTCCAGTTACATCCTGAAACTGAAAACTAAATTCTATTGCTTTCCTACCTGTACTCTGTACAATGCCACATTTGAATCTAGTTTAATGTTAACATAAAATATCTGTCTCACTAAGCGAGGTCACTCTAAACTCTTCTCTGTGGTTGTCCCCAAATGGTGGAATGACCTGCCAGTTGCGACAAGAACAGCAACATCCCTCCCTATCTTTAAAAAAACTTGTAAAAACCCTTCTCTTCCGAGACTGCTTCCCTTCCTAACAAAACTAACATAACTAACAATCACTAAACCAACTTTCTCTCTCTCTCTGTCCCTATGCAGAAGTACATATGTCTGTGTGTCCCTACTCTGTGTCCCTTTACACCTCTGTTTGCACATGTCCTCCTTTGTTTGTAAGTCGCTTTGGACAAAAGCGTCTGCCAAAGGCAATGTAATGTAATGTAATGTAATCTGTGAGGTTTCTCTTTCTTTGAAAACCGACGTCTCTGATGCCGACAATACACCAAAACAGAAAACCTCCTCTAAAGACCCCAAATTGTAAAACTGTGAGACTAGTGTGCATACTTGAAACTATCAGATAACATAAGGTTCAAGTCTTAATGTAGTTAACTATGTTTTGCAACACCGAACAGTCAATAAACAGTGAGAACCTTGCAGAGAAATGTAACCAAAATGGCTGCAGTGTGTTTTCAATCAATTCACAGCAGAGAAAATTCCTGTCGCTTTTTTGCCTAGTGTCCCTTGTCTCCCTTGTCTCCTGCAGACAGAGCAAAGCAGTAAAAATGCAACCTTGTTGGTCATGGGTCAGTCATGAGACTGTTGTAGCATGCAGGGGCAGACAGAGAACATGAAGCCATAGAGGCCCAAGATGTCATGAATGCAAACTGCAAATGCCTACAGTATTCATATTGAACAACTATGATCCATTTAAAACAACTGATCTTAGATTTTCACATAACTTTTTAATTAAATGACAAGCTAATGAACCAGAATAAGCAGAACTCCCACTCCTGCAAAAATCCTACTGCACAAAGATCAAAAGTGGTAAGTTGTAGGCAACTGGACTGTTTTGGGGCTTAAAAGATACTTTTTTTTAGCTTTAACTGAAATATGCATTAATAAGTTGAAGGGAAACCTGACTACTGATGAGACGATGAAATAAAGTTGGTAAACAAGTTAAGCCCCTTATGAAATTCCACCAGATAGCCTATTGTGCAATGTTTGTGAATGATGACTGCATTACAAATAGCATTTTCTTCGGCTCAGGCCTTAACTTAACAAAAAAGTTGTTGATCATTGTTTTCATTTTGTCTCCTCATCCGTGCTACATTCACTGTTTATCTGACTAGCCAAGGCTACTCACCTCTTTGTCTGACTGCAGCACACAATGACTGTATAGTGCCAGAACACGCATTTCCAAGTATCCATGGCCTATCAGAGTGGGGTCCCTCCCTTCACTATCTCTGATTGATTTAGACCACAATGTGGGCCTAATGTGTGCCTGTTGTTGAATTATAGGTAGACTTTCAGTCTCACATACTCATTTTTTTCCTCAAGTGGCTGGTTACACCGGTGCAACCTCAGATTTTTTTTTTAGTCCCGCCACTGAAAAATTTGGTCGCATGTGTGACCAAATTGGTCACACTTTAGACCCCTGGATTACAAAATCTAGTAATCCACCTACCTAATTTTGTTTTTCAGTGTTTTCAAGTGGTGGGGACAAAATTTGCAAGAGGTGGGGACACATCTTGCTTTTGTTTAAAATGCAATAAAAAATTGTAAGTGTACTGTAATGTCAACTCAAAGTCATGAATCATATTGTATCGTGAACTCAAAATCATGAATTCGTAGCATGAATATTGTAGCATGAGGTGAGAGTACCATTACATCCCTAATGATGATTGATTGATGGTGATTCAAAACTCACTCACTCAGGCTAAGCCTGTATCTATAGCTATAGATTTAATTGCCAAGCATATTTCTATAGATGCAAGAACTGGTAAAATGCACTAGAAAGTACGAAATTACATTTAATTTTAATTTTAATTTATAAAAAAAAATAGACCACCACTCCCAAGTGCCTCTGCACACAAACATTAAACATGATTTTATCAGCCTTCATTGATCATGTACTTGAGCAGGCTGTATTGCGGTGTTGTAGGCTTTGTATTTATACATTTGAATAAAATAGAATTTTTTTTATAAAGCATGTAACTGCATAAAAAATGACAAGAATGGGTTGCATACTCTATACTTGGTTACAGTAACACGGTCTAGATGTGCTCATACCAAACAACTGCTGGTGGTACTGCACATAAACTCTGTTCCACAAAATATGTCGAAGACACATGCAAGGGGGCCCTGGAAAAACTGCACACTGCAGTGTCAGATTCACAGACAAACCAATCATTCAGGGAAAATTAATAATTCAGTGACTTGTCCACACTGGACTGAACAGCAGACACATTATCCAAGCAGCCAGCTTCAGGTTGCACAAAAGCCAATCTCCAGAAACCCTATCTGAAAGTGCTTCAGAAGACCTGAGAAAATCCTTTGGTGTGTTGATGGAACAAATAGAGTAATGTATTAAAGGTATTTCTAGCCAATGACAGGGCATTTAAACTTTCTGGAAACATCAAACAAGAAAAAAGTTTATGCAGGGTGTCCACTCTTTTTTATTGACAAACACTTTTCAACACTTTTCAATCCCAAGATAAATTTCTATGATTTCTATGACTACTACCCAAATGTAAACCAATCTAGTTAGCTGACATTATTCTGGGGATGAACAGAAACCTGAAAAAGATTCTGACACGTGCAAAAACAAAAACAAAAATGCACATCCAGTGCAGTGCAGTGAATTGTTTGCTAATGAACTACCATGTCTCATTGTGTGCCTTTCTTACTAATACAAAATACACAAGTGAGCGCGACCATTTGTAAAATGCCAAATTTCAAAAATAATAATTAAAATGGCTAAATACACTCAAATAAGAATTTCATATGTAACCCAGGCTGCATTGCCTGGGTTCAAGGTAGGCTCTAAGGAGCAAAGAGGCTAATTGTTCATAGCCTCAACGGGCCCAATCAGCAACACAGACCTGCAACATCAAGGGACGTTAAGGGACTGTCTTCGTTCATGGGAGTACTGTGTGTGTGTGTGTGTGTGTGTGTGTGTGTGTGTGTGTGTGTGTGTGTGTGTGGTGTACATCTGTGTGAGAGTTAAAGAGGCACAAAGCAACTCAGAATCACTCTAAATTTAAATATGTGACATGTCGCAACAATGTCAAACTTTTACAGGTTATTGTGGGATAATTTGGGGTGTAACTTGCTGTGTAATGTAATTGTTTCTACCTTTTGTCATTAAACTACAGGCTGTTCTTTTTTTTTACCGCTAGCAGTTCATACCATAGACTACAGCCCAAGAAAAAACTTTTTGTAAGCCATCATTGTGCTTACTAAATAAAAGAGCAACTGTCCGACCCACACATTGCTAAAATCAACATATGTAACATGCAAATCATTGCGCAGTTGCCTTCTCTCCCTGCTCCTGTGCACACGTTCCGGCAACGACAACGTTCTGGTCTGGACGTGAATATTTATTGCTCCGACATGTGTGGACGCAAATTTTTCTAATCCGCACAAAAAAAAAATCCAGGAGTGTTGTCATGTGGACAAAGCATTAGTAAATCCTTCCCATCATCCTATCATGTTCTTCCTCCTGCAGTCTTTTGTTAGAAAAACATTTAGAAGTAAAAATACAAGACAAATAAAACTAAATCAAGAAAATAGCTGACCAACACAACACGTCATACATAAGTTAGGCAAGATGATTTATTAATTTTTAATCATTTGCTGTAAAATATCCTAAATAATTGTGCAAGATTTGCAAACAGAACAGCATGCCATTAGATCCGTTTTATGGACCAACCAAAATAAACCTAGGCCTACATTCTAATTTTCATTTCTTTGCTTGGGCTTGAAGTGTCACTATAAAATCATGACAGAGAAAGATCATCTTAGTGCCGAGGATATCGGAATTACCAATGTCTAGCTTCCTGCAAGACATGCAAAAGGGTGTTGACATTAGATCAGTCTGGGACATTAAGTATTAAGAATTGAAACGTCATGTATTCAAATTAATTGTGTGACCAACTTTATTAATACCCTGTTTATATTCTTTGGTTGGTCAAGGGGTACATCATTGGGTACAACAGAAAATCTACCCTGTGTAAATTTTTGCATGCAGTATAGCAGACGGAAGCAGGACAAAAATGTAACAGAAGCAGGCGGGAGCAGGGCTACACATTACATTTTTTTCCAGGAGCAGGATAAAAAAATCTGTCCCACTTTGTTGGTGATATTGTCACAATATTGAAATTTCAAACTTAATACATGTAACCCATTTACCAATTTCATAAAGTGGTTTTCAATATGTTTACTCTCTATTATGATAAGTGTTCTCTATTAGATTGTGTTAGGCCTATATGTTTATGTCCCATGCCATCTGCTGTAAGGTTTCGCAAACAGTGAGGTCACCACTAAAACTCTAGCTTCCATTCTAAAAACCTCTCAGCCTTCTGCTGCTCTCAGAGTGCAACTCAACTCAATAGTCAGTCCAGTCAGGGATATTGTCTTCGCATCTATTTGTCTCTTTTCCTTCCACCTCATATAGTACTGAAGAACTGTCTTACTAACATCTCTTAATCTGGAGTGCACGTCCAACTGATAGTTGCATATTCTAAATTTGGTAAGGATGTCACCATAGGGCTTATCTGATTCTATTTTGTGCTTTTGTGTTGGTAAGCCTGTGTTTGTAAGAGATGCTGAAGAGCCTCCCCTAGCATTACCATCTCTGTGGCCCATATTCTACACTCAAAGTCTGCTGTCAGCATGGTACAAAATCAACCATCACCATTCTGACAACAGTGGGTTGATTTTCCATTTCACAACAAGTGTAAATATCACAAGATTTCCCACCACACTCAGTATTTAGGCTACTGCTTGTGGCTTGGTGATAAGGTTATTAAGTTATGGACAGTCTGCCATTCAGTGTCATAAGATGCCATGCTGGGCCCCATAGGAAATTTTTCTATGCCCTTAGAAGGTTGGTCCTACAGAAGCTTGCTGCACATTAACCAGCCAATATTGACATCAACATGCAGTATGCACCAGTACGGTTTTTGTCCATTTTGCCATGTGCAAAGACAAAAACGACAAGAAAGAATTCTTTGTATAACTGGCCTATTGCTGTTTCAGAGGGAACCGTCACAGCAAGTTATTCACATAGTGGCAGTAATCACCAGTAGATTTTACCACAATACTGACACACATTTCATGATTAAATGTCATGTTTTGTTAAAAAAAAAACCTTAATTTCACTACATAGAGCTGCAACGTCCATAACATACTTTATAAACATGATCACAGATGTTACCCTATCATTACAAATCCATTATCTAAATGCATCCATGTCCCAAACAAGACATTATATTTTCATATGGCGTAAAATCGACTATAAAGTAAGCAACAAAGTGTGGGGAGTGAGAGAAACATACGGTCAGTGTGTGGAAGGAACCTGTGCCAGTAAATTATAAAATTAGGATTAGGATAGGAATTTAGCAATGTTGACAGCATTCAAAGTATGGCATGCATCATCTCATTCATCCACAGTCTGCGATCTGTAAACCAGCATAAATCACGTGAAACTACTTCTAGGCCTAGCCTACGTTTAATATGAATGCCTTTACTTCCGGCACCAATATGACGTGGCCACTTGCAGGCTCCTTACTACGTTTTATTTCGGTACCCAGGAATTTCCATCCCTGCCATTTCATTTCATAAATTAAACTAACCCAGTTCCAACATCAATAAAATATGTGTTACTGTCAAAGCAGTCACTTTTCACCTCAAACGAGAGGCAGGAAGGTGAATTTGGGACGGAATGCATTTTCCCGAGTAGCATTTGTGACCTCAGCTAACAGTCATTCCTTATCTGAATGATTAACGTAAGGTTTCTTACCAAGTAAACAATATGCCAGTAATACAAACGTGTACATTACTTCATCGGTCAATGAGCTGACAAGTGTACATAATGTTTAAAGAACGGCTTTTGGGAGGGTTTGCAGACGGTCATGAGGTAACCTTGCTTTGTCACGAACTGTCACGAGTAATGTTACACAGCTTAATCAGACACCTGCACGAGAGAACACTAAATAGATAAATAAGCGCCACAGGGACGGAAAACAAGCACTGTTTTTAACAATTAATACGACTTACCTCGTCATCCTTATGGTTTCTAATGCCACGCACCAGATCCTGAAGGTTTTTATCAAACATCCGATCGATGCTCCCCTTAACAATCTTCAAAGCCATCCCTGCGAATTTTCAACATTAACGTTGGCCTACAGCTAAGATGTTTCTTTATACCCTCTGTGCAAAGGGACAACTTTACTGTGCCCCCTAAACGACCCACTGGACCACGTTTAGTGTAACGATTTTGCGTCCCAGATGGGTCGCCTTAGCTCAGTATTGACAACACAAGCCCAAGAAATCACCGAACGAATGAACACTCCTTCGAGCTATTCGAAGGCCAGCGGTCAGATTCGTGTAGGAAATGGCTGACAAAATGAAAAGCCCATCACTGCAGTAAGACTGGGAGGGCGGAGATACATTATGGGTGGGGCCACACGTGCAGCCCTGCCCACGATCATGTCGGACCGCCAATGAATGCAGAGAAAACACAGAGAACCTCCAGGGGAAGTGGTTGCACATGACAAAAACACATTTCTGCTCACACAGGCTAGGCTAGGTATCTGGAAACCATGGGCACATTTGGCAAGTCATAATCTATTAACATTTATTTATCTTATATATATATAATTTAATTATTTTTTTAACAATTTTATATATATATATATATATATATATATATATATATATATATATATATATATATATATATATATATACATACATCATTTCTCCTTGTCATGACATCACAATTATTTCTAGGGCCTATATCTACTGCTTTTTTCGTCTTAGGACAAGTATCTCAAAATATCCTAAACTAAATTTAAGAAATCTATGACACTTTTAAAAATGTAACTTTAAACTAGACTGCATTCCCGCAGAAAATGCAAAAAGTGTGCTTGCATTTTAGCATTGTTAGCATTGTTAACAATGTTAGCATAACTGCTAAATAGCTTCGACCAATATAGCTACATAACACTGTAAGCACAGTTAATTACTTCACATTTTTAGCATATAGTTACCATAATTGGCATTTTTAGCATTTTTAGCATAACTGCTAACAAATACTAGCTGAGTTAACTAAGTAACACTGTTAACCCAGTTAATTACTTTGCATTTTAGCATAGTTAGCATTGTTAGCATAACAGCTAAATAGCTTCAGCTAATACAGCTACACACGGGGTGCGATTTGTCAAAAAAACAGAGGGGGGGATGTTTTTTTTTTTAATTATGAAACCTCACAAAATGAAGGTAACAAGGCTAACAGCTCAGTAACATCCGTTGATATCCAATGAATAACACTAAGGGCTCTATTTTCACGATCATATGCGCATTGTCTAAAGTCTATCGAGCAAGTTGCTTTGGGGGCGTTCCCGACACAATTTGGTATTTTGATGGCGGGAAAAGTGAACATTCCGCCAGGCGCATTGTTCAAAAGGGTTGGTCTTAAATTACTTCATTAGTCATGGGTGTGTTTTGGGCGTAACATACAATTAACCAATAAGAATTTATACTCTCATTCCCTTTAAGAGCCAGCGGGCGCATTGTCCATGGCTTGTTGCTATTGCGATGGCGGATTTACCTGGACGGGAGGAGCTTTTCGGTGGAGACCGATCTGCTCGTGCGTGAAGTAAAAGCGCGTGAGCAGTTAATATTCAGGGATGGAAAGAATCCCCCCAAACCTCCGTCGGTCAAGAAGTGAACTTTTGAACAGTGCCAAGATGGGGAAACAAAAGCTTTAAACTCAAAGGAAACATAAAAAAAAAAACGGAATGTGGAGGTCCATCAAGTTTTCTTTTTGAGATTTGTCCATTTCATTTCTTACAACTTGCCACGCTGTTTATTTAAAACGACAAAAGAAATCGTAAATAAACTGCAGAACATTGAAATCGCTGTTTATTTAAAACGACAAAAGAAATCTTTAAAAAACTGCAGAACATTGCTATAAACTGCAAAACATTGCTATACTCTCATTATTTGTGCCTGTTTGCTTACTAAAACATAAAAATACATGGCTATACAGGCTATACATGTTGCAACTTTTCTGCCAGTTCAGCTCGCCTCTCTGACGCAGCAGCAGGTGCATCGGGGTTCAAAGCGTTGTGCGCCCCTAAAATAGCTTTTCAGCAATGTGCAACTGACAACTGACAAAAAAACATGGTTGATGCTGGTCCATAGGAAAAAGGTTTTTGCGTCCTCATAATAGCATCTGGTGCGCTTTGCACCACACCACACCTCTTCTTCACTGACACGCCCGTCACGGTGCAATGTCAACAACGTGATTTTTTTGCCTGAAAAAATGAACGATGCGCTGGCACAGAATAGCAATGACAGCATGCGCATGTTGCGAATGCACAATGCGCCGTGGCAAAATAGGGCCCTAAATGAAAATGAACACTAAACCAGAGTAAATCTTCTTCCTATCTCTGACTAAATACATGAACACTACCACAACAAAGTTCGCATTGATTGTCGCGTTGCTGTACCGGTAATTGTCGCGTTGATTCTAATGTTAATGATTAAATGGACAGTGACACGAAAATCACTAGAATGCATTAATATTAAATGAACAGTTTTCTCTGATGACACAGTTCATGTGGCCTTTTCTGCTTTCCCGTCGGTGCGCTATCCGCTGCGTTTCGCCCTTCTTTAATCCACATTTCTGCGAATTTCTCAGCAGGGAAGGAACGCACGTCGGCCCATTGCGCTAAATCCACTGACCCATCTAAGATTGACGCTGTGGCCAAGTGGCAACGTCCACGCCATGTCTCTGAGCTTCGCTCATTCTTGGGGTTTGCCAGTTACTACAGGCGCTTTGTGGCGGGGTTTGCGAAACTGGCCAGCCCTCTGCACAAACTGGTGGCGGACCCGTCCAACACTCAGGGAAAGAGAAAGTTCAGCCAAGACATTGCAGCGGCGTGGACATCTCAATGTGAGGATAGCTTTGAGGGCTTGAAGGCCAAACTAGTGTCCTCTCCAGTTCGTGCCTATGCTGACTTTTCCAGGCCATTCATTCTGGAAGTGGATGCCAGCTATTGTGGGTTGGGGGCAGTCCTGTCGCAGGAGTTTGATGCCGTGGTCAAACCAGTAGCCTACCCTAGCCGGGGACTTAGGCCCACCGAGCGCAATATGAAGAACTACAGCTCAATGAAGCTGGAGTTCCTTGCGCTCAAGTGGGCCATGACCGAAAAATTCAGAGAGTACTTACTTGGCCACAAATGTGTTGTTTTTACCGACAACAACCCGCTCAGCTACCTTCTCTTTGCAAAGCTTGGAGCCATGGAGCACCGATGGGCCGCCCAGTTGGCGTCTTTTGATTTTGAGATCAAGTACCGCTCGGGTCGGTCAAAAAAAATGCAGACGCACTGTCAAGGCAGTACTTATCAAGTTCCAGCTTGGCAGAGTATGCCCTCCCAGGCACCCTCGTGCCCCCTTCATTGCAGCAGTGCGGAGAGTCCAGTGCTGTAACTCTTGCTACCCAGTCAGTGATTGCTGTCTTCCCAGGCCATTCTCTGGTGGGGCTTCGCTCCCTACAAGAAGCTGACCCCCTCCTGCGAGATATCTTGCCGTTCTGGCGGAGACGAGCCCGACCTACAGCAGAGGAGCGTCAACGGCTCCCAAGATTGGCCGTTGTCGTCCAAAAATTAGTTATCAACAAAGTAGAGACAAAGCCAAGCCGAGTAGTGGTAAATGACAAAAACCTCCGAGGTTTATTGTGACGGATCCGGGAGCTTAATACAGCGTGCACCTAAGGCTGTGACCATACAAACTCAACTCATATGGGGCACACCGCCCTCCTTATATACAGGTGTGATGCCTTTGTTTCGTGTGGCGGGAGATTTGGGAGATCTGGTTGGGGGTGGGGATACGTGTTGCAATGGAAGCACGCCCCAACATACATGCATCTTTGATTTTTCTACTACATTACCCCCCTTTGAAGGTTTTCAAACTTTCACATAAAAAAAAATGTTACATGTTACGTTACAATGGAGGGAAATGAAACCCAGGTTAAAATAAATAAAAAACAGCCTTAACATGTATAAAAAACATTCTGAACTTCAGCTTAAAAGGAAATTGACAGTAGAGAGTCTGTACAGATAAAAAGATGGTTCCATGAGCAAATGAAATACCGTAAACAACATGATATTATGACTATAGATCTAACTGACTGGACTATTACAATTACCATTAATGCATCCAAGAAGAACTGAACAAATACATTTATAGTTTCCATGAATGAGACGTGCCAGTCTCTCTTTTCTTTATCAGTCACACTCGCAGGGAAAGGCGAAACCCATGTTACCCAAAGTAAAACCACTATCATTGCCAATTATGTGGAAACCGATGAGAGGTTTGGGAAAATTCCTTTCCGGTGTCATGTGAAAATGACCACCCAGGTTTGGACAGCCGAGAGCGGACAAAAATGTGCATTAAAGAAGGTCTATACAATTGTGTCATCTTGTGTCATCTTTCTACATGTTGAAACTCTAATACTCTGATATTGTGGCTGTGACAGAATACTGTAGAATGTTGGAAAGAAGTAACAACAACAATAGACCATGCTAACAGACTTATAGAAAGCAAAACAAAAACAAACAGACCATGCTAAACAGACATATGAAAAACAACAACAGACCATGCTAAACAGACATGTGAAAAGTATGGTGAACACCATCATCTTGGTAGCTGTAGAATTCCTGTAATAGAAAGAAGTATGGGGATGACGCATATGATGTTTGACTCCTCTTCATGTGGTGTGTGGTGTGCAGTGTGTCTGTGTGTGGACACACGCAAACAAGAGTAATCCTCTTCATCTTCTTAAATCTTGAAACGCCTATGCTGAAAGCCAGGGTAGACTGCCTGTGCCTTCTGGATCCGTACTGCTCATGGGGTTTATTCTGCCCACAGTAGGTCCACTATGCTAAAAGTGTGTGTGTGTGTGTGTGTGTGTGTGTGTAGTTTCTGTGTTGGTTCGTTGCTCCAATTTCACCAGCAACTTTCTCAGGTCTTCCTCCAGTAAAATGTGACTTGGCACAGGGGTCTTTGTAATGTCCCCCTTTTGACACCTTGTGGATGTAGCAGAATCAGTAAAATCCTTGTTCTTCAATGGTGAAAGGCAAGGCGTCGGTTTCCTGCAAATCTCAAACAAATCTTAAGTGTGGTTATGAAAATGGTTTAAACTTGTGATCAATGACTCCGTCGGTTTTCTTCATCTCCTATAGAGATTCCAGTTAGCTTTCCAGTGTCCATCTAAGGACTTGATAACTTGTAGTTAACCTATAACTTGTAGTATCGATAGTGCAGGCATGAGTACAGTCAGAATCACAACCCCTCCTCACCCCCATCCTCCATTGAAACTGATTTGATTCATAAGTCTGATTAGACTATACATGTCTGTCTGGGCTATTTGAGTCAGTTGTTTTCTTAGAATCTGACCTAAAACAGAGACACAAAGTCACAAGGACACAAAGACACTCTAATCCAACAGTACTTGTGTATTCAATATCGACACCCAAAGAGATTGTAGCTCCGAGTAGCTCAGACTGACCGGCTTTTTTTAGGTGACGATGGGTGTCGACTTAACATGTCTGCAAAAAGGTGGTGATCCTAAAACCATCAGGAGGTGATCCTAGACTCATCAGCCATCAAGCTACCCCCATTTTCCATTGAAAGTTAATAGCCTATAGTCTACAAACCGTACTCCTCCCCCTTTCTGATCTGCAATAGCTTGTTAACAGCTTAGCAGATCAGAGTCCTTTGCAGCAAACACTACACAAGTTTTACCTTGTTTCAATCTTACAACTATCCTTAATGTCTAACCTTGACGGGAAAAAAACATTTAGTGTCCACAATTAAATTACGCCATAAGTTTAAATAACTCAGACGGGGAAGCACCTTTTGATCTCCACTATTAGCTTACGTCATTAATTAAACATTTCACTCTAAATCAGCAAAGGACAGATGACATAATACCAGAAGTGTACCAAAGCTTAACACGTGATGTGATTCTACAACCTTGCCCCTTCTCCTCTACTCAAAATCTTAGCTTACTAAGTCCGAACATTTATCACTTTTAACCAACCCAAACAGTCCCGCCACATTTCTTTAAAGTGGCTTCACACACATATCAGTTTAGAGAACCGGACCTGTTGGGCCTACAGTGATCTGTGAGTTCTCCACTCACCAATACTTAACAATGGACCAAGAACAGCTTAGATCTGATGGGCGTCGTGGTGTGTGTAGCAGTCAACACCTCTCAATGGCGTCTTCCTTCAGTGTTTTGCGTTTGTTTGGCCGTGGCACACAATTATTTTCTGAAAAACTTAAAACTGTTTAGATAACACAGGCAGAATTAAAATAATGCACAACTAGAGGATGGTGTGGAGGTTGAGGCCAAACTGCACTTTAGCCATTAAAGTTTAAGTGTCCTGGGCTGGCATTGTAAGCATAATATGTACTACAGATTGACATGAACTCTTCTTATATCAATGTGACCTTATGGACATAGAGATGACAATGCTAAAGACAGGACAACCAATAAGTCTCATCAGTGGATTAAAAACAAATAAACAATGGAATAACTGCAAACAAAATAAATAAATGAATCTCTGCATTGAGTATATGAGGCAAAATGAACAGTATAACTTAAAAGCATTAAAATGTATGTGTTTCTATGTTCTATGCTGAGACGTTTCAGACATCAAATTCATCACACCTTCTCTAGGTGACCAAATGGCAATCGATTAGCATAAAAAACAGGTTTTAGCAGGACTCTTTCCTGAGTGGTTTTCAAAGTCTGCTGAATTTCACTCTGAGGGGGATGAAACCAAAGAGGAAAGAACACAAAGAGGTTATGGAAAGGCAAACATTTTGCACAGATATACTCAAGAATGATTCATCAGAAAACAGATTTAGCAATGACACAATTTGAAATCTGTAATCAAAATCAAATTCTTGTTAAAGTCAGGTTCTGCATAAAATCATATTCTCGCCTGATAGGCGTAGCTTCATAAACCTAAACAAAGAAATGGAAAAAGCGTGAAAGTTAAATGTCATGTTACAAATCCATACAGTCTTTCAAATCTAAACTGGGAATCCTGTGAACAAATGAAAGTGGTAAATGTGGTCTTTGTGAAAGTGGAAGTTTTCTCCTCTAGGTTTTTCACACCAAGAGACAACATGTAACACCCCTTTAACCCTATGATAAGTATGCTACAAGTATGTTGTAAGTACAAACTTATAAAGGGTGCCCTGCGTTGTTCCTTTATATCCCGTCTGTTGTCTAATGCTTCTAACTGAACTGTGATACCCAGCACACATATATAACTTTATCCCAGTAAGGGTAAATCCCTACTTTCCCCAACATATAAAGTAAGTCTTCAACAGCACAAATATTTACAACAATACACGTCCAAATTCAATACCCGTAACATATTTACAGTCCACAGTTCACCTTTTAAACAGTTCACCGTTCAGCGCAAACTTGATTCAATGAATGTCTATGAGTTGCAGGCCTGTTCGGAGCTTGGGATCGGTGAGGCCACAAACTTAACAGCCGCTTCACTCTCATGAGCCAAACAAAGAAAAAAAAAAAAACACCTTTACCTCGTTATTGCACAATCGCACGGTGTCCAGAAGCCCTCAACAGCGATGTAGCCTAGCTCCCCACAGCGTCACGGGACTCGTTGATCTCTGCAGAATCTCCTAGGTTCAACTTGTTCAGTCGAACTACACTCTGCGTCGTGTCTCCATAGTCCCAACACTGTAAAAAGCTGCACTTCTACCGCCTAGCACTGTCTCAGAGGTTAGTTTTCCGAAAACAGCGTTCTTTCTCCTAAAAAAAAAATTGCGCGCAGACTCACTCTTTCAATTACCGACCAATCAGGATAAATCAGAGTTACACATCCAATCAAAATTCACCATCAACTCTGTTTCCAGGCAAAATAGCCATCTGTGGGTTTTCACAGGCACATAAAAAAAACATCTTGCAACAGCACATACACACAGCCGTCACATACAACAAAATGCAAATAAAACATGAAATAAACAAAGTAAAATGTTTTAACCCTGTTACAAACACACAAAAAAAACATTTACCTTGGCTGGCCTGGCCAGCTCTCACACACTCATTCACTCGCTCCGGAAACAAAGGGGAAAACATGCTCGTGGTTAGTCGTTAGATTTCGGTTAATTGTTATGCTCTCAACAGAGCAGAAGACATGCAGTTTGAGGGAATAACACACAGACATAGATACGCACAAACATACACATACGCAACCACACACACGCGCGCACACACACACAACCTAGGCTCGCACACACAAACTTTTAATGGTTCGCTCGCTTAACGCACCGAAGACGCACTAGTTCGTTCGCTCACTTACATTCAATGCCCGTCGGCAGACTAGTGGGAGTTATCAAGGACACCCATATGATGATGATAATCAGTACTAACGATTATAAACACTGCATGTACCAGATCTGTTCGTTCTATGACAAATACACACACAAAGTTACCAGAACATTCTCGTTTCCAGCACGAGCTTCTTGCCCCGCAAGGTACAGACTCCGCGAGCCTTCCCGTTCCCTGAACGAGCTTCTTGCCCCACGGCAAGGATACTAGTAGCTATCCCGTTGAATAGACTGAGAGCTCGCTGCTTCCTCGAGCAGACTTTTGGTACCGCTACTTCCCAAGTAGACTTTTTATCCCCACTCTAGTATAACCAAATGTAGTGGGCGAGGGGGGAATAGAACAACTCGACTACGCCACCTTGAGGGGTTATGCCCCCAAGGACTAAGAATTAAATCAAAATTGGTGTGAATTAAAGGCACCCAGGTTCGTTGCACATAACAAGCGGAGACAGAATTCCATACAATAAGAACAGCTTTATTTATTAAAGGTCAAATGCACACGTTGCAATGGCATCAGAGGCAGTGGTATAAAAAATTGTATTTAAAAGTGTGTGTTCGGGGACAATTATAAATCTCCCAGTTAAGGCAAACAGAATTTCTCAACAAACAAAAATCACAGGAGGAAGGGGACTTACCATAGGGAGGCAGACTATCTGGCATAGGCAGCCCAGAAGGCCACACGTGGACTAAGATAGCACCGCAACCACACAGGTGAACACTATACTTTGACACAACACACAGTGACACACACCAAAAAGGGCACCCGCCACCAGGTGACAAGCCTCCCCACAGATGATCCCCCAGCTCCTGAAACAGAAAGAACACGGACACAGACACAGACCATACACACAGCCACCAGTTGGACCAGCATACAAAGCTAGGCCCCTTAGAGCTAGGCGTCTCACACTGCCTGAGTGAGCAAGTAAAGAAAATAGAACCAAATATAAACCAAATGAAATAAAAGAGCACAGCACATAAACCCCAAAAATAACACAAACAGTAAAGCAACACAAAACCAACAATTCCAAGCAGGCAGGCTCACAAGGCCAGGCAATAGCCCGAGCTAGCCACTGGGGGCAACAGGTAAGACACAAGACACTACAATAAGCAGGCACACAGCAATTAGGCTGCAGCAAGGACAAACAAAATAACAAACAAACAAATAAACAAACAAAAGAAAGCGTACACAAACACCCGCACACACACAAGCACACCCGAGAGCACCGATGTCGAGTCACTGTCCCCGACGACGAATGCCGGCCACAAACAGTGATTGGACAAAGGCGCGGTAGTTGTAGCGAAGCGAGCAAAGAAGCAGAGAGACAAAACAGCAACGTGTTGGCTGATACAAAGGCAATCACCCCGTAACCTACGAGCATACAAAAACACTCACTCAGTAACAGTACATGATTAAAACATGCAGATGGAATACTGAACGGCTACATACCACGAGAGATGACGAGAGGCACACGCACAGGGGTACCGATACAGTGGTCAGCAGGCACACAACCTGTTGAGGTGGATAATGTTATATTAAACATTCTAGGGTGACGATACAAAGCTGGCTGGTAAACCAGCGGTTACCTACCGTCAGATAGGGCCTAGTTTTAACACGCTCCCTCGAGCTGCAGAGTCCGTACACACACGAAGCCAGCATATACCGGATAATCCTGGGGCACCACTGCACACAGTAGATCCCTGCCACAAAGTTAGCATTACTACCGGCACCATGTAAACACAGCATGTCCCCATCGACGTTGTTACATACTTACCTTCCACACAGGCAGTTGCAGTCAAGTTGCTACCCACAAGAGCACAAAGACAGAGGACAAACGAAGCGGATTGCATCCAACTAGCTTAGCTCAAAATCAATAGCGCTTACCCAGCCATTGTAAGCGCCAGACCTTTTGAGCAAGTCAATCCTCCCCACTGATTGGTTCTCGCGTTTGATGACGTGTCGTCAGCAACGCGTCTTAAAAGGCACAGCCACCCAATTCCACTCCTGCAGTATATAGCTGCACCACACTCAACCCATTACACAAATAAATAATTTATCAGCGCCCAATATTTTTTGTAGTGGAGCGGTGTCCCCGACACCTTATTAATCCTCTGCCCGTCTAAGGGCAGGCAAACAATAGGCCTTTTTCCTGAATTATAGACACAGCTTTAAATGTGTAAATTCAGTGTCCTTACCATACTCGGCTGGATTCTCCCCAACACAGCTCGGGTCTTTGCTATCTGATCCGCAGAGGCACTCGAACGACGTCGGGAAGCAGGGTGCCACGGAGCTGTTTTTTATAGCTCCTTCGGCCTTCTCCCAAGCTTTTAAGGCAAAACTCGACCCATCCGCAGTGTGGGAAGCCTTCTCTCCGTCGTCCGGTCCCAACTGCGTCTCAGAGATGAAAGACCCTGCTCGCAGCGCCAAAATGTCGTCCAAAAATTAGTTATCAACAAAGTAGAGACAAAGCCAAGCCGAGTAGTGGTAAATGACAAAAACCTCCGAGGTTTATTGTGACAGATCCGGGAGCTTAATACAGCGTGCACCTAAGGCTGTGACCATACAAACTCAACTCATATGGGGCACACCGCCCTCCTTATATACAGGTGTGATGCCTTTGTTTCGTGTGGCGGGAGATTTGGGAGATCTGGTTGGGGGTGGGGATACGCGTTGCAATGGAAGCACGCCCCAACATACATGCATCTTTGATTTTTCTACTACACCGTGATGTTGTTGCGACAGTGGGATCGGTTGGTGGAGAGAGAGGGTGTATTGTACCGAAGAATCCTTCCTGACGCCCTGACGGGAAAGAAGAATGTCTTCAACTCATCTTGCCCACGTCCCTTAAACAAGAGACTTTGAAACTGCTGCATCAGGACCATGGCCACCAAGGGGTGGAAAGAACATCGGAGTTGGTACGGGGTCGCTGCTACTGGCCAGGAATGGCGATGGACATCAGCCAGTGGTGCCAACAATGTGAGCGGTGGCAGGTGGCAAAGGACTCCCGGCCTGTGTCTCACAGTTTTATGGGTCACTTGTTGGCCTCGCGCCCCAATGAAGTCATTGCCATTGACTTCACCCTTCTGGAACCGTCACAGAATGGAGTGGAGAATGTTCTGGTGATTACAGACGTGTTTAGTAAGTACACGCAGGCGGTCCCAACTAGAGACCAGCGGGCGATCACCGTGGCACAGGTCCTTCTGCATAAATGGTTCTACCGCTTTGGCGTGCGGGGTCGCATTCATTCGGACCAAGGCAGGAGCTCCTTGATCGAACAGCTCTGCTGCTTGTATGGGGTGAAGAAATCGCGTACCACCCCGTACCATCCCGCAGGTAATGGGCAGTGCGAGCGTTTTAATAGGACACTGCATAACCTACTGAGGACGCTACCTGTGTCCCAGAAGCGCAACTGGACCGCTTGTCTGCCACAGGTGGTCTTTTCTTACAACACCACCCCCCATCAAAGTACGGGGGAGTCCCCGTTCTTCTTGATGTTCGGACAGGAGCCTAGGCTCCCTGTGGATTTTCTCCTGGGCCGTGTCCAGGATCCGATGGCGGGCACGGTACAAGACTGGATGGCAGAACACCAGGCCCAGCTCAAACTGGCCTTTGAAGGGGAGCGGGAGCGGTTGGCTATTTCTGCCCAGCGGCGCAAGGACCATCACGATCAGAGAGTTAGGGAGGCACCCTTGCAAGTAGGCCAGTTGGTGTACCTTCGAGACCATTCTGCAAGAGGTCGCCATGAAATCCAGGACCTTTGGAGCCCTGTCATCCACCAAGTGTTGGAGATTCCAGACCACCATGGGGTAGTGTACACCGTTGCCCCAGTGGATAAGTTAACACGAACCAGGAGAGTCCATCAGGATATGATGAAAGCAAAGGTCACTCCACCCCTGCCAGCAGGGGAAGCAGTGGCACCAGTAGCTGCAGCACCCTCAGGCCCTAGACCTTTCACTGATGCACCTGACGAAGAGACGGACTGGTTGCTCCAGCCCTTCCACCGGTACAACAACCTGGTAGGCTGGATGCTCCAGTAGCATCTAGTGATGCCCCTTCGGGTACTACAGCTCCTGTCGGTGACTGTCCAGCCCAGGACCGTAGTCCCGAGACACCATCTGGTTCCCCTGCTAGGGACGACCCTGGGCCTGTGCAACCGGTACTACGTCGAACAGGCCAGGTCACGGCAGGTAGGCATCCCAACATTCACCACCTCCCGCGGCCTGCTGGCCGTCAAACTGAAGAATCCCCACAAGCAGCCCAGCTCTAAAAGCTAGTGCGGATTGGGCTTGTGGATTTACTTAATTTGTCGTCGGGGCGCCGATAAAGAAAAGGGGGGTAAAATGTAGCAGATTCAGAGGGCCTTGGCATTTCGATGGTCACCCACGGTGATTGGATGGTGGCTCTGGCATAGGGTATTTATGTAGGCACCGGCACCTGTCAGGTGACCACTCTTGCTTCTCAACTTCCGGGTGGCCCGGCTTTGTGCTGGTAGCACGTAGCACGAGTTTGCTGCTGTAGCTGCATTCAGGCGAGCATACTCTCCGACTGGGTAAGTTAACACGTCTTTCATCCATTTGTAATATTTCGGTGTTTTAGTGTTACATCCGCGTTTTCCCCTTCGGTAGGTTCCAGGTGCTGTGAACTGCAACATTGTATGGTTTGTGCGGCTGCGCTCAGCTGGATACCTCCGAACGGTGAGTTTGTCGTCTCTATGCTTCTAGTTAGACTCCCGTTGAACCTGAAGTTTAATTATTCCCCTTCGTTTGATGCAGATACATCGTACTGACGGTGGTTGTTTCTCCTTTACTCCTGGCCGCTACGAGTGATCAGTATTGCTCGGTATGTACTGAATGTATAATTTTTGTAGACTTTGTTTTTTATTTAGTAATCTAAACAGTACATGTCCAAATTGCAGACCGTGTAGATGTGCAGGGCACAGCGTGTCTACGACTCCAGGCTGCTGTTTTGTTCACCTCCGACTCAACTAAACGTGAGCTTTGTCCTGGTGTGTACCAACGACCGTGTGGCATGAACGAATGCGCTTGGACATTGTTGTTATGCTGGCATGACTGGTTCTCTTGTGCGGTGTGTCGTCTTTGAGCTGTGGGCTGGTTGCTTGTTGCCTCGTGTCCTTATCAGGCTTGCATCAGCATTTAATGCAGGCTTTGCACCTAAAAGTTTAAGTTATTTGTGTGTTTTTGCTGTGGTCTTCCTTTTCTTTGTGTGTGCGACTTTTCTGTTGTTTTTCTGGTGACTTAACATTTCTTTTGCATGCGGCTTGTGCGTCGCCTGAGGTACAACTGCATGGCCGTATTTTCTGTTGCTTTGTGTTATCTTTTATTTATTGGCATGGCTGTGTTTTCTTTTGCTCATCATTTGTGTGTTTCTTTTTCAAATTAATTGCATGGCATTGCATGGCTTGAGTTTGCTTATGTTTCTTGTTTTGTATTTTCTTAATTTTTCTTTTGGGAATTGCTTGGCTGCATTGTCTGCTGCATGTGGCCATTTCAGGGGCACGGGTATGGGAATGAATTTTGTTTAAAAATTATCCTTTTAGTGTCCAGCACATTGCACACCTGTCCCTGGCGGATCCATCAACCCCAGATCCTTCTCATAAGATAAGTGGCAGTTATCTATTAGAGTGGTACATGGGTATCTCAATTACTTCCACTAGTTGTTTGAATTTTACTAATTGCAGTGCTTTGTGTTTTTCTCCCTCTCCTTTAGTCTAGTGTGCTGGGCCATTGCGAGGGGCAGGACGAGTCCCTGGTGGTGGAGTTGCTGTTGGTTGGTTCACAGTTCGGGTGCCCCATTTCAGTTTCCAATCTTTGCTGATCACGTGGGTGTTTATGTGAAGCGCTTCTATCTTTCCCCTCTACTGCCCCTGCCAGTCGTGGTAAGCCCTGCACGGGGTTATACCCCTAGAGTCCCCTCCTTCCTGCACTGCAATTAAGTGTAAATTAACAGGTGTGCAGTGTTGCTGTTGTAGGACATTGTCAGTGTGTCTGTGGGGGTGTGTGAGTGAGTGTGCGTGCAGTTGGGGAGGGTGGGGGTAAAGATCGGGCCCCCAAGCGCATCTGTTTGTGTACCCCTTGCACAAGAAATTAAATAAATATTTCTTGGTGGAACCCATGTCTCTGTCCTGACTAATGTATGAACTTGTGTTGCCTTATTGGTAATTTTAAAGGGTTTACTAATCTCTTCCTGTGGGCAAACCCCCCATAGGTGGCGTAGTCTGGCTAGTTATCAGTTTACAAATTTCCCCCATTCGGTCACAGCTGCAATACACTGCTATGGCAGAACATTATGCAGGCCATGGCATGGGGATTATGACATCACTCGAGAGTTCTATTCCTGAACATTCCACGTTTAAAAAATGGCAGTTGGTCCAGGTGCAACTGCCACAGTATTGTCTGCCTCTCTTTCACCATTTTTAAATTGTCCTGTACTCAGTTTAAGTACAGTTTAAGTAGTTGCCGCATCAAAATTTCACAGCTCACAGTCAGATCCCAGACCTCTCTTACAAAGTTTAAATCAAGTTTATAGGTTAAACGGTTGAGTTTTGATCATTTAAAACTGCAGACATGCACCCTGACCTGTTTACAGTAAGATGATGAAATGTATAGCAAAATCCCATAGACTGTCTGACACCATTTTTAAACTGTCCTGTCTCAAACAGTTTAAGTAGTTGCCACATGAAATTTACACAGGTCACAGTCAGATCCCAGACCTCTCTTACAAAGTTTAAATCAAGTTTATAGGTTAAGCGGTTGAGTTTTAATCATTAAAAAACTGAGTGGAGGTTAGAGTGAGGGCAGAGCTCACTCTAGCTGCTAGAGTGGAGCAGTGTACTGTGACATCATCAGCCTGAACATTCCGGCATTCATTTCAATGGCGACAAAAAGTTGCAGAAAAACGACAATAGCGGACAAACGACAAAAGGTACGGTATACCGAAATAGGCGGTCATGTCCAAACCGGGCCGGTCGTTTTAGAGTTGGAATGGTGTCTCTATCTTGAAAGCCTTTTTTGTTGAAAAATCAGGAGAATAATAGCATAGCAAACATACTTAATAATAATAAAGCACACTTAATAAAGCATGACATATAGTCACAGAAATCCATAGTTTAATTTGGATATTCTTAATGCTTTTCCTCCTATTCAAAATTGCCTTTTCAGATTGAAGCCTGTCACTCCAGTACCCTATAAATTATGTCATTTTTGTCATTCATTTCTATGAGGCTTTCAAATTCAACTGGACTGCATTCCCGCAGAAAATGCTAAAAGTGTGCTTGCGTGTGCCAAGCAGTGGCGGCTGGTAGTCTTTCAAACAGGGGAGGCGGGTCAGTAGGATCAATTGTGACCCACACCCTTGCCTTTGAGTCGACCCACTCATGGCTGGGTCCCTGGCCAGAATGCCCCCACAGACTGTAGCCTACAATGACTCTTATTGGTTGTTTTGCAGAAGAACGAACACCACCATTTACAAGAAAATTCTGCCTTCTTTTCTTTTTCCAGAAATTTGTGTTAACCTGTCATACCAGCTGGGAGTCTTCTCTAGAGACTCTCGATGGCAAGCAGAGCAAAGTTGGCTTTGGCCCATTGCATTACGGTTGTATTACACTTAGCCAATTGAATTAACCTTGTCGTAGGCTATTAGGAGAGCTGAAAAAACTACTATTTTCCCCTACCTTTTTCACTAAATCAATGTTAGGCATTGGTCTGCCCTGTTCTTCAATTTAGATTTTTTCCTGGTAAAGAAGACTAACAAAGGGCTTTGCCAAAATCAAATCAACAATGGTAGCCACTAGAATGCACAGCTTTCTTGCTAGCTGGCTAGTTTCCCCTCTCTACAATCTTAATGAAACAAACTTTTTGAACTGAAATGAAAACAGGTAGCAAAAGTAATAACAGTACATTTACACTTTATTCAGAAAATTATATACAAAGAAACCAGAGGCAATAAAAATTGAGATTTCTCACAACTTCCCTAATCACAAATCTGCATGGGACTGAGCATTAAATCCACCGCTACCTGTCTATATATTTTTTAAAAAGCTGTCAATCAAAACAAGTCCGGCTGCATTAACAGTTCCTCCAATCACCACAAAGAGCCTCAGCCTCCTCTTGGAAACAGTTCAACCCGGCCTCCCTGGAAGTGACGATTTTTCAGCTTTGGACCAATAAATAGCCGTGTTTGACTTACAAACCCGTCTTTTTGCATTTGTCTGCAACTGTCTACATACGTCAGCAAGAACTCTGCCTCGCAGCATGGGCAGGCTTCGGTCAAGTTGGACACAAGTCTTGAGTTTACACCACCTGATCTTCGTAGTAGATGACGGAGAGGTCATGTGTTGTGTGTGGGGGACAAGGAGGGGGCGGGCGGTTGTAGTAGGGTGCATTGAGACTTCAAGTCAAGTCGAGTCGTTTTTTAATAGCACATTTAAACAAAACAACACAAGGATAATAATAATAATAATAATACATTAGTTTTTTATAGCGCTTTTCATGGTACTCAAAGACGCTTTACAGATATATTGATACACACATACATAAACATAAACACACACACACACAAAATACAAAAATGAGAGGGTGATCAGTGGTGGTGGTGGAGGGGGGGGTGGTCATGTGTCATATGCAATCTTGAACAGGTGGGTCTTGAGGTGGCATTTGAAAGAAAGTAGTGTGTCAGAGTTGCAGATGGCCAGGGGGAGGGAGTTCCAGAGGGTGGGGGCAGCGATGGCGAAAGCCCTGTCGCCAATGGTCCGGTATTTGGTTGTGGTGATAGGGGTGAGGAGATTTGCATCAGCAGAGCGTAGTCGGTGGGTGGGGGAGTGTCGGTGGAGGAGGTCGGTCAAGTACACGGGTGCAAGGTTGTTGAGGGCCTTGTAAGTGATGAGGAGGATTTTGAAGTGTATGCGTTGTTTTATGGGGAGCCAGTGAAGTCGATGGAGGACAGGTGTGATGTGCTCTCTGGAAGGGGTGTGGGTGAGCAGTCAGGCAGCAGAGTTTTGGACGTATTGTAGTTTTTGGAGAGCAGTGGAGGGGAGGCCGTACAGGATGCTATTGCAGTAGTCGAGTCTGGAGGTTATGAAGGCGTGGATTAGTGTCTCAGCAGCTGTGGAGGAAAGAGTGGGTCGAAGACGTGCAATGTTACGCAGGTGGAAGAAGGATGTCTTGGTTATATGGTTGATGTGTGATTTGAAGGAAAGTGTAGGGTCCATGTAGATACCAAGATTTTTCACGAGGGGGGAGATTTTGACAGGTGGCAATGGTGGTTTTTGGGCCAAAAACGATGATTTCAGTTTTATTGCTGTTTAGTTTGAGGAAGTTGTGGTTCATCCAGGTTTTGATATCTTTAAGGCAGTCGGTGATAGTGGCAAGGATGGTGGGACAGATGGTTTTGGAGGTGATGTACAGCTGGGTATCATCGGCATAGCAGTGGAATTTGAGTCCATGGTGGCGGATAATGTGACCAAGTGGAAGTATGTACAGAATGAAGAGTAGGGGGCCCAAGACTGAACCTTGGGGAACTCCGTGTATGACGGGGGTGGTGTGGGATTTGTGATGGTTGATGGTGATGTAGTGGGATCTGTCAGACAGGTAGGATTTAAACCAGGAAAGGGCTGTGTTGATGATGCCAATGGATTCCAGGCGGTTGAGAAGGATGGTGTGGTTTACAGTGTCAAAGGCAGCGCTGAGGTCGAGAAAGAGGAGGATGGTGAGGGAGCCAGAGTCAGAGGAGAGTAAGATATCGTTGGTGACTTTGAGGAGTGCTGTTTCAGTGCTGTGGTGGGTACGGAAACCGGATTGGAAGATTTCGTATAAGTTGTTGGTGTGTAGGTGGGTCTTTAGTTGAGTGGCGATGGCTCTTTCCAGGATTTTAGACAGAAATGTGAGGTTGGAGATGGGTCTGAAATTGTTGGGGTCGTCAGGGTCAAGGCCGGGTTTTTTGAGGAGAGGAGTGATGGCTGCGAGTTTGAGAGGAAGGGGTACTGCGCCAGAGGTGAGGGAGGAGTTTATGATGTCCATGATTAGTGGGGAAAGGGGTGTGAGACTTCATGGGGGGTGAGACAGGAAAGGGTGTTTGCTATGCATGTGGAGAGTGAGTCCGGACAGATTGATTTGAGGTTTCGGAAAGTGATCTTGCGGGCATGCTTTGTTTTGGTGGTGGGAGTGTCAATGTGAAATGTAATGGCGAGGTGGTCAGATATGGGGAGATCAGTACTGGAAATGTTATGGATGTGGAGGCCAGTGGAAAAAAACAGGTCTAGAATGTGGCCACGGTTATGGGTGGGGAAGTTGATATGTTGGGTAAAACCAGAGCAGCTGAGGAGGTCAAGGAAGTCCATTGCATGTTTACAGTCCGGGGAGTCGATGTGTAGATTAAAATCGCCAAGAAGCAGAAGAGATGGAGAGATTGAAAAAAGTGTGGTGATGAATTCAGAGAGGTCGGAAAGGAAAGATGGGTTGGGATTGGGGGGGCGGTAGATGATAGCAGTGATGAGGGGTTTCGGACCAGGGAATTTAAAAGCCAGATGTTCAAATGATGGGGCAGAGGGTACGGACAGTGCACGGGGATGAAGATGTTGGTTGAAGATTGCAGCTATGCCGCCCCCTCTGCCTTCGGTACGTGGATTGTCCAAATAAGAGTATCCTGAAGGGGTGGTTTGGTTTAGAGTAAAATAGTCCAGGGGTTTTTGCCACGTTTCAGTCAGGCAAAGCAGGTCGAGTTTGTTGTCTGTAATGAATTTGTTTAGGATGAGGCTTTTATTGTTGAGGGATCTGGTGTTGAAGAGGGCGAAATTCAGCTGCATTTGTTTTGAAGTTGGTGGGGGGGAGGTTGGTATGTTCCGGAGATTGAAAAAGTTCACGGAGGGTGTGTTCGGATGACGTGCGTTGTTGTGGTGACGTATGGAGGAAGTGTGGGAGCCGGTGTGAGTGCAGCGGTCAGAGTGCTGTGATAGAGTTTGTTGTGCTTGAAGTGTATGTGAATTTTCTGCGTGATCCTCGGTGAATGTAGCGTGGTCGGCGAAGTATTCCAGAGTTTCGTAGAGCAGTGATGAGTTTGACAGTTCGTTTGGTTTCGCTTTGACAATGTTAAAATTTCACGGAAATTCTTTTTCTTGGAAGTGGGTGTCGACCAGTGTTTTCAATGTGGGAGGTTCAATAGATTTCACGACAAAAAAGAACTGCGTGTAAACATTACTGTTCTCTAGATAGTAGGCAAAATGACATTTTGTACAATTACAGCGCCCCCTATGGGCCAAATTGTATGGCATGTGCTGTGCTTTTTGAGGTCCTTGTGCTGATTGTGCATGACATATTTTGTGCAGTTCTCAGCTTCCCAGTCCAAGACATTGGCAATACAAAATCCCAATTTTTGCATTTACCCCTATCACTAGGTGGCGCCATGCTTCAAGTGATAGTTTATGGGCTGGGTCAATGCGTCTTTGTAACCCCGACATACTACCACAAAATCACTGTCTTGGGAAAAAATGTTGATGAGTTTTTTTAAAAAAAAAAACTGTTTTTGGACCCCTAGCTTCGACAAAAAACACTGTCCCCTTTGAAAAAATATCAGAAAATTTGATGGACATGAACAGAAAGCTGTTTAGAGGTGGCATGTCAATTTTCACAACATTGGAGCAATTAGAAGCCAAGATATGGACTTTTGAAGAATTTTAAGCTATGTTTCAAATTTTCATTGACATGTAACTTTTAAACGGTTTATCTCAAGACAAATCCTTTGATAACTTTTTGTCAGAATTGTCTGTAGATGACATGTACCAAATTTGGTGAGATTCACATGAACGGCCTCTGACAAGAGTTTGTTTGGTTTCACTTTCACAATGTTAAAATTTCACGGAAATTCTTTTTGTTGGAAGTGGGCGTCGACCAGTGTTTTCAATGCAGTAGGGTCAGTAGATCTCACGACAAAAAAAAAACTGCTTGTAAACATTACCGTTTTCTATATAATAGGCAAAATGACATTTTGTACAATTACAGTGCCCCCTATGGACCAAATTTTATGGCATGTGCTGTGCTTTTAGAGGTCTTTGTGCTTATCGTGCATGACATATTTTGTACAGTTTCCACCTTCTCGGTCCAAGATATTGCCAATATAAAATGCCATTTTTCACATTTACCCATATCACTAGGTGGCGCTACACTTTAAGTGAGTGTTTATGGGCTGGATCGATACGCCCCTGTAACACCAACATATCACAAAAAATTCATGTTGTTCGGTGAAACATTCACTGAGTTATTCAACAAAAACTTTTCGGCGTCTCCCCCTCTTTGATGGACACTGGCACAGCGGGGAGGTGGCCCTTGGGGGCCAAAAGCTCCTATTCGCTCAAAAACTTCTAGGGCTACATCCCTACAAAGATTAATCTCCCCCAGAGTTCCAGTGTCCTGGCAATCTTTGACGAAAAACACTCGGCAACACTATAATGACCGCTTTCGCTAGCTTCGCTAGCGGCGGTCATAATAATGTCTATGGCTATAAACGAGTTCAGGCTTTAGAAAAACTGTCAAGCTACGGTCCGGGTCGGGCTCGGGCTGAATTCTATCGGGCTCGGGCCTTGTTGGGCCTAACTTTTAAGGTCCAATTACTAAGGGTGTGCATTGGCACTGCCCTCGCGATTCGATTCAATTACGATTCGGAGGGTCACGATTCGATTCGATTCGATTCAGCAATGCATTGCGATGCATTATGCCTGCGATACATTCAAATTCTAAAGCAAAGCATTTTTTTCATGAATCATGAGGCAACACAAGCAGTCAGACATTAAACAACTTTTTATTGGCTCTTGTGTCACTCCTGGTTTAAGTCAAATGAAATTAGTTTCAGATATTAAAATTGTTTGTGTGTGTGTCAGATATTTTCTGTGTCATTTTCTTTAATATTTACTTGAATATTTTTATTGATGGGTCGTTGTGGCTAAAATACAGTGACTGTTATTACTGATTTTGCACAGGAGTTCAGGTGCTGCACTGTGTGAAAGGCTGCTGCTATGTGTAAAAAAAGGAAAGCCCTGGTCTCATTCAAAGCAGGGGCGGAGCTTAGGGGGGTGCTGGGGGTGCGGCCCGCCCCCGGCCCGGGCCTTGGGGGGGCCCGGGATGGCATACTGTTTCTAGGTGTATTTTGGGTAAAATCGTCATCAACTGTCAGTAACGTCATCCGTCACTTGGCAAGCATTTTTACTACGAAGTTAACATGAGTGGCAGCTCATATAAACATAAAAGTTTGGCGACAAAGCACAAAGAAAAGGAAAAAAGGGAGCAGGGCAAAGCCAAATTACAAAAACTGGACACACATTTTGTTCGTCCTCCTGAAGATGACCCCGACAATGTTGCCGGCAATTCAAGCCCACCAATACTGCTAGCAGGGAGCCAGATTGACAGGTAGCATTTCAAACAGTCACACCATTCGTGTGAGTTGGTTTTAAACTGGTTGTTAGTGTAACGGTGGTCAGGCAGTCAGAGGAACACACGGGAATTGCAGTTCACAAACCTTTATTTTCTTTAGAAAACATATAACAAAAACCAGCCGTCAGGCTCCGGTGTAGGCTACTTAACGTGCAGCATCTGCGCAAACATAATCAAAGTAATGCACCACGTCAGGGGCGTTGTTAGACCTGGGCATTCGAGGCTATAGCCCCGGATTTTTTGGGAATAGCCCCGAATCAGTGGCGGCTGTACGCACAAGGCGTCTTGAGGAGAGAGTTTTTTGTTTTTAATTATTATTATTGTTACCGCTATAGATGCTTTGGCAATGCAACATATGATGCAATGCGAATAAAGCACATTTTAATTTAAATTGAATTTGAGAGAGGCAGAGACGTCTGTGTAAGAGAACTGAACGCAATTTAATGTACAGAGTTTATACAAACACTTGGCTACCCCTCCGCCACTCTCACGAAAAAATGATACATCAGTCAAGAATTACATTGCAGGCTACCTCCAGTCAGCTACTTACTCCTAGACATGCACAACAGGGTGAATCCCGAGTTCTGGTTGCTCAAACAGTGAGGGTTGCTCGCATACAGAATATAAAAAGTTGCTTGGCCTACAATAAAAGAACTGTTGATGTAAAAACAAGTGCACTTGCAATCGTGAAAATAAACTAAGTAAGATGTCAGGATGGGTTAGCAAGAACACAAATGGATCATAGCTACACCAACTTAAGGTAGGACAGGTGGTTTCCTTTATCACATGCCTGCCGTGGCACTAGTTACCAAGACAGTCACAAGTAATATTATTTTCATTGAATCTGAAATCATTTGACATAGGATTTAGCGTCTACTTATTGTGACTTGTACTAGCGTCAAATTCATAGCATGACAGGCTAGTCACTGTCTGACAGCTAGCACCACCTTAACAAACTTTTGACAGCGCGCGTAAACCTATTTAGCTAGTAATAATCTGTTGAATATGGCAGGGGGTTGTCTTTTTGACTGCTGTTAATTTACAACTTAATTCTGTAGGCGTCCATGAATGTACTTTGTTGTTCGCCATGTGTGTAGCTGACATTTTAAGTGTGGTCTACCCGTGTGTGCGGGCGTGTGGCAGTGTTGTTCAAGTTCACTAGATTTGTTCACTAGTGTTTATTGTTCATGTGTAGTTCACGTATCACGTACGTTCATATTATTCATCTTCAAGTTCAAGTTCATCGTTGTGTTGTAAATATAGATTGACCCTTCATAGAAAAACTAGCGAAAGTAGCATAGCCTGCAGCACGCGTGCACATTTTGGCTGCTGATGTATGTGGTGCACTTTGGCAGAAGAGACGTTCACAGGCTATCCTATCTTTAATGCAAACATCGAACTACTTGTGCATGGCCCGTGAGTCATGGAGTTGGCCTTTCCTTTTTATTCTTAAATTATGTTAAAATTGCGTGTTTATCAGCCCAATTTTCAACATTTCTCGTGGGAAAAAACCCCCACAAAACAATAACTCTTCTGGGCTATAGCCCCGAATGTTCTACATACCTAGCGACGCCCCTGCACCACGTTACACAGGCTAAATACATGCATATCATTGACAGCAGTAGCAGGCTAGACAGAATAGAATGTTCACAGGCGTGGAGTGTCTGCTAATAACATTCGTGAACATTTCCGATCTTATCGCACACAAAGATCAATAAACAAAGTAAATGCACACATACGAGGCATGTCAGACTGACTTTACATTCCATGCATGTTAAACTAAGTTGTGTCTTCCGTGTACCTTAAGCTAAACTATGCACAGAATGAATATGAACTTGCTGACGGAGTTTTGCGCTGATCACGTTTATCTCCCGTCTGCAGAAACTCGTGTAAAATCAAAACCAATAATAAACTTTCTGTCTGCGTCGCAAACTTCACTCATACCTTCACAAAGCACTTTATATACTAAATAACATAGTTGCACCCGGTAGTGTTGAAATTTTGTAGCCTAAAATGATGTTATGATAAGCTTTAATAAAGGGCCCGGTCATTTGCCCCGCCCCCGGCCCGGCGCTGACTTGTTCCGCCACTGATTCAAAGCACTAAATGCTGTGATCTATTTTTTTTAAATATATGAAACTAATTTCATTTCACTTAAACCAGGAGTGACACAAGAGCTAATGGACTGTGGAATACTTGGCTGATTTTTTTCGGCACGACACGCTTTAGCTTAGCACTACTCTACACCTATACAGTCTGTGCTCTACACACTTATCGAACCGGTCCCGTTTCTTTTCCACTGCCAGCAATTACTAGTCGGGACTAGTTGAAGTGGGTGGAGTTGCCTCGACAAGGCGCTGTGGCTTGTTGTCACTGAAAACGCCAAAAAAACATAGATAGTAGAAGAACAAAACAGAGCAAGAAACGTATAGAAGAGGCGAGGCAAAAGACACTTGAGAAGAAAAGAAAACTTTTGCAAACCACGATTGAGTTGGTAGCTTTTCAGTATGTCAGGTATATTCATTTGTTACACAGTTGTAGATCGATGCGAAGTACTAAAATACGGACCGAACCTCGGAATGGTGGGATGTAATTGTTTCACGAATGCGCAGTGGATTGAAAACTTCAGGATGTCCAAAGAAACATTCAACCACAACATTTCCTTTGACCAACCAGTGGACAGCACCGTTCACGTAACATTTTAGTACCGGCTCAAAAGCAAATACAGTCGAGCCGTACCGAGCCGTTACAAAAACGTGCAGTGGAAAAGGGGCAATAGAAACCAAAATGTCTCCAGATGTCTGCTTTCCATATCTTCGGTGCATCAATAATCTTTCTCCCTCTCTCTTTCTCCGGCCTCAGCCTTTTGTTATGCCGGTCTCCTCTCTTTCTCGATTTAGACTGCGCATGTCTGTGACATTGCTCCGGTGAGGCAACGGATTTGGTTTCCTCGTTCCCCCTTTATTGCATTGCAATATAAAGTAGCTCCCTCTACAGGGTGAAAATGGAAACGGGGAAACCAAATCGGTTGCCTCACTGGAATTGCCCACAGAAGATTTTTTTATGTACTTAAATGCGCTGAATCGCCCATGCCCTGCTTCGCGATGCATTGCCGAATCGATTCTTGTTGACGCCACTACCAATTACAGCTGTACAACGGTCCTTTTTAGTATTTAAAGCTAACTCAGATCGCTAAATGGGCATTGTAGGCCTGTATGTGGACACTCTAAGTGCACTCAGACCAAGACCATCATGGGGGGTGGTCTTAGTACGGTTCGCTAAAAGGTCCACATACGGTTCACCTAACCTGCACAGTAGAACACGAAACAACCTGGGTTCACTTAGCCTTTTGGCTTATAAACTTCTACCTGTATTAAAGGTGACCGTGATTTCTTCAAGTAACCGTTGTTCCAGGCACAACACTGCCAAGTTGTTCCAGAAGTAACAACTCTTTTAACCATTTGCTGATGTTGGCTGTGTTGGCTGTGATGTCCCTAGAACAACGATTACTTGGAGAAATTACAGTCATCCTAAACATTCTGCATCTACCGGACATGGTTGATTCGCCAATGTCTGTTTACTGTAGTGATGCATTTTACCAAGAGGAAGACCAGAAATCAGCCTTAAGCTTCCTTGCACTCAACTGAATGGGACACATATAGTTGCAGCTATTCACTTTTACATTACATTACACTTAGCAGATGCTTCATTAGGCAGTTGGCTACAAAATTGCTGTCTGCAATGGCACCACATGGAAGAGAAATGACACCAGATCTGCGAAAGAAAACCATTACTTTACACCAGAAAGGTAAAGGCTTACATAAGCAAAGAACATAAGCAAAGCCTTACTCATTAGTAAGAACACAGTTGCAAAAGTAATTCAAAAATTTAAGAAAGGTAGAACTGCAACCATTGCACGGAGGTGTCCAGATCGTCCACGAAAGTTAACACCACGACAGAAGCGTCTTGTGATGAAAAGGGTTGAAGAAAACCGGCATGCAAGTTCCCTGCAATTATCTAGGGAAGTAGAAAGTGCGACTGGAGTGACTGTTTCTCATGACACAATACGCCGTACAGTGCAGAGGAATGGCATGCATTGGTGTCGTCCTCGAAAGAAGCCTCTCTTAAAGCCCAGTCACAAGAAAGCCCATGTAGAGTTTGCCAGGGACCATGCCGACAAAGATGAATGCTACTGGAATGCTATACTGTGTCATGAGACCAAAATTAATCTTTTTGGAACCGATGGCTTCAAAACTGTATAGCGTCGCAAGGGTGAGGAATGCAAAAAAAAGTGCATTGTGCCCACAGTGAAACATGGAGGGGGTAGTGTCCTTATGTGGGGCTGCATGAGTGCTGCTGGTGTTGGGGAGCTGCATTTCATTGATGACATCAATGAATTCAGAAATGTACTGCTCTATACTGAAAACTAAGATGCTTCCATCACTTTTTGCCCCTGGTCGTCGTGCCCTTTCCCAACATGACAATAATCTTAAGCACACATCTAAAGCCACTGCTGGCTTTCTGAAAAGGAACATGGTGAGAGTAATTCTGTGGCCAAGTAGGTCACCTGATTTGAATCCAATTGAACATCTTTGGGGAATTCTAAAGAGACCGGTTGAGCATCACTCTCCATCTAACATCCAATCTCTGAAAGAGGTCATTGTTGAAGAATGGGAAAAGATTGATGTTGCTAACTTGTGCATTCCATGCCCATGAGACTTGAAGCTGTCATTAAAAATAATGGAGGCCATACAAAGTACTAAATGTACTAGATGTAGCAGTTTTTGTTGTGGGGTGTGATCATTTCTGCATCACCCTAATTTCAGTAAAACTGAAAAATGTCATCTAAGTTATATTATTACCTTTTTGTATAAGTTATAAGTTAAGATCTTATAATAAACTTCATCTGTGAATATCTTGGCAATATTTTGTTTTTTTGTTTTCATTTAAATATTGTATAAAATGTCACTTTACAAAGAGGGTGTACTCATTTATGCTGGGCACTGTATATGTGTATATATACCCTTACACTATTATTACAGTTGCTGGTTGTGATGCATGATTTTAAAAACCCTGCAACAACTTCAAAGACATTATGGCCAATTTATTGGTAAAATTATGTGTCCTATTCATTTCAATCCAAAAAAGCTTGACTGTGATCTGGAGAAAGGGGGATTTTTCCCCTTCTCCCACGGCCGAGTTGTTCCCCAGACTTGCAGTGCGCTCTAGTTCAAACAGAAAAGGCTGAACACAAGCTATGTTCATCTTGCTCATGGACGGTATCTTGCTGAGTGTTTTCATCAAGAAAGATT
Organism: Setipinna tenuifilis; assembly: GCA_030347295.1. Lineage (NCBI taxonomy): Eukaryota > Metazoa > Chordata > Actinopteri > Clupeiformes > Engraulidae > Setipinna > Setipinna tenuifilis. The sequence continues at coordinate 1,207,414 of CM059276.1, read as the reverse complement.
GCAAATTATAGCAACCCAGAATGCATTGCAAACAATTAACTACGAGCTGAACAGATTTTTTTTACATTTTTTTCATACAAACGAACATATTTGAGTTTTTTTTCAATGACGTATACACAGCTGACACCAACGTTAATCATATAAGGCCAGCATGTCTAACTAGCCTGGGATCATTTTTTAAAAATCACAGTCGATCCATCTGTAACTGCCACAGTATTATGCGTATCTATCGCCCTACCTATTCATAAACATATATATGTCATAATATGTGATTACAGTGATCCCCCATCTATCGTTAGTCTATGTTTCAGAACTCCCATGATAGGTGAAAATCTGCAATATAGCAAGGTAGGATAGAAAACATTTTTTAATATAGTTTAAGCCTTAAAATACCCTTACCACACGCTGTTTTAATACATCTATATGTATCATTGATTTACTACTCAATATTTATATGTAACAGTATAGTTAACTTTATCGTTTCTTCTGATAAACTTTACTTTAGCATGCATAATGACATAGCTAACCCTAACCCTAACCCTAACCCTAGATGGATATTAATAAAAACAATCTGCAATATGGCGGACCACAAAAGATTAACCTCAATATAGCGGAGATCACTGTAGATAGCATGAATTGTTTTTTTCCCACCAGTGATGTTAGCTGTAGCCTAAATGGAATACATTTGTACATTCAGAATTACTTTTGAATATTCAAAATGATAGGCCTAGTCTGAATATCGGAAATGGTTTGTTTAGATATCCTGAATTATGAATAGACTAAGAACAGGAATTTATCCTGGAAGCAATGTCAATATCTGTAATGACAGTTGTGGAAAGGAAGAACTGAAACTGAGAGAAATTAGGCAAAGTTGACTGTATTTGTATAACAAATAAATTACATAGATCGCTGTAGTTGCAGTTGATGGGAAGAAACATATTATGGATATCTGAAATATTCATTTTGACTAGGAAGAGTTGAATTTAAGATATCGAATCACGAATAGCTATTTTAATAGCTTGCTAAAGGCATAGTAGACGTTTGTCAACAGAAGACTATACAGAAAGTTATGGCTATAGCCATTTCAGACATCTTCATTTCTGAACATTTCAGTTAGTAATGATCCTGCAAATCAGTATGTCTAAAGACTGTGCTCCCAAGGCAGTGTTCTAGATTTTCAGAGACTATCAACAAAGACGTCAGTATTAAATATAAATGTTTCACCAATTTAAGAGCCTCAATTTGGACATGAGTTTTTGCCCAATCCAAAATATAGTAAAATACTATATAGGCCTTCTTAGAAAAAACTGTTATATTGCCTGCATTTAGCTACCTAACGTTTGAAAGTGTTTCCTGAAATGTTATTTTCAGATTTTTCTTAATGTATTTTCATATTTTACCAATATGTGTTACATTGTGTCATGTGGAAAAGGAAACCCATCCTCATGTGTGCACTGTTTAGTGTGGTTACCTGTCCAAGTAGACTGGGAAAATGGAAAGGAGTCGGAGGGCTACAGCATTCCTGAAGTTTGTTCTAAGGTGCTCTTTGGTCGAAAAAAAAAGAGAAATAAGAGAGGAAAGTCCAAAGCACTCTTCGTATTTTAGTTAAAGTTTTTCTTAAAGCTTGTTCATTTTAGAATCAAATAAAAACAGCCATAATATTCTGGCCACAATTCATCCTACATCCCACTCTTCCTTATTTACAAATGTATATGGATGTGGTCTCCACTTCAGAAACCACACATAAATGCAGGCTTCAGAAGTTCATAGACTTCAGACAGACTAAAGAATCCAATGCAAACAGGGAGTTTTTCCTCACCTCTGTCACCCTTAGAGACATTAGCAGGAACTGTCAACAGCTCCCGAATAAACTTCCTTTTTCCTGGAACTACCAAGCTGTAACAAATGCTGTCTTGTGTTTTCCTGCTAAACTGTTGAAGCACTTTGAGCTACATCTTGTAATTGTGTTATATACAAATACAGTTTATTATAGACAAACTGTCATTTAAAATGACATCTATCTAGAAATATTTTAGTCTTATCCCATTTAAATAGCCTTACAGGCTGAACAGTAAAAATTATATATACTGTACAGCCCCTGACAAAAGTCTTGTTGCTTATCCATTTTGTAGAAACAAAAGCTTATAACCTGACTTTTAATTAATCCATTGGTTTTAGAAATGTCTCATATGAAAGCTAAAACCCTCCTAAATTATGTTAATATACTGAAAATAAATTTGCTTTACTGAAGAAAGATTGATAATCTAATGACCACAGGAAGTTCAGATTTTGTCAAGACAAAAGCTTTGTCGCCTACAGAAAATTGAACAAATAATTTACTTCAAATACAAAAATGTGTTCCTCAACAGTGAATCAAGTAATGGTGCTGTGAGATTCATATTTACAGTTTTTTCTGAATGCTTAAACACGTATAGTGATTGTTGTAGCACAATTTCTAAAAC